>JAPXFQ010002662.1:681251-1362502 GCA_028564705.1 Apricaphanius iberus | reverse complement strand
AGGAAGCTAAAATAGTCTAGGTGTAGTCTTGTAAACAGTGTCACAACAAGATTTGGTGTTTATAAAATCTTTAGTGTGATACTAAAAAACTGTTAACCAAAGTCTTTAGATGTAAGCTGATAATCATTTTGGAGTCTTTTCTAAATCTTTTGAAAGTCTCTTGGTGTACAGAAAGCAACTTTCAGTGAGACTGAAGCCATGACTATAACATCCTCGGGGTTTAAAAGTATTTTAATCCAAAAAAACCAAACATCAAATGTGTATAACTTGTATAACTCATGTGGCTCATTTGTTCTTTCTCATTGTTCTTTCTTTAGCATTTGTTGCAGACATGTCTGCTGTAATATTTTGAACACTAAAATGCTTAAAATAAATAAATAAAACCTTGTGACATGAATAGCAACATAAATGTATAATATGACAATGACAGTAAAAAATACCTTAATTCATATAATTTTTTTTAGCACATTACTATGAAATTTTTGTCATTTTCCTTTAAAAATGTATCCATACAACTCATTAATCAAGTGTAAATTTTTCCTAAAAATATATTTGACATTTTAGCCATTTTTTATTCAATACCATCCGTTTTTATTCCAAGACCTCTATTTCACAAAGACAGCCTGTATTTCAGAATTCCCCATTGGTTTAATTATTTTTAAAAATACAATTTTCAACCAAATGAGTTCATCTGTTAGTCAGAGTCAGTGGGTTAGACCTGTATACTCATTGCCTCGTACCTAAACATTTATCATCGTGGATAGTTTTCATTCACTCGCCCCTTTCAAAAGACAATCCTGCCATCATTGCTGACATTAACACCGCCCATCAATGAGCCTTATTAATTATTCCAACTATACAGTACTACTTTGTAACTATAGTGCATGATGTAAATATTTTTCTTCTGTAAAAATTGTGTGTTCTGCTCTGTGTCTTGTTCTGTTTGTCTGTTTTTGCTGCTGTCACAACCAAATTTCCCCATGTGGGACAGTTTAAGGAATATTTTATTCTATTCTATTCTGGTCACTCATAAGATCTCAGTCTGTGGCAACAATTTGCCCAATCAGGTGCTTTCACAATATATTATGTGGGGTAAAGTGGTGGTGTCCGGGCTGTTCATGTGCAGGGTGCGTACAATGGCCGCTGGCTGCTCTGCTTTTTGACCGCATGCCATGGAGGCCGCAATTGCTCCTCCCTTTCTGTATTACCTCCATTTGGCCGCTAGGACCCCATTGAAAAGTATTGGACTTTAGACACGTTAAAAACAACTTTAATGCCTGGTGCCCCATTGTTTTAAACTTTCTATGGCTACATATTCTTCCTGAGATAATACTGGGCCCATAAAAAACCTGGGCACCAGGCTGGTTTTCGTAAGATAATTTTTTGAAATCTTGCATAATTAATGAGGGGGCCGAGCCAAGTTTAGCATCAGAGCTAACGACGCGGGAGCAGAACGGGCGCGATTACGACCAAACTACACGCCATACACCCCCCGCGAGGGCAGAGTCTACAGTGAAGATCCCGCCCCTATTCCCTTTTTAGGAACATGCTTCGTCAGAGCTGGGGAGGAGGAGTCTGTGAATCCGCCATGAATTCCCCCATGAAAGTGTGTCATTCTGGTAAACGGGGAGGAGTGAGGAGGTGCTGTCTATTCTTTTTTACAGTCTATGGTTGTGTATCAAGTGTGAGACCGTAGAGTCTGTGGTAAACAGAGAAAATAGATGAAAATAACCAGTTGGTTGCTCCTCAATTGGTTTTTTATCCCAATTGAAGCCCCGCTCCTCAAGACTATTTGCAAGCTGCTCCAAAAGGTGGCCGTCCTTCACAGTCCCCATGAAGGACTAATCTGCTCCTCAGCTCTAAAGGCCTGAAGCTCCAAGACCTCAGCATCACTCCAGTTTACCTTCTCAGATGATACAGTTTACAAATGCTGAAGCAACTCCCCACATAGAAAAAAACGCCGGAAAAATGCATTTTTCAGCATATTCATAGACGTGGCAAACCTGTAGGGGCAATAGTTCTCCCAAATCCTATCCACTCAGAGTAACTTTCTATCCTCTATCTTCAGCATGCAGCAGTAACAGAGCTGTAAAAGCAAACAAACAAAACGCACTTTGACAATTGATGATTCCAACACAGCCTTGAGGGCATAAATGCTGTTTCTGAGTGTAAACGCAGGTCGTGGGTAGTGACGTTACAGCACTTAAAACTCAGTTCTCATCCGTCCACACATAGATGCTGAAAATGGAGAAATAGCAGATCTCCACTTTCGCCAGATTATTAAAAAATATTTTGCTTTTGGTGCAGAAAATCTCAGTTTACGTGTGGATGACAGGCCAAACCGTAGAAAAATTTCTCAGTTTTCTGAGATACCCGGCTACATGTGGAGAAGGCATTAGATGTTCTGAAAACTGAATAACTACCACACTGGAGACTGAATACAAGCATCAGTTTAGTTTTAACCGCTTCAGCGGGAGAAAGTTCAGTAGCAAGCACAATTTCTGATAGGTAATGGGAAATACATCAGGATTTTTGGAGCAGGACTGTGACTGCTCCGAAGCCTCCGTAAATCTTCAGACACACTCATTGTTAATGAGATGCCATGAAATTATGCAAAAATGCTTCAAATGGCAATCTCTTTTTATTGATTTAGTTAACTGTATTCCAAATGTCTGCACGACAATGGTCAGGGGTATGAATATTAATCTGTCAAAATGTCAGAAACCCTCCAGATTTATCCGCCACCGTAATAAAAACAAAACAAAAACAAAAAAATGTGTCAAATAAGGAAATTATCCCTGCTTTTCATATATTGGACGATACATCATATCTCTTGCTTTTGACAAAGTCCAAATTGTTTTCAAGGTTTCAACAACAGGAAAATTCATAATGAGAAGTAAGATATTAAATAACTGAGATTCAGTTGTTGAAATAGGCAACTCGATGCCTAAATTATAAAGTTCAACTCAGCAAAACCATTAATTAAACACAGAATGAAAGGTATGATAATCCACTACAATACCCATAATCCTTGAGGCCTAAGGTTTCTTTCCATATAGTCAAGGTTGATTCAATATATTCAGACTGGCCTTTTATATATTCAAAATTTCATTCCATACATTCAGAGTTTCATTCCATATATTCAGACTTTCATTCAATATATTCAAACATATCAATATAAATATATAATATTTTTCCTGAACGGCATGCCATTATATATATATATATATATATATATATATATATATATATATATATATAAATAACTCAGATGACCGGCAGAGAAAGGGAGTGTGTGTAGCTTATTAATATGTTATATAGTTTTTTATACCACTACTTTGAAGCAGTAGATGATAAAAAAAACTCAGACAGGCAGAGAGAAGGCGTGTGTGTGTTTGTGTGTGGGGGATGTTATTAATTAGTAATATAGTATTATACCACTACTTCCTTTTGTATGAAATACAGCAAGATAGTGTCATACACAGTGCATAAAGTAAAAAAAACAAACAAACAAACTGGTAGAGCCAGCTGACAATTAACAAAAAAAGAAAAAAGTCTCCCACAGCCAGAGATGCGAGTTGCGTTCAAGCGCCACGTCTGAACAAACCCCACGTTTAACAAAACTCTACTGGTTAATAAGTAATTACGACATCCAAAGTAAAAAGCAAACCTGAAGTTGAAAAAAACCCTAAACGTTAACGGAAAAAACCCAGCGGGGCCGAGACACAGCAACAACACAATTAACCTGTGGAGAGGACGGGCGCTGTGACTATCACAGAACGCAAACACAATCAGCTATCCAATGAGAAGTCTTTTTCAATCCAAGCACAGATATTGACTTGTATTACTCATATGATACTCATACTCGGCTAAAGTGCTTTACCCGTACCGGATGCTCGTTTCAGCCGAGTATCCGGATCATCTCTAATTCCAATCAGTTAAAAGTTTTGTGTAAGGAATCCCAGCAGATTGCACTGAGTCATTGACTTGAGGTTGTGCCTG
This sequence comes from Apricaphanius iberus, assembly GCA_028564705.1. Classification (NCBI taxonomy): domain Eukaryota; kingdom Metazoa; phylum Chordata; class Actinopteri; order Cyprinodontiformes; family Aphaniidae; genus Apricaphanius; species Apricaphanius iberus. The sequence continues at coordinate 1,358,500 of JAPXFQ010002662.1, read as the reverse complement.
GAACATGCAGACTCCAACCATAGCAATCCCTCAATAATCCCTCATCCTGAGCAAGCATGTAGCGACAGTGGAGAAGAAAAACTGCAGTAAACCTGCAGTAAACCTGATTGTTCCATATGTTCATTAAGAACATATGGAACAATCAGATCTCTAATATATGATTGTTGGAAAATGCCTATAATCTACGTACCTGATTTAATTAATTTGGATTTATGGATAAATATAGTTGTGTATCATCAGAATAACTGTTGAAATTCATACCATGTTGTCTAATTATTTTACCAATTGGTAGTATATACATAATGAAAAGAATTGTAAACTTGAAAAGTCTTATTTGTTTATGGTGACTTTTAGTTGACCTGCAGGTTTATTGAACTCGGCTGACCTGTGTTGACCTGTGTGTGCTCATTTACAGTGGTGGGGAACTTACATTAAAAAATAACTAGTTATAGTTACAAATTAAGTTTTCCAAAAAGTAATTGATTGAGTAACTCAGTTACCAGACTGTAAAAGTAATTAATTACTCAGCAAAGTAACTGTGACATTATTTCTATGTTCTAGAACGCAGCTACTTCTATAATATCTAAAAAGTCCAATATTTTTATAACTGAATGACGAATAAAAAAACACCACACAGTACTTTAGAAGATTTGGAGTAAATATTTAACATGCATAATAACACACTTTTCATTAAAAATTTAAACTAAGACATACAAATGTGGGTAAAAAGAAACAAAGGAAAATCTATCCATTAAATTTAGCCAATCTCTGTATCTGTGAAATTGCACAGTAAACAGACCACTTTCCAACTGGTTGTAGTAAGACATTTTAGGTCTGATTTGGCGTCACCTGGTCACATGAACTAGAAGCTATTGAAGGAAAACCTAAAATATTACAGTAAAATATGAATATAAAATATATGTATTGGAATGTCCAATAAATTGTTGTGTCTTGTTTTTTAGATGTTGTAAGACATTTCAAGATCGATTGGTCAGCTCTGATCACATGAACTGGAAGCTATTGAAGCAAAATCACATATTTATAGTAGCATATAAATAATAATTACATATGTTTTTTTTGTTTTGTTTTATTTAATCAATTGATGTGTCAGGTTCCTCTGCTGTAGAGCAACACTTTATTTTGGGGTTACTTTCTAAGTAATCCTAATACAATTCACATTGGTGAATTTTTCGGATTAATGGAGATTTATTGAAAACCAAACTCTAACTAAAACCACCGCCGAAGGCTTGCTCCTGAAGGCGTATTTATCAGCGCAGTTCTCAGTGAGATGTTGGAGGGAGTTTCTCACTTTAATGAATGTCCAATGAAAAAGAAACTTCACCGCGGTCTCACAGAATGCAGACAGGGAGAGCAGTCATGGTATCCGCCAGCCCCGCAATCATCACTGACACCTGTTCTCTCCCTGCAGCTGAAGTTGGGTTGTCAGAAAGCCTGATGCCACAGCGTGTCATTCAATCACACTGTAGTAACTTGCCACTTTACATCTCCATTAACGGAATTGGCATTGTAAGGAAAAGTAATTAATTAGACTACTCCGTTACCTAAAAAAATACTGCTGTTAGTAATGCCATTATACTTAAATGCCATTACTCACAAACACTGCTCATTTATGTGAAACAAAGTTAACACCTCAATATCATATCTTATTTGGAAAGTGGCAGTGGGAGCCTGCTAAAGAGGAGGACCCAAGAAATTTTAATTATGCTGTTGAATCTCTCAAAGATTAATAATGGGGGTCCTATACCCATCATTTCCACATATAAGATTTACTAATCTTTTGGCACTCAGGCTGGGAGATAATAAAGTTCTTTATGTCTCATGTTTTTCTTATAAACTGCATTTATTAACGTTTTATATTCATATAATCCTGTGTGCTTATAAAGTGTGTGCTTTAGAATATACCATCAGTATTAGAAGGCTAGTTTATATACATACATATATATATATATACACTACCGTTCAGAAGTTTGGGGTCACCCAAACAATTTTGTGTTTTCCATGAAAAGTCACACTTATTCACCACCATACGTTGTGAAATGAATAAAAAATAGAGTCAAGACATTGACAAGATTAGAAATAATGATTTTTATTTGAAATAAGATTGTTTTTACATCAAACTTTGCTTTCATCAAAGAATCCTCCATTTGCAGCAATTACAGCATTGCAGACCTTTGGCATTCTAGCTGTTAATTTGTTGAGGTAATCTGGAGAAATTGCACCCCACGCTTCTAGAAGCAGCTCCCACAATTTGGATTGGTTGGATGGGCACTTCTTGCGTACCATACGGTCAAGCTGCTCCCACAACAGCTCAACGGGGTTCAAATCTGGTGACTGCGCTGGCCACTCCATTACCGATAGAATACCAGCTGCCTGCTTCTTCTCTAAATAGTTCTTGCACAATTTCGAGGTGTGTTTTGGGTCATTGTCCTGTTGTAGGATGAAATTGGCTCCAATCAAGCGCTGTCCACTGGGTATGGCATGGCGTTGCAAAATGGAGTGATAGCCTTCCTTATTCAGAATCCCTTTTACCCTGTACAAATCTCCCACCTTACCAGCACCAAAGCAACCCCAGACCATCACATTACCTCCACCATGCTTAACAGATGGCGTCAGGCATTCTTCCAGCATCTTTTCAGTTGTTCTGCGTCTCACAAACGTTCTTCTTTGTGATCCAAACACCTCAAACTTGGATTCATCCGTCCACAGCACTTTTTTCCAGTCTTCCTCTGTCCAATGTCTGTGTTCTTTTGCCCATCTTAATCTTTTTCTTTTATTGGCCAGTCTCAGATATGGCTTTTTCTTTGCCACTCTGCCCTGAAGCCCAGAATCCCGCAGCCGCCTCTTCACTGTAGATGTTGACACTGGTGTTTTGCGGGTACTATTTAATGAAGATGCCAGTTGGGGACCTGTGAGGCGTCTGTTTCTCAAACTAGAGACTCTAATGTACTTATCTTCTTGCTCAGTTGTGCAACGCGGCCTCCCACTTCTTTTTCTACTCTGGTTAGAGCCTGTTTGTGCTGTCCTCTGAAGGGAGTAGTACACACCGTTGTAGGAAATCTTCAATTTCTTAGCAATTTCTCGCATGGAATAGCCTTCATTTCTAAGAACAAGAATAGACTGTCGAGTTTCAGATGAAAGTTCTCTTTTTCTGGCCATTTTGAGCGTTTAATTGACCCCACAAATGTGATGCTCCAGAAACTCAATCTGCTCAAAGGAAGGTCAGTTTTGTAGCTTCTGTACCGAGCTAAACTGTTTTCAGATGTGTGAACATGATTGCACAAGGGTTTTCTAATCATCAATTAGCCTTCTGAGCCAATGAGCAAACACATTGTACCATTAGAACACTGGAGTGATAGTTGCTGGAAATGGGCCTCTATACACCTATGTAGATATTGCACCAAAAACCAGACATTTGCAGCTAGAATAGTCACATACCACATTAGTAATGTATAGCGTGTGTTTCTTTAAAGTTAAGACTAGTTTAAAGTTATCTTCATTGAAAAGTACAGTGCTTTTCCTTAAAAAATAAGGATATTTCAATGTGACCCCAAACTTTTGAACAGTAGTGTATATATATATATATACACAGCTCGGATTGAGCCCTTCTCCTCTACTTAAGTCGCACTGCAGCTCACAGCTCCTGATTTACATATTCACATGTAAGCAGCTGGGGGGCCACAGTGAGAGGAACTGCAGGAGGAGGAGAATTTAATCACTGAAAAATCATGCATTGTGTTGAAGATGAGAAACTGCATATATATTAAATCTCGATGTGTCAGAGGTACAATACACGTCCCACCTCAAAGAACTGTCTATATATGTGCTAAAATCTAAAACACAGATTGAGTTGGTGTCTTAGGCTTGTGCTATTGAGAGACGTTGAGATCTTTTTAGGAAACTTTGAGCTTCCAGCTTCAGTTCTTAGCTCCTGAGATTGTTTTGGGGTATTAGATCTGACAGATATTGTTGCCAATTTGAGCTGCTATCCCTTGTATTCTTTTGAATTTTGTATCGTAATCCCTTTTTGAGTTAAGATTAAACTTTTGAAAGTTACCTCCCTTTTTAGTCGAGTCCTGTAAAAAGAATATTACCTTAATTCTGTAGTGAGGTCTCATAAAGACCCCTTGACTGGGGTCTCCAACATGAGTTAAGACCTAGGGATTAATTGACAGTCAGGTTACCGACTTTTTAAACAGCATCGCTAGCAGTGGCTAGTGGTCAGGGGAAATGAGAAATTTGCGACTCAAGGTCAGGTTGATGAAGGTGCACCTGACCAGTCACCTTGGCTGTGTGTTCAAGTGGCAGGACCCCTCCCTTGAACTGTGAGCAGTCTTCTTCTCGTAACTCTGACACTGAATCAACAAGTCAGGCGTCTTAAATTTGCTCGGCTCTTGGTGGTCCATGTTCTGTAGAGATTGTGGGCATCTTTTCTTCACATTGTGACGGTAGGATTGATGCCTGGATCTCTGTAAGCAGTTCAGGAAACCAGGAGAGATCACAGTGACCTCAGTGGCATCTTTCTTTGATATCGGTGATGAATGGATGCATGGTTATAGGAAGGTTGTTAAATCATCATTGGGTTCAGTGACACGAATTGGACAATCTCTGAAGAGATCAATCAGATGAGCAAAACTCAGGGTAGTTTCTTGGCTGCATTTATTAGATCTGCATATACAAATATAAATTTATGTATTACTTAGGAAGTTGTAAGTCCAGACTGTTTTAAGCGTCCGGGGATAAAACAGATCTTGCGAACCTCATAAGTAATCAGAACAGAGAAGTTTTTACTATATGAGAACAGAGAGAAACTGTAAGTCAATAGGCTGAAATTAGGTTGAGACTGAATTGCTCTGTTCCAATATAGGGCATAAGCAAAATTAGATTCGTTATAGAATTGAAAAATATACATTTAACCTAAATTGAGGCGACCCAAAGTGAATGGGTAGAGAATTGCTGTTACCTGGTGTCCGGCAGAGGGGACCGTAAGCTAAATATTGCAGAAATAGTCAGGGGGTATTTACGCATATTCTCTGATTAAGTACGCTGAAGCCGAATTACTCTGTCTGGTGACAGTCTGAAGCATCCTTCTAGATTCACATCCAAGGGACTATGTTTGGTCTAAGCTTAATTTCAGTTGATAAGAAATGCACAGGCAAAGATCACTTCTTTTCCCTCTTTGCCTTCCGTATAGTGGTCTCGTTTTCAGCCAAATTTGAGTAACTTTCCATTCCAGCCGGGCTGAGAACTTTCTACTAGTTGTTTCCCACACAGCAAAAAACGAGTCCAGTTTTGCTCGAAAATGGCAAGAGTCTGAGCGTTACAACAGCCACGCAGCTTCCTGCTTCCAGCCAGCTGGCCAATTTCTGCCTTAAAAGCCATAAGTTTACATACCACAGAAAATCCACCATGTTAGGGACAGCTCGGTGTCGTAATTTGGCCCGTTTGGCTTGCCATACATAGCTGTATCAGTCATGTCTTCTTAAAATGATATGCATACACCCATGTTGCATGCATGCAATACGGGGTCTCGCTCTATGAGCTAGAGACATGCTCCGACACATCATTGTTGCTCGACACATAATTAGCACAAACCCCTGGGGAAAATATTGTCTCTGCATGGATATATAAAAATGGCTATGGTAAGTATTTGCAACAGAATAAAGTAGCTGTAAAATCATACTTATTTTAACTGTTACCATGTAGTTTAACCAAATATGTACATAAATACTGAAAAATTAAAAACTTAATTACGTCAGGGAAGTAAGGTAAATAGTGAAAATGAGTTTGAGAATTTGAAGTGTGGGTCAACTCAGACTAACTGAAAAGAAAATGGCTGCAATTTAATACCCCTACAATGCCTACTACGTAGCAGGTGAAAATAAGTAAGCGAGCGATGTAGTAGATCCGAATCTCTTCTATGGATTGGCATAGCAGGCATAAAGTTCCCGGATGTGTACTACCGCCGCAGTAAAATCCGCTGTATGCTACGCTATCCCACAATGCAGCGGAAGCCCAAAAATAGTAGAAGAAGAGTGATATCGGCTATGCCAAGGACGGGACCACAGGCGACGTAACGTAAAATAAACATCCCGGTAAAAGTGTGGAGTAGTACATCCATTTTCATGCCTACTACCCGCTCGTTTACTACGCAGTATTTACTGCGTCAACAGGCAATTAGTAGCTACTTGCAGTATGTAGTACATACTATAGAATTCGGATGCGGGGAATGACTCCAGCCCCCAGAAAAGAGTTGGTTCCAATCAGTCACTTCCGAGAGTTGGTCCTGAGAGATGTATCATTCATAACCGACACATCACTGGTGGTTAACAAACTGAGAAAGCATCAGATGCACTCTTAATATACACGGGGAGTCTGATTAAAACCAAATGCGCCTCCTCACTTTTCTATATTATATTGCCCCTAAACAGATATTTTAAAAAATAAATAAAAGAATGTGTTTGATGACTGGATAACTTATCCTTTGCGGAGGGAGGATTCTGAAGCAAAACTGTTCAGATCCAGCTGTACTTAGTACGGAGGCTGGAACGCCCACCCCCCACACTAGTCTTCTCTCAGTGACTGAGGGGATGGCTCCTGTAGGCCGCATGCTGTTCATTTAGGAAAACAAACAGATGTGTGGTGAGGCCGCATCTGCTATGAGGACATGAAGAGAAGTTATCTGTCAGGAATCCAAAAATGAAAGAAAATAAGGAGGAAGAGGAAAAAAGAGTACTTTCTTCTAAGTTAAAATTAGAATAGATGAATAATTGTCCCACAAGGGAAAATTTGGTCGGACAGAACATAGAACAAAAGCACCCAATTTTTACTGGAGAAAACAATATTTACATCATGTACTATAATCATGGATTACTGGACAATGCCTGTGTAAACCTCATACTGAATGCATCATCAGTGGAATTGATTAAAAATTGGTGACATTACACTTTATCAGAAACAAAGGAATACTACTTTTTGCTCCTGAGACAGATCTACGATCTAAATCCGAGAGCGTCACAACTACTGATGAACTTACTAAATGACTACGGGACTTTCGGAAAAGACACTAATAACTGTCTGCCTATGGTACAACAAACTGTCGGTGGGAACTGTGTTGATTGTTTGGGTCCACGTCCACTGTTAAGAGTTATGCCAACTCCTTCTGAACTTCATCATACCTGTCTTAGTTCTCTGTTAATACAGCACACAACTGCTCCTTTTGGGGGAAATCATTTTTCTGTAACAGATAAAAGAATTGCTCCTCCTTATTTCAATTTTGATGTGGCCTTAAATAATTTCACCTGTTTTACTAAGGCAAATAAAGGTAAAATGTTTGTAAGTTCTGTTAATACCTCTTACTGCAGGTTCATGTACTCCTGTAAACTTAATAATGCCTGTAAATGTGCTTAGGTATTTTGACACATCAGACCAGGAAACTAATCATCACAGAGCTAAAAGATCAATAGTTTTTTGAAGAATCTGACCCAACTTATATTGATGATGGGAATCATCAATTTACTGGTGATATTAATAAAAATGTTGATAGAATCAATTACATCCATCATAATATCCAAAAATTTGCCAACTACACTCTTGATGGTTTTAAAGCAGTTCATGAACAACTTCAGGCTTCATCTCTAATGTCTTTCCAGAACAGAATTGCAGTAGACATGTTATTAGCTGAAAAATCTGGTATTTGTTCTATTTTTCATTATCAGTGCTGTTCATTTATTCCAAACAACAAAGAAGTGTTTTCATCTGTTCTTATTCTGTTATTCTGGTGTCTCAATTTCTTCTGATTCTGATAATGATGATGAAAATACTGTCTGTTAAACCTTTCGTTTTTTTAATTTTGCCTGATTAGAATGTAACACTTTATGAAAAGCTGTCTTAAACCAAAATATTGTGTGCCATCTCTGATGTTGTGTTGCAATTGTACGTGCATATTACTCTTATAAATTTTCTTGTTTGTCTTTTGTGGTCATACTATGCCAAAAACGATAAAATGTGACAGAAAATTGTATTACTAATGCTGGAACATTAAGAATTCTCTTACTCAGCTCTTAGATAGCTGTTCTCATTCTAAGGTACAAACAAGAACCAATTGCATGTAAACATCTCATCTTGACTTATGACAACTCTTTTTTTTATCTGGTGTTGACTTATGACAGATCCTGTGACTGTCTTTCTAAGCATTATACAAAGTTCCCTTATTGTTATCAATATTCTGATTGTCCAGTGAAACTATCTCCTGATTCTTTACTGCCTACTACTGAAGTGACACTTCCTCTTCTGTTTGATTATGTAGGAAATCATCTGTATGATGTAATGATTGGTCAGAAGCTGATTCAATAGGGTGTGGCTCATTACTATATATACCCATGCATCTGTGCTGAAGCTTCAGGGTTCTCAGCAGGAGGCCCTCCTTGCACATAAAATAATCTATATACAAATATAGCTGACACGTTTTATTCTCTCATCCGAGGCCTCTCAGACACCCAGATTTCTACCACACCACCTCCTGGAAAACAACCAGTGCATGTTGTTTGCACCCGTTTACTGAACATTCTGAGATGCTACAGATCAATAATTTAACCACACAATGCTGGTATAAGATCATATAAGATGTGATCTTGGGGTGTTAACTTTATTTCAGGAAAACTGGTTTTCAATTTTCTTTTAAATGTGCATGTCCTGACGAAGTAGGACGAATAAAACACTGCTTTCCTAATCCACGGTTAAGGTTAATTAATGGACTCATAAGCCGCATTCGGATGGAAGAGTTCTAAGAACGCAGTTCTAAGAACAGTCCACCTAGAATTTAGTTCTAATAACTACCCTTCTCAGGGGAACCTTTTCATTTTGCTTTCGCACATGAGTCAGGACCTTCACAGGGACCAATGTGACGGAATCATCTGCGACAGTGACATATTACTTTAGCGCCACATGAGACCACAAACCAAAACCCACGAAAATAAGGAGAGAAGAAAACCCAGGGAGCGAGGAGGCTACCGCGTTCGTGGTCTGCATGATGGCAATACAACTGATGCAGAAAATCAGGAGTATAACGTCGAGGCTGGTTGAGCACACGGAGAGATTCAGGAGACGAAAGACACAGCAACGAGTGATTCGTTTCATGGAGGAAGAAAGAAGAGCAGAATGCTGCCGACAAAGGAGATAACGTCTAAGTTTATTAAACATGCGCCGATTATGTGCGTGTTGTATTAGTAAGCATTTCGGTCGGTATTCTATTGTTTCCGTTGAGCAGATTACATCTAGTGAATATTTCAAATGGCAGATCTATTTTAACTCGTATTCTGTTTGCGTTTTAGACGTTGTTGCGGCTCATTGCGCAACACTCCTCACCGTCCGTCAAAGGTGATGACTGGTGGAAAAAAGTTGTTCCCAGTTTTACTGATGAGCAGTGGATGGATAATTTCCGTATGTCCAGAGAGACCTTTCAATACGTCTGTCGCCGACTGAAGCCTGCACTGGAGAGAATGGACACAACGTATCGTCTTGCTGTACAGCTAGAAAAGAGAGTTGCTGTTTCCATCTGGAAACTCGCCACTAACTGTGAGTACAGGAGCATTGCGCACCTTTTTGGAGTAGGCATTTCAACTGCCTGTGACTGTTTGAAGGAGTTCTGTTCCTCTGTGGAAGAAATCTTGTTGCCTGAAGTAATTAAGAGACCAAATGCAGAAACATTTAAAGAACTGTCAAATGGGGGGTGCCACAGTGTGTTGGGGCTGTTGATGGTTCCCTCATCCCTATTTTAGCACCCCAGGAATACCACACAGAGTTTTTCAACCGGAAGGGATGGTATTCCATTATTTTACAGGCAGTTGTTGATGGAAGAGGTTTGTTTTGGAATGTGTACACTGGGCAACCTGGAGGTTTACATGATGCCAGAGTTTTACGTTTGTCTGCACTGTGGGAAGTAGCAGAGAGGGGGAAGGTGTTTTCACAGCAAATCAAATCTCTGGTTTCTTTTATTCTGTGTGTGTGTGCGTGTGTGTGTGTGTGTGTGTGTGTGAATTATTGCAAGAATTAATTTCCTTCAGATAAGGTCTTTCTGGTAATCACTAAAAATTAATAATTATAAGTGAGATTGTTGGTTGATAATCTTCTCTGAATAGAGATAAAATCTTGTTTCTAGCCCAGAGGCTGGTGGTGCCCTGATTAAATGATTTAAAGAATAATTAAACTACTAATTTCCAATTATTATTAATATTCTTAACATAACCAGATAGACCATAACTCAAATTTATCAATTTTAATCGATAAGTACCCAACAACAGAAAACGGCGTATTTTACGGTGTTTATTGAAGCATTTGAAAATTGCATTTTTTAGGTCACTTTGTTGATAAAAATGGTGTAAAAATAAGGGCCTTTTTGTGTGAAAAAACTGCGTGTTATACGCCGTTTCATTGCGAACGTGCCATTAGAGTATCGTAATTTGGCCCGTTTGGCTTGCCATACTTGCTGTATCAGTCATGTCTTCTTAAAGTGATATGCATACACCCATGTTGCATGCATGCAATACGGGGTCTCGCTCTATGAGCTAGACACATCATTGTTGCTCGACACATAATTAGCACAAACCCCTGGGGAACATATTGTCTCTGCACACCTGCATGGATATATAAAAATGGCTATGGTAAGTATTTGCAACAGAATAAAGTACCTGTAAAATCATACTTATTTTAACTGTTACCATGTAGTTTAACCAAATATGTACATAAATACTGAAAATTAAAAAAGATCTATTTGCCTTTACATGAATCATGATAAAAATGGGACCTGCCCACAAAGACCCACAAACACCAAATACTCTTACTTGATACCCTGTTGCTCAACTGTTCATTTCTTGCTTTCTTACTACGATCAGTGTATATAATTATAAATGTAACAGCTCCTCATCGTTGCAGTCAGAAATGGGGAAAGGTTAATGTCCACGGAACCCTTACTCAAACTAAGGACAACCACATTGAGGACAGAATGCCTCCCAAGCATGGGATGCTCACTTAAACCACTACGGCATGCAACGCCACTTAGAGCCTTATCAATTAAATATTTAATAAACCTCCTCATTTAGATGCACTTACCGTCTTCCTCTGTTGCTCCCCATCCAGAGATCCAGCACATTTTACTGTCTGTAAACCCCTCTCCATAGTTGGGCAAACAAATGGGTTCCACAAGGCCTAAAAAAAAATAGGTTTATGAGTTTATCTGAGAGAATCTAACCCAATTTTTTGCTAATTTCATGTGTGATTACACACACACACACGCATTAAAACTCAACCTATTCAGATTAATTAATACACTCCATCAGATCAATGCATAATCAATGAAAACAGTGGGACACCTGTACAAATCGACTCAGCGCCTCCTAATTACAATTTTCTAAGCATTATCAGAAAACATAAAGGAAGTTGTAGTATGTTGTTCTCAAGGTAAAATACCCTACCAGGGCTTTAATACCTCTACCAAGGAGGTTATGTGATGACATAGTTTGTCTGTCTGTTAGCAAAATAACTCAAAAATGTATACATGGAATTAAAGGCTGGTATGGGTGAAAATAGGACAAATAGGTAAAGTTGTGGGAAAAAGTTCTAACTGCTGTTAATGGCAGAGTTCACAATTTTGTCGTCTTTTGGACTAAAAAACTCGTAAATAATAGCCTCCATAAATTATGTAGAAAACACTGTATGGTTGTCTGTCATTGAAGGCAAGAAAATCACATTTGGTCTGGTTTTGTTTGTTTTTATGAAGTTCATGATGTTGATTCCGTATTTCAATACCAAAAAAGTACACCTAAAAAACCTCCTAACTGTTTTTTTTTGTGTGTATACCCCTCTTCATAAACTCTAAACAAACCACAATTTTTCAATTCTTCCTATGTGTACCATCTCTTTTAACCCTGAAATAGTGTTTTCATGCAATACTGAAAATAACCAAATAACCACAAATTAATAACCATTGCCATGCGTAGGTAGATAATACATCGTTTTTTTTTAACAATGATTTATTTATTTGTTTTTAGAACATTACAAACAGCAACAAATCAGCACACCCAAAGAAAACCAATGCAGGTACATGAGTTACAGAAACACTTGTCTGGGTTATATTATGTACAGTGCTCCACATTTAAAGCCAAGGGAAAGAAAAAAAAGGGGCAGGGGTATACAGACATTAATTATTATGTCTAAAAACAAAATGTGACCCCCCCTTTATGTAATTGAAAAGAAAGGTTATGAGGTAGGTGATCAAGCAAAGGCCTCCTTATCCTACAGAATGCATCACTGTTGCCATTTATAGTGGCACTAAAGGCCTCTTCCACCAACCAGCATGTAATGAAACTGCAAATGATAATACAAGCGTATAGCTTGGACATTTTTATTGTACAGGTATAGAAAAAGTTCAGAAACAAAAGTCTGGTTGCACATGTCTGTGGGTCACATGTCTGCAGCATCCCAGGAAGGTTTGATTGAAGGCAGATTGAAGGCATCGTGTCATCTCCACCCTCCGTGAGCCGGTTTCCTGCTTCTGCTCCATCAGAAGAAGGTGTTGATCCCGCTGCAACGGATCGCAGATATTTTGTACTATGCTTACAGTGCATTTAAAACAGACTAAGAAATAAAATTAAGGAATAGAAATGAATATGTTTCACTGTGCTGCAGAAAACGTAAGTAGGTCATTCATATTTACAAAAACAAAAAACGGCATCAGAACTAATTTGGATAACTGATAATAAAAAGAACTGTCATACTGAAGATAATATGCAGCTGAATAGGTTAATATTGTGAATAAAATATACAGGTGCTGGCCAGTAAATTAGAATATCATCAAAAAGTTGAATTATTTCAGTAATTCCATTCAAAACGTGAAACTTCTATACTGTATACTTTCCTTCCACACATAGTGATATATTTCAAGTCTTTATTCATTTCCATTTTTATTATTACAACTGACAGCTAATGAAAACACCAAATTCAGTATCTCAGAAAATTAGAATATTCTGAAAAGGCTCAATATAGAAGACACCTGGTGCCACTCTAATCAGCTGATTAACTCAAAACACCTGCAAAGGCCTTTAAAAGGTCCCTCAGTCTTGTTCTGAAGGCTCCACAATCATGGGGAAGACTTCTGACTTAACAGCTGTCCAAAAGACGACCATTGACACCTTGTACAAGGAGGGCAAGACACAAAAGGTGATTGCTAAAGAAGCTGGCTGTTCGCAGAGCTCTGTGTCCAAGCACATTAACAGACAGGCGAAGGGACGGAAAAAATGTGGTAGAAAAAAGTGTACAAGCTCTAGGGATAACCGCACCCTGCAGAGAATTGTGACGACAAACCCATTCAAAAATGTGGGGGAGATCCACAAAGAGTGGACTGCAGCTGGAGTCAGCGCTTCAAGAACCACCACGAAGAGACTCATGAAAGACATGGGATTCAGCTGTCGCATTCCGTGTGTCAAGCCACTCTTGAACAAGAAACAGCGTAAGAAGCGTCTCGCCTGGGCCAAGGACAAAAAGGACTGGACTGCTGCTGAGTGGTCCAAAGTTATGTTTTCTGATGAAAGCAATTTTTGCATTTCCTTTGGAAATCAAGGACCCAGAGTCTGGAGGAAGAGCGGAGAAGCACAGAATCCACGTTGCATGAGGTCCAGTGTAAAGTTTCCACCGTCAGTGATGGTGTGGGGTGCCATGTCATCTGCCGGTGTTGGCCCACTCTGTTTCCTGAGGTCCAAGGTCAATGCAGCCGTCTACCAGGAAGTTTTAGAGCACTTCATGCTTCCTGCTGCTGACCAACTTTATGGGGATGCAGACTTCACTTTTCAACAGGACTTGGCACCTGCACACAGTGCCAAAACCACCAGTACCTGGTTCAAGGACCATGGTATCCCTGTCCTTGATTGGCCAGCAAACTCGCCTGACCTTAACCCCATAGAAAATCTATGGGGTATTGTGAAGCGGAAGATGCAATACGCTAGACCCAACAATGCAGAGGAGCTGAAGACGACTATCAGAGCAACCTGGGCTCTCATAACACCTGAGCAGTGCCACAGACTGATCGAGTCCATGCCACGCCGCATTACTGCAGTGATGGAGGCAAAAGGAGCCCCGACTAAGTATTGAGTGCTATACATGCACATTCTTTTCATGTTCATTCTTTTCAGTTGGCCAACATTTAAAAAAAAACATTTTTTTTCATTGGCCTTTAAAATATTCTAATTTTTTGAGATACCAAATTTGGAGTTTTCATTAGTTGTCACTTATAAATATCAAAATTAAAAGAAATAAACATTGGAAATACATTGGTCTGTGTGCATTGCATGAATATAATGTACAAGTTTCACGTTTTGAATGGAATTATTGAAATAATTCAACTTTTTGATGATATTCTAATTTACTGGCCAGCACCTGTACAACCGGCATGAAATTTGCTTCTTACCGAGAGTACAAGACAGTGACTTCGGCATTCTCCTTTCTCTGCTTCGGCCTGCAGGTGAGAGCTATCAGCTATGAACCGCGATCAGCCCGAGTCCTCCTTGATAACACTCTCACAGCAAGCAGCTCCATCCAGATCACAGTGAATCTTCTCTTCAGCCAACGAACTCAGAAATGCTGAAACTCCGTTTGGATCACAGCACTGGTTTTTAACGTTGTCATTGTTCTTCAGCAAACACTAAACACATCCACTCGCTGTTCAAAATGGCGGTCAGTTTGTTGTTAAAAGATGCTGTCAAGTTACTCTCCTGTGACTTCGCCCTCCTCTCAATCAGTGACCGACAGCCGTCTGACGTCGCTTTTCAGTACCAGTTCAGCACGGATGGAACCACAGCTGAGGTGGTAGGAAAAATAGTATTGGCTCGGAGCAGCTCGGAACGACTCAGCCAAAACTTCTGCCAGTGGCGAGTAAAAGGTACTGACGTTGAGTTGATCCGAGTCGAGTCGAATCGTACCGGTGGAGAGACGCCTTAAGGCGCTCCATTGGAAACACTTTGAAAACTTCTCTGTAACATTGTGTAACAGTGGGGGTTGTCTCTGAATCTATTGAAACAGCACACGTCGCCTTGCTAAATGTAAAAGTTTACAAAAACATTTGTACTGAAGACAGGGAGAACCCTTCTATAGATAGAAACAGTATGAACAGCATCGGGTTCAGTGAGATCGTCTGGTGAAAGATTGAGCGATACTCTGTGGCAATATTTTTCCAAAATCTGGTAATTAAAGGACATTGCCATATACAATGGTAGTAAGTCCCCACACCCGTGTTGCACTTCACACAAAGAGGAGAAATCTGAGGATGAATTTTGTTTAAAAACTCTGGGGTACACTGTAGTGTATGTAAGATTCTATATTGGCTTTATCGAAGTCTATTACAGGAAAACTATTTCTTGGCTGATCTCAAAGCTTTGGACCATGCTTCTTGCACTAAGCTGAACTTCAAGGTCGGTTTCCCACCAGAAACTGGCCCAATCAGTGATAATAAAGTTTAAAGACAATCATTTCCCATAACAGAGAGAGATAAAAACAAAAAATTGTGATTATTTCCTCATTATATTCAGGGAGGAAGCTTTCAATGGGATTCAGAACTGGTTGATTAGCTGGAAATTTAAGAGAGTTTCTGCATAAGCGTCAGCAAACTTTATAAATGAGACCCCTGCTGTTTATCTCTTGTGTTGTGGAGCTTGATGATCACCGGCCTGGGGCGAGCACCCGCAGGGTGCGCTCGGCCAATTTTAATGCGGGCTTTCCCCGTGGAGCTGTTCCCCAGCCCAAGCATACTAGGTAGCCAGGTTTCGAAAAAACCAAATAGGATTCTCACCGTCCGCGCCTTCTTTTACATTAATAATGCGGTTGTTGTCCCGCCTGCTGCGGTTCTCCAAATCATCTAAGCATTTTGCCATAATCTTAATCTTCTCCTCCACAGCCTTTCTGTGAGACAACTAACCCCGTCTTCCACATCCAGGATTCTCTGCTCTGCCTCCGTGACTTGTTTGGAGAGGTTTTCCAGCCAGGAAGACATTCTCTCTAGTGTCCCAGAAAGTGAAGACAGTTTTTATTTCACTGATGTTATTAGTCACGTCACGGATGAGAGCTGCAGTGTCCATCGGGGGCGAGTTCTGATCGCCTGTGTTTACTAGCTTGTCAGTTTAGCTAGCAGTGGTCGTCATGGCGGCCGTCATCTTTCGCGTCTGTATCTTTGTCTGTTTCGACATTACTTGTTTACCACCAAGCGTATTTAGGGCTGTTGTATATTCTCTAGACTCTCAGTCAGAAATTTAAGACTGACAGTAAACAGTAGCGTGCATTCTACCATGGAAAATACAGATGGGAGCGGGAGCACAGTGAAAAAATGTCTTCTACCTAGCCATCTTCACCGGACCCCGTCTAATACATTATGTTTACATGCATGACCACTAGAAAGAATATGTTATATGTTGCTGGTTGTGCTGCACGTCCGAATACCTGATGTTGCAAGCACCAGGTTAATGTGAGTTTGAGGGGAAGACTCGCCTCTGGAAGACCAAGTAACCTAAGAGGTTTTCTGCCCCATCAAATTTTTCCTTGTTGCAAATCATTAGGTAAGGTTTGAATGAAAATATGTTAACTGAGCTGCATATACTGTATGTGTTTAAAGTTTCAAATCAAGTTCACTGTGTTTTGAAATTTGTGAAAGTATACTGAATTTTAACTTTCATCAAAGGCTTTTGTTTCGAAAGTGTAATAACTGTTAGTATGATGTTATTAGGCTATATATATATATATATATATATATATATATATATATATATATACATCCTTCCATTTTCTAAACCGCTTAGTCCTCCAGCGGTCGCGAGGGGGGGCTCGTGCCTATCTCCAGCTGTCAACGGGCGAGAGGCGGGGTACACCCTGGAAAGGTCGCCAGTCCATCACAGTATATATATATATATATATATATATATATATATACGCACACACAGTATAGACCAAAAGTTTGGACACATTCAATGCGTGTTCTTTATATTAATTTGTTTTTTATTCTCAGTGTTTTCCTCTCCATCGAAGCTACATCTGGTCTGGTACCCTGCTTAGCTATAGAATGCTCTGTTGGAAGGGGGTCATCGACTGAGAGGGAACTCTCATTAACTGAAAACTATCCATGTCCTGTTATCAACTTTTTACTTTCTTTAATATACAAAGTACTCTTACATCTGCTCTTTTTTTAATTTCTGTGTCTCTGCTTCCAGTGAGCCCGCTGATCATTTGTGCATGAAAAGTGTTGAAAAGGCACAAAATTGCAGCTTTTGAACAAAAGGGAAGACAGACATCCTATGAGGTATTGATCCTCACGTCAAAGGATATTAATAGATCTTCATAAACTACAAATATATACTAAAATGTACTATCCTTGTTGAAAAAATTGCTTGTGGCTGATTATTTTAATGCCTCTAGGGGTTACTGTGACAGAATTAGGTCACTCCCGCAAAATATTGGCGAACGCATCTGTTAGGGGTTGTATATATATATATTATACTTGACAAGTTACCTGAACGTGTTTTCTGTCACTGACCACAGATTGATGCAGGGCTTAAGTGACAAGAGTAGTATTCCTATGAATGACTTGGGTGGATGCATTTGATGAGACCAAGGAAATTTGGTACAGATCATGTCAGTTTTGTGGTATTTAGAGCCACATGACACCAGACTTCGCCACGCTGCCACAACCCCACCCTCTTTTGAAAAATCTCAGTACTGGACTGAGAATTAATCCAACTTGTTTACATTCACTGTACACAGCTTCATTTTCATTAGGTCAAGGGTGTAAAATATGGACATTTCACAGCAAAACATTACACTTGCTGTTCTGAGGACTTAAGTGTTGTCAGGATTTGACCATTGGGATTCTTCAGGGACCTGATGACCCTCTATCACAGCAGGTTTCATCCTTCTTTGACCTTCTGAATAGCTATAGTATAGTATAGTATAGTAATAACTTCTGATATAACAACTTTTAAGTTTTGGGATTTTGTCAGAGTTGGAGGCCTGGTCCTGCATCTTGAACACAAAAACTCTTGATTTCGATAACTTTAGATCCCCTATGCCTGAAGGTCATCTTGACCAATATTGAAGGGGATGAAAAGCCTCTGCATGTTTGATTACGTGCATTTGAGACTATGATGTTTTAAGGTTTTTAGGTAGCTCTTGGGACATACTATAATCTGACGAGTTTCATATCTGTACAGCAAAATAGGCCAATGGAGCAGTGTGTTTTAAAACATTCCGGGGAGGCGCTATTGAGCCATTTCTGTTCTATTGTTCTATACTTAAAGAATCCCTCAAAATATATTAATTTCATGCATACCTGATGCATGCACAAAAAATCTAGAGTTTCCATACATATTTAGGCCTCCAAAAAGCCAATTCATTTGCTGGAAGAAGAAGAAAAGGTACAGATAGATTAGGCCTTCGGAGTGCTTTCGCTTCTAATGCCTAAAAAGTTTGATCTAAATAATAGCTAAAACAATGTTAACAGTACCATTAAAAACAAGTTGCTCCTTCAGTCTTATCAGTGCAATGTCGTAGTCTAGTCCTTTGGGCCGGTACTGAGCATGGTATACAATACTCTTTACAGCCAGAGAGTGGGCCCCATGGATCAGCTGTTCAGTCAGCCCCACATGAACCGTCCACAGGGAGGAGTTTTCGAATCTGACCTCAGACAAGAAGACAAACAAGCAAACAAGACAATAAATACTGATGCTTCTTCGTTTTTTGATACCATATTTCTTTGTTATTTGTAAAAAAACAAACACAAAGATAACATAGATAGGTCTTTAAGAGGTTATCATACAAGCTAACTTGAACCACTTATCAAAGTATTTTACAGAATGTAAAAACAGCTCCAACAATGTCCTGATCACAACAGTTACATAAGACATGCATGTCAATGTTTGCTGCCTTATTTTGCAGCAATGAATAATAATTTATTTTGGCATGCATAAAGTCGGACCTTCATGGAATAAGTCTAAAAGACAATTTTTTTAAAAACAGCTCTGTTGATCCGTTTACTGTAGATGTCATGAAATTTGTCTTGTTCTAAACATAATGTATTTTTTACATCTAAGCTAGACTTTTATCATTCTTTGGTATTAGGATGATTAATAAACATTAACTAATCATCTTCTAGTTTCATATTTGCTTAAGAGATGTATAAATAATGAACTGACTGTGGAAATGTGCACAGCTTCACAGCTTGTTCAGGACTCGTACATGTCTTGAACATGCTGATAGACTGGCAGTCAAGCTGGTGGGCCAGGTCGTCGTCCCCTGATGGATTGGAGGTCAGGTGTGCGGCTAGGAGGTTGAGAAAGTGCCTGAGGAAGTACTAGAGACTAGTGACATCAGAGTCTGACTGTGGGAGGCCAGCGATGAAGAAGGCTGGCAAAGATGAGGCACTAGTCCTGAAGACTAGAGACAAGGGTTTTTTTGAGGGCTAGAAGCTGCCAGCAGCTGTGAAGCTTTCTAGCAGATCGACCACAGCTGAGGCTCCTGCCTAGAGCAGGGAGGTTGAGAAGCCTTCTAGGAGGCTGCCTGCGAATCAGCCGAGTTTAGGTGAAAACACCAGAAAACTACAGTAAACATTGGCCTCGCATTCTCGTAATGGAAATAACTTTAGGACCAGCAAAAGTAATGAGGTTGCATGCTTTCTGATGGACAGGTAACAAATCTCACCATAATGTTTTTTTGTTTTTTTTTTAAACTAGCGCCAGTCACAGTGAAACAACAATAAAATGTGTTTGTTTTTCCACTGAGGTCTTTCCGTCTAACAGTACAGTTTATTAATTTACAAAAATATCTAATATCACTAACCTACAAAATGCTAAAAAACGTTTACCTTTCACAAATGTTGTTTTACACATTTACCTCTTCAATCGCTTTATGTGATAAAAGAGGGTCTGATGTGCTTCTCATTTTGCTGCATATATTTCTCTGGAGGGTGAACTATCTGCTTTGTTGTAGTAGAAAATTGCGATTTTTGGCCTGAATGGTCATCTGTCACAAAAACACAGCTTGCTTGCAATGATTTAGGTATTTAGAGGCCCCATCATCTGAAATCTACACATTGTCACTTTAAACAATATAGGACGAAGGAAAATTGGTCAGAAAATTGTATGTCAGGGTAAAAGGGTCACTCCGACAGCTTCTTAAATTTTAAAAAGTATCCCAGGGGCAAAGTGAGAGTCGGAGATGTTTTCTTTTTAATTTCTGGGTATATACAATAATATCTACCATTTTAAAATGGGAAATAAACTCCAATTGGAACAAAATCACAGCCGGCAACATTAATTTTGATTATGTTCATGCCTGCCAACATGGCGCCTATGCTGTGACAGTCATGTGAATTTCGGAGCTCTGTATCTGGTATCCAGCTTCGAAAAACGTTTGAATCAGCGCTCTTTGATACCTTAAATCTATATGACAGGTCAGTGTTACTCAGGCCCAGTCTTAATTTCAATAATACAACCAAAAGATGGTCCTTTAATGCAAGTTTTTGGCTAATTATTTCTACATTGCTTACTAATTCTGGAAGCATCCATTGAAATAGCGCAGAGGTAAGCACTGTAAAAAACAGAAGTTGTCCCATGTTACAGTAGTGTAGGAAAGAATCTCTTTCAGTTTTTTTAGTTTTAGTCAATAGTGTGCCATAATCATGCTACAGGTTGGCATATTGATCCTGAAATTAACTCTTATCTTAAAAGGGAGTGTGGGAAGTTTAAGTTTTCTGCTCGAGAGAGCCCCCTCAGTCCAAATACGTCACTGCAGCCTGAATGGTATGCTTGTGAATGAGGTATGCATGCTGTGTGAGAGCTCACTCACAAACGAAATGAAACAACTGCTGAGTCAGTCCTGTTGAAGAAAATTTACAGATTTTCAGGCATAACTTCAATTGAGGTAAGAAATGTTACTGAAGTTTAGTTTGGGTCTGGGCTGGAGTTTTGCCAGTGCTTGAAGTCATTCTCTTCTTATGCTCTGCTGAATCTATGTTTCAGTTACCTCTCGCTCCGCGGTTGTTTATGATGGAGATAGCGAACGCTACACCTGAGTATGAACATGCAGACGCATTACACTGCACCTGGAAAGCATTCAGGAAATCTGGTTATTCGACCCGAGCACTCGCTATTTATGCAAATTTACAGGCATATAGAGGCAGCCACGATGAAAAGCCCAGGGCTCATTTTAGTGACCAGAGCATGTTTGTGGACGAAATTCCAAATTTTTACATATTTATTTGTGTGTAAACTTATGTATAGTCCCTTTAAGATCGTCATGTTCTCCCTTTGGAACAGAGATGTCCTTTTCGGCTGTAATGTGGGAAAATATGAAAATGATCAGCATATGCAACAACCAAGACACAACTTCAGAATTCCATTGTTACTTTGAAGAAAAGAATATATTCATACTAGGTGTTAGATTCAGTGGGGACATTAACATTTAATTTCTCCTCCTTTTCCAAGGTTACCTTTGTACAGTGATTCTCAATTATTTTCTGCCATGCCCCCTGCCCTAGAGAACAGAAATGTTCTCACACACCCCTACCGCCCGTCTGGACTGATGTCTGAAAATATTTACTTTTTAATGATACAAACCACTGGCAACTGCACACTTAATAAAAAGTTGCAACTATTGCAAATGGTTGCAGCTTATTACAACAACAATTTCCATGTTAATTTTATTAACTCCGTTGGTATTTATTAACTCCGTTGGTACAATATCGAACAAATGGGTGGGCATTTTTAGATTAAACTGTATTATTCAAAGCTTTTTTTTAACTGTGAACATTGGTTGCTTGTCAGCTTCATCAGCTTATTACTTTTCAAAAAGGTACGCTACATAATGTCTTCTATGTCACTTGCACTGTTTTTCATTTCAACCCTAGAGCCCTTTGAAATCCATTTAATTATTTTAGAAATGCTTTATTTCAAAAGTTCAACTTTTCCATGTAGATTTTTCTCAAACACACTTTTTACATTTTAACCATATTTATTAAACCAAAAAGTGTGTAATTATGGTGATTGAAAATAATTTACCAAATAAAAACCAAATAGATCCCCATTTACTGTTATTCACCACTATTTTTATAATAGTGCTGTGCAGCATTTCCCCTAATTTTTAAAGAACAAAAACATCTCGTGCAAAACGAAGAATCTCATAATTTTCATATTATAAAAGAAAATATCTTACCACCAAATCAAATCTCACAAAGAGACCTAGAAAGAGTAAATATTCTTTCTTAATTCGATCAAGACCTTTGTTCCTTTCTTATTTCATACTCCTTCCTAGGATCCAGAGAAATAAATATATGAATAATATTGTTTTTGTGTTAAGCATGCTTCATGCAGCGCTTTGTTTGCATTATCTCCCTGAATGGACAGAGCTCGCTTCTCCTCGTTTCTGATGTGGCCCTTTACTATCAGTGGTCATCACTGTGACAACGCTGACAGAACTCAAAGAAGGGTAGTTCTCCCAATTCATAAACATCTCTGACCCTCACACTTAGCTTCAAGTTTATGTGGCTTTTTTTCCTTCGGGGTAGCGTCGGCATTTCAGTTAGTTTTTTTTCCTTTTTTGCTGTCAGGTTCAGTTTACCTGCATGGAAATGAGGGCTGTAAATCCTGGTAAAAACAGGCAGACTTACAGGAGTGGCAGCCGGCAGATCACTACAGAGACAGCGTTCAATTGTTTATTCCAATCTGTTTGTTAAACTCTGCGATTCCATCTCCCCGTTTCACACACTGTGGATTTCTACTCCATCTGTAATGCTGCATTCCATTTGTCTAGGATACTCTGGGTGTTTCTCAATGTCGAGGCACCTCACCGAGGTGCCTTGCTTACGAGGACACTGTCCTTCCGTGGTCAAAAAAACAGACTTGCCTTACATGACCGCGGCTGCCGGCGTACGTGCTCTGTTTACGTCCCGCCCATCGTAGTAGCATTGTAGCGTAGTAATATTACTTCAACCATGGAACTGGAAATGTGTAACGAGAGTTTTACTTTTTTTTTTTGTATATGTCAGTTAAATCAAATGTGAAAACGAATTAGTACCTGGTAGCCACCGAAGCTGCAACTACTAAGCAACTAACCAACCATATATAATTTCAATTCAATTTCAATTCAGTTTATTTATATAGCGCCATCTCACAACAGATGTCATCTCAAGGCACTTTACAAAAAGAGTTATTACAATACAATGTTTAGTGTAGAAATTAGAGAACCACAGAAGATTGCGTCGTGGAATTCTCAGCAATCCCTCATACTGAGCAAGCATGCAGCGACAGTGGGAAGGAAAAACTCCCTTTTAACAGGAAGAAACCTCCGGCAGAACCAGGCTCAGCACAAGCGGTTATCTGCCGCGACCGTCTGTGGCTTGGAGAATACATAACAGAGACACAGAAAGAGCAATAGAACCGATGCAGAAGTTTGTTGCAGGACGTGGAGAATTTTCCGTCACTGCAATGCCATCTTAGTCAGGGTCGTCAAGCAGGGCTAATCCGGAGCACCTACTATAATAGAAAACAGGTTAGTGCTTGAATTGACAGCACATCATGCAGTTGGGGAGAAGTAGGAGAGAAAGTAGGAACAGACCCTAATAATGTCCTCCAACAGCCTAGCCTAAAGCAGCATAGCTACTAACATTAACCTGTCTCCTAGCTACTAGGAGACAGGTTAATGTAGTATAGTTAATGTAGTTAATGTTAATATAACTGCTTTGGATCTAAAAAAAATTAATAAAAAAATAAAACAAACATTTTTGATATAAGCCCGATGGTTAAAATTAGTTGACTTACATTTGAAATAGAAATTTACCCCCGAAGTAGCTGCTGCCGGCTCCTACCACGCTGTATTCTGGGAAATTTTTGACCGAGAGAAGGCATCAAGGCACTTCTGATGTATCCTTAGTTAGTTAGCTAAACGGCTAACAAACGGAGGACAGATTCCTCAGTAGAACATGAACATTGGAACACGCCTTGGCAACCGTATCTCCTAGGCAACCGGGGTGGGACCAAGGCATCAACGCGAGGTTCCGGGGCATTGAGAAACAACCTCTGATTTCTCTGTATAGACTTCTTCTGCAGGGCTGAACAGGCAGCCTGTTGTTAACTTAGTAGGCAACTGTTCCCACCTAGTGACTGGAGGCTAGATCACCGTTCAAGTATGAATTAAAGCCTTGACTACCAGGAGGCACGAGGGGGTGGGGGGGGGGTGGGGGTGCTCTTTGAGAAGCACTGCCTTTGTACACAAAAGCAACAAAGTAATTGTTATGTTTACAGACACTGCTAAAAAGTTGAAGGACTGTTGTATTTGGGGACTAAATATGGACATAATATCCCTTCACCAGTAGGGAGCTCTATGATTGGATAAGAAGTAGGAAGGAGAGAGGAAGACAGAAAATGTGGTATGTAATGAATGGCTGCCTGATTGCATTGGGGTTTACCTCAGTGAATGAGAGGGTAGCCTCCCTCCGCCTGCGGGTGGGGGGACGGGTTCTGACTATTGTTTGTGCTTATGCACCAAACGGTAGTTCAGATTACCCACCCTTTTTGGAGTCCTTGGAGGGGGTGCTGGAGAGTGCTCCTTCTGGGGACTCCCTCATTCTGCTGGGGGATTTCAACGCTCACGTGGGCAGTGACAGTGAGACCTGGAGAGGCGTGGTTGGTCGTATGGCCCCCGCGATCTGAACCCGAGCGGTGTTTTGTTGTTGGACTTCTGTGCTCGTCATGGATTGTCCATAACAAACACCATGTTCAAGCATAAGGGTGTTCATGTGTGCAATTGGCACCAGGACACCCTAGGCCGCAGCTCGATGATCGACCTGGTTGTCGTTTCATCGGACCTGCGGCCGCATGTTTTGGACACTCGGGTGAAGAGAGGGGCGGAGCTGGGCACGTCTGGGCACGTCCCACCGGGAGGAGACCCAGGGGAAGACCCAGGACCCCCTGGAGGGATTATGTCTCCCAGTTGGCCTGGGAACGCCTCGGGATTCCTCCCGAGGAGCTGGCCCAAGTAGCCGGGGAGAGGGAAGTCTGGGCCTCTCTGCTTAGGCTACTTCCCTCGCGACCCGACCCCGGATAAGCGGAAGATGATGGATGGATGGATGGATGGATGGATGGGCTGCCTGATTGCTAATACAAGTTCTAGAAAAGCAAGCTCCGGAAAATATTCGACAAACACATGCTAGTACTCAATGCTACTGGAGATGCATGGCCGGATGCTAGGAAATTTGCTGTTTTGCTACACTGCTTGGGCTCGGAGGGACAGCGGTTATTTTACACGTGACTGGAGCAAGGGGGGGTACATACTGCATGCTGCTGCTGTGATGGCGCTTGAGAAGTACTTTGTTCCGAAAGCAAATGTCGTGGCCTGCCGTCAAACAGGGTGTTCAACGAGCCGATGAGACTGTTTCTCAGTATGCGGTTGCTCTTAGAGCGTTTGCTTCATTTCGCAATATCGAAAAAATGGAAAGTGAAATGATAAGAGACCAGTTCATCTCAAACCCTCATCGCAGCGCTGTGAAAGACAAACTACTGGTGGAGAAGGATCTCAAACTGGATAAGGCTCCAACAATTTCAGGCCAGGTGGAAGCAGCAGTTAAAGGTTGAATATGGAAATTTTTTCTTAAAAGCTATTTCTTTTAAAAAGTAATACTTCATCGGGAAGTTTAGAGGTATGCAGAATGAAAGTGCACCCTTTCCTTTAAAAGTAATACTTAACCTAAAATCATTACTGACTACATTACATGACTGTACAAGCAGACAGAGATCTGAAGAGAAGTGGAAAAAGCAAAGGAGGTGGAGTAGCAGTGCTTGTCATCCAGGACATGTTACTGTGAAGGTTAGTCTCTGCAGCCCAGATATTGAACTCCATCCATCCATTTTCTTAACCGCTTAATCCTTTATGGGTCGCGGGGGTGCTGGTGCCTATCTCCAGCTGTCAACGGGTGAGAGGCGGGGTACACCCTGGACAGGTCGCCAGTCCATCACAGGGCAGGACAAACACGACAAACAACCATGCACACACTCACACCTAAGGACAATTTACAGTGATCAATTAACCTGACAGTCATGTTTTTGGAAGCCAGAGTACCTGGAGGGAAGCCACGAATGCACGGGGAGAACATGCAAACCCCATGCAGAAAGACCCTGGGCTGGGATACAAACCCACAACCTTCTTGCTGCAAGGCAACAGTGCTAACCCATGCGCCACCGTGCAGCCCATGATATTGAACTCTTGGTAGTTAATTTACGTCCATATTATTATCCTCGTCTCCTGATTCCATCCAGAGAGACATCCAACTCTCCTCTGACCCAGACCTGTCCTGTCACACCTCAGATGTTTTATCTTCCACCTCAGTCATGAACTCTTCTTCTTCCACAACTTTGTCTTCGACCAAGTCAGGAGATTCCGCTACCCCCTTTACCTCACCTTCCCACCTATCTTTTTCTAAAAGTCAGGTGAAGAGGCAGTTGGAGAAACTGAACCGGAACAAGGCTGCAGGTTCAGATGGTGTCAGCCCCAGAGTCCTGAAGACCTGTGCAGAGCAGCTCTGTGGGATTCTGCAGCACCTATTCAACCTTAGCCTGAACCAAGAGAAGGTTCCAGTGTTGTGGAAGACATCATGCCTTGTTCCAGTACCAAAGAAAACTCACCCATCAGTCATCAATGACTACAGACCTGTTGCCCTGACATCCCACATCATGAAGGTCCTGGAGATACTCTTGTTGCCCCACCCGATTAAGCAAACTAGAACCTATCAGGACCCCCTGCAGTTTGCTTATCGCCATGGTGTTGGTGCTGAAGATGCCATCATCAACCTGCTTCAACCAACCCACTGACATCTGGACAAGGCAGGTAGCACTGTGAGAATCATGTTCTTTGATTTCCCCAGTGCATTTAACACAATTCAGCCTGATTTACTTTGTCAGAAACTCCTGAAAACACAGGTGGAGGCCTCAACAATCAGCTGGATCAATGACTACCTGACAAACAGACCACAGTTTGTGAGACTGAAGGATTGTATGTCAAACCAGGTGATCAGCAGCACAGGAGCACCACAAGGGACTGTACTCTTACCATTCCTTTTCACTCTGTACACCTCAGACTTCCAGTATAAGACAGAGACCTGTCATCTGCAGAAATACTCAGACGACTCTGCAATTGTCGGGTGTATCAGAGATGGTGAAGAAGCTGAATACAGAGAGCTGGTGAGAAGCTTTGTGGCATGGTGTGGAGACAATCATCTTACCTTGAATGTGAACAAAACAAAGGAGATGATAGTAGATTTCAGAAGAAACAGAGACAAGTCAAAGACTGTCTCCATCATGGGAGAAGAAGTGGAGGTGGTTGAGAAGTACAAATACCTCGGAGTTCACCTGGACAATAGACTGGACTGGAGAATCAACAGTGAAGCCGTCTACAAAAAGGGACAGAGCAGACTGTACTTTCTGAGGAAGCTGAGGTCCTTCAAGATTAGCAGCAAGATGCTGCAAATCTTCTACAAGTCTGTGGTGGAGAGTGTCATCTCTTCGTCCATCATCTGTTGGGGTAACAGCATCAGAGCCAGGGACTTAAAACGGCTCAATAACCTGATACAAAAGGCTGGTTCTGTTCTGGGGACGACTGTGGAACAACTGGAGATAATGATGCAAAGAAGGATTCTTCATAAAATTAAAAAGATCATGGACAACCCTGAGCATCCTCTCCATGAGACAGTCCTACAGCAACAGAGTATCTTCAGTCGGAGGCTTCTTCAGTTTCGCTGCAACACCGACCGCTACAGGAAATCCTTTCTCCCCACAGCCATCATGGTCTACAACAATTCCTTGAAAAATTAATTAATGAGCTACAACAACAATTAATTTCCCTCTGGGATCAATAAAGTATTTTTGAATTTGAATTGAATTTGAGTTATATTTGTGTGTTCCAGCCAATAGCGCAGCACCATTGTCAGTTGCTAAATACTGTTGTAAACAACTGCCTGGAGCAACAAGGCATTTACTGTAGAAAAAGAAGCACTCTGTAAGTATAGCTGCTGTGTCGAAGCCCCATAGATTTCATTATCTCTTTCAGAAACTAAAATAGACTAAAGCTTGTCCAAACCAACTACTTCTTCCAATTTTATCTTTAAAAGTAAAGACTTTTTACTGCGTTTGAATTCCTATTTCATGAATCATAAAGATACTGCTATGGGCAGAACTTTTTCAGAAATTTAGATTTTTGCTAATTAAACTTTTTGTCATGTTTTAGGGGCCAAAGGGAAGACAGCTTCTTCTAGAAGAAATACATCCTCACTGGGGCAAAGAATTTGCTCACTGTAGGATGGAGGTAGAGTAAATCCAGTTATTCACCTTGTGCTTACAATACAGTATAACAACGTTCAAACACCACAGATCCTGTGATCTTAGTATACTGTAGTTCCTCTAGTGGTCTGTCATAAAAAAAAGTCTTGCTTTCACATACTTACAAAGTTGCCTGTTTCCCCTCTTTGCTTGGTTTCTGTCCCTATATTTAGTAAAATTTCTGAGAAGACCTGAATAAAAAAAAATATTCCACGCACGTGTACTACATATATATTATTTAACAACTCGAGTTAACATACAATTCTTTAAAAGTTTTGTGTGTTTTTTGTAGTCTGTGTTTCTTTACGTCTTCTGTTTCAGACATGTAACGGAAAAAGGAGGCTGATGACAGAGGAGAGATGGGATGGAAAAACAATTTTATTTATTCTTGTCATATTTGCTGTTTAGTTTTATATTTGATATGAATAAACTAACTGAAACAACTAGTGATTCTCATTAACCTATTTCCACAGTTTATTTTCCAATTGCTTTTAACATGACCATAAAGCTAACTCTGAACAATTTAAAAATGCCAAATGAATGTATATAAAATCAGTACATTAAGTAACAGAGATGACCTGTATTGATGTAAAACGAAAATTGTTAGATTTTGCCACTTGGTTTTGTTAAAAATAAATAAATATATATATATATATATATATAATTTTTAATGAGATATATTCAGATTCCCATTTTGAAAGCAGTTATTCAAATTCAGTTTCTGACAAAGTTTTGCCCTTAGCAGTATCTTTATGAATCATGAAATAGGGATTTGATTTCTAACAAAACATAAAGAACTTTTTTAAGTATTTAACCTCATGTTACTCTGTAACAGAGATTTACCGGGTCGAGTGTGACTAAGCGTTGCTATGGTAACGTTTCCCTTGCCTCTCATAGCTTAGCTTTAATTCAGACAAAGTTATCAAGCTCAAAACTGATATTATACAGTGGAAAAAAGTTGGTGATACTCTCTGGACATGCTTATATATTTTTTTTTGAGTAAAGGCTTAAACTACATTTAACGTGGCTTGAGTAGCCCACAGCACCTTCTAGCTGAATTTGCAGCCATTGGAATTGATATGTTAGCAAGCCTAAAATAACTTTATTATAGTGTATTAGCACTTCCAAAAGTATACAACTAAATAGAGAAGAAAACACGCTTAATTCACCATAATTCTAGGGGTTGGGGTCGAGGGAGAAGCTCTCTGAAGAGCCACTGTGAGTGTATTCTCCTGCCTGGAGAGACACGGCTTTCTTCTTGTGGCTGAGTCGCCTAGGGGCATGTTTTGTAGGGGTGTGGTTTGTAGTGGCTGCAGCTAGACCTTACTCGACACAGGCGGGATTTGAAATAAACAGGTGAAATGTTTGAATCAAAAATCGAACTCGTAGGAAGAGAGTTTTGTGTGTGCAGCAGCACATTCGAGAAGTTGTGTTCACTGACTCGTAGTTGTAGTGGGAAAATTGACTCATGGAAATAGAGTTTTAGGCATTTTGTACTTTCTTTTCTACAACTTAAAATGCGAAGCAAATTTGGGAGAACATTTTTCACAAGTTAAAATTTTACCACACACTCAAAATAATTTTGCATGTTTTTGACCAATTTGATACGAGTGAAAATTCAGCTGTGGTGGAAAAATTTAGTGTTATGATGCATCTGTACTTTGTAATCAACTGTGACGCATGTTTACTTAATGTTGTAGTCTTAGTTTGAAAGTTATGGTTCATTCACACTGCACAGTTGGTCTGCGTCAGGCAACGCATTCAACGAATGAAGTTTGACGTATGTACTTTTTGGCTTCCATAGCCTTCTTCTGAGGAAAAAACAACGCATGGGTGGGGCTTCCTCTGTTGCCGCACGTTCTGAACTATGGTGGATCTTAAGTAGAGAGTGGCTTGGCTTTATTTGCTAGATAAAGCTAGACAACGTTGACATCGGGTGCATCAGCGCCCATTATTCAGATGCGTTCTGAGTTTGGGGAGTTTAACCATTTGCTCCAGGAGCTGCTTATGGATGAGGTTCGCTTTCAGTGCTACTTCCATCTGTCCCGCGCCTAATTTTACGACCTCCTCGGCCGCCAACTACAGGTTTTCTGTTCCTCTTTAGGAGCGCCTGTCCTGTCTTCGGTAAGTGTTATTTCTGATTTCTTGAACCTGCGTTTGTTGAAAATGTTTTCACTGGACCCGCGCTTCATTCAAGATATGTGTACAGTGACATAACTACAGTGAGATGCTCTGATTGGTTGCTGCACTGCATTAATTGCATTGGGTCCGTCAAAAGTTAAACTAGCTGAACTTCTGCGTTACTGCGTTGCCGTATGTAACACAAGTGAAGTATACGGAGTCAACATACACAACGCACCGCAGAGAGTTTGACGGACCTCTGACGTACTCTACCATAGACTTTACATGTAATCTTGCCACAACCGACGCATGGGGTTGGTCTGAATGCAGCATTAGTCTTACTGAGTGACGCTTTTACCCAAGTCATGGTCAGAGTGTTTTGATAAAAAGGATCCAAATCCTGCGTTACCATGGAAGATGGCTCTTCTGACTGGACACGCTTAAAGGTCTACAAAGTTGACAGCTCTCTTATCGAGGACAAAGGCGCCTTCAAGTCTCTGATGTTCACCCTGAGAGTAGTACTTTATCGATGGAGTACATAGACGCAAGGTTACTAGAAACAATATAGGCTTGTTGTTGTAAAATTGAGACAGGTCAGTATTCTGCATTTTCTGTGATGTGATGCCGTCCTCCTGCTTGATCAAACTGAACTGTAATAAAACCTCCAAACTTTAACGGACTTCTCTCTCATCCTTTGGTCAGAGTTTCCAGCACACAGAGGATCGCCGTTATACAGCTGTACAAGTTTGGATTTAATGTGCCACTTCTCACATCGCAATACACAGATGTACGCATCCAAAATACAAGCTCAGATTTAAAATGCAAGCGTGCAGATTCTATTCACAGACATGCAGATCAATTTACAGACGTTGGGATCCAAATTACAACTGCAGATGTTTGAAACATACCTACCTTCATATTAGTTTAGGTGAAGGCTACAACAGATGGACAAAAAAGAAAAACATTCATGGCGTCAAAACATATATGGAGGCTCACTTTCACCGCTGCGGTGAGTGGCTATTATAAAGACTTTTCTAGCTAGCTTTCTGTATTGACATAGGTCTCCCACCATACACTTGAATCAAATAAGCACGCTGTGAAATCTGTAGGATGGTTATGTAAATTCTAAAGTATAAATTATGACTTTTATAGAGGACATCACCAAGAGGAGTGGAGAATACCACTCAGCTACCGAAATAAGATGCCTAGAGGACATAAACAAAAGCGTATTGTTGCCTTTAACCCATATTTTGTTATACATTTTTTTTAAATGTCATTATGTAATGAAATAAGTAAAATAATAATAATAATAATAATAATAATAATAATAATAATAATAATAATAATAATAATAATAATAATTAATGATAATAATAATAATAATAATAATAATAATAATAATCTGTGACCGTTGACAGCTGGAGATAGGCACCAGCCCCCCCGCGACCCCTGGAGGACTAAGCGGTTCAGAAAATGGATGGATGGATGGATGGATGGATAATAATAATAATAAATTTTAAAAAGCACACTTCTGAGGTCCAAGTATAATGGTTGATTTGTTGACCATGATTTATTTTGTGAAGTTGTTTATGGCTCAAGGTTGTTAAGTTGCTGCAGTAACCTTAATTGTGCAAGTATTTCATTATAAGAAAAATGTATACACAACAACAATATGGGTATCTTAAGTTCACATGTTTAGTTAAACAAGTCAGATGTGTCATAGGTAATATATGTTCAGCAAGCATAATAGAAATGCTGTCGGTTGCAAAAAATCTACTTACTGATAATATCATGTGGTTAAAAAAGAGAGGTAGTAGGATTCTGTAAGAAAGAGGAGAGATCTTATGTTTACAGACACTAAAAAGGTCAAGGACTGTTTTGTTTGGGGACTAAATATGGACTTTATATCCCTTCACCAGTAGGGGGCTTTTTGACTGGATAAGAGGTAGGAATGAAGACAGAAAGTGTGGTCTGTAATGAATGGCAGCCTGATTGCTAATACAAGTTGCAGTAAAGCAAGCGCCGTCTCCGTTCTTTTGTCGGAAATACAACAATAATGGAAAAATAATGTACTGATCAGTCAAGATCAGTAATTCAAAATATACCAACTGTATGCAACTAAGTATTTGAAAATGATTGCAATTCAAAACATAGAGAGAGAAAAATGAAAAATGGCTGAGGGTATGGGGCTGTCCATCTTTGCCTCAGATTTCTGACATTGTTTCGTATACACCAGCCATCTACATATAGCGGCCCTTGGGCCACACCCAGCCCATGAGAACATAACGTTCGGCACATTATGACCCACTGTCATAGCAGAAATAAAGTATTTGGGTCTATTTGACCTCACCCCACACCGTACATTTCACCTGCATTACACGCTCTTTATCCTCAACTCTGACTCCCTTAGCAAAGTGAAATATTACCAGTGCCAAAAAGACATGTCTTTTCCCAAAAAGCGCAAGGTTGATCGAAAGAACCGTCAGTTCAAACCTGACTGGACCGACCAGTTTTGTTTTATTTTACCGAACCACACCAATGCGAAACCGACATGCTTAATATGCCCTCAGTCTGTTTCTTTCTGCAAAGCAGATAATCTACAGCGGTATTTCAACACTATGCATTCCACCAGCTTTAATACCAACTACCCAGCAGGTACGGATCAGCATAAACATAAAATATCAAACATGATAACATCATACAACCAATCCGTTTCTATGATGAATAAAGAGAGCTATACAGCTGCATTACTGCAAATCTCATGGACCCTCAATAAAGCTAAGAAGCCATTTGCTGATGCCGAGTTGAATAAAAAGTGTGCAATTGAAATGGCAAGTGAAGTTTTGGGTCAAGATGAGAAAAAGAAGAAAGAAGTGGTAGATTTGATAAAGCAGGTGCCACTCTCGGCTAATACGGCAACCAGAAGAGTGGAAGTTTTGGCAGAGGAGTGTTTTTCTCGTGTACTCACCTGATCTGAAAAAAAGCAGAAGCCATATCACTAGCCATAGATTCATCCTGTGACGGGAACTGATATGGAACAGCTGGCTGTCTTTGTTAGATTTTTGCATGAGAAGATATTTCGGAAAGAGCTGCTTTGTTTGCTTCCTCTGCCTGGGCACACAACCGGAGAAACTGTCTTCAATGAGATGACAGTTCTTCGGAAAAAAAAGGCCTGCATCTGAGCAAAATCTGCCAGTTGTTGACGGACGGAGATCCATCGATGGTCGGAAACTGCAAGGGCTTGGTGAGCAGACTCTCCGCTGTTAACCCGTCACTGCTGTCATTTCACTGTATCATTCACAAAACAGTGCTGTGCGCTAAACTGAGTGGAGACATGAAAGAGGTGATGGATACTGTGACAAGACTCGTTAACTTTGTTCGAGAGCGCTCTAGTCTGCAACATCGTCTTTTTAGAGCGATGCTGGAGGAAATGTTAGCTGAACACAAGGATCTTTTGCTGCATAACGATGTTCGCTGGTTGAGCAAAGGCAGTGTGTTGGAGAGGGTGTGTGACCTTCGTAATGAGCTTGTATCATTTTTGTCCAAACTGCACAGCACACCAACAAGATGGCAGAGAATTTTTTTTTGTGTGACATAATGTCTCATCTAAATCTCCTAAATCTGCAACTACAAGGCAAAAAACACACTGTTGCTGACATGTATGAGGCTGTTGAAGCTTTCCAGTCAAAGCTGGACTTCTGGAGAAAGACATTAACGGGAGAAAGTCGCACTCTCCACGTCTACTTGTGCATTGTCAAACGCTTAACATGCAGGAACATCCAGGAACATCCAGGAATGAAGGATTTTTTTTGTCAAATCTAGCAGAAAATTTCAAGGAAAGATTTGAAAGCGCACCTAAACTCTCACATGACATCCTCCTCTTCCTGAGACAGCCCTTCTCTGTTTCGGCTGATGGACTGCAGAGGCCAAAAAACTGGTGCCCTCTATTGATGAGGCAGCTCTTCAGATGGAGGTGTTGGAGATGGCAACATCTGATTTGCTCAAAGCACAGCACAAGGATGTCGGTGGTCGATTTCTGGAAAAACATGGTTCCGCAAGCTTGATTCAAAAACATGGTTATTTATTAGTTATAAATGTTTTAAGGCTGTAAAACCCCTTGCCACATACTTTATACACTTTTCTCAAACATAAACTAACATTTACTCACAGTTCTCACTAGTTTAGGTACTTTTAAAGTTCAGTAGATTTAAACATAAAAGTATAATATGCCGCGATTTCTTTGTCTGCGCCCCACTCGGGTGCGTCTTTTTCCACTGAAGGCCTTGGTGCAGGAGTCTGTTTCCGTGTGAGGAACAAAGTTATGGGTAGTTGTTTGCGCTGTTTCCTTCTTCTGGATGAGAAGATTGTTACAAACAGACCTGCTAAATTTGGCCAGTGAAGGAGTCAGGACATAGAAGAGATCGACAATTGCCTCCAATCATTTAAGACGAGGAACACAATGTACGCTGGAGAAAGCATGCAAAATTATACTATAAGAATATTACTGAAACAGCGTGGCTGGGAAAGGTGAACCGCATTATAGCGTACACATTTTAAACATGCTTAATGATATTTTATGTTTTTATGTTTTATCTCATTTTTTTTTTAAAGTAAAAACTGGTAATCTCTGTCTGTCTGTCTGTCTGTCTGTCTGTCTGTCTGTCTTTCTTTCTTTCTTTCTTTCTTTCTTTCTTTCTTTCTTTCTTTCTTTCTTTCTTTCTTTCTTTCTTTCTTTCTTTCTTTCTTTCTTTCTTTCTTTCTTTCTTTCTTTCTTTCTTTCTTTCTTTCTTTCTTTCTTTCTTTCTTTCTTTCTTTCCTTCCTTCCTTCCAGGTGTGTGTGTGTCTGTTTGCTGGATCTTATGTCCTTCAATCTGACTGTTTTCACACAGTCTTACTCTGCACTTCTTCAGGAGAATTTGTTTTTAGAAATGTTGCTGACAGCTGTCTGTGGACAGCTGAAAGGAATTTGGACATTTTGCTGTTAAACAATTAGTGTCAATGTTACTGATATTGGTATGTAAAAACACACTCCAGGTCTGTGTAGAAAGGTTATCAGTTATCTTCACCTAAGGATACTATGTTTTCCTCTCATGTGCACCACTGTAGTGCTGTTGGTTTTTGTTAGTAATCAAACTAATCTTATTATGTTGATCAAAATATTCTCCAGGGGTATTCAAATAAAATAGTTGATATTCAACTTTTCTTTCTCAAGTATGCATTTTTTCTCTCGGCTGCTTCTCAAGACGGTCATTGAGTACTACTAAAACTGCTACTTACGGAAGCGTAGAGCTGCCACCTCGGCAAAAGAAAAAAACAGAGCTGTATCACGTTATTCCATGATAACTTTATTGTTCTAACAATATACTTTTCACGTTTGTACAATATAATATCACGTTATTACGTGAAAACTTTATTGTTCTAACAATATACTTTTCACGTTTGTACAATATAATATCACGTTATTACGTGAAAACTTTATTGTTCTAACAATATACTTTTCACGTTTGTACAATATAATATCACGTTATTACGTGAAAACTTTTTTGTTCTGACAATATACTTTTCACGTTTGTACAATATTATATTACGTTATTTCATAACTTTATTGTTCTAACAATATACTTTTCAAGTTTTTACATTATAATATCACGTTATTATGTGAAAACTTTATTGTAGTTTATATCCATGGAGCCTTCCATGTCCCTCCAGCTGATCAGCGAGAAATGTAGCCACTTCCATCGGATCAGACTCATTCTTCCTCCTGTACAGCCCCATGCATTTTAGGTTCCTTCTCAGTGTCCGCATACTTATCACAATACTGTCCAAGCTGCTCAGTAACTGCAAATCTCCCCATGCCTCAATCCAAGCATAAAATAGAACTTAATTAATTCCAGTAAACGAGACATTTTTGCGCGCGCTGATCTGCACCGTTTTCAACTTCAACTGGTGTGAAAATTATATTGTTAAACAATGAATTATTCACGTTTGTACAATTTATTATCATGTTCGTACAATATATTTATATTGTACAAACGTGAAAAATATATTGTTAGAACAATAACGTTTTCACGTAATAACGTGGTATTATATTATACAAACTTGAAAAGTATATTGTTAGAACAATAAAGTTATCATGGAATAACGTAATATTATATTGTACAAACATGAAAAGTATATTGTTAGAACAATAAAGTTATCATGAAATAACGTGATACAGCTCTGTTTTTCTTTTGCCGAGGTGGCAGCTCTACGCCAACTACAATTTGTACTACTAATCATTACAAATTTCTAATAATAACTGAAACAATAATATCTACACATCTAGGATCAATGGTCCAATGAAAGACAAACATACAATTTGCCCCTCGACGTGGCAAGCTTGAAATAATTTGGCCCTCTGTCAGAACTAATTGGGGAACCCTGGTGTACACAAAAAGGGAGGGACAAAGTCATTTAACCTTGAATCCATTGATATCAGGCCTGCAAACGCGTACACACAATGTTAAGTCAATTGTGATAAAAGCTAACACCAGTAATCAAACCTACATTAAATTATTATGCATCTCAAAAACAATTGTTTCCAGTGAAACCAATAAAAAAATACCTACCTCATATAAAATAGCCACTGGAAACACAAGCATTTTTGATCGTGTCCTTTGTCAACAAGTTTGATAGCTTCTAGCCATAGACACCACTGATTGCTCTGAAATGGATGTGATCCAACCGTATACAGAACCAGACATTTCGCAGATGGGTAAATTGTTAAATTCAAGGTTTGGATCTCAATAACTCCTCTGAATCACTGGAAAAGACCCCTAGACCCATTGCCAAATTGACGACATGTTTATGATGATGTCAGCTCTAAAAGGGTCTGTAAATAAGGTTCAAATAAAAACAAAAAAACAAAAAGCTTCTTCTTTAAGAACTGTCTTAATTTCAATGTAGGTAAGAACAATAAGTCCTGGAAGTGATGGTATGGCCCCCACCGAAACCCTGTTTTCAACATCTTTGAGTGAATCTGGGATTTAATGAAGACACAGAGGGATGTGAACATATGCGTCATTTTAACCGGGGACATGTCCCCAGCAGTATATGTGACTGATGGGTTTGTACTTACCAAACCTGTTGCGTAAAATCTTTACCAGCACTGATCTAACAGCCACTTGTGTTCCCAGCAAAGTTTCCACATCAGTATCTGAACAGAATATTATTTAATTCACTCCACTTTCTTATGCAGTCATGTTTTTTTCTGCTCATATACTAAATTATTTATAGTAGATGTGTCATGTTTTAAAAGACTAGTAGTCAGCTACAGGGCGGAGTCCTGCAATGTCACTAGTAGCCATTTCGCTTTTCGGTGGATTTTTTTAGTAGCATAATTTACATGCTTTCTTTACAGCGCACTACCCTGCATTGTGTTCTGCGTCCTAAATGATTGGAGGCAATTGTCAATCTCCTCCTTTCATGTTTCCCGTGTGTGCCAAATTTATCATGTCTGGTTATAATAATTTTCTCATCCAGAAGGAAAAACAACACAGCAAACTGCCTGTAATTATGTTCCTCGCTCTGAAACGACACCTGCTTTGAGATCTTCAGTGGAGAAAGACGCACCGAGCGGCGCAGCATTGGAGGGACCTTACTGCGTAATAATACTTTTGTTTTAAATCTTCGAAGGTTTGAGTATTAAAACTAGTGACAAATGTAAGTAAACGTTAATCTATGTCCGGGAAAAGAGAAAAAAAGTGTGTGGCAAGGGGTTTTACAGCCTTAAAACATTATGAATGTAAAAAATAAAGATGATTACTTTGCAGATTTTGCCTGTTGCAGGTTATTTTAATAATAAATGAGCCATCAGTGTAAATTAAATTTAATTGGTCTGGTCTCTTTACTGTGGGTGGGTTGCCAGAAAAAAAAAAATATTTATGTAATACCTTTGCTTGTTTAATACTCCAAAAGATGATAATGTTGACATACCGGATTTGTGTAAAGAGCATACCAGAATAAGCCTGTGAATATTCTCATTCATCCAGGTCCATACCAGAATAGTATACTATACGATAATAATACTTTGCGCTGGAGGCAAAACATTCTTGCTATCTGCATCCAACTGCCAGAGACCCTTCTGCGACGCAGGAATGGAGAACCAGGGAGTGGACAACATTTCAATCGAAGTTGGGGGGAAATAATCAAAAAGGAAAATAACTTGATCCATTATTGAAAGTAAATTATAGTGTAGTGAATTATTTTATCTTTCATTAATTGGATAGGCAGCTAAAATTTATATTGGGCAAAAATCACTGTGCAGAAAGCAAACATTGTCCATAGTCCATACCTAGATGTTTAATTCATGAATCGCTGGAAGCGATCGATGGATAGCGAAAGCATTGCGTCATTATCGCTACTTGGGGAAAAGTTTCCTCCTGCTCCCTTCACCAAAACATTCTGCCGGAGTAGTGAAATTCAATTTGTTTGTTTTTTTTTAAATGAAACAACGTTATGTGGATCACCCACAAGTAGCTGCCCTATAGCAGGACTGTCAGCTGTAAGTTAAATTTGAAGTTTATCCAAACAGAATGGTGCTGGGGTTCCAATAGGAGCATGTTTTATTGTTTCACATTCTGCTGGTGAAGCATGAGTAACAATAAAACACACTCAACAACACGCAATATTTTAATAAAGATGCGATTTTCACCACGTTTATACACTGCAGTGACTATTGTAATCAAACATGAAACAAATTAATACTTAAAGGCTATATAAATATTTAATAATTGTCCCCAGCAATCCTCAAACCGCATCCAAGTTTATAAATATTGTCCCCGGAAATTTTAAAAACAAACTGACGCCTTTGGATGTGAGGAAGCATACATCCAGTGGTCAGTTCTCAAAGTTGTATGGAGCAACATACCAGTTGAGTTCCTTCAAAAACTGTGTTCAAGTGTAGCTAGAAGATTTTATGCTTTTTTGGAGGTAAAGGGTGTTTATACCAAATATTGATTTGATTTAGATTTCTCTTTTGTTCATTCACTGCGTTTTTTTTGATTGAAGAAAATAAATGACATACACTTAAAATTTTCAAAGAATTCTTTGCTAACAGCAGCTTTATATATAAAGAATTCCAAGAGTAATCTTTGTTTCGTTATGGGGGCACCTGTCTCCTTGCTCTCCTCTTCTGATTATCATGATGTCTTATGATTTATTTTTTGAAGTTTAATGACGTTGATGGTGTTTACCTTACAGTCTTCCTACAGGTATCACATCATTGCTGTTTGTGGCACTAAAATAGCCTCCACATTTGCATGGCTGTCAAGTCTCCCATTTTGGCTTTGAAACTCCCTTATTTTACCTCTCTTTACCGCCATCATTCCGTATTATTATCATTCCACAAATATCCTATATTTTACGAATTGATAAAGTTATCTCGCTCTCCAAACTGATTTGTCAAAAGCCTCAGTAGCAGTTCTTGCGAGGCTACAATGCACAGAGCGGGAATAAAGGAACCTAAAGGTAGAAGTCATTCCTGTCAAAAAACAACAACTAAGAAGACATGTGAATTTCCTGAAAAACTGCGCAGTGAATTTACTTTGCTAAAGAGCAGGACGGAGCGCAGCATTTGAATGTCAACAAAGGTAGGCATATCTTATTCGGATCACCTAATTTTAGTGATTAATTAGCTGACAGCAGGGCTGCCAACTCACACGCAATGACCGTGAGTCTGATGAATTTGACTGTCTTCACACGCTCTTAAGCCACACATCCATTTTCTCTATTTGAAGAAATAACGCCACGCTACATGTAATCCCCTAAAAAAGAGGAAAGGGCGGAAGAGCATTGGGAGGAGGACCGCGGGCATAGCAATGCAGAATCGGGAGGAGGACCGCTGGCACAGCAAGGGAGCATTGAGAGGAGGACCGCGGGAACGGCAAGGGAGGACTGCAGGTGCATAGATTGAGCTGGACGACACTGACGCAAAGGACACCCGAACCACAGCAGAGATGACGTGTGGTGACAGGGTGATCGGACCCTGCCAGTTCAGTGATGGGCAGCTTCTTCCTGTGGTGGAGCGCGGTGCAACTGAAGCCTTGGGCTATAGATGTCAAGTGTGCTGTCCCTGTGCTGGCCTTTGTGTGTGCGCCAGGGCCAGGGACCGCTGGTGGATAAGGGCAGAGATCCAGGAAGATCGGGAATTCTGCAGGCCTGATTAAGCAGCTGGCGAGTGAGGAGCTCTCTCTGTCCCTGACTAAAGCAAAGATGGCATTTGTTGTTCTAAACAGTAGCTTTGGTTGTCAGATGCTTTTCGATGGTTGTGCTGGTTCCCTTTTACCTGGTGTATTGGTGTGAGTTGATATTCGCGATATAAAATGCTGGGTGCAAAGTCTTATTGGGCCTTAAGCAGATTTTGATTCAGGGGCCCCCTTTCTGAAAACAAAAACCCACTACCCACAATAACAGCGTTTCAATTAAGATTTGGTCTAATCTGGGAAGTAGGCAGAGTTTATTTGCCTGATCCCAAAAAGTCAATCAGAGGTAATTGTTAATATTCAGGCTGTTTCACCCTGCATGACACTGCGCACTCGCATACAGTAGGTGGCATGCCTTGCTGAACTCGCTTGCTAAACCTTTGCCAGACCGAATGTTCTCCAGACAGTGCACGTGGATGACCCCCTCCAACAAAAAAAACCAAACAAAATCTCACTCCTACAGTTCTCCAAAAGTTGGCAGCCCTGTGACAAGTGGCAGTATAAAACAAGTTGGACACTCGGACATTGCTGACATACAGTAAATAAAGATCGTCCAGCTAAAAACTTGTCTGACGTGTTGAATGGTATGCTTCTCCTCTAACCCTACAAATACATTGCTATAAAAACTACCTTGTTACGTTTATCTATGTTTCCCCATTGATCTGTGCTTTACTACAGCTTCGCATGGCCACAAAATTTGACGTAAACAGATACTTATAATGCATAAACAATTCTAACTAATGAAAGTAATTTCTCTCTTATTTGATCATTCCTTAAATATAATATATACCAAACCATTGTATTTATATATCAAATTTAAACAACAGCATGAGAGCTGACCAAAGTGCTGCACAAAGCGCTTTGAGTGGTCAGTATGACTAGAAAAGCGCTATATAAGTTCAGGCCATTTACCATTTACAATGTAAATATGCATAACTACTCATAAAAAATGATAATTTCACATCATAAATCCAGAACAGAACCAACTGCTGCAGAAAGAAAAGCAGGATAAAAATCAACGAACATGAGTTATTTAACTTTTTGCCTGATAATAATAATGTGTCTCTAAAATGTAATAAATATTGTACATCTGCATTTAAAGAAAATCATGTGGACTAAATTTAAGAAGTTAATGTGAGAATAGTAAAGTTGCACACCCATATCAATATTTTTGTTAGTATTAAATTGATTTATGTTCTTGTGTTTGAGGTGCAGGCATGTGAATAATGTCATGCATGTTTTGTTTGAGCTCACTGTAGAGGGATCAGCAGGTGTTGACAGACCAGTCTCGCCACAAGGTGAGGTAAACTGCATGGGAACTAGAGTGCTGATCGGGACGCATTTTTCTGTCAGAGCCCGGCCCGCATCTGATAAAGCAGTAACCGAACCCAACACAAGCCCGACACAGGTGTGCATGGTAATATAAACTGAGGGTACGGATTTTTACACCTGAAATTACTTTCTGCGCTGTGCTCCTCTGGTCCAGAGGTGGATTTTTTTTCCGCAAAGAAACACTGCAGGCTTTCAGACAACAGTCTCTACATCTCTGTGTGACGCAGAGAAGGTAAGCTACGTGTATTGGAAGGTCAGTATCCAATCAGATCATCGAGCGATACCATGTGAAGTGAAATATTCAATTGTAAAGCCTTTTTCTATGAAATGGTGTGTCAAAGATCGTCAATTACATGAAGATGATTCCCTCCTCTAACTTCCTCACGGTTTAGAAACCGCTGCAATGGAATTACTGATGTACACAATTAATTTAGCCGAATTGCATATTTGCCAAAGAAATAATAAGACAGGTAGGCCTGATGGCCAAGTCCCACCCGTGACTACGGCTTAGGTCAGCCCCACAACTCTGCATTTTTTTTTTTTGCGGAGAAAAAAAACAAAACGTTTCTGACTAATACCGTTCATGAGAAATCGGTTCGTTTCTGATATATACACTGTCGACCGACAGACTGGCGACCTATCCAGGTGTACCCTGCCTCTCGCCTGCTAACAGCTGGGAATCGGATAGGCTCCAGTTGCCCCGGGACC
The DNA here is from genome assembly GCA_028564705.1 of Apricaphanius iberus. Classification (NCBI taxonomy): domain Eukaryota; kingdom Metazoa; phylum Chordata; class Actinopteri; order Cyprinodontiformes; family Aphaniidae; genus Apricaphanius; species Apricaphanius iberus. Next base: position 1,315,692 of record JAPXFQ010002662.1, on the reverse strand, counting down.
CTGAATTGGATAAAGCGGGATATATGATAAATGGATAGACGGATGCCGTCGACCTTGAGGGGTAATCACAACACAGTCAGAGTTTTGTGGTGACCATGTTGGATGAAGTTAAACGTTTCATAGAGATCTTCTAAAGGTAAGTCATTTTTGACTATGGTTTGATTCGAACGTTCAGGGTGTTGTTACAATGTTGCTGTAAGACCAGTATCATAAGGTTAGCTTCGTTAATTATTAGCGCGCTATGTTTTTTAATCACCTTAATCTATTTTTTAATCGTTAATTTTATTGTTTCTGTATGCATATTATGCGTCGGCATCGTGTACAACACTGATGTACCGCTGTTACGTGCCTTGAGAGCTGGAATTCTGCATCAGTATAGGAAGAAATTTACGCTCACTGCTTGGCTGGAGTGCCAACGAGTAGCTCGTTAGACTTTGAATTTGCTGTTGAATTGTGAATATAAAAAGTGTGCAACTAAGCTAGGCTACATTGTAACAACAAACATATTGGGAAAAGGAAAATTACTGAAAAACATGAACGGTGACTGCTGCCTTGAACGGTGAACGGGGGGCTTTATGGGGGAGCATTGCTATAACATCGGCTATAATATTACGCAATCAATGGTCTGTGTAACTTTCTGGCCCGACCAATTTCCCCGTGGCCTGAACATTTAGTTATCTCTGGCTACGCCACTGGGTCTGACAGGGCGAACAAAGTAATGCTAATGCCACTTGGAAAAAATTCTCTCCCTGCTATGACTGGATAAATCAAGTGAAATCTTATCTTTAATTGTAATAATCTTAATATATATTTGATTTAATCTTTTTTTTTTATTTCAACAATAATTTTGTTTTTCAAGTTTTTCTGTCAGTTGCAGCCAGAATAAACCAACCTGTTATTTTTATGAATAAAAAGTAAATAAAATAAAGATAAATAAATACTAGCCCCCCCGCCCACCCCCCCACCCCCCCCCGGGGGCGGTTTTTCATAAATGCACATGCTAATTTGGAATGTACAGGATCTGTGTCACAAAAGCACACGAGCTGTTTCACAGATAAAATTTAGAGACAGTCTTAAAATATAAACTCTATCAGATCATGAATGTACATTTTTGGACCGCTTCTCATTTGTGAACCTCTCTGTATTTGTGAGAAAATTCTGTGTGGTAATGTGGTGAGACTCCCCTAACGACTCAAAAGGTCACCATTGGCTAAAGAATCTGTAAATCAAATTCATCACTACCCAGCTGTGTTCGCTTTCACCCAATCATATGGCTCCTAACATTTTCTATCCTCATTGCGGGCCGAACCTACGGACCCCGGCATTAATTAGTAATTACTAATCCATTTCCTCAGTTTATTGAAACGTGCGCACGTGCTACACAGAATTCTCTCACAAATGCAGAGGTTCACAAGCGCAGAGAGGTTCACAAATGAAAAGCGACTGCGTAAATGTATTTTCAGCGATTCATATTATCTGAGTGAGTTTATATTTTAAGTTTCTCTCAAAATTATATTTATGTAACAGCTCATATGCATTTGTGAACCAGAACATGTGCATTTGTGAACCAGATTGTGTGCATTTGTGAAACAGCTCGTGTGCATTTGTGAAATAGCCCGTGTGCATTTGTGAACCTCAATGTGTGCATTTGTGAATTTATATTACAAGTGTTTCTCAAAATTATATTTGTGAACCACAGTGTTTGCATTTGTGAAACAGATGGTGTGCATTTCTGAATGAGCATGTGCATTTATTACAAACCCTGTGTGAGTTTATTTATAATGAGACTTTTTTGACTCGATAGAGCCCAATCCGAACCCGAGCATCCTTTCTAAATATCTGTCCGAACCCTGCCCGGCCCGTGGGGCTCGGGTTGGGTATAGATCCTATAATAGGAACACTGGTTGTATCACGAAAAGCCCAGTAGATGACTGAGAACTGCCATTACCGAGCAGGTGGTGATGCCATTTCTGTGTTTGGTTCAACAGGTAAGAATGTTAGTTTGTTATAAGCGCTTTTTGGATAGAGAGTGACTGAAATAGTGAGTATGCCTGTGGATTTTGTAGCTCTTGTCAACGGAAATGACAAAGTTGTGTCAAGTATCCATGTTCAATCTGCACATTGTCGCTAGGCTAACGCAAGTCTTGGGACAAGTGGGTTGTGTGAAGCCTTTAAAACTGGGAGAGATGTATGCATATCTTTATTACCCGTATTTAAAGCTGTATCTCTAGCTAAGTTAGCCAAAAAAGTTTTGTTATGTTATAGTCCCAGTATATGACTGAGAAGTGCCGTAACCGAGCAGGGGCCGAGCTGTTCATGCCGTTTCTGTGTTTGGGTTGGTTTGGTTCAACAGAACCCGCAAATAAAATGCACAAAATGTCCAACCACTGCCTGGTCATTTAGAGCGTGCAACATTAAAACCTTAGAACCAACATAGTAAAAAGCACATTATACATGTAAGCTAGTACATACTAGCATTTTGCCACTCTAGATCTGCAGCATGAGAGTACATTGTCCTACATGTTTTAACAGTGTCCTGTCTGAGACACTAACATGTCTGCTAATGCAGCGGGCATAACACAAAGGTCTTTGCAAACATCCATTCATTCATTTTCTGTACCGCTTATCCTTAAAGTGTTGCGGGATGCTGGTGCCTATCTCCAGTGGTCAACGGGCGAGAGACGGGGTACACTTTTGATGGGTCGCCAGTCCATCGCAGGGCAACAAGACAATTTAGAGAGACCAAATAACCTAATAGTGTCACATTTTGGGACAGTTGGAGGAAGGCGGAGTACCTGGAGGGAACCCACGTGTGCACAGGGAGAACATGCAAACTCCTTACAGAGAGAACCTGTACAGCAAATTGAACCCAAAACCTTTGTGCTGCATGGCAACAGTGCTACCCACTGCGCCACCATGCAGCCGTTTTTGCAAACATTGCAGTGTAAAATATGCAAATGTCAGAGGTCACTACAATACCAACAATTAACCAATTTAATTTAACCAATTTTTAACCAATTAAACCAAGGTTTTTATTTATACTTTAACTGTGATTAAGCCTTCAGTCACTAGGTGGCATCATTGCTCAAACTTATCAATAGGCTGCAGCCCAGCAGAAGAAGTCTGGACGGAGAGCTTACGAGCCCCATGGAGTAGACTCCTGGAGGTGACATATGGAGTAGTGCTGTATACCACTGCGTGGGAAAGGGAGATGGAATCTAAAAAAAAATGGAATACACAAACAATGTTCCTGTAGTGATCTAGTGGCTCCCACTCCTGTAAACCTGCCTGTTTTCATAGGTCGGCCCGCCGTCTAGCAGTCTAAACCTGACAGCCACCTCGCCCACCTCCCAAAAAAAACAACAACTTGAAGCTCAGCGCGAGGGTGAGAGCTGTTTAAAAACTCGGAGAACCCTTCTATAAGTTCTGTAAGTTCACAGTGATGACCACTGATAGTTAAGAGTCACATCATAAAGTAGGAGGAGAAACAAGCTCTCTCAGGGAAAAACAAACAAACGCAAAAGGAGTGCTGCAGGGCAAGTAAACACAAAAGCACTGGCATGACATGCATTTATTTCACTGGAGTCTGGGAAGGAGTAGGAAAAAATTAACAAAGGTTTTAATCAATATGGAAGTACTACGAATACTTACTGTGTCCAGGTCTATTTATGACTTGATTTGGTGGTGAGATTTTCCTTTATAATATGAAAAATAGTTTAGTTCTTTAAGAGTGACAGGGAAATTCTTGAACCACAGCACTGTTAGATTTGTGAAAATAGTTGTGAATACCAGTAAATGTGGATCTATCTTGGTCATTTGGTAAATTGTTTTCTGTCACCACAATTACACACGGTTTGCTTTAATAGGTATGGTTCAAATGGAAAAAGTATTCAGAAAAATCTAAATGGAAGAAATTTAACTTTTGAGATAAAGCATTTCTAACACAATAAAATAGATTTCATAAGGGTGGAGAGTTGAAAAGAAAAACAGTTAAGGTAACAGAAGTTATGTAGCTGCCATTTTGGAAAACTGATAAACTGATGACGCTGACAACAATCAATGTTCACATTTTTTTTAAAAGCATTGAATATTACAGTTTAGTTTAAAAATGTACATCCTAGGGAATTATTTGAACTGTTTCTGTTCTGAGTATCCCAGACTGAGTAGTCCCGATTTAATGTTCCCAGGTGAGTTAATCAAATGAACTTGCAAATAGTGCTAAGACCTAAAACAATAGTAGTTGCAGTTTATTTAATTAATCTTTTTTGGTAATTTATGCAGTGTGCTGGTGGCAGTGGTATGTATCAATAAATACCGTATATAAGAAACTTAGCTGATTGGAATGTTTGTATAATTGTATGAATTGTTGAAATTACTTTTGTTGTAAAGTGCTCTGAGATGACATTTGTTGTGAATTGGTATTATATAAATACAATTTAATTTAATTGAATTACAAATTAGAATCTTTGAAAGAATTTCAAAGACAAGTTTGTTTATATGGCTTACCCATACACACAGTGGGCTGCAGTAAGGATCCATTGTGATGTTATGATGGAGCCTCCACATATGTGTTCACTCTGGAAGTGGAGGCTGACCTGCCAGGGAAACTGACCCGGTTTGGAGATATTACCTCCAACAACTCGAGTGTTGTACAGGGGCCTTGAACCACACTCTGAGGAAAGATGTAGAAAAGCAAAGACTACTTGAAGGAACTTTTTAATGACACATGCTTCACATAATTTTAAAAGTCTTATATATTTTACTTACAATCAAATTATTCTAAACATTTTATAATTTGATAGACATGGGGGCATTTATATTGCAAAATGTAAAAAAAAATGCAGCCAGAGTAATAAGAGTGTGGGCAAAATAAAGGTACAAATAATAAAAATGAATTTCTAGTCACCATTTTGTGATATGTCATGATTTTTTTATGAATTGTGCATAACATGATCTTTTTTGTTATTCCCATCTAACCATATATGAACTTCCATTACATTTAGAGTTTTAATAGCTTAATATCTGTTAAGACATGCCCAATACACATTGTGTTGTTCACTTTTGTTTAGACAAACATAATCCAATTTACTGGCCAACACACAGATTAACTTGTCAACACACATCAGTTTGGCTCCAGCTTTTGTAGTATCTCAAGAGATCCTATTTTTAGAATGATAAAATACTCAATCAGAACTTAATCTAATTTTTGTAATATCATTATTCTAGAATTGTGTAAGATCAGAGGGGATTATGTTTTGTGTTCAGAAGTTTAAAATTTAGAATGATTGATAAGTAAATTAATCCGTTTTTTACAGTGATGGAAGGGTGAAGAAGTTGTTTCTGTGTCAGCTGAGTTTGTTCTTTAGTTTTGTGGGACTTGAAGATGGGCCAGATCTTCTCACAGACATAAGAAAGTGTTGAACAAATTCTTTAATGATCACTCATTGGCTGAAATGACGCAAGCAATCCCTTTTATTGTTGTGTTTGGGTCTGAATTATTTGAAACTAATGGCATCAGTAAAAATGTAAATCATCCTTCACACAGTACTCCATGTTGCTATCATGTCAGTTCTGTTGGCTAAAAATTTGACATTTGATCTTGGGTCCTTCATGAACATAGTTGGAATGACGAGCTGTGTCAAAACTGTACACAAAACATTTAGTCAACAAACAGAAAGGAGATAAGAAGCCTGATAACCTAAAAAAACACATCAAACCATGCAAGAACATCTGCACACTGGACTTTATATAATTTGAGGTTTTTAATAACTCATGTGAACAGGAGTTTCTCCAGGGTGCAGACCTGCCAACCATGTCAAAATATTTTGAGTACCACTGGTTTTTTGTGGCTTGTTTTTACAGAATTTCTTTTGCAACTCCATTACTTTGCATACAGTAATTTTCGCATTCATATACATATAAGATATATAAATCAAATATATATATATATATATTAATGATTTATAATCTACCTGCAGCTCCCTAATGGCTGACGAACTTTAGAGGGTTGCACGCATGGTCACTGTTCTTGAAATTTACAGTGGTCCTTAGCTATGACGCGGTTGACTCTGTGCGTCCTCGCTGGTTGGTAGATTTTTTTTAATACTTGTTTTACAATTTCCCATGCTTTGTTTACTAACACACATTGTTCTACGTCCTGATTGATTGGAGGGAATTATCAATCTCCTCCATGTTGTGTCTCCTGCACTTGCCAAACTTTATGTCTGGTTATAAGAATCTTCTCGCTCAGAAGAAAAAATAGGACAAACAACTATATATAACATTGTTCCTCTCTCTGAAAAAAACCCTGCTCCGAGACCTTCAGTGGAAAAAGACGAACCAGATCGGCGTGCGGATGGAGACACTGTGCCATATTAATAATTTTATTTTAAAATCTACGAAGATTTGAACTTTGAGAGTATTTAAGCTAGTGAGAAATGTAAGTAAATGTTAATGTATATCTGACAAAAGTGTGCTTTTACAGCCTTAAAACACTTATAATAACTAAAAAATAAAGATGACTACTTTGTAGAGTTTGCCTCTTTCTGGTTATTTTTTAGACTGTAACCCCAATAATAAACGAGGGAGCACTGTATACAAAAACATCTGAGGGACATGGTCCCTGTTCTTTTTGACAAGTCTGCTGCTGAACACGATCAATATATTTGCTAAGAGAACACCTTGCAAAACTTTATTTTTCTTTTTTTACTTAGAATTTGGCTCGAATTTTTCCACACATACAGAGTTTACCTGTTGAAACGCCAGCTGTAGCAGCTAATGAGGAACGGAGGAAAGAGAGGTACAGCTGATGTTACATTCGGTAGACTCATTATTCTCCGTTTTTCTACAATGATTTGATGAAGCTGCTTCACCATGCTATTGCACCGTGTTGTAAGACATGTGTAGGCTCAGATGTCCACAGCTTTTTGAGTAGTTTAGAAGGGTGAGTCGTACCTGCGTATTAAGATGTCAAATTACGTACTTGCTACGCAAAATGCGTAAAGGTTGGCAGGTTTGCGGGGTGTAATGATTGCACAACAAATCTTTAAAATCAAGAATTTGGTGAACAGGTTTAAATTAGTTGTAGTTCATTTATTCATAAAGCTTCATATTTCTACACATGGATCCAAATGCACACATAATTCAGCTAAATGTATTGATAGTTTCGGATGAATGTTCTTGAAAAGACCTGCAGTTATCAGTTTCTCTTTGACACATTAAAAAGATTTGCTTGATAACACTTGTTGGATCATTTGACTTCTGAATTGTTTTACAATCTTTCTAAACAACTGTAGATCCCAAGATCATCAGTAAAAGCAACAAAATTCGCTTGGTCTAAATGACAAGAAAAATGTCTAAAGGATAAAAAAATGTTAGATAATCTGACAAGCATGGTGGTGGTTCCATCATGCTTGGACACTCTCTTGCCAGTGGTACATTGGTCAGATTGCAACAAGTGAATGAAATAAAGAAAGACTACTTTGAAATTCTTAAACTTTATAAGCATGTAGTAGGGCTGGAATATATAAAGAAAGAGCATATCGACAAAGGGAATAATCATGTTGATCGATATCGATAATTATCGATAAAAATTTAGAAAAGGTATTTTAAGTGCCTCCCTGGTCATTTTGTTATTCTTCAGTGAACAAATTTTAACTAAGAATTAAATTAACTCAGTTTTCAAACACTTTTTTTTAATCATAACTAAGTTTGTAAGATACAGAAACAAATCAAGAGAACTGAATAACATACGTAATTACAAAGAAAAGTAATGTTGTTAACCATTATACTATACATATTTTGAATTAGGATAGTAATTTAAATTAAACGCTTATCTTGACGCTTTTTATTCTTTTTCACAACTCTTTATAATGGCTGAAATCCTGCTAAAGCTGAAGCTAACCAGCTACTTACCTATTCCTGAGTGTAGACGAAGCCCAGGAAACTGAAGCCAAGTCCAGTTACACTGAGCTAACGCTAAACGTCTATCCTCCCCCAGTTGTGTTTTTTTTTTCAATAATTTTTCGCTTCTGAGGACCGGATGGAGAACCGGGGGACATTTTAAAATCCGCGTGATCTGGGTAAGTTTCCCTTGTCTTTCCTTAACAGTGATTCGTTGCGAGTCGCGGGAGGGGAGTCCTGTTTAAGACAACTGATCGTAGTATTTTGTTTATTATTGCTACGTTTAGTGTTTGGTGCAATCAGTTCAACTTTCCTCCTTGCTCCCTTGCTGTGACATATGACTGAGGCGATGTTAGTTTACGGCGATGGTTCGCTTAGGAACAAATTATTTCGCAGCTTAAGTCATTTGCTCGTTTTTGTGGATAGAGAGGAGAGAGTGATGGATGACGGAGCAGCCTGGATCAGGGTTAGTGATTTTTTTGCAGTAGGTAGTAACTGTATTAAACTACCTAATAGGCTCTAATGAAAAAATGAGAGGAGACTTTTTTTTTATCAGACTTTTTTATCAACCCCTTTTTTTTTATCACACCACAACTCTATCGATCGATATATATTGCTATCAAATTATCATCCATCCCTAACATATAGATGAAAAAAGGTTTTCCAACCAGAGAATTATCTCACATTCCCATCAAAATTGGTTCTGGATAAACCAGGCTAAACTTGCTCTGAAGCTCCAACCTCCCCGACTAAGTCTGTGCTCCTCCACTAGGGATGCAAAAATCCACTTTTTGATTACGATACCATTACAGATATCTTAGGTTCATACTAGGGCTGCACAGTTAACCGGAATTTTGATCGTGATCATAATTTTGGTGGCCACAATTAAATTAACCTGATCGTCAACGATATTTACATTCAAAGTGCGAGCTTCACTGCGTGCCTCTTCATCATACACTGCCTCAACCAATAGTCTGCCAACCACCAGGGGCAAACGTATGGCTAAAGCTTCATTAAGCTGCCCAAATAAAAACGCGCACACGCCACTCAGCACTCATAATGTCTGCACTACACTTGCTACGTAGCAGGTAAAAAGGAGTGTTTCAGCAATGTAGTAGATCCAAATCTCTATTATGGATCTGACTAGTAAGTAGAAAGTTCCCGAAAGTGTACTACTGCCACAGTAAGCAGCCGGTGGATGCTATGCTATCCCACAATGCAGCAGACGCCCCGAAATGATAGAAGAAGAAGGACCTAGCTTAAAATGGCTACAGACGAACTGTCAATCAATCGCAGTTTCGGCGGAAAATGTACGTGAAGCAATGTTACTGATTACTTTAATTGTTTTTTGGCTGATAAAACATTTAAGTTGTTAAGTCATACCAGACAAAATAACGGTTAGAGGATGGTGGGACCACAGGCGAACGTAACGTAAACATCTGGGTCAACAGAATAGTCATACGGGTTAAAGGACATTCAAAATGGTGGAGCAGTACATCTGATTTCATGCCTATTACAGGATCATTTGCTATGCAGTCTTAACTACATTAACGGGTGAGTAATAGTTGCAAGTAGCACATAGTAAATACTAAGGATTTGGATGCAAGGAATGTCAAAGGCCTTTTCTGTATAAGCTGAAATTGTTTCCGTTAAATTGCACTTTGTGATATAACTCTTCAATAACATATTTAGCTTGTACTTTTAAATATATATATATATATATATATAATATATATATATATATATATATATATATATTGGAGTTAGTTTTTGTTAGTTTTTTTGCATTATTAATAATCTATTCTAATCTAAAGTTTTATTTTTCCCAAAAATTTTTGCAAGATTGTACCACTTTTCTTCTCTGTTCTACTTTCCTCTTGTACCACTCTCCAGATATGTTTTTTCTGCTGTTATTGCGATTCTTAACCCTATTTTCTCTCAGTGTTTTTCTCCCCATAGAAGCATCAAACGGTCTGGTACCCCGCTCAACTACAGTAGTAGCGGTTTAAAAGTTCTCCTGTTTCCAAGATGTTCACATAGTTCAAAATGTACTTTTTAAATGTCATTTGGTTTTAAGCATATGTTCCTTTGTATACACCCTGTTCTTTTAAGATGCTAATGAAGTTTTACCAAATAAAGATAAACTGCAGTCGGAGGGCCTTTTGAGACGAGGATAAAGAGCTGTGTGATCAGGAGACAGAGCTGGGAGACTGTCTGAGAAGCTGAGAGGAGAACAGATATGGTCAACCAGAGTATCTTCCTGGTCTCCCACTGCAGAACTTTATTCTATCTCCTACTGCAGAGATCATTTAACTTCAATTTCTCTCCGACCCCTGTGTGGGATTCTTTCTAGGTTAAACCACTATTTTTTACCCTAACACAAGATGGGTCCTTGACCGGCCCTTGGCTGGTCCTTCACAGGACCATGACAGGTCCGTGGTGGTAATGTAATCCCCCACTATGACATCTCAGTGAGGCCCCCCCCGCCCCCAAGGAGCCTGAATGAAATCCAGCTGCAATGTCTGTTTTGTCCACGGGGAGGAGCAGTTCTGCTCTCAGTAGTCTAAACCAGGGGTCAATAATCAAATTGTGTGCCCGCAGTGTGAGTGTGATAATGTGTTTAGAGAGAGTGTTTAACACTAGAACTCCCAGAGAGCAGCCATTTGGCTTTTCTACCTATAAAACCCACAGGTCAGCCGATGGGCTGGAAGGCCACCTGTGAACCCTCCTTTTGTTATGTGGACGAGGCAATCACTGGGGCACCACAGGAGGTGACATCCTGAGCCACTTCACTCAAAATACCTTTACATAAAATGGGGGAGGGGGAGAATCAGCAGGATTGCTCTTGTCAGAGCTGCTAACTGACTATGTAATATATGTAGAAGGATGTAGAAGTTATTAGGACCCTACAACACTGGGCTTCCAACATCCCCACCAGACACATAGGAAAAGTAAAAGAACAGAACCACATCAAACAAAGCACTCAAAATCTGTGGATATCCCAACTGGGCCTTCATGATATTTACAAATAAAAAATGTATTATCAGGATACAGTGTTAGAGAGTGGAAGTGAGTGAGACCTAGAACTTAGTCTTAAAACTTTATTGATCCCTTTTGGGTGAATCCCTCAGGGAAATTTGAGTTTTCAAGCACACAGAGAAAACTAAACAGTGAGTAACAGTGATTGAGGTGAGTACATTTCAATAATCACTCACAATCCTGGCACTGCCTAGCCGTCTCCTTTCTGCATTTGCCACATGTGTATTTGTAGCAGTCAATACATCGCACAGTGGCAGGATTGCTTGTACACAAAATTTTAACCTGACACATTGCTCTTTTACCAGGGCTAGGTGTTGAAGGTTGTTGAAGCAATTGTTCCTTTTGTAACCACATGAGAGTGAGCCAACTCTCTTTCTAGCTCCACCAGGAAGTCCACCCGTCTCTCCTGCCTCCCGGTGCATGCTAGATAGAGCACATATGCATTTAGTGCTGCCATATCAATCATGTTATAGAACACAGCGACTGGCCAGCGCCGTGTTCCTGTGCGGACAGTGTACTCCCGCACCATCTGGTCCATCACATCAACGCCACACTTTGTGGTGTTGTAAAGGGTGACAGTGTTTGGCTTCCTTTTGGTGGTATTTTCAGTCTGAACCACACTGTGCATGTTGCTGAGAATGTAGACTGTCTTCTTCCGTTTGGGTGCATACACCTACAGCGTGGCACCAGTGGTTGAAAATACCTGAGTGGTGAATTCATCGTGGTCCCTCTGTCTTGTTGATTGTGGAATTTCTCGCCAAATCCTGTTGACTGTGCCAAGGATGGTGGTTTTCCGGCTAAGTAGTCGTGCAAGTGACAGCGATGTAAAGAAATTTTCCATGGTAACATTTCTGCCCTTGTCCGGGAATGGTTCCATCAGCCTCATAACTACATTCTCGGACAGCCTCTCCACACTGGGACGACTGGGGTCCTTGCCAAGATATGGGAGGACATTGCAGATGTATTTGAATTTCAAGTCACAAGCCACCCAAAACTTGATCCCAAACTTGTCAGGTTTCGTTGCAATGTATTGCAGAAAACAGCAGAGAGTCTTTGACGGGAAAAGCTGTTCATCAATGGTTATGTGTCGACCAGGGTTGTAGGATGTGATGCAGTTGGTGACAAACGATCACCACACACCTGAAATTGCAGCAAACGTATCTGTCTTTGCTCGCTCACTGCAGGTTTCCTTGTCATCAAAGTGTAGGTGTCGCATTATGTCTTGGAAGCGATTTTGGGACATAGTTGCAATGATATGGGGGTTTCCCAGGTTTGCTGACCAGCAGTCATTCAGTGATGGAACCTTGGTCAGCCCCCGCAAGATGACAATAGCAATACATGCCATTAGTTCAGGGAGGGCCATGAACCAGTCCACATGCTCCGTTTGCTGTGCGTGTTCAACAGTACAGTGTCGAATTGAACCAAGCATTTCCAGAGTGATAAAACACAGGAAGCTCTGAAAACGACTCAAGATGGACCTCCTGGCCTTAGCAGTTGGCTCTCCATCTCGTATGGAGATGGAGGGGTGAAATGTAGACTTGTCCCCACCTGTTCTTCACACCACACTGTGCCATCTTTCTCCGTCTCTGTGTGGTCAGTCCCAACCCGAGCTCTCTTTTTTGGCTGAGGAGCAGTCTCCTCATCTGCAATGGGAACAAATTCAAATTATGAGCAATAGGAATAGAAAGTAAAATTATATCACAAATGCATGCATTGAAGCTAATAATAATAATAATAATAATAATATTTCCAGTACATCTCAAATAGGTTGGCTAATGTGCTAAGGTGCAGGGACCTCAAGAGAAGAACCAAACAAAACAAACGGAGGCCTGCACTCAGAAACAAAATGGAGGCTGTCTGATGCAAGAAGCCCCAAAACGCTATTCACATGATGCTATGTGCACCACCATTTCCACCTTCCTGCCTGAAATGAAATATAAAATAGGAAATAATATGAAATGAAATCTTACCTGAAGACAGCTCAGAGTCCGAATCCGGCTGAAAGTTTATCTCTTCTCCATTCGAGTCATAAGGGTTTACTCCTTCCAGGACCAGGAATCTTCTCTACATCTCCGTTCCTTGGAGAGGAGGATTTGTATGCCACAGAATTCTTGAGGGTGCTGAAGTGGTAGGCTATTTGCAGTGAGCTATTTATCCACCTCCTCAGTGAGCTATTTATCCACAATGTGATAAATAAACTTTTCCTATGTGTCTGGTGGGGATGTTGGAAGCCCAGTGTTGTAGGGTCCTGATAACTTCTACATCCTTCTACATATAAAATGAGACAGTGTGGACAAACAAAAAAACATCACTGTTCTCTGTGACTGGTATATATTATATGTATCTTGGTCCCAATAATATTCTCTCCGGTCCAGCTCTCAAAGATGGAATGTCCCTTCTTACACAACTGGAATACTTCTAGAAGTTTGTGTCTGAAAATATGATTTAAGCTCTGACAACAAACACAAATCAAAGTTCAACAACCATCTGCATTTTAGGCAGGCTCTGTAGCCTATGCAATTTGTGTGACAATGGGTGACCAATGGCCCATCAGTGCAAGATAAAAGGTTGAGCAATAATAATGCAAATTCCCTGGTCGAATGCATGCACTGAATTCCTGCAACTGCAAAAACCTTCTAAAAGGCGTAGTTTTCCTCTTTATATGTTGATTTACAGTAAATAAATTGTGATAAAAGATTTGACAGGAGGTATTAGCTTCAATAATTTATCTCCAGATAAAACAGTGTCCAGCGAATCTCCAGTAGCTAGGTCTGTTATAATTTCACTTCTTAAATCACATGTAGGCTATGTGCTCTTCGTTCTACAGTATGAATTATGTGAAATTCCACACACCGTCAGAGGTGGCGCTTTAAATGCCACCTCAGGTGGTGTGTAGTAAATTCTGTGAGAGAAGCGCCATCTCCTGGTCATGTTCTGTATTTCAATGATTGGGAGGAGTTACAGTAAAAACTAGTAACGCCCAGGAGATGGTGGGGGTCACTCCAGCTGCTGGAAGTCTTCTGGATCTGTGCTAGAAATCTGCTGGCAGCTGAATGGGATGGGAACTTCTATGTGGCTACTACTGTATAATGCCCCCTGCTGACTGGGGAACATCGGTCCAGATGATACTCAAAGTCACCGAGCATCCTCCATGCTCTCTCTTCTCTGTCTACTCAGACCCCCAGAAAGTCTTGGCAGATGACCGCTTGTACTGAGCCAGGTTCTGCTGGAGGTTTCTTTCAGTTAAAAAGGAGTTTTCCCTCTCCACTGTCGCTACGTGCTTGCTCAGTATGAGGGAGTGCTGAGGAATTGCTGTGGTTGGAGTCTGCATGATCCGGGCACAGCCTCACGTCGATGACTGATCGCAATCTGCTGGGATTCCTGACATAGAAAACTTTTAACTGATTGGAATGTTTGTATAATTGTATTGAAATTACTTTTGTTGTAAAGTGCCTTGAGATGAAATTTGTGGTGAATTGGCACTATATAAATAAAATTTGAATTTAATTTAATTACCAATAAGCATCTTTAAAAGAATTTCAAAGACAAGTTTGTTTGTATGAATTACCCATACACACAGTGGGCTGCAGTAAAGATCCATTGTGATGTTATGATGGAGCCTCCACATATGTGTTCACTCTGGAAATGGAGGCTGACTGATTGGAATGTTTGTATAATTGTATTGACTTTTGTTGTAAAGTGCCTTGAGATGACATTTGTTGTGAATTTGCACTATATAAATAAAAGTGTATCGAATTGAATAATATGGTGAACTGATCCAACAGTACTGAATGATGGTGAATGAGAAATATATGTATATTTATATATATATATATATATATATATATACATATTTATATATATATATAATTAAAAAATAGCAGCAAAAGTTTCAAGTGAAACATAAAGATTTTCTGTGAAATTATTGCAGTTTCCACATTTTAGGAAGAAAAGTATTGGCCCTGATACCAGCATCGGAATTGGTGCATTCCTGACCTCCACCCATTTAAAATACATTCTTCTGTGTCTGTCAAAATGGAAAAAATCTAGCCAGAACTATGTCAGCTGTTGCTACAAAAAGCATTTGGAAAGAAAAGTTAACCAAATAGTTGAAGCGTATTTCAGTTTGTATTTTTAGTTCAGTCATTGTGTGTATCAGACAACATTCAAAACAAATATAATCCTATGCACACAGTCCTTTATAGAATTACAAAGTGGTATGTGCATCTTGATTTTACCCTGAAAAGAAACATGATTAAAAGCCTCAAATTATAATGACATCATCATCACTCATCATCACTCATCATGAGCATGGATCATGATGAGTGCAAGTAATTTCAAGATCATAAAGTTTACTTCTTAAACTTCACATTAAATACTTTTAGGGGAAAACAACAGTTTGAATGTGTTCTCTCACCAATACATTTCAGTGTGGTCACCAACCCTGAGCTGCAGTGGCTCTTACTGCAAGGAGACAGTGAGGATCAAATGACATACAAGTAAGTATGAACAATTACCATCAATTATTAGGCAAATTCAGCACAGAGCTTCTTTACAGTAGGAATTCTTTAGTTATCTCAAATATTTATGACACAGCATACACACTATAACTTAAAGCTAAGCTTTTCTTTTAATTTGTTTAATATTGTATGTCAAGGTTAACAAAAAAGTATTATGTAACAGAGATTACATTTCTTCTTTCTAAATGTCTTATGGGATCATCAATAACAGATATACGTTTTTGTCTGTCACAGCAAAGTAAAGACATTACGTATCTGATTATGTTTTAAATTGTTATTCCAAACTCCAGTATTATATAGATTTTTTGTATTTACCACGACAGATAGCGTTTGTGTGTGTTGTGTTTATGTGTGTTTGTGACATATTCAATCAATCAAACTTTCGACGAGTAAAATTGTCTACCAAAAATGTAGTTGTCAACATTATCGTTTCTTTTTTTTTAAAGCTTTGTTTTTCTCTTAAAACGGTCGCTGTGCCTTTCCCTGGTCTATCTGCTTTTCTGCCCCAAAGCACATGCACAGTTGTGGCAATCGCGGTCAGTGGCAGCGTCACCAGAAAAGCCAAAACAGAGTATCAGCAGTGAGCTCTAAAGTTCTGGAGAGTTTTATAAATAAAAAGAGAAGCATGCGTAACCCAAAATTAGCAAAGTAGAAGCTGCTTTCCACAGCAGTACAACAGTGTTGTTTGATCTTCTTAAATGGAAGCCTACTGTGGCTTTAATAGTTTTGATGAAGCTCCTGACTGAAAAGGATGTAGTACTATTTAATGGCTGCAACATTTACAGTGGTGATTGTAATTTCACTACACTTAGCACACATCATGTATCTGTTGTAACACTAATGTTTTATTAGTATTACATAAATTAGGACATAAATATTATTTGAGCTATCTTCCTAAAACTTAGTGTTTTAAATACTACGCAGCTACTTGCTCCTGCAGTAACACATTTTACACATGATCTGATTAGTCGACTAATGGGCTTTATGCACAGTCACTTCCTGGTTATGATACGCCAGCCCCATCACTTTTGGTTCAAAGCTGTCCCAACACAGTTCAGACAAAATTGAATTTTTAACTTGCCGTCTTCAAGAGCTTATTCACGATTATGAGGATAGGTCTTTAGCTAAAAGCAGTAGCTCAAAGGTACCATCATCAAAAGCTAGACAAATATAATAATGTTGGTCGGATTAGAACACTGATGAGGACAACAGCCACCCACCTATCGATTGGCCTCAATCTCATTAATTTAGCCTGATCAGAGATCGGCCCATATTTCTATGTGAATTCGATCTTATATGCCTCTTATGGTGCGTTCACATTGAACGCGATTAATGCGACCAAGAAGTGCTGCACAGCCCTAGCTGGTCGCTTGAACATTCACAACTCAAAGCATGTCCAAAGCGAACTGGCCGCGCTTTAAAATATGCAATTTTCACGTGTGTCAAGTGGAAATGCATAACCTGTGGGAGAATCCTGACCGGGACCCCTCCATAGCAGTCGGCTGGCCTCCTCCTCCTCCCTCCCTCCTTTTCCCGACCCTAAGGGAGCTCCCAGTCAACTCTGGTCTCTGAGCTCTCTGCTCTGAATATAAACCACTCGTTCAGAGGCAACCTCCAACAAAGAGAACTGTTAGAAAATGGTCACTTGAAACTGAGAAAGCCCTGCAGTGTTATTTTGAGTCCATAATTTGGACGACTCTTTGCCAGCCACATGGAGAGGACATCAATGCCATGACTGAGTGTGTGACTGACTACATAATATAAGATAACAATAACAATATAAGAGATGTCTGATCTGGAATGAAAAAGATCACAGGCTTTAAGCACAGGGAGAACTGGATAGATGGAAGTCTTGATAGAGATAATGATAGATAATGAACTGAACACATTCTTCAATAGGTTCAGTTCAGGAACAAGCTCAGCATCCACCTCTCCTGTTTCCAGCCAAAGAGACATCCCCCTATCCTCTGAACCACACCTTTCCTTTCACACCTCATATGTTTTATCTTCTACCTCAGTCATGAACTCTCCTACTGCCACAACTTTGTCTTCAACCAAGTCAGGAGATGCCGCTTACCCCCTTTATCTCACTCTCCCTGTCTATCTCTAAAAGTCAGGTAGAGAGTCAATTGGAGAAACTGAACCGGAACAATGTTGCGCGTCCATAAGGTGTCAGCCCCAGAGTCCTGAAGACCTGTGCAGAGCCCCTCTGTGGGATTCTGCAGCACCTCTTAAACCTTAGCCTGACGCAGGAGAAGGTTCCAGGTTGGCGTATCGCCATAGAGTTGGCATTGAAGATGCAATCATCATCCTGCTTCTACCAACTCACTGTTATCTGGACAAAGCAGCCAGCACAATGAAAATTATGTTATTTGATTTCTCCAGGGCATTTAACACAATTCAGACTGATTTGCTTTGTCAGAAACTCCTGAAGACACAGGTGGAGTCCTTAACAATCAGCTGGATCAATGACTACCTGACAAACAGACCACAGTTTGTGATACTGAAGGATTGTGTGTCAAACCAGCTGGTCAGCTGCACAGGAGCACCATAAGGGGCTGTGCTGTCACCATTCACTTTCACTTTGTACACCTCAGACTTCCAGTATAAGAAATACTCAGACGACTCTGCAATTGTCAAGTATTTCAGTGATGGAGAAGAAGCTGAATACAGACCGCTTTTTGGCATGGTGTGGAAACAATCATCTTACCTTGAATGTGAAGAAAACAAATAAGATGATTGTAGATTTCAGAATCTTCTCCTCCAGCTTCGACCGGCCATTGAAGCTGTTCTGCCTTTATTTTATTGTATTTTTCTATTCTTGCCCCTCACGTTTTTCTTCTGCATCGCAATTCGACCATCCACATCGCAAAGTAAGAATTTTCCATTTTCCTGGGTGGAGCCAGATAAGATACTTTGAAAATTATTTTAAGTATGCATGTTTCTCAATTCTGAATTAATCAGATCTGTGTTGACATGTATTTGATTTGAACTTACTGTGTTGTGCTTTTATGAGTAATCTGTGAGCCTTGTGTTGGATTATGAAGGTTAATGTTTAGGGTACTGCTCGTACCTTATTAAATAGAGGATCTGAATCCAGGAAATTATTTTGCTACTCTTCCTTACTCCACTGGTGGGTGTTTAGTGCTGAACTGCACGGAGCACTTCTCAGAGACGTGCAGCGCCGAATGTAGTCATTAATTCTCTTTCTACCCGTTATCTCAAACCAGAGCCTTTGCTAGCCGAAAGGTAGATCATTGATAAAAGCCACGAGGTCTCTCTGTTAAACAAAATACCATGTGGTACATCGCCAAGTCATAAACCCCCCCCCCATTCGGCAAGCTGCGCGTTCACGTACGTGCTTCCATGCGAGTAGCTGCGTACGGACGTCAGTATGAAGCGCCCTGTGACGTGCCTAAGTGACATCACCGCTGGTCGCCATCTTGTTAGGTACTGTTAGCCTGTAGCATAGTCGTTAGCAAAACCATTCTGTTTAAGTAGTATTTGCTTTTGTTTTGGTGTGGTTTTAGAATAAATTTGTTAAATGGAATCAAACCTCTGTGATGGACTGACGACTTTTCCAGGGTGTACCCCGCCTCTCGCCCATTGACAGCTGGAGATAGGCACCAGCCCCCCCGCAACCCCTGGAGGACTAAGCGGTTCAGAAAATGGATGGATGGAATCAAACCTCTGGTTTCTTTTATTCTGAGTGTGTGTGTGAATTATTGCAAATAATTCATTTCCTTCAGATAAGGTATTTTGGTAAAATCACTAGTAATTAGTTATAAACTGTTGGTTGATAACTTTTTATTAATTAGATATATATGTTTTTGCCAGGTTGTTATAGAAAACGGGATGGTGCCTTGTTAATTATTTGAAGAGATAATTAAATTAATAATTTATGAATTGTTGATATAATATCCTTAGACTAACCAGATAGACCATAACTTTTCATTATACATTTTTAATTGATAATTCTCCAACACTGGCATCCACCAAACAGCGCTACATGTTGCAGTGGGGGTTTGGAGAGCTAAACATCCAGTCGAGCTGTGGCGGAGGGATCCATTAACATCAGCTCCTTGCCTTGGCAGAGAACCTGGCCTACTTGCCCAGTTTGAGGAGCTGTTTTCTGTCAAAGGTGCAAGCTTCGCCTGTCAAGACACCCACTACTAAGCTGAGCGGCTGTCCATCTGTCTGCAGTTAGTAAAAGTGTATAATATAATATGTAAGCGGCGCAGGACGTGCTGTGATGGAGCCATTACCAGGCCTACGTTGTGTTGCAGCCAACATCTCCAGAGACGCTGTCCGGTTAAGGAAGCTGTTCATAGCTCTCTTTTGTGGCCATTACGGTTTTTTTGTGGCCACAACGGCTCTTTTAAGATCGACCTACAACCTCTTTAGGGCATTCCTGTCTAAATAGTTTAACCTCTATATAATGTTAATTTTTTATTCCTGTCTCTGTATAGAAATAGCTTGTGTCATGTAGCTTGGGTGATTAGCCACGGTGTTTATCAGTATTTCCTCCATGTCCTGCTGATGCTGTAACTCCATTCACTTAATCACAGCATCACTGACACCCTGTCACCTAATTGGTTGACGCGGTGCGACTTGCACCTGGAGTTCAGGTTTTTCCAACTTGAATGGCAGACACGATAAAGCAGCTGTGTCGGCTTCTATATTTTATATTACTAGAACTCTTCAGCCGTCTGCACTATCAACGTAATTCCAGCAGATTCTGAGAGCTGAATATTATTAGTAGTCTCAAAAGGATCGGTTAAAAAAACAAACAAGAAAAAAATAAAATATTCCCTTAAATTCTAACATGAACTAGCATGCTAATCCTAACTACCTTGCAAATGGTAAATAGCATTTTTTCATT
This sequence comes from Apricaphanius iberus, assembly GCA_028564705.1. Lineage (NCBI taxonomy): Eukaryota > Metazoa > Chordata > Actinopteri > Cyprinodontiformes > Aphaniidae > Apricaphanius > Apricaphanius iberus. Next base: position 1,295,349 of record JAPXFQ010002662.1, on the reverse strand, counting down.
AGCTTTCAAACAATCAATACCATAAGTTAAGCAAAATTCAAAAATTTGCCAAAATACTAACATGAGATAGCATGATAGTGCTAGGTAACATATTATAGCTAGCATCCCAAGGAATCAGTGGTCTGGGATTCCTTACATAGAACTTTTTTACCTGAGTGGAATATTTGTTTAATTGTATTAAAAAGACTTTTCTTCTCAAGTGCCTTGAGATTACATCTGTTGTGAATTGGCGCTATATAAATAGACTGAATTGAAATGGAATTGAATCAAAGCAAAGATTGACCAAAATGCTAGCTAAAGCTAACTAGCATACTCAGGTAGTTAGAATGTTATCATGTAAAAGGTGTACTTACTTTTCTAACATTTTTGTATACTTTTTTATGCATTGCTTTGCATGGGAGGCACTAGCAGTTTTCTAAGGGCTTTAAAATGTTTTCCAATCCTGCATTCACACTGCCCGAGACGTCAATGCCCAGAATGGCAAGATTACATGGTAAGTCAATTGTTGAGGCTGTCTGAGCCTCCGTGGTGCTTTGGCCGCAGCAGTTTTTTAAACATTTGCTGCTTTCCAAGCTTCAAAGCGGCACAAGCCAGCAAAAGTGCAGAAGTTGAGCTAGCTGAACTTTCGGTGCCGTCCACTGAGCATCAACCAAAAAGAGCTTTTCAATGTAGTGAAGCTAACCTATGGCACTGGACGTCGATATGATCCACCATTGTCTATAAAATCTGGCAACAGAAGAATCCCTCCCCAAATGCATTGCATGGGAGGCAGTTAAGTGCATTGCAAACTGCTTTTCCCTGAATTGCATCCGGCAGGCCACAATAATAATAAAAAGTCCAGTTTAGAGTTGTAGAATAATAGGTGCCTGCCATGCATTGCATTGGGCAGGCCCTAGCAAAAAGTCTAGTTCCCGAGGTATAGAATAATAGGTGCCTGACATGCATTGCATGGGAGTCAGTACAGCACATTCCGTCTCCCTGCATTTTATTGGGCAGCCCCAGTGCAATGCTAGACTTTAAAAATAAGCCTCAAACAATCTCTACGAAATAAATTCCTTCAGATCTCCCATAGAAGATCATAGCAGTTTAATTTCGTACACTACTACTGAAATGAATCTTACACTAAGATACCTTCAAAAATGTACACCCCTTTGGAAAGCTTTTAAGCACCTATGAAGAGTATTCACACCCATTTGAAAATTATTTACACCCCTAAGAGAAATATTTGCAAAAATATTAACACCCTTAAATAGTATTTAAAGCCCTTGGAAAAGTGCCCCTGCCACCAATGAAATCCAGTGCATTGCAAAAGAATGTAAAGAAAAGTATATTTATCTGTTCCAAAAGTGTTTACATCTATTACACAAGAACTGCATTAGAACTAGCTGAGCATGCTACTTAGTATTAGCATACTAGCTTCTGTTAGTATTTCAGCTAATCTTTGCTTTTTCACTAACAGTTCATACTAATTTCTCAAAAGCTAATGATATGTTGGCTGTTGGCTATTAGCACACCAGTTAGAATTAGCACGCCAGCTCATATTTGCATTTTTAAATACTTTTAATTTTCCTAACTTTTTGAATTTATTGTTTTGAAGCTAATGGAAATTTGTAGTTACAATTAACATAATAGTTTTTTGGGGTTAAATTTAGGTACTAATTACTTTGAGATTAACGATAACATACTAGTTATGCTTTTGCTAGTTAGCATTAGCATTTTAGCATTTTTGTTTTGTTTAATTTTTCTTAATTTTTTGTATCGATTATCTTGAGTCTAATGATAAAATGCTTGCTAGCATTAGTATGCAAGTTAACATTAACATGTTAACAAATTGAATTTTGATTAACTTCTTCTAATTTTTAAGCTAATAATAGCAGTAAATCCTGTTAGCATTTTAGAAAATTTCTGAATGTTGCTTAATGTTTAATTGCATTTTATTCTAAGCTAATGGAGGCAAGCTAGTTAGCATTAATTTGCTGAAATCTGAGTGATTAGGGTTGGACTAATTATGGACTGAGGCCATTGTCAGGGGATTGTCAGGGTGTAGAATGACGTAAACTTCTCACAGATGTGATGATATTACATTGCATACCTAGAGGTTGCAGCATTCTGAATCTTAATGAGCTCTGCCTGGCTGTAGTTGATGGAGATCAGGTTGGTTTGAAGGTCCTGCTCAATGGAGGTCAGAGGGATGAAGAATGACTCCACATACCTAGCAGATAAAACATTTTCAAACACAGCTATGAAATAATAAATCAAGAACATTTAGGATTTGCGGTTGGTGTAAATTTAATTAGTTTTTAGATTATGTTGATTACTTTTTTTTGTGAATCCAATGAAGTCTTTCAGAATAAGCACCAGTATAAGGCTCTGCACTTACATTATTTGAATCACAGACAGATTTTAACAGTGGGAGTTGGCTCCTCATCACGCACCACAAACCCCCTTTAAAAGCAATTTTCAGTTGGCTGTTTGAAGCCAGCAATTCACAATTGACAAATCACTTACCTTATGCTGGATTCACACTGCACAGAATGAGAGAAAAGAACTACACACGCGCCAAAATACCATCAGACGCGATTTTCATCTAACAAACGCGTCATTTGACAAGACGTTTAAAGTGGTGTATTGTATATTGTATATGTATTGTATTGTATTGTAAAATTTTATACATATTTTGGATTCTGTACCTCAGAACGTGGTTTGGATATATACCTCTTTTCAACCGATGTATCGTGAATTGCAAAAGATCAATAAAGCTGTGAAATTTGTAAGACTGCCTGATTAATTTGAGGACGAAGACCTATTCCCGGACCATCAGACACACCTTGTTATTTTGGACGATGTGTTGTTCCGGGCATCTGAGCATCCTGATGTGGTTATATAGACATCACAAAAACATTAGTGTAATGTTTTTTATCACAAAATGTATTCCATCAGGGGAAACATGCAAGAACAATTAGCTTGAACAGTAACTACATGTTCTTATTCAAAACCCAAGAGACAGATTACAGGCCAGTGTTTTATAACAATAGATTTTTCCTACTCAACCCAGATATTTCATGGAATGTTTTGAGTCCACATGGCTATTTAATCGTCAACCTCACCCCTACATGCCCAGAATAGGTTGTATTATCTCCTTAGAAATAAATTAGAACGTGTACTCTGTGTTCTTTCATCTAATAATAAAGTTTATTTATTGTTACAAATTTGCAGTACATTGAATTTATTAAAAACAAAAACATGCATCAATAATCAAAATTAAAACATATAACAATCTCGGAACATTTGTAGAGAACAAGTGATTTGTGTAAAACGATTTTATTTTCTAGCACAGATCTGGTATTTACTAACAAACTCTGAAACAATCGAATCATTCTTGTAAACATCTTCAGAATATTTGGAAATTACATCATGCATTGAGAAACCAGCGGCCCTATGACACAAATAGAAAATGCAATGTTGTCCGCACACAACCGATTGGATGTCTTGAAATTGCTGATCGATGTACAATATTTTGTACTATCTCTGTTTTAAAAAATCCAGTATACTCCGGGGGTAATGAATAAAGTCTGGTGGTAGCCCATAAGACTCAAAAAAGCTTGCACAGTTGGCCTCGTCTAACATTAATGCCAGCCAGTGTTCTCAAGGCATGTATGAGTGTTTATAATGAAATATGGAGGGCGTTGGAACGAGGGAGTGAGCAGCAGTAGCTGATCAGATGCCCAAACGCCACAAAACAGATGCCCGAGCAGATTATGGAGTAATGATTCGATTTCATGGTCTTTCATTTTTTCACCAGGTCGTTAATAATAATCCACCAAGACCCTTCTTTTTGCGTCAATTTCCAAAACAGAATTGTAAGAGGCATACACAATCAGGGTTACTGTGTGTGGTAGAGCCTGTCTAAACCGGAGCTCCAATCCGATGTTCCCTGTGTGAACGGGTGATAAAGCATCAGTATCCTCGCACGCATTCAGGTTGAAGAGGAAAAAAGAGTAACCAGAGTTAAATTCTTCTCTGGTTATGCTGAGAGGCATGGCTTTCCAATGTCTCCCAGTGGATGTGAACAAGCTGTAAAAATCTCTCACAGAAATGCCCTGATCAAAATTTAGCTGATACGGATTAGCTGGTATCTGTGTACAGTCCTTATACAAAGCCAGGTATTCCACGTCGTAGTGATGAAAACTTAATGGGTAGAATGCGCGGCTTCCTGTAAATGCGTGGTGATTAACCATACCTATAACAACATACTTTGGTAAGATTCCCAAAAACAAATTTTCCTGAGGGCAGACGTGGACATTTTCAGGAATTTAATACGTTTTTTTATTCACCCTTGAAAGTGGGTACAAAGCATTTTCCTTTAGTAAAGCGGTCTCATGTCCCAGTCGAACTGCTGGAGACACTGAAACTTTTTTAATAAAAAGAGCTGCTCCTAAAATTTTAAGTTCGAAGGTTGAATCCCCTCGTCCCAGTCAAGCAGAATGCATCGCTGGCACTCGTCAATTTTACTCTGAGATCTAGAGCGTTTAAAAGAAGTCGCTCACTGAAAAAAATGTCCGCGTGTAAAGTTCCAAGCAGGTGGACTGTAAATTGGGCTCTTTTATTCAAGCCGCGGTTTGGTCCGTTATGTATTACTATAGAGTTGAGAGCACCTGCCGTGTCTTTATAGAATAAACCCGCCCCGAATTGGGTCTGAAGAGATTGTTCTGAATAGTTTAACAGCGTTTCAATTATGGCATGGTAGGGGTGGGTGGAGCTGGATTGCGAGATCAGACGGTCGCCAAAGGGCACATAACACTGACTAAAAATGGTATTCAGCGGGTAGTTTATTAATCCGACTGTGGCGTCTTGAGCCAGATTTGAACCATCAGCGTTTTTCATATTCACCCTCAGGTGTAGAAGCGTGTCGGATAAGTCAAAATACTTTTCTCTGTCTCCTGGGATAAAGAATTAATTTGCCCCCCCCTCGGTGATTGCCGAGACAGTTTGTGATTCTGTATAAATCTTGTCTTCAACAGAAAGCTGGGTCATGGGGGCTGAAAATAAATCCAGCTCACCCAATGTCCATTCTGTCGATTTGTTGTGTAAAAATGCCATATTATTTAAATATGTCCCCCTGGTTCCTTTTAGACTCCTTTCCCCGTCGAGAACCTTTTTTAACTGACTTTTCTTTTTCGCAACTCCTACTTTTCTACCGGTCCATAGACGGTCTCCCGGAGGTCTTTTTTTCCCCCCTTCCTGAACCACCCTGGCCTCCCTCCTCATTCTGCTCGGGACGAGCGGTCATTTTTGTTACAGCACTATTGATAACGTCAGAGGCGATGTGTAAAGCCGCTGTTTTAAAGTGTGGTTTTGCTATTTCTATGCCTTTTCTGACAAATGGTGAAACAAATCTGAAAAGGTGTGAAAATAAACCAGCGATGCCTTTTCCACAGAGTCGGCACTCCATAAAACCCTGATTGGCGTAATAATGCACAAAACGGTGGGGCTCTTGTGTGTGCATGGTGAAATTCCTCCAGGAAAGATGATTGATCTGCACTGTCTGGTTGAAACTGTGGTTTGAAGAGGCCTACTCTCTGCTTATATTGTATTTGACTTTCCTTTCCTCATTTTCTTCCAATCAAAGAATGCTGAATCTTCCGATACATTATGCCAGGTATGCCTGGATGTGATGGTGTGTAATAAGCTTTCTTCATCATTCTGCGTTCCATTTTTCTAGTTCTTCTTAAACCATGGAAGAAATTAGACAATTTGTTCCTTGTCAAAGACTTTCTTCTTTCTTCTAACAAAATCAGGATAAAAAAATGGTAATGGTAAAAATGGTAAATGTTCTAATTCAACATTTGTTAAACAAAATATTTCACGCTATTTTTTCAATTGGGACAAAATACAATGTCAAACATCAATCAGTCATCAAATCCAAAACACTTTGAGACAGCATTCAGTTCTGCGATTTGGTTTTCCGAAGAAATGTTTTCATACATTTCAACAATGGAAGAATGTAGCTTAAAACCACACTTATACATCAAAGTTTTTACTAACCATTGTGACTTTTGTCAGTCGCTTGTATATTTTTGCGATGCACCAGGAATGGTATGAATTTAGGGGTGATCATTCTTCTGCTAATCCCCTCAAAATGAAACTGCAGATAATCTTGATTCATCTCGCTTAAGCATGGGTGTTGGCGTTGGCTCGGATACGAGATTTGACATCCGTAGCAGTTCTCTCCATGTATTAAATATAGGTCAGGTTGGACAAGTGAAGAAATGCTGGTCTTATAGTCTTTACCAGCAAAGAAGAGAACCATCCATCCACTTCATCACCCAGCTCTGGCAGAGGCTCCAGCGATGACTGCAGCGGGGTTCGCTGAGAACAGCTGCTTGAAGGAATAGGTGTGGAGGGTCTTGGAGGCTTTTCATCCACAGTTCTGATCAAGTCGCTCCCCTGTTAGCTGAGGCTTTGTCGTGGACTAGTTATATGCATGTTGGAGTACGGCGGAGCTCACAGGAGGTGTGGTTAGGTGAATAAGGGGGTGTTGCTTTATAGGAAAGCCTATTCAAACAGTGACTGGATGCGAATAGGTAGGTCACTACAGGATCAAACCCTTGAGCGAAATCTTTCCATGCTTCCAAAGGCACTGACAGCACAGTGGTGAAGCACCTTCGCTTTAAAGAAAACGACTCAACAACCATCACTGCGCTGTGTTCTTCACAATCGCGCCAGCTTTCGGGGGTGGGGGGGGTGGGGGGGCACGGGGGGGGGGCTGCTTTGGATTGAAAGGTAACGATTTTCTCGAATATCTATGCCAAGCCTGTGGAAGGATACTGCCCAGTATTCTTTCTCATCACCATCAGCAGCATCATCATCATCATCATCATCCTCGCTGCTACTCCAAAAAGTTCCACTGACCAGTCAATTCCAATCGTTGTCCGCAACCGGTGGGAGGGTGGAAGAGTCAGTGGTTTCATCCTGATCACTGTGCCTTTGATAAAGAAAGAGTAGGTTGGCATCATAATTAAAAATATAACCCAATTTTCCTTCCACGCTGTATCGCTTTATATTCCATTTTGCATGATTTCAGCAGGAGGGTTTAAAAACAAACGAGTCTCTGTGTCGACCTGTTTTTTCTTGTTCAAATCCATTGGCTCGCTTTTAGAACAAACCGGAGTTGTTGAGAGACGTCGGCCTTTGAATGTTTAAACATTGCTTTCCTAACGAAAACCTACGCATTTCTCTATTTAAAAGGAGAAAAGAACCATGGCTCCTCTTTTCTTACAAAGTTTCAGCGGCACCTCCTCCGGTAGTCATAAATCCTGTTTTACAGAAAGTTTTTTTTTACGTGTCCTGTCTAGCAGTTTGCTACTCAGAATTGTTGTCTGAGTACCAAGTACAAGCCCAACAGATTTACTTTCCCAAGCAGAGTATTACAGCTTCGCAGGGACAAGCCCACGGGCTTCGCCGGAAACCAGCTACGCCAGGGTGGGCCTGGAACAGGACCCGGAGGCCAAGGGGATCAGGGGCACCCCACCCGCCAGCAGGGCTCCGACCAGGGACCCGCCGACAGGGGCACCCCACCCGCCAGCAGGGCCCCGACCAGGGACCCGCCGACAGCCAATGGGTCCAGCCAATGCTAGACAGCCCCCCCAGATGAACCCACCAGGCAGCAGAACTCATGGAACCAGCAGGAGGCCTGGGCGCCAGGCACGGTCCCCACCGATCCACCGGACGGCACCAACCTACTTTACAACCCCGGCACCCCCATAAGAGGTGCCCCAGTCAATCCAAGGAGGACTCCGGCCCAAAACAGCGGCTGCCCGACACACCGGCCCACCCAGGACCAGCCAGGCATGCACTGGGACCGAGCCTGGCTGCAACCGGGACCCACGGCCCCAGGCATCGAGAACCATCATCGACCAGCGGGCAGGAGCATCCATCACCGACGGGGAGTGACGGAGGGGAAGAAGATGCACCAGGCCAGAGGGCAGCCAAACACCCAACCTGACAAGTAGACATAGACAGAGACACTCATACGTACCCTCCCTCTCATGCACACACATTCTTACAAATACAGGACACATGAAAAAAGGACGCTGTACACTCATTCATACACCCCATACATACTCTATACTCCCAGGCCGTGGGACAGATGCCCCATTAGAGCTACCTGCCCCTGCACCCGGGAGACGGACCCCTTGCCCACCAGGACGGAGACAAGCAGACCGCCAAGGCCCACACCTCAGCAAGAACAGCCCACCAGCCCAGGTCCCCGACCAGACGGCCTGATGGTCCAACGAACAGGGGTGTGGAAAGAACCCCAGCCTCTCTCCCCCTGCTCAATTGTGGTGTTGTTGCGTGTTGTTCTAATGTGCACTTAAAACAGAGGGACATAGGAATACCGCCGGGTACCCCCATCTCCCTCCCCGGGCTCTCAGTGTCTAGATGCATTTAAACAGTGGGTACCGGCCCCACAGGCGAGGCCCCTTATAAGGGGCACCGCCTCCAGCGCCGAGGCACACCCACCGCCAGGCCCCTACACGTGCGTGTGTCATGTAAATGTTGCAAGTGTAAGTGTCTAAGTTGCTCAATAAAATTGGGAGCCAGGCCGCCCCCGGGTAACGAAGACAGAAACTCCATCCCGCACCCCAGTGAGGTGCCCACGTCCCAAGGCCTTGTGAATGGTAGAATGAAGGAGCAGGTGGACAGAGGCAATTAGGAAATAACTTGGGTGACACGATGCCATCCCCAGGGAGCCAGCTCCCCTGCTGACCCCAATAGGCACCCCCGTTCAGCCCGATCCACCAGGGGTGGGAGGCCCCAGCATGTCAAGTCGGGGCCCACGGCAGCGGCACCTCCAAGCCCCATGGGGGCCTAGGCCATCTGCCCGCCCCTATCCCAGGGGCAGACCTAAATCCATCCCAACATTCAGACTACTAACAAAACACAGGACACTAGACACTAGGGGTGTGAGGAAAAATCGATTCACGTCTGAATCTCAATTCCTATTTAACAAGATTCAGAATCGATCCGAAATGTTTGAGAATCAATTCTCAAACAATATGTTTTCTGAACATTTTTACATTTTCGCTTCGCGTAGTGTTTGTCATGCAACGGCCACCGTCGCATTGACAGGTCAGATGCGCCGTTGGCTAGCTAGCTAGCTGTAGCCCGCTAGGCTAAAGCTTCAGCATGAAAGACGAAAGAAAAATCCAGCCCGCCCCGTCTTTGCTGAAGGTAAATGTTTGGGCCGTCTAAAAGGTCTTCTCCATGCTAATGACGCCCTTGGCTACAGTTTTTTCTTCTTTATAAATCTGCAAGTATATAAGAGCGATCTTTTTTTATAAGCTACACATAAACATCCAGCAGCATCCGCTGCACACCTGTGGTGCTTTCAAAGAAGTCCGAAATATATGCTGAGTTCAATAACGTTAGGACTTTTAAAATTTCTAACAAAAACAATGAAAATAATAACATAAGCCATACATTTCTGTTTAATGATTGTTGATAAGCAACGTTTGGTGCATAATAAATATTTTCAATGTATTTTCTACTACGTACCGAAAAACAAACAAAATAAATATTACTATTTTTTTTTCTTAAAATATATCAGCATTTTTTTTCAAGACTAGAAATTTTGTTTAAAAGGTCTTGGATGTCCAGTTGCAATTTCATGTCTTCTTCCCTTCTCTCAACATCGATTGTAAAATCCATTTTGTGTTGATGCCCTATCGCATTCCTGCCTCACTTCATCAAAGAAACTTGGCAGATCAAGTTGTGTGTATTACAAACACAAATGATGAATGAAAGAGAATTAAGAAAAAGAAATGGATTTGAATCGAGAATCGCTTCTGAATCGAGAAACGTTTCTGAATCGAATCATCACCCCAAGAATCGGAATCGAATTGAATCGTGAGATGTTGTAAGATTCCCATCCCTACTAGACACCAAGGCTGAGTTTAGCCCACCCTCTCCCCGTACACCCCCCCGTCCCAAGCGCACCCAGTTAGGGAGAGCGCCTCTGCTAGATGGTAAAAGCCTCCCCCTCAACAAGAAAGGCCCCAAGCACCGCCAGCTCGGATACCCCGGACATGCCGCGCCGGGCCCGTGAGCAGACCAAAGCCCCAGGGGGCAAGCCCCCCAGGCCGACACCCACCAGGCCGGGAGTCAACCGGACCCAGCACCTCGACCCACCAGCCCACACCCCACCACCTGGTCAGCCCACCGCGGAGACCGACCAACACCGGTCAAAGGGCCCCACCCCAGCACCCCGCAAAGTGCTTGGACCAAGACCCAGTAGCCATGTCCAGTGCCAATATGACCGATCGGGCCCAGAGATCGCGGCCACCCGCTGACACCCCGACGCGCAGGCGCGGCAAGGGGCCATCGGGGAGCCAGCGACAAGAATCAGCCCAGGGAGATGGAAAAGGCAGCAGCGCCCGCCGACCATCGGCCGACCACAGCCCCCCCCACCAGCTGGCACCAGCAGCAGCGGCCCCCCCACCGGCCAAGCCCCGGGCAGGACCACAGGCCGGGGGGTACGGAACCCTGGAGCCCCAAGCCCCAAGCCCAGCCCGACCCCCCCCAGAGCAGCACAGCACCAGGCCAGTAACTAGTGTCCGCCAGCACGACCCTCCTAAGGCGGCGCATGCAGCCACTAGGAGTCACCACACAAAGCCCCCAAAGTCCCGCCCCAACCGCAAGCGGACCCAACCCAGAGGACCCCTTGCAGTCACCACCAACCCTTAAGCTCCACATCGGCAACCGCGTCCCACAGAACAAAATCAAGGGCCCCGCCCCACTAGGTGATGGAGCTGATCAAGGGAGACCAGAAAGATTGATCAGATATGGAGGCAGAAGCCGTTTCTAGACCAATGTATTCCAGAAGGAGTTCACTATATTGATTATTATTCAGAGTATTTTGATTTTTCCAGTTCAAGAGGATATTTTTCTTAGCAATGCATAAGGCAATGTGAACTAATTGCATAGACTTTGTATCCATGGTAACTTCATCTAAATTTCCCAGAAAGCAAACTGTGGGAGAAGGTGTGATATTACATTTCAGACACTTAGGTCTTCACATATCTGGTACCAATATTTCTTGACAGGTGGGCAGAACCAAAGAGCATGAATATATTTGTCTGGTAGATTGCTTGTAAATTGTAAATATGTATTAGACGGCGTAAAACCCATCTTGAACATCCGTTGGCCTGTATAATACACTCTATGAAGGATTTTATATTGTATTAATCGTAGATTAGGATTTTAAAGAAATTTAAAGGTTCTTAAGGAAATCTGAGACCAGAAGTTTTGGTCAATTGAGATGGACAAGTCCATTTCCCATTTTGAAATAGGAAGGGCTATTGATTCATCTATTCTATTTAATGTTTTGTATATTTTAAATAGCAGTTTGGGAGGGTTAAGATTAAGAAAGTCTAAAACTTTTCCTGGAATTTGTAAATCAACTGTATTGAGCCTAAATTTATTTTTTATAATTGATTTAATTTGTTGATATTCTAAGAATTTATTCTTAGAATATCAACATTGCTGCTGAATATCAATATTCTTTATTCCGTATTGTGTAACCAATGTATTAAATGGGATAAAGTCTGTTCCATCAAATATATGCTCCAGGTATTCAATTCCTTTACAACTCCAGTTTGGAAAGTTGATCATGCATTTTTTTTGTAAGATATCTGGGTTATTCCAGATGGATGTACCCCTGCATGGGACTAGTAAGGCCTCTGTTATTTTAAGAAATTCCCACCAAGCTGTCAGAGAGGAGCTGATACTAATACTTTGAAAACATTCATTTTGTTTTATATTTGAGCTAATAAATGGTAGAGCTGAAAGTTTTATCTTACTGCATAGTGTCTGTTCAACATCTACCCAGCACTCATCGATATAACTGTGTTTTACCCATCTTGATGTGTATTGCAGCCGTTTGGCTTGACAAAAGCTTGGTAGGTCTAGACCTCCTTTATCTTTGGACTTCTGTAGTGTTTTTAAGCTGGTACGTGGGGGTTTATCTTTCCAAAGAAATTTAGAAACAGAAGAGTCCAGAGATCTAAACCAATCAGGTGATGGTTTGCTTGGGATCATTGAGAATAAATAATTGATTCTAGGCAAAACCATAATTTTTATTGTAGCTACCCTTCCAATAAGTGATATTGGAAGGGATTTCCATCTTGCCAGATCAAATTCCACTTTTTTAAAAAGTGGGACATAGTTTAGCTTTGATAAGTCTGCCAGTCTTGGTGAGATATGGATACCCAGATATGTAATATTTCCCGACCAGAGTTGCACAGCAACGGGACCCTGGAAAGAACAGTTGATTCAAAGGACTGTAGATTTTAACCAATTTATGGAATAGTCCGAATCTCTTGAATAAGATTTTATCAACTCAATTACCTGAAAAAAAAGAAGTTTGTGAATGCTGTACAAAGAGTAGTACATCATCTGCATACAGACTAATTTTATGTTTTATTTTGTTGCATTGTATACCTTTAACATTATTATTTTTACCTTATTGCTGCTGCTAATGGTTCAATAAAAATAGCAAAGAGGTAGGGAGAAAGTGGACATCCCTGCCTGGTACCTCTCTGAAGGAAAAACCTTGATGATTGTTTGATTATTAGTCCTAATACATGCTGTTGGTTAGCTGTATAATATTTTTAACCAGTTTACAAAAGAATTACTGAACCTGAATTTATTCAAGGTTGCAAATAAAATTTTCCAGTTAACTCTATCAAATGCTTTTTCTACATCTAAAGATAATATATTGGTTTGGACATTTTTACAGTAGGAATAATCTATTAAATCTATTAATCTATGTGAATTTGTGGAAGAGAGCCTACCTTTTATAAAAGCTGTTTGATCAGGATGGATTATTAGAGGTGTTATTGTCTCAATCCTTCCTGCAAGGGCTTTGCAAATTATTTTAAGATCAACATTGATAAGAGAAATGGGACGATAACTGGTAGGAGACATAGGGTCTTTTCCTGGTTTCAATAGAAGATTGATGTAGGCAGAGTTCATGTTTGGTGGTAATCGACCATTTTCCTTTGTTTCCTGTAACATTTTGTACAATGTTGGTGCCAGAATATTCCAGAATTCTTTACAGAACTCTACTGGAAATCCATCTGGGCCTACAGCGTTATTATTAGGCATGGATTGGAGGGCCTGCTGGAGTTCAGACACTGTTAGCGGTGAATCCAGGGCCTTTGCTTGACTGTCTGAAAGTTTAGGAAGAGTTATTTTATCCAGAAATTGTTCAATTTCATTTTTTGATGGGTTTATCTCTGGTGTGTATAAAGTCTCATAAAATTCTTTGAAAGTGTTGCTTATTCTTTCAGGATCATATATTATATTCCCAATTTTGTCTTAGATTGCAGATATAGTTGTCTTTTCTTTATTAATTTTTAACTGATTAGCTAAGAAGCTACCTGATTTATTTGACAGAAATTTTTGGCCCCCCTCCGTAAGTCATAAACCCCTCCCTCTCCTCCAGACGTCATAAACCCCTCCCCTGGAAGTCATAAACCCCTCCCCCTACAGGGTCATAAATCACTCCAAGGGTCATAAATCAGGGTCATAAATACTAAATTGACATAAAATTCCCCATAGCTCTCTGATGTTAAAAAACGAGGTGAACACGCTATTGGGATATAATTCCGAGCTTTCACCATTTCATTGTGTTCTCGCTGCTAAAGTGGACAACATAAGGAACACGCATAACGCTAAACTGACAGAAATTCTTATTTATGGGGCAAGGAAGACTATTTTAATTGACAGTGATTGTACTACAATTGAGGACTGGTGTTCCCTCTGGAGACACTTACATATTTTCTACATGATAACACTGGCGGATTTCTGGACATCTGGGGGCCGGTTCTTTATAAAACTAACCTTGTATAACCACACAATTGCTTACAATGTACCTATGATTGTATGGATTATTTTGCAAATGGAATTTCAATACTTCAACAGATTCACAGCGCTCGCCCAGTTCTCTGAGTCTAACAGACACACAGCAAAGCCAGCGAAATGCTAACAATTCCCTAGAACTAACTGACCTTCGCCAAAGCACCTAAACAAAGATAAAACGAACAACAACAAAATACAGCAGCAAGAAGCCAGCACTGACAGAAAGCAAGACAAAAGAACACAGCAAGAAAAGGAAAACCCTTGCTATTATTCATGACAGATCGATCAAAGGTATTGAACGACTATGCATCAATACAAGTGTCTTTAATTGCCCACAAATGAAAGTCAAACAACTTTCTGAGATGATTCCATCAATTATTGAGAGCAATCGAGAACTACAAAAAATTTTTGAAAAAAAAAAACAGTTTACATCTCCCACAAGAAATCTGCCGGCGCCCTGAGAGAAAATGGCGGAAAACTCGACTCCAGGTTCATTATGAGATATATAACGAGAGACTGAACAAGTATCAAGCAACCTTAAAGGATGCAAGGGAATCAATCTTTTCTGAGATTATTAACGGAACAACAATAATGTTAGAACATTATTTGCTACAGTGGAGAGACTAACTACACCTCCAGTGACAGTACCCCCTGAACTCATGAAAGCCAGGTAGAAAGTGTTAGTAGGTAGGTCTCCTAGTAGCTAGGAGACAGGTTAATGTTAGTAGCTATGCTGCTTTAGGCTAGGCTGTTGGAGGACATTATTAGGGTCTGGTCCTACCTTCTCTCCTACTTCTCCCCAACTGCATGATGTGCTGTCAGTTCAAGTGCTAACCTGCTTTCTCTTAGTCTCTTCTTATAGTAGGTGCTCCTGACCCGCCCTGCTTGACGACCCTGACTAAGATGGCATTGCAGTGACGGAAAGTTCTCCACGTCCTACAACAAACTTCTGCATCAGTTCTGTTGCTCTTTCTGTGTCTCTGTTCTGTGTCTCTGTTCTGTATTCTCCAAACCACAGACGGTCTCGGCAGATGACCGCTTGTGCTGAGCCTGGTTCTGCCGGAGGTTTCTTCCTGTTAAAAGGGAGTTTTTCCTTTCCACTGTCGCTTCGTGCTTGCTCAGTGTGAGGGATTGCTGAGAATTACACGACGCAATCTTCTGTGGTTCTCTAATTTCTACATTAAACATTGTATTGTAATAACTCTTCTTGTAAAGTGCCTTGAGATGACATCTGTTATGAAACGGCATGTGAATTGAATTGAACTACACTCCACCAGGGCCTGTAATGAATTTGCCAGCTTCTTTACTGAAAAGGTCTTGAACATCAGAATATCAATCAGTACATATGTTCCAACCCCAATACCAACTATGAGCCCAATTAACTTCCATGCAGAGAAAATGACTCACTTCCAAACAATAAATCAAACAAGCTTTGATGAAATTATTGACAAACTAAGCTCTGCCACCTGCTGATTAGATATCTTACCAACAAATGTTCTAAAAAAGGTCCTCCCAGCCATCAAAGCGGATCTGATCAAAATAGTTAACGGATCCCTCCTATCAGGTGTTTTCCCGCAAAGCCTTAAAAACAACAGTTCAATCAAGCCAATACTAAAGAAGAACCTAGACAGCATGTTGATGCAAAACTACACACCAATCTCTAATCTCCCATTTATCGTTAAAATTATTGAAAAAGCTGTGTTCCAAAAATTAAATAGCTTCCTAGCAATGAACAACCTCTTTGATTATTTATCAGTCTGGTTTTTGTAGGTACCACAGTACAGAGACAGCCCTCGTCAAAGTTTTCAATGATATCCATACAAATACTGACCATGGTAAAACCACAGTACTGGTACTATTAGACCTCGATGCGGTGTTTGACACTGGTGACCATGATATGTTAGTAGAACGTCTAGAGAGCTGGGTCGTACTCTCTGGTACAGTACTCAACTTGTTCAAATCCTACCTTAAGAACAGGAACTTCTTTGTGTCGATTAGGCAGTTCCGATCACAAAACACAGAAACCACATGTGGGGTCCCCCAGGGCTCCATCCCAGGGCCCCACCAATTTAGCATCTATATGCTCCCACTAAACCAAATTATAACCACCAACAATGTTAACTACAATGTTAACTATACTGACACTCAGCTTTATAGCTCAATGTCACCAGTTGATGTTGAACCCATCCAATCCTCAATAAATGCATTGAGCAAATTAACAGCTGGATGTCCCATAATTTCCTCCTACTGAACAAAAACAAAACTGAAGTGCTCTCTTCTGACCCAAAAAAGGTTGATTAAATATCAGTACCCAGCTTCAGTTGGTCAAACTAGAATCTACCAAGAAGGCCAGAAATCTAGGTGTAATAATGGACTCAGACCTGAACATCCAGAGTCACATAAAGGCAATAACAAGGTCAGCTTTCTATCACCTGACGAATATTTCCAGGATTAAAGGAATGATGACACTAGGAGGTATAGAAAAACTCATCCATGCGTTTATCTCTAGCTGGCTTGATTACTGTAACAATATCTTCAAAGGTCTACCTAAAAAATCAATCACACTGCAGCTGCAGCTGATCCAGAACGCTGCTGCTCGTATTCTCACTAGAACCAAGAAAGTAGAACACATCACCCCAGTTCTAAAGTCCTTACACTGGCTCCCTGTAGCTCATAGAATTGCTTTTATTAGTTTATAAATCATTGAATGGGTTAGCACCAGAATACATTAGAGATCTGCTATCACAAACATCCAGATAACTCAGGTCCTCCAGCTCTAGTTTACTGATCGTGCCTAGAACATGAACCAAACATGGGGAAACAGCGTTCAGTTTCTATGCTCCTCATATCTGGAACAAACTACCGGGATAATGCAAAGCTGCAGAGACAGTGAACTCTTTTAAATCTAAAATTAAAACTCACCTATTTAGACTCGCTGATGAGGAACTGTTTTTACTTGCTTGTTTTTAATTGTCACACAAATTATTGCCTTAATTACTGCAAATGCTTTCTTGTATTAAAAACTGTGAGCTTTCTTCAGCCAGAACAGTTAATGAACTAAAACTGTTTTTTACTCACTTGTCCCTACATTGTTGTATTTTCTTGATTATTTTCTCATTGTAACTGCTCATTTCTATTCTAATCATTAAACTGATTTATGCAGTCTTAATCATGTAAAGCACCTTGAATTGCCCTGCGTTGAAAGTGTGCTATACAAATATTGCAAATATTTGTTATTTGTTAATTTAAGGAAAAAAAGGGGGTTGAAACATATTGTACTTGAATGTTATATGCTCTATAATCCCAAACAAAAAATAAAATAAAAAAAGAAACATGGAGAGCTTCTACAACTATAGTACAAAGGAACCGTGCTAACACACCGAACGCGACAGACGCGACCAAAAAGTGTGACAAACCCCCAGCTGGTCGCTTGCACATTCGCACCTTGAAGTGTGTCCAAAGCAAACTGGCCGAACTTTAAAAAAGGCAATTTTCACGCGTGTGACCAGAAATGTGGAAGTATCCTGGCCAGGACCGCTCCACTGGCCTCCTCCTCCCTCCCTCCTTCTCCCGACCCTCCGGCTGTCCATCTGTCTACTGTTAGTAAAAGTTTATATGTGAGAGAGGGAGGTGTTTTGGTTGAGACATTACCAGGTCTGAGTGTCCAGGAAAGGAAGCTGTTTTGCGGCCACAACGGCTCTTTTAAGAGCCACCCACAAACCTCTTAAGAGCATTCCTGTCTGAATAGTTTAACCTCTTTATAATGTTTCTTCTTTTTATTCCTGTCTCTGTATAGAAAACAGCTGGTGTCATGTAGCTTGGGGTGATTAGCCACGGTGTTAATCAGTCTACATGTCCTGTTGATGCTGACTCCATTAACTCAGTCCCAGCATCATTGTCACCCCTCAGCTGATTGGTTGTTATGGCGGGACTTAAAAGTGTAGTTGAGATTTCTCCGACTGCAGACATAAAATGCAGTGCGTATGGGGGTTACGTGATGCACCGAGCCGAACAGACGTGACAGTTGGTGCGCCGCACTGGATAGATGTAAATACGCTGTATCCTAGCTCAATTCGCTAATAAACTGCCTCGAGAGCTTTTTTGGAATGTCCTTGGACGATTTTTTTGCACACTCCGCCTCAAGCAAGAAGAAGGAAATGGGCAAACGAGGGGCCAGAGCTAAAGCTAGCAGCGAGGTGATGGCTAGCAATAGCCTTGAAAATGAGCCCATGGAAGATACAGACGGAGGGGTGAATATGGTGGGGGAAGCTATGATTGTGGATAAGGCGACTGCTAACATAGCAAAGATACTGGACACTAAGCTGTTGGACTCGCCGAGAAATTTGACAAGCTGCGGATCACTGCCTTGGAAAATCAACTTGAGAAAGCGAAGGAGCAATTGGAAAACTTTGAGGACCTGAGCCGCCGGCAGAATGTGAGGATCGTTGGCCTAAAGGAAGGGGTGGAAGGCAGCGCGCCGTTAGACTTCTTCAGGAAATGGATACCAGAGGCTCTGGGGCTGCAGCAGGGAACCAGTATCACAATTGATCGGTCGCACCGGACCACCGATGAGGCTCGCCGGCGCCGAGGGACCTCGCGCAGCAGTGTTGGTCCGTCTGCACTACTACACTGACACACATAAGATCCTGCAGGCTGCAAGAGCCAAAGGTATCGTGAACCCAGATGCGGGGAAGGTGTCTTTCTAACAGGACTTCTCCGCGGATGTAGCAAGGAAAAGGAAGGAAACGGCGAATGCGCGGCATGCACTCCGAGAGGCGGGGGTTAAATATTCCTTTCTGTATCCAGCCATTATTAAAATGTACAACCCTGACGGATCCAGACACTCTCTCAGGAGCATGGAGAAGGTCAAGGAGTATTTAAAAAAACTACCAGGATCCAAGTAACCTGACGGTGCGTAAAAGAGGAACTATGACGTAAGCTATAAACATGAGGCTTAGTAAAATTGTTGAGCAGCTAGACTAGGATATACATTTTATTTTTGTGGTTATAAGATGTTTCCAGTGTGGGGAAAAGATGGACAGGTGTCCTCTACAGCTGTACTTTAATGCAGGGTACACCTAGTTATTTTCATTTTTTTTCTCTCTGTTTGTTTTTTCCTTCCTCCTGTGGTTTCAGGGTAATGAAGGGGGGAGGCTCACAGCTTTTGTGTTCAGATTTTGCTGGGAGCTGATTTGTTTGTTTCATGTTTCGAATGTTTCTGACAAAAGTTACAGTCTTGACGAGGTTAAAATGGGTTTAATATGTTAGCAGCACTGAAGTTATATTTTTCTTCATATGTCAGTTAAGATAAGTACTTGGAGTGTTAAAGGGTCCAATAATGTGGTTAAGAAAAGATCCATATTCAACTCTCCAAAGAAGGATTTGGTTCATATAGCTTTCCTGCAGGAAACCCACCTGACAGATGATGAGCATAAAAAGTATTGTCAAGGTTTGGTTGGCCAAATATTTTTTTCGTCTTATACTGCAAGTATCATATCACACACAAAAATCGTACCTTTATTGCTGTAGATACTTATAAAGACAAGAAAGGAAGGTGTATTCTGATTAAGGGGGAGTTACATGGTGAGACTATTTTGCTTGGTAATATACAGGTGCTGGCCAGTAAATCAGAATATCATCAAAAATTTGAATTACTTCAATAATTCCATTCAAAACGTGAAACCTGTACATTATATTCATGCAATGCACACAGACCAATGTATTTCCAATGTTTATTTCTTTTAATTTTGATATTTATAAGTGACAACTAATGAAAACTCCAAATTTGGTATCTCAAAAAATTAGAATATTTTAAAGGCCAATGAAAAAAAATGTTGTTTTTTTTAAATGTTGGCCAACTGAAAAGAATGAACATGAAAAGAATGTACATGTATAGCACTCAATACTTAGTCGGGGCTCCTTTTGCCTCCATCACTGCAGTAATGCGGCGTGGCATGGACTGGATCAGTCTGTGGCACTGCTCAGGTGTTATGAGAGCCCAGGTTGCTCTGATAGTGATCTTCAGCTCCTCTGCATTGTTGGGTCTAGCGTATTGCATCTTCCGCTTCAGCAAGGTCAGGCGAGTTTGCTGGCCAATCAAGGACAGGGATACCATGGTCCTTGAACCAGGTACTGGTGGTTTTGGCACTGTGTGCAGGTGCCAAGTCCTGTTGAAAAGTGAAGTCGGCATCCCCATAAAGTTGGTCAGCAGCAGGAAGCATGAAGTGCTCTAAAACTTCCTGGTAGACGGCTGCATTGACCTTGGACCTCAGGAAACAGAGTGGGCCAACACCGGCAGATGACATGGCACCCCACACCATCAATGACGGTGGAAACTTTACACTGGACCTCATTCAACGTGGATTCTGTGCTTCTCCGCTCATCCTCCAGACTCTGGGTCCTTGATTTCCAAAGGAAATGCAAAAATTGCTTTCATCAGAAAACATAACTTTGGAACACTCAGCAGCAGTCCAGTCCTTTTTGTCCTTGGCCCAGGCGAGACGCTTCTTACGCTGTTTCTTGTTCAAGAGTGGCTTGACACACGGAATGCGACAGCTGAATCCCATGTCTTTCATGAGTCTCTTCGTGGTGGTTCTTGAAGCGCTGACTCCAGCTGCAGTCCACTCTTTGTGGATCTCCCCCACATTTTTGAATGGGTTTGTCGTCACAATTCTCTGCAGGGTGCGGTTATCCCTAGAGCTTGTACACTTTTTTCTACCACATTTTTTCCGTCCCTTCGCCTGTCTGTTAATGTGCTTGGACACAGAGCTCTGCGAACAGCCAGCTTCTTTAGCAATCACC
This sequence comes from Apricaphanius iberus, assembly GCA_028564705.1. Classification (NCBI taxonomy): domain Eukaryota; kingdom Metazoa; phylum Chordata; class Actinopteri; order Cyprinodontiformes; family Aphaniidae; genus Apricaphanius; species Apricaphanius iberus. Next base: position 1,274,625 of record JAPXFQ010002662.1, on the reverse strand, counting down.
TTTTGTGTCTTGCCCTCCTTGTACAAGGTGTCAATGGTCGTCTTTTGGACAGCTGTTAAGTCAGAAGTCTTCCCCATGATTGTGGAGCCTTCAGAACAAGACTGAGGGACCTTTTAAAGGCCTTTGCAGGTGTTTTGAGTTAATCAGCTGATTAGAGTGGCACCAGGTGTCTTCTATATTGAGCCTTTTCAGAATATTCTAATTTTCTGAGATACTGAATTTGGTGTTTTCATTAGCTGTCAGTTGTAATAATAAAAATGAAAATTAATAAACACTTGAAATATATCACTATGTGTGGAAGGAAAGTATACAGTATAGAAGTTTCACGTTTTGAATGGAATTACTGAAATAATTCAACTTTTTGATGATATTCTAATTGACTGGCCAGCACCTGTATATGTTCCAAATACACAGGATGAGGGGTTCGATATGGAGATGCGTGATCATTTAGTAGACATGGATTGTGTTAATATAATATTAGTGGGAGATTTTAATTGTACTTTATACCCAAAATTGGATAGATTTCCCTCGCAATCCACTTTGACAACAAACTCAAAGGCTCTTCTGCAAACTATATATTAATTTGGTCTTGTGGACGTGTGGCAACATCACAATCCTAGTTCTCAACAGTACACATTTCATTCTAACCCTCACTCAACAGACTCTCATATAGATTATATTTTTATGTCAAAATGTATCAATCACTTAGTTGAGAAGGTGTATATTGGTCTTATTGGTCTTTCTGATCATGCCCCGGTACCTTTTGTCATTCGACCGCTGAGAGAGATTGAGCGATCAATAACATGGAAGATGAGCGCATTAGCCTTGATAGATAAGATATTTATACAACTTATAATGGAGCAAACTACAATGTTTTTAGAAATGAATGATAAAGACGGGATGGATCCGAGAAATTTATGGGACAGTTATAAGACATACATGAGGGGGATTATAATTGCTCATACAAGCTACACAAGAAAGCAACGATTAATAAAACAGCGAGAAATCGAAGAGGATATTAAGGATTTGGAGAAAAAATACTATGCAACCAGGTCAGATCTGATACATTGAGTAAGCTCAAGGTTACGTTGTACAATTTTATCATGCGGAAAGCTGAAAGAGATATTCTTTTTGCTAAGCAAAGATTTTTTGAAGCAGATAATAAGCCTAATAATTTTTTGACATGGTTGATAAGGAATGTTCCATCTAGCTCATATGTCACAGCTATTATAGATGTTAACAACATAAGGCATATGGGGAATCGTTTTATTGCAGCCTGTAGGGGTCTGAAATACATATAACAAGACTTAAATCAGGGTTTTTCCTAAATGACTTGATGTTTCCCCAGCTGTCTGAGGATCAAGTTAGTTTGTTGGAGTCACTTATAACACTGGCAGAGGTAGATAAAGCAATAAGTTCTCTTCAGTCGGGTAAAGCACCAGGGGCAGATGGGTACCCAGTGGATTATTTTAAGGTGATGAAAGGGAGGCTTAACAGTTTATTAATAAGGGTATATAATCAGTCATTTGAGTAGGGTAAACTTCCAGGTACTATGTACAGGGCTAATATTGTATTGATAGCTAAAAAAGATAAAACCCCAGAGCTATTGTCATCCTATAGGCCTATCAGTCTTCTGGGAGTGGATTATAAAATACTTTCATATTTCTTCATACTGGCTCTCAGGTTAGAAAAAGTATTGGGCTCTATTGTGGCGGCAGACCAAACAGATTTTATTAAGGGGAGGAACTCTTATTATAATACTAGATGGCTATTTAATATTATTGATTTCATGAATTTTCATAAGATGCATGGAGCAGTCGTTTCCATGGACGCCGAAAAGGCATTTGAAAGAATTGAATGGGAGTATATGTTTGATATTATGAAAAGATTATGATTCGGGCCAAATTTCTTATAATGGGTTAAAATTATTTATAAGACTCCAGTAGCAGCAGTAGTGTCCAATGGATTGTCATCTTCTCCAATTAAATAGGTCAGAGGCACTGCACAGGGTAGCCCTTTATCACCACTACTGTTTGCTCTGGCGAATGAGCCTCTGGCCTTGGCCATTAGACAAAATCTAAATATAAGTGGAGTCAAAATTGGAGAGAGACAGCATAAAATTATTTTATATGCAGACAATATTCTTTTGACGTTAACTAAATCATCTAAATCTCTACCTGTTCTTATTAGTTGTATCACAGATTTTGGATTAACATATGGATACAAGGCAAACTTGGACAAATCGGTCATAATGACTCTGGGGACTGAAGGGAATATTGAACCCGTATATGTGAAGCCTTTCCGTTGGGCACCATTAGGCTTTGAATATTTGGGTGTAAAAGTAACTCCAGATGTCAATTATCTATATAAGGAGAATATCAAAGGGATGATTCAAGAACTTCAGGAGAGGGTGATGAGATGGAGGTCTCTTCAAATCTCTTTTCTGGGTAGAATTAATCTTATTAAGATGGTAATTCTGCCCAAAATATTATACTGTACAGCCATGCTGTTTGTAATCCTGAAATCAGAAGATATTAAATCCATCAATAAGGCATTGGTGGATTTAATCTGGGCAGGAAGGAAACCTGAAATCAAATTATAGACATTACAGTTACCAAAGGGTAGAGGTGGATGGGGAGTGTCAAATATAGAAAATTACCTTCTTTCAATGCAGGCAAGGATTCTCTATTCCTGGGTACAGGAGCACTTGGAGGTGCCATGGGTAAGAGGAAACGTTATGCAGACCATTGTCACCTGTTAACCTGCTGGGGAAGAGCCTAAATCGCCTTACTAGTGTGATAAAAGCCAAACCACTGATATGTAATGTTTTATGGGCATGGGGAAAATTAAGAAAACTATTTAACTGTTCCCATTCTCTCAACATGTTATCAACGCTTATAAATAATTCTGACGCGATCAGAGTTTGGAGACGGGTTTTAATTTTTGCAGATATACAGATAAGTAGACTTTAAAAAATAAAAGAACAAAAAGTTCTACTAATTGACTACTCTAAAATAAATTTTTACATGAAAGAATTATGTTTTTCTATTTTTGGGCAGGTTAAATATTTAGACTTTTGGAAGTCTGGGACTTCATGTGAAGTAAATTTTGGAATATTATGGTATAAGTGTGAGACTAATTAAACTGCCTGTGCCTCTGGATTTTGTCACCCCTACGCAAGAGCGGACGCATTCTGTTGATTACGATCTGGGATCAAGACTAGGTTTAAAGTGTTTCTGTAGGTGAGGTCTACAAAAACTTGTTTGGGTTGTGATCACAGGTCAGTAACAGCTTGTGGGAAGCTGCGGGAGTCTGGGACTCTCTAAGGTCAAGGACCTTTTATGGTGATTTAGGAATAAAGACGTCATGGAATAAAGTGAAATTAAACCTATGCTAGTGAATTTGAGTCTGATTAAGAACTTGTTGTTGATGTATTTCTCTTTTCTTTTCTTTTTGGCATCTGATCTGCACTCCGGGGATCTGCACCGTGAGCTGCTGGAAATTAGAGGCTCTCGCCTTAGGGACCCAGTGCAGATGTGTGGTTCTCCCTCGTAGTGGAGACAGCTGGTGAATCTTTTCAAGGACTCAAAACCGGTAAGTGAAGTTTTAGATAATATTATTTGATAAATTCTGAGGTTTTGAGTCCTTGAAGCTATAAGATTACAAATAAATAGATAAATATCTATCTGAGTCTTGTATAATGAGAGATAGCAAACAATTGAGTGTGTCTGTCTGTGTGTGTGTGACGAGATCTCTGTGTTGTGGTTGTTGTGGTCTTGTGACTAAAACTCGAGTATAAAGTATTATTTAAAAGTAAATGGTGAATAAATGAAAAAATAAAGTAGAAGAAACTGAATTAAACATATTACATCGAAAAGAAAGTAAACATAAAAAGTAATTAAATGGTTTTTGAAGCAGGGGATGTGACGTCGTGTGTCGAGAATTCTGACTCATTTTGAAGATTAGATTCTTGTGGCTTACTGAAAACAATACCATTTCGCCTCCTATAGGAGTTCAGTTACTATTGAAGAGTTGGTCCTTAGGGAGCTATCGTTTATAAGCCACCTATCAGTAAGGTGACCGAGCGAAGAAAAACATCAATGCACACATTCAAGAGTCAGATGAATATATCTAAATTTTAATTTTAAATTAAATAGTTTATTAAATCTGCTTCCTCTTTTTCATAGTATGACAAACTTTGAGTTGAAAAGGTGAGGCTGTAACAAATAAAATCGTCCCTAAAGATATATTTTTAAATAGATAAATAAGTGATTGCTGATCGTAATTTATCTGCTATGGAGATATTTTTTTCTGAGATGATACTGTTCGGTTCCTTTTGTGTCTGTTTACGGAAGCCGGCCCCATATTCAGACCCAGATAGGATTCCAGATTGTGGACAGTTAAGTCTCGGAACCTGTAAATGAAATAATATTGTAATAATCTAAGAATTTAATCTTAAAATTGAGGTGGATAAACTGCAGATCAGAAAGGGAGCAGAATAAAAGCAGAGAGCCAAGGTGATATGAAGTTGTATTGAAGTGAAAATTAGGACAGTCTGGTGACAAAAGTAAAATGTCTAGTTGACAAATTGGATGTTGAGTCTGAATGGTTGATGAGCTGCTTAAAGAATAAAATTAAAAGAGGCATTGATAAAATAATTAATTGGATATATTGAAAAGCCAAAAAGTTGATTTTTTACAAATAATGTTTAAATTCTTGCAAAGAAAACTGAAACATTTTAATGAATACGGGTATGTCCATTTTCATAATGAGTTAGTTTAGACATAAGATAGAAAAATGTACAAAATTGATAAACTATTGAATAGTAGAATACTTAATGATAAAATAATGAGATTAATGATTAGGTATTATGGACATCTTAATTGCTGTAGTTTTTGAAGAATTAGAAATTCATTAGAAAAATGTAAAAACATCTCAGAGAACCATATAACCTTGTCTAGTATGAACGGTTAGGAATTGGCATGTTTTTCAATTTACAGAAAATGTTACAGAAAGTGCTACACAATTTATACACGTTTTTTCTTATTACCATGATTTAAATAAGTACAATTTAAGTAATTATTAACTACTGAAATTATTTTTATTTTGGCTATTTCTTCTAGCCCTGTAGACTTTAGAAATGCTGTTTGGGAAATATTGCCTCTTCTTTATACAAAGATTAAAATAAAAAGGCTTTATTATTGCAATTACCTGTTACTGATTACTTGACTAAACACAATGTTGAGTAATATGAAAAACAATAATTATCATAGTGGTAATCTCTAAACAGCAAGGAGATATTATGAATGTGATTAAACTATTCTGAGTTTTCAAAACTTTGTTTTATAAGACAAAGAGTCATCTTTAAAATCATCCGTTTTTATTTACAAAAAATATAAGAGCAATGATGAGAACAAGTTGTTGCGGAATTTGAAAATGTTCTACTGACTAAAAGAAAAATGACTACATTATGTTATAATTTGTTGAAGAACAACCAATAAATATCAGCTTAATTCTAAATGTTAGTTTAATTTATAAGAAAGACGTAAGTTCTAATTAATTTATTCTGATTATGTGGAAACAATCTATGCAATTGAAGCAAGCATGATGTTATGCATGATCTGGTAGCTAGTTTACCTGATGCTGAGAGGGAATTTTCGCCTCCTGAATTTAGAGAAAAAGGTTCTAGAACAGTTATGATAATAGAATAGAACAATGGAATAATATGGACTTTGTTGCTGACAGTTGATATAGATTTTTATTTTATTTTTTATTTTTCTTTCTGTCAACTTGTATGTATATTTACTTTGAAGTGGATCCTGACTGGAATTGCAAAACTGCAGGCTATTTATTAATGATAAAGTTGGGGAATGTTGATTGAGAAACTGAGGTAAAGTTAAAAATAATTCAGTGGCCATGTATTTGACATTTCTAGAAGCTTCAATTCAATTTGGTGTTTATAATTTGAGAAACAAAAAGAAACCTGAGAGGATAATTGGGATTGACTGTAAAATGCTGATTTTTGTTGTTTAATTTTAAAAGTTTTTGTTTAGAGAAATTTTATCTTTTGAAGCTTGTTTATGAAAGGATTTTGTATTTTTTTGGTTTATTGTTATTGGAAATAGGAGTATTATTCGTGTTACAAACATTTAAGAAAAAGTTAAACTGCCATGTAGGGGAAGTAACTGGAGTTTTAGTTACACGAATTAGTGTGACTGTGTTTGACTCATTTAACAGAATCTGACAGATGTTTTTGAAGTATGAACTGTTTTCATTATTTACAATCAGAATATCTGGGCCAGTTAGCACATTTGGGTTTGTTTAAATAGGAAACATATGAAAAAAAAGTCATTTTCAAATATAGATTAGACTTTTAGAACAAACAAGTACATGGCAAGTATCTTGGCAATTTCTAACAATAAGCAACCACCTGGTTACTTTCACATCAATTTGATCAGGGAATGAGACATGCCTGTCCTGCACAATGGTCTTAAAGTCCCACAGAAATATGTATAGGGAAGCTGTTTCTTCATTGATTTATATCTTGGATTTTTTTCTTTATAAATATGGATAGAATTTGTAGTATAGCAAACTGAAAACTATTTTTTGTAAAACTATGTTGTGTTTATCAGTCAGTACTATTCTCTGATTTTGTTTTAAATATTTGATAAATAAGCGAAAGATGGAAAAGGTCAGCTGGTGTCTGAATGCTATTGATAAAATCTACTCAACTCTATGAAGCACCGGAAAAGGGCATCCGGGTTGTATGGAAGATATCTGGCTATTTGCTGATTGGAATGGGCATGTACTGGATATGCGGCAAAATGGAGCAACAAATACCGAAATTGGAGACAGTTCTGGAAGTAATTAGAAGGCCGAAGGAGTAGTGTGAAGCGCAGATTCGTGCTGATGGAACTCAGAACCTCGCGTTTGGTGAGCTTGAGCACAGGCTGGACCCTGCAAGAGGCAATCTGGCTGGCGCTTTGGGACTCACTCGCGATTGTCATCGGATTTGGAGAAACTGTCAGTGTGGATTGGTGCAACTGGAAATTAATGGAGTCGTCTACAATTTAATTTGGTTGAGTTAGACTATAAAAGAAACCGCTGACAGACTGAAAGGGTAGAGAGGAAATTTGCTCTCCCTGTTATCCAAATAATTATTGTTTTGGCTCCCATGAAAACCTTCGAATTGGTCCACAATCAAATGCCCGGGAAAGAAATGTAAACAGAGTATCCTCCCCCCCGTACACCGGCATCTACTGACGCACACACTGACATGGATTCAGACACACACACTAACACACACACACCATCTCGCTGTATCCTAAGGCTCTCTCCTGCACCAGGAAGCTGGATAACAGCGCGCCTCGATGGCAGCGTGTTAACCTGTGGACTGGAGCTCATTCCCTCCTGATGTGTCAATGTTAATGTCTGAATATGTGCTTAAATGTTTATGTGTGGTTTTTTCTATTACCTGTTTTTTGACTCTTGCCTAAGGATCAAACCCCCCCCCCACCCTCGACATGTATCTGATCTTATCTTTTCATACATGGGAGCGCCGCTCGGTGACCTGGATCTGTTTGTCGTTGTTGTTGTATGTAATGATCTTGGACAGGTCTTACTGTAAACTGCAAATTCCTTGTATGTTGTCATACTTTGCCATTAAAGCTGATTCTGATTCTGATTGATGTTTTTTAATTTTGATATTTTCTCTTTCTGAGCCAGCTTGATAGCGATCCAGTGTACTCAAGTGACAAATTATGCTGTATTAATTTGGATAAATTTGAAAAGAAGGGGAGTTGGAGACTGGATCTTTGTTGGTCATTGCTCAGCTGGGAGGAGCATCACAGGTAACCTTGACGACACCAACAACAGTTAAAATAGAAGAGAAACCTAGTTGGACATCTTTATACCAGCCAGCGTAGAACCAACAGAACCCACGATGCTGGGATCTCAAGCGGGCTGGGTAACAGTATGTAGAAAGCATAGTTCTCTTCCCAATGGGAACCAACAACCTGTCCGCGTTTCTAAAAGATTTTTCCCACTTAGTGACGCACCCACTGAGGAACAGACTCTGGTAATTGGCAGTTCCAATCGTCCGAAACGTGGCTTAAGAGACACCATCGACCATAGTCAAATGTTTTCCAGGGGCCTGAACAGGCGACATAAAATCCCACCTGAAACTGCTGGTTAAGGATAAGCGTAAATACAGTAAAATTGTCATTCACGCTGGCGGAAATGACACCCGGTTACGCCAATCGGAGGTCACTAAAATTAGTGTTGCTTCGGTGTGTAAGTTTGCTAAAAAAATGTCGGACTTTGTAATCTTTTCTGTACCCCTGCCCGATCAGACCAGTGACAACATGTTTAGCCGGATGATGTCATTTCATCGATGGTTGTCTGAGTGGTGTACAGCAAACAACGTGGGCTCTCTAGGAATCTGGATAAATTTATTGGTCCTTCAAAACACTGACAAACCAGGGTCCAGACCAGGAAGCAGAGTCGTAGTTTAACCCACCTCTCTTTAGCTTCTGTACTGTTACCCACTCAACACCCCCCTGAGACAGCGCTTTACCCACGGCCAAAATTAAATAGACTAAAAGTTAACCTGACAAAAGCAAACTCTGAAAATCTAATTAAAATAAATACGACTCGGTTCAAACAAGAAAATTGAGTAATTAGATGTGGTTTACTAAACACAAGATCCCTCTCCTCAAAGACTTTATTAGTAAATGACTTGATATGTGATAATAAAATTGATCTATTTTGCCTATCAGAAACCTGGCTGCAACAGGAGGATTTTGTAATTATAAATGAGTCAACTCGTACCAATTATCAAAATTTTCATATTCCTAGAAGTACTGGGCGAGGGGGAGGAGTTGCAACCATCTTTAATTCAGATTATCAAATTTGCCCTAGACGAATTATTAACTACAGCTCTTTTGAACATCTAATCCTTAGTTTTTCTAATTCAAACTGCAAAAAGGTAAAACCACTTTTGTTTTTGGTTTTGTATCGTCCACCAGGCCCTTACTCTTAATTTTTGGACCAGATCTCAGATTTTTTAACTGATTAAGTTTTAAACTCTGATCAGGTAATTATAGTAGGGGATTTGAGTATTCACGTGGACACTGAAAGTGATAGCTTAACTGCAACCTTTAATATTATCTTAGACTCAATTGGCTTAACTCAGTAAGTGAAGGGACCCACACACTCTGGTTGGAACACTTTAGACATTGTACTGACATACGGCATTGAGTGTGATGAACTAATAGTCCTCCCACACAACCCAGTCCTATCTGACCATTTTTTGATAACCACTGAATTTACTTTACTCAAAGTTCCAAAATCTGAAAGAAAATTTCACTACAGTAGAACTTTATCAGACAATGCTTTAACAAGTTTTAAAGAACCTGTTCCATTCTTGTTTCCGGGGGAGGAGTTGCAACCATCTTTCATTCAGATTTTCAAATTTGCCCTTGACGAATTATTAACTACAGCTCTTTTGAACATCTAATCCTTAGTTTTTCTCATCCAAACTGCAAAACAGTAAAACCACTTTTGTTTGTGGTTTTGTATTGTCCACCAGGCCAGAGAATCTGTTCCATTCTTGTTTCAGTATGTGTCTCAGAATACCACAGTGGATGGCAGTAATTCCAACACTAACCCTTCAGAAATTGATGGTCTCGTTCAAAATATTACTTCCTCACTGCGTTTGGCACTAGAGACTAGACTCTTTTGCTCAGCTCTCAGCGAGGACGGTCGCTTTTTTCCCTCCCTCCTCCTCCTGTGTCTTATCCCACAGCTCTCTGTCTCCTGTGCCTCTATCTGGAGTATCTTTTGGCAATTTTCTCCGAATGCTATTGATAAAATCTACTCAACTCTACGAAGCACCGGTAAGGGTCAACCGGGGTGTCCTGCGGAGACGTATCCGGCGGGCTAAGTGCTGGACGCTTGGACAAAGTTTCAGCCCGTGTGTCTGTCAATACTCTCCCAAGAGGATGCTGAAGATATATATCTATTCGCAATCATGGTGATCGGGTTTCTGCTGATTGGAATGGGCAGTTACTGGAATTACCGTAAAATGGAGCAACAAAGATCTGAAACACGGTCGAGATTGGTTACTGTTCTGGAAGCGATTGGACGGCTGAAGGAATAGCTGGATGCGTTGACTCGTACTGATGGGACTCAGAACCAAATGCTGGGGGAGCTGGGACGCAGAACAGACGCTGTAAGAGGCGATCTGGCCGGCGCTCTGGGACTCATCCGCAATTTGTCATCGGACTTGGAGAAACTGTCGGTGCGGATTGGGGCAACTGGAAATTAATTGGATTTGGAACTATTAATCTGGGAATTAATTTGGATTTGGAACTTTAATTTGAACTACAATTTGGCTGAATTAGACTAAAAAAGAAACCACTGACAGACTGAAGGGACAGAGAGGAATATTTGATCTCTCCCTGAAATCCAAACAATTTATATTTTGGCTCCCATGAAGACCTTCAACCTGGTTCTTATCAAATGTCCCTGAGAAGAATATCAACAGAGTCTCCTCTCCCCCGTACACGTGCATCTACTGACGCACACACTGACATGGTTACACACACTCACATTCACACACACCGTCTCGCTGTATCCTAATTTTCTCTCCTGCAACATGAAGCTGGATAACAGCGCGCCTCGATGGCAGCGCGTTACCCTGTGGACTGGAGCTCATACCGGCCCATCCTTCCTGATGTGTCATTGTTAATGTCTGAATATGTGCTTAAATGTTTGTTGGTGTGGTTTTTTCTATCACCTGCGTTGTGAGTGCTGTACGGACCCACAACACAGTTGAGCGTTTTTTCCCACTCACCGTGGAACCCTCCCCTACCAGATGTTTACTTCTCTATGTTTCATAAACGGGAGCGCCGCTCGGTGGCTGCATGCCCAACAGTGACCTGGATCTGTTTGTTGTTGTTGTTGTTTGTAATGATCTTGGACAGGTTGTACTGTATCTGTAAATTCCTTGTATGCGTCATACTTGTATGTGTCATACTTGGCGATTAAAGCTGATTCTGATTCTGATTCTGACAGTGTAGCCCCCTTAAAAAATAAGGTAATGACCCATAGGAGATTGGCTCCCTGGTTTAGTGAAGAGTTTCGTACTTTAAAACAGAATACTAAGAAACTGGAGAGAAAATGGCGCTCTACACACTTTAATTATTTCTTTCTAACTTGGAAGGATAGTCTGCTACTTCGAAACGCCCTTCGAAAAGCTAGAAAAGCATATTTCTCATCATTAATAGAGGTAAATAAAAACAATCCTAGGTTTCTTTTTAGTACAGTTGCCAAACTTACACAGAGTCATAGCTCTGTTGAGCCAACTATTCCCCCTTCTCTCAGTAGTGATGACTTTATGGGCTTCTTCATAAGTAAAATAAATTATATAAAGAAAAAAATCATTGGCATTCTCCCAAAGATGACTAACTCTCTCAGTAACTGAGGCAGTATCAGAGAGAACTGTAGAAACATATTTATGTCTGTACCATTTTGATTCTGTTGAACTTTCGGAATTATCACAAATATTAGTTTCATCTAAACCCTCAACTTGTATGTTAGACCCATTACCAACCAAATTATTTAAGGAAGTGTTCCCTCTGGTTACTGGCCGTATCCTAGACATGATGAATCTATCTTTAATAAATGGATATGTGCCACAGGAATTTAGGTTGCTGTAATTAGGCCTTCACTAAAGAAACCCTCCATGTATCAAGATGATTTATCTAACTACAGACCTATATCTAACCTTCCTTTCTTATCCAAAATCCTTGAGAAAATAGTCCCTAATCAAGTATATGAGTATCTAAACAGCAGCAACCTGTTTGAGGAATTTCAGTCAGGTTTTAGAGCTCATCATAGCACTGAAACAGCACTGGTAAAAGTTACTAATGATATTCTAATGGCCTCAGATAATGGATTTGTGACTGTTCTGGTCTTGTTAGATCTCAGTGCTGCTTTTGACACAGTCGATCATAATATTCTCTTAAAAAAGCTTGTACATGTTATAGCGATCAAGGGAACAGCAGCACTAGGCTGGTTTAAATCATATCTTTCCCACAGATTCCAGTTTGTTCATGTCAATGATAAATCTTCTTCACACTCAAGGGTTACTTGTGGAGTACCATAGGGTTCTGTGCTTGGACCGATTCTCTTTACTATATATATGCTTCCATTTGGTAAAATAATTAGATAATATGGTATGAATTTCCACAGTTATGCTGATGATACACAATTATATTTATCCATAAAACCTGATGAAACCAATCAGTTAGGTAGATTACAAGCATGTCTGGAAGACATAAAAACTTGGATGACTCTGAATCTTCTGCTCCTAAATTCAGACAAGACAGAGGTTGTTGTCTTTGAACCAGAACCTTTAAAAAGGAAAGTGCTAGGTCAATCACTTAATCTGGATGGCCTCTGGTAATAATGTAAAGAACCTTGGAGTACTTTTTGACCAAGACATGACATTGAAATCTCATATTAAACAGGTTTCTTAATTCCTTATCAGGAAGTCCACAAAATGCAATCAAAAGCCTTCAGTTGATCCAAAATGCTGCAGCAAGAGTTCTGATGAATATTAAAAAGAGAGATCACATTTCTCCTGTTTTGGCTTCTCTCCATTTGCTCCCTGTTAAATCCAGAATAGAGTTTAAGATCCTCCTCCTTACGTATAAAGCCCTCAATAATCATGCTCCATGATACATCAGAAATCTGATTGTTCCATATGTTCCTAACAGAGCACTTCGTTCTCAGAATGCATGTCTACTGGTAGTTCCTAGGATTTCAAAAAGTAGAACAGGAGGCAGATCTTTTAGTTATCAGGCTCCTCTCCTGTGGAACCAGCTACCAGTTTTAGTTCGTGAGGCAGATACTCTGTCTGTTTTTAAGATTAGGCTAAAACCTTCTTTTTAGATAAAGCTTATAGTTACTTATATAGACAGTAGACCTTATAATCCCTCTCCGATTTCTAACAGTAATTTATTAATTTACCAGAATAAAATTATTAGAGAATTGTACAAAGGTTGAATCATGAATCAGGACAGAACAAGATTTACCCCAGGTTTTAAGGCTAGAAAGTGATGGACAAAGATAATGCCAGAGTCTTCGGAAGAGCGGGCCTTTATCTACTCCAGTTATATCACTTACCAATAATATTATCTCTCTAATACATAGATTCTGGAGAGGGTGCAGTCCTATGAGCAAGGAGAGATGCATAAGCACTACACTACTTACCTATTTACCTTCTTCTTTCCTCCAGGATTTCCAGGCAGGGAGTAGAGGGAGATGGAGTGTTCAGCCCGATCCGGCGAGGGGAGGATGCAGCCCGGTCCGGCAGCCCTCCTCAACTCCATCTCCCTCACACCGTACATTGCTAATAGACTTAAGAATTAGGGGGGGGGATCCTTTTTCAGGCTCAACTGACCTTAACACACCTTCTACTTTTCTTTTCTACTACTCTCCAGATATATTTTTCCTAATGTTAAAGCAATTGTTAACCCAGTTTTCTCACATTGTTTTTCTATAATGCCCCATGCTGGATGGGGAGCGTTGGTCCAGATGATGCTCAAAGTCACCGAGCATCCTCCATGCTGTCTCTTTTCTGTCTTCTCAGACCCCCCGACGGTCGTGGCAGATGATCGCTTGTACTGAGCCAGGGTTCTGCCAGAGGTTTCTTCCTGTTAAAGGGGAATTTTTCCTCTCCACTGTCGCTACATGCTTGATCAGTATGAGGGAGTGCTGAGGAATTGCTGTGGTTGGAGTCTGCATGATCCGGGAACAACCTCACGCCTATGACTCAACGCAATCTGCTGGGATTCCTTACATAGAAAATGTAACTGATTGGAATGTTTTTATAATTGTATTGAGATGACTTTTGTTGTAAAGTGCCTTGAGATGACATTTGCTGTGAACTGGCGATATATAAATAAAAGTTAATTGAATTGAATTGAAGTCTGAATTTCAAAGGGGTTTAGTTCAATATGAGCTATTCGTCTCAGCCTCAGTGAAGCGAAACCAGGAGAGCCACCTTTCCATAGAGACTGTTTACAAGAGGGACAGAAAAAAGATGATAGAACCTTTGCAGATGGTTATTACTTTTAATGTTGTTATTGCAATTATTTAGTGGTGCTTTAGAACAGCAATATCTAACATAAAAATCCAGCCTTTTTTTCTTGATTTACTTTGTGAACAGGCCACAAAACTTTGAAGAAAAACAATCAATGTATGGTATCGATACAGTTTATATCTGAGGAATAGATGTAATATGTAAGACATCAACATAGAGCCTACTGACCTTGCTGATTAATTTTTCAGATATTTTACTCACCTCAAGGGTATGGGAGACTTTTGAGCCTGAAATGTATTGCCCAGGCAGGAAGTTAAATGGGTGAGGAAAAGATTTGCAGTTACACCCACAAGTAAGGATAAGATTGACAGGGAGACAGACGTAACTTAGGGTTAACCTGGGTATTTCAGCAATCATTATTACATTTGAGATCAGACCAGAGACCTATTTGTTTGAAAAAATCTGGTCATGTTTTGCCAAATCCAGGACATGGGGAATAAACAAACATGGTAAATAGATCAAACAATGATTTTGTACACATATCTATGAGCCATATATTTATGTGTCCTTTGTTCTTACTCACTCCCAAGCCACAGGACAATGTGTGCTCCATTCCAAGACTGTGGATGTAAGGGGGACTTTCCCTATGGACGATCATCTGGTTCTCTGTGGATATCTGTTCATATCTGCCTTTGAACTGGACAGGCAGGAGGATTTGTTGGACCTAAAGAGCATTCTTTTCTTTGTCCACAGTAGAGAATCAAGAACCGGAGGAGGAGGAAGTGCACTGCCACTGCTCCAAATTACCGTATCTGGATATATTAATGCTCCACCAGAACACAAGCTATGGAGTGATGGGCAGAAAAGTAATTCTATTTTCCCATGCGCCGGGCTTGGTAAGATTATGTGGAGATTGGAAACTCTAAATTATAGTTTTAGTAGTTTTGTTAATTCATTCCTTGTAAGTTTAAAGGGTCTGACAGCTGAAATATAAAATATTTATTTATATTCAGGTTAACTGCTTTGCAAGATAGATTAGTTTTACGGACATCATGAAACATGTTATTTCTGAATATATAACAAATGTTATAGGCCTTCCAGACTGTTCAGAGGGCGGACCAAAAACAGAAAAACTAATTCTGTTGAGAATCCTGGCATCAAATAGCATGATAGCATTAATTTTTATTGTTACTAAAATGTTGTGTTTTGCTCTGTGTTGTAAACAGGAGTTTGCCTGACTTGGGATTTCTTTTTATGTGTACTGGTGCCAAATTTAGCAATTTGGCAAAGGGGGAAGAGCTGAGTTCATGCTAGCACTAAAATGATTATTAGAGAAATTATTACTAATATTATCAGTAATTGTGTTGAAAGTAAAGAATGGGGAATGGATGAGATTTCTGTTTTTTTTGTTTGCAATTATAACTTATTTATTTCTGATTTAACAGGATGGTGTGTTTTACTGAAGTACATTAGAACCTTCTGGTTTGCTTAGAGGATGATACCCACATAAAATTCTTTTTGGTTTTTGCTGATCTTACTTTTTGTTTTCAGAAGTTTTAGGAATTGAATAATCGCTAACCCTAACTTATAGTTTGATGATGAGAAGTCATACATGTATGTTTGTATATTGTTTGAAGAAAGTTCTTTGAGCTCATTCACAGACACCCGGACTCTTTGGAGATAACTTTTCTTTATTCTTTGTGGAGAATGAAATATCTTTCTGACATATTATACACAACAGCATATTGGTCGGCTCCAGGCTGTTTGGATCAAAACAATGTGGAGGATGATGGACAAACAGGTGCATCAACAGGTTAAACACTGCACATAATAAATGCTCTTTGCTATGAATTCTTGCTGACCACTGGTGAAGTGGTTCAAGATTTAAAGTGATTATTTGATTAGCTAACTGGACCAAGAAGCAACAGGATTCAAGAAATAAGGAACAAAAAAACTCAGTTCACATTTATGGGCAGAATAATCCTTTGCTACTGAGAGGGACCAGGTTAGTCTACACCTGTGTTCTGAATATTTCACCTGGACGCAAAAGGATGAATACAGACAATGAAAATGTATGAAAGATTGTGAAAAAAATGTGACAAAACCATTGTGAATTATGTGTTGTTTTTTGTTTTTTACATTTATTAGGCTAAATGGTTATCTGTTAGATCTGTTAAAAGTAATTGATGACTGTTAATCACTTCTTATTATCATTGAAATCTATCCATGTTAACTCTGATCATGAATATATAAGATGATCTCTTATATTTATGAGATCATGATAGGGATTTGAAGTATATTAAACGTCTATTAATGTTTGATTAAAGTGTTTTAGTTACCAGCCATCCATCCATCCATTTTCTTAACCGCTTAATCCTTTATGGGTCGCGGGGGTGCTGGTGCCTATCTCCAGCTGTCAACGGGCGAGAGGCGGGGTACACCCTGGACAGGTCGCCAGTCCATCACAGGGCAGGACAAACAGGACAAACAACCATGCACACACTCACACCTAAGGACAATTTACAGTGATCAATTAACCTGACAGTCATGTTTTTGGAATGTGGGAGGAAGCCAGAGTACCCAGAGGAAACCCACGCATGCACGGGGAGAACATGCAAACTCCATGCAGAAAGACCCTGGGTTGCTGCAAGGCAACAGTGCTAACCACTGCCCCACCGTGCAGCCGTTTTAGTTACCATACTTTGTAATTATACTTTTAAGATTTTTTTAGAGGTATTTTGCCGAGGTCAGCTCTTTTTTGGGTCACAGAAAAACAGGACATTGAGCAGGAAAGCACAGGCAGATAGCATCAACATACAATTGACAATGGAAGGATGTAAGAAATAACGGTCAGCAGAAAATCGAGCAAGAGCTGTGTAACGGTAAAATTTATTGCCTTCTCTTAGGTCTTAGATAAAGTTAATTCTTATGTGAATTGGTGTTAATGATGTAGTGGGAATCTTTACTGTAAGCATTATTTTATTACATAGATAGTTCTTATTTGAATTAGTGCTGATGCTTTTTAAATTCTGACTGTGTTACTCATGTCTAGATAAAATGTTATACTGATTCTAAGGTACAAACAACAACCAATTGTATGTAAACATTTCATCTTGACTTATTACAAATCTTATTATCTGGTGTTACACTTATGACAGATCATGTCTTTCTCAGCATTATACAAAGTGTCCCTTATTGTTATCTATATTCTGACTAGTGAAGTGAGACATCCATTATTCCCTCATGACTGGTCTTGTGATTATCCTCTGATGCATGGCTGTAAGGAGGCTGGTCTTGGCAAAAGTTTGAATGAACCTATCTAAAGAAAATTAAATTATTCTCGTCTCCTCTCTGATAAAAATGAACACGCATGGAATTTATAGAGTTAAGGTTTAAATAAAATAAAGATTAAAATCCTTCAAGACGCCCGGGGAAAAAAAGTCCAGATTCCCAGCAGGGTTTAAGATACGATCAAAGGGACCTGCTGTCACTGATATCAAGGATGAACTGACATTAAGACTTTAGCAAATTTCAACGCTGTCCAAATTTTATGATGATGCAGAATGGTAGTAAAAGGACTTCTTCACTGAAGCGTTTTATATTATACACGATATTGTTTAATAAAATGTTTGGTAGTTTCTTGTTTTTTCATAATTAGTATACACTTCTTTACCCCTTAATATCTATTTAACTGAAACAGTTTGATTTAAATATAGTTTTTAATCAATTAACTATTTTACAAGTTTCTGGCTAGAAGCACAATCAACTGGGTTCCACAGATTTTCTCAGATCAGAGGAAAAACAAAAAATGAAATGCTGAATCATTAGGTTGCCCAGAGAAAAACGGTTGATTCTCATATCAAACATCTACACTCATGTTTTCCTCCTAATTATTTAAAACTTTTTAAAATCAGTAGTTTAGATCAGTTCTGCCATTCAGCTAACTTTCCATTTGATATCGGGCAGAGAGAAGACACCGTGACATCTACACGTGTTGTTTGGGACTATAAGTTTATCCTAGTAACAGTAATATAGCATGTTTTAGTGAAGAATGAACATCTGAACATAAGCTGGAGCAGACCTCTTAACCAATGGCATATTTATAGGACCAGATGTAGCCTCTCATTGCAAGAATCTAAATGCCATCAGAAAGCTCTATATTGTGTATTTACACTACAGTTTGGTTTTAAGTGCATAACATTATAAAACATTGCAGACATGCTTATATTGAGTGCAGTGGAAGAATATATGTAGTCAAAACGTATTCTACAATATCTTTACAGTCCAATTTCCCACTAATATACAGTAACAAATATCATTTGTCTGACAAAAAGGACCATAATAATGAAAAATATAGTGAAGTAATCAGCGCACATGATATAATTTAGAGAAAATTGCAGGAAAAGTTAGGAAAAGTCCTTTATTAAGCCCTTTACCGCTAGAAATCAATTACGGCGCTGGGATGTTTGGAACTAACCACGTGACCGCGTTTCGGCGAGTTCAAAGTGTGTCGTAGTAACTCTCTACTCAATGGTGTGCCTAAACGTTGTTACGGTAACGTTTCCCTTGCCTCTCATTGCTTAGCTTTAATTCAGGCAAAGTTTTCAAGCTCAAAACGGATACTACAGTGGACAAAAGTCGGTTATACTTTCTGGAAATGCTTGTATATATTTTTGAGTAAAGGATTAACTACATTTAAGTTGGGTTGAGTAGCCTACAGCACGTCCTAGCTGAATTTGCCGCCTTCGGAATTGATATGTTAGCAAGCCTAAAATAACTTTATTATAGTGTATTAGCACTTCCAAAAGTATACAACTAAATAGAAAAGAAAACACGATTAACTAACCATCATTCCAGGGGTTGGGGCCGAAGGAGAAGCTCTCTGAAGAGCGAGGAGAGTTATTTCTCCTGCTGTGAGAGACACGGCATGCGGCGGCCATGTGGCTTCAGTTGTGGCTGAGTCTCCTGGGGGCGTAGTTTGTAGGGGCTGCAGCTGCACCTTAATTGACACAGGCGGGTTTTGAAACAAACTGGTGAAATGTTTGTATCAAAACTCGAAGTCGTAGCAAGAGAGTTGTGTGTGCGCAGCAGCACATTCGAGAAGTTGTGTTCACTGACTCGTAGTTGTAGTGGGAAAATTGACTTGTGGAAATAGAGTTTTAGGCATTTTAAGTAGTAGAAAAGAAAGTACAATTATTTTCTACTACTTAAAATGCAAAGCAAATTTGTGAGAACATTTTTCACAGGTTAAAAGTTTACACACACACACATATTTATTTTGGATGTTTTTGATCAATTTCGTACATTTGGAAATTCAGCTGTACAAGTTCGGATTTAATGTGCAACTTCTCACTTCGCAATACACAGATTTACGCATCCAAAATACAAGCTCATATTCAAATTACAAGCGTGCGGATTCTATTTACAGACGTGCAGATCGATTTACAGATTTGTGGATCCAAATTACAACCGCGGATGTTTTGAAACATATCTACCTTCATAGTAGAGGCCCAAATTTTAACTATCCATCGACGGAGAGCGTATGCATCTGATTGGTCAGTTTCAGTAATAGCAATAGATCGCATCACCAGAACGGGGCTCTATAGTCGCTGTAAACAGTAGTTAATGCAGTGTTTGGCCACTACATGCTTTATATTGAAAGGATAACTTATCTAATCTTTTTGTTTGGCGATTTTGAACACAACAAGGTGTAGGAAAACAACAAAAACCGCTGCTGTGTTTTGTTTCCATGTTTTTCTAGAGTATTCTATAATCCACACTTCCAGCAAAAAGCTTTATAGCTTAATCAAAACGTACTTTCTGTCTTTCATTGCTCTTTGAGGAAGAAATGCTTTCACAAGCCTAGAAAAAAGCAGAATAGTAATACCAATAGTCATAGTAATAGTAGGCAGAGACACCATGAAAAGTTTGCACCCCCCCGAGCAACGCTGAAAACACAAAAGAGAATGGAGTGGAAGAGCAGAGTGCTATAAACGGAAAACGTCTCCGTCAATACGTCTGCATCTGAGTGTAAATTTGCGGTCGGAGAAGCATAAACTAGGCTTAAGCCTGCCCATCTCCTCACCCACTACCGTTCTTCTGAGATGGTAATGGAAACACAACCTACCCGTTTTAGACCGTACCGTGCCGTACCGTTCTGGTCTAAAGCGGCCCTAGTGGAAAGGGGGCTAAAGAGTATTGTTTTGTAGTGATCTTAAATATATTTACTTTTGAATCAAATAGTATGACATGGTTTCACTCTTACATAGACAGAACATACTATTTCTATGTTCAATCAAACTTTTCATAAAAATTGCATCTTAACATGCTTTACAGATTAAAATGACTCCAGAAACCACATTCCCATCCCTCACCCCCAGAATTAAAAACTTGATCACAGTTATACCCCCCTCCCCCCAACTCCCATGCACACACACAGTTAAAAGTAACAGTAAACTAGAACACTGGGCCGAATACATATGAGCCAGGTCAGGTAAAGAAACGCCATCAGAGAAGCCATCTGCATCAGCAGCAGCAGATCAATAGCAGTAGCTGAGGCACCGACAAAAAAACAAATCAACACATTTCACTAGCTTGTTTGAGTAATTTCTGCTTGACAGTGAATGGCAGAGTCAAGTTGAAAATACTCAAATAAGCTAGTGAGGGGTGTCACGCAGTGTAGTGGTTAGAGTGGGCGCCCCATGTACAGAGGCTTCAGTGGTTCGAGTGCTGTACCAGGTGACCTTTGCTGCATGTCCTTCCCCACCTTTCTCCCCCTCAAATCTGTCCACTGTCAATAAAGGCCACTCTAGCCACAAAAAAAGCTAGTGAAATGTGTTGACTTTAAAAAAAAAATAAACTCAACTTGTTTTCTTTTTTTTTTACAGTGAGGGTGCCCAGAAGACCGAGACCCCCACCTCCACCCAAACATTACCTGCAGAGCACCTAGGCAGCCACAGCCAAACACTGCTTCCAAGGCAGAGAGCCAAATCATGGTAAAAGCCAGCCAAGCCCTTAGCAAACATCATTGTAATTGACTACACCTTATCAACTATACTATCTTTCTAGATGAAATTGACTTATTATATTATTAGTTTTAATATGATGATTAATCTTGACATGAAACAATGTACAAATTGAACCAACTTGTGTTTTTAACTTACCGCTAACACTGCGGATTTGTGCTGGAAAAGTCTTCAATCTTCTTTTAGGTGGATTTACGTCTACACCTCCATGCGCCACCAAGCCCACTTTTAGGGTCGCTAAAAGTTTTTTGTTTATTTTATCCTTAACATATTTGTCTTAACCCACATTCATTGTTTTCTTGTACCACTTGATAAAAACGTACATTTTGTAAGTTTTTTCTAATAAAACACTGACCGAACACACAAAAAACCGAGGGAGCCAATCATATTTGGCTTCTCAAATTGCTGTTCAAAAGCCTAATAGCACTGAAAAAATTCCCACTTTTGGTTTTATGATATCCATAAGGAAATGACAGCAGACTGCCCAATACAGCCAATCAGATTGCTCTTTGCATCTTCTATTGACTAACACCTAATACACAGTCTGATAAAGGGATTCATGTATTATACAGTGACCAGCTTGACATGGATGAAGGGTGTACTCAGAAGTTGCACTAGATAATTTTTTATTCTAATGGGTGGGGAGTTATTTGGTGTCTATCTCCAGTAATCATCTGTCCAATGGTATTTCATTTTTTATTAAAATGAAATGAAATTGAAATTAATTGAAATGAAAATGAAATTAAACGATTGCAATTTAAATAAGAAAACCTGCTGCACTTCCTGCTCCGCATGGAACCAAACGCCCACCCAAAAAACTATTAGAATAATGACTTGCTGTATAGGTTATTGACATGAGGTTATAGATTTTTGCCCTACACAGATGTCCTCTCATGAGGGCTTAGATGTTCTAAAAAATCTCCGCCCCACCTGCTACACTGGAGACCGCAGTTAACTTCTATATTTGTTACCCTAAATCTGTCTCAAAATCCTGTTTATATCAAAATCTACCTTAAAGAAATTTGCCTTCTCATCACTTCCATATCTGACACCTTGATATTTCCCTTTGCCTCTTTAAAATCCTCCTATCCTTTGAGAAACTCCCCATTCAGAATGTCATAATATCACAGCATGTGCGTGGAGTCGGACTCAGATAGATTACAAAAGTTTTCAGTTTGTTGCATTTAAGTATTTAGGAAAAAAAATTATACTGGTGAACAACGGCAACAGGGCAAGACTGTACGCAAATGATCTAATATCTGAACCTGAAAGTTACGTTTTTGAAGAACCAGAGAGAATTCAGAGGCTTTTACTAGACATGTCGGCTTTGTAATATTTAACCTCCTTGGCACCATTTTAGAAATATTAACCCTATCAAGCTACATTTTGCATTGAAATCATAAAAGCACAGAAATGTGAAGCCAGGTCTTGCACTGAAATCACAAATGTAGAGAGAAATTAAGCTATGTTTTGCATTGAAACCATAAATTCAAACAAAAACGAAACTACGTTTTATATTGCAAGGAGTGCTCTGCAGGCGCAGCAGCACGGCTGAGTATGTCAGGTGGATGTGTCAAAGCAACACTTCAGTCATGTTTTAAATGAGGGAATAACATATTATCAGGATGTTAAGTGTCAAAAAGTCAATTTTGCATAAAGAAAGAAATATATTAAAAAAATTCTCACAAAATTTAAAGAAGAAGAAAGCAAGAACTACAAGATATGTACAACAATGGACACCTGGAATATCCTAGCTGCTTGCAGGCAGAGATCCCAAGCTTGTTGTTCCATTCCTCGGAGCAGACTGTCCTCCATTCTCCTCTCTTTTGAACCTGCAGAACCGAACTCCGGCCACTCAGACGCACTAATAAATAGACAGAACACAAACAGATAAATTAGTAAGACACCAATTAGTATATTTGTTTAGACGCATCTAAATTTTAATTTTAAAAATGAGGATCTCGATCAAGGCTTATTTGTGTGTTGTATATCTAACTGCAAAGTTATAAGTCATTTTCTTGTTTTGTCATTGCCCAAAGCAGCAAACCAGGCTTAGAAACTAAATAAAGAGAAATGACCGTAAAGAAATATTAAATTTTGGCTCCTGTAAAATTTGTTTTAAACCAAAGAGTTTAAAGAGAAACAAAATAAGTCACGTAAAAATCTAACTGTACAGTTGAAACCAAATATTTACATACATAAAAAACACAAATGAAACTTTTTCTCACTGTCTGACAGTTTATCAGACTAGATATTTCCTTTTTTAAAATTGATAGTAAATTAATAAAATAATCTCTTACTAAACTCATTTCATGGCATTGGTGTCCAGAGATCATGTGAAGATCCAGGCACACAATTTACACCAGGTTTATCTGCTAGCTCTTGGTAACTCAGCTGATGTGCAAGTGACAAAAGAGACCCCCCCCCCCAAATTCATTTTTCATTTTCATCTTCAGAATGCGTACTTCAAAGCAGATTTTGAGGTAGATAAAGTAGATCTAATTTAAGATTGAAATTATGAATAATGAGGAGTATGTTCTTTTGATCGGAAGTTCTCAGACGAGCTGTCAGTGCTATCACTGGAGGGCAGGGGGCTTGTTCCCCATCTCAAGGCACTTTACAGGTTATTGCAGTCATTGATTAAAACAAAACATTTTTTTAATTGTGCTGTTCTGGGTTACTGCATGTTTGAGGGGCTCTTTAGGCTATATATTGAGTTTTGTTTTCCTGGATGTTGGCTCCCCTGCTTTCTGGCGGAAAGATTGCATTTTCCCTTGTATACGTTCTAGGTTTTGGTGCTGTGAAGTTTGGAATTTTGCTGATAAAAAAGTGAAAAATACTTTTTTGACAGTTTTTTTTATGTGTTACCATGGCAACAAGTGGTTTACAGCCAGGGGCAGCTGATTAATATTGCGAAAGCTGAACTCAATTCAATTCCATTCAAAAATAATTTATTGATCCATAAAGGAAATTAAGTGTTGTTGTAGCTCATAACTAATTACTTTTTCAAGGATATGTTGTAGAACATGATGGCTGTGGGAGAAAGGAAGGGAATAAATCATACCTTAATTGAAACCACATATCCCTAATCAGTTGGGAATGGCCAAAGTGAGATCACTGCCCTTATATGGACTCAGCCAGAGTGTCAGGAATTCAGTATTATGTGCTCCACTGAGGGGCGGTTTAAACAACAAAGTGTAAATAAGGTTTCGCCATGCAAGTGATTGATATCTGGTGTAAGGAGCCGTCAATGCGTCCTACAGGAATCAATGCAGAAGGAGAACATGAAGGAGGTCAGAGATATATACGTCCTGAGAGCACCAGAGTCCAGAAGCCACAGCGGACCAATGCAGGGCCAACCGCCCCCCCCCCCCCAAGAGCGGAACAGATGGAAGCCTCAGGGGAACACCCAGCAACTACATTGCCAGGGCCCAGGAAGCCGCAGAGACGAGCCCACGGGCTCCGATGGTAACTGGCTATACCAGGGCGGGCCCAGCTCAGGACCCAGAGGCCATGGGGATCAGGGGTGCCCGGCAGGTCTCCGACCAGGGATTGGCTGACAGGGGTTCCCTGCCGCCGCTACAAGGCAGGAGGGGACCTGCAGCTTGCCGATGGATGACACACGCTGCCGCCATCCCGGGCCAATCCACACCACCAGCAGCCCAGCCCCCCCCACACACGCTAGGGAGCTACAGTAACAGCTACAGCAGATGTAGCCCTCTGTAGGCCACTGGCTAGAAAGATGGATGAACTCCGAAAGCCTTATATGGACTCAGACAGAGTGTCAGGAATTCGATGTTATGCGCTTCACTTAAGGGCCTTATTTACTACAATGTTTTTTAGCAAAATGTAGGTTTTTCTCTTCAATTCAGCCTCTCGTTTACATGAGAATCTGTGTCAGGGGGGCGAAAACGCAACTTTTCAAAAACAGCTCCCAGAGTGGAGAATTCTGACAATAATGGGTGCTTCATTGTCATATGGGGCGACTGTGGCTCAGTGGCAGAGTAGTTGGCTTGCAATCGGAGGATTGTAGGTTCAATTCCAGCTTCCTCCAGTCACATGTAGATGTGCCCCTGGGCAAGGCACTTAACCCCACAAATTCTACATCGTCCTACTGAGCCATGTTGCCTATCGCTGTTTGAATGTGAGGGTGAATTTGGCTTCAATGTAAAGCGCTTTGAATGGTCAGTATGACTAGAAAAGCGCTATATAAGTTCAGTCCATTACCATATAAACGCAAAGACGAGAATTTTTGAAAACGCTGTCACCGCTTACGCACTTTAACTTCAACTCTTTTTCCAGGTAAAGAGGAGGAAACCGAAGGAAACCATAGAACACTGCATACACTGGGCACAAAGCCATCTAAAGGCCGGACATATGTATTGTTTTCAACAAGATCAGATTGCCGTATAAACGCAGTGTCATTTTAACCCACGGATTCAGAGAAAAATGACAAGGTTGTTGTGTAAACTTCCCCTGACACATGGCTGCAGGATCATATCGCCAGCTTCAAGGTCTCTCTGGCAAGCTTACTAACTGTATTAATTTCTTACAATATCCGGTGATTTTAGTCATGTCTGGCTGTCATCTACACGTCCAACATTTCCTCAGTTTGTCAGATGCTCCACAAGAGAAAACAAGACCTTGGATTTGTTTTATAGAAACGTAAAGGATGTGTACATGTCCGAACCAAGACCTCATCTGGGACAATCAAATCAACACCTTGCTTTTCTGAGCTCAGAATATAAACCACTTGTTCAGAGGCAACCTGGGTCAATCACATGCAGAGGACATCAATGACATGCCTGAGTGTGTTACTGACTACATAAACCTCTGTGTGGACATTATCCCCACCTGGACAGTGAGATACTTCCCTAATAAACTCTGGATCACCAGTGACCTGAAGGAACTTTTAAACAAGATAAAAAGAGCCTTCATTGAGGGAGACAGGGAATCATTGGGGAGTATACAGAAACAACTTAAAGTCAAGATAAGAGACCGGAAGGAGGCATACAGGTAGAAACTTCAGAGCATATACAGAGAAACAATTTCATAAATGTTTGATCAAGAATGAAAAAGATCACAGGCTTTATGCAAAGGAAGGATTCGATAGATGGCAGTTTGGACAGAGCCAATGAACTGAAAAGATTTTTAAATAGGTTCAGTTTAGGAAAAAATCCCAGAATCCCTCACTCTCCTCTCCCTAGTCAAACAGACATCCCACTCTCCCATGACACACATCTTTCCTGTGACTCCTCAGATTCAGGGACTCTTCTGCTTCCAAAGGTTTGTCTTCAATCGAGTATATCTTTTGCCTCCCACTCCCACTTGACTATCTTGAAAATACAGGTGAACAGGCAGCTGTAGAAACTGAACAAGGCTGCAGGTCCAGATTGTGTCAGCCCCAGAGTCCCGAACGCTCAGTGTAAGTTATGCAAGCTATGTCATTAAAGACAGCAAGACTGTATTCCAGTATTTAAGTCGTTTTGACTGTTTATTAACCTTAGGAACTATTTTGCATGATGACCTGCTCCAACAATAGGTGGAGGCCTCAACAATCCCCTTAACTACCTGACAAACAGACCAATGTTTTGAGGTCTAACAGTGTCAAACAAGGTGGTCAACAGCACAGGTACACTGTACTCTCAACATTCCTTTTCATTCTATACCTCATATTTCCATTATAAGATAGACGTGTAGTAGAAGAATTCTTCCCAGATTAGTTATTTTTTATTAGTGATTATTAATTATTAGTAAGAGCCGTAAGGGCCAAGGGACGTCCGTCCAGCTTCCCGTTGGACCTCCAGGTCCCCAGGAGAGGACCGCCGGGCCATCCACCCATCTCCCATCCCACCAGGGGGCGTCCGCCAGTCTTTCGTCCAGCCAGAGGACGCCATTCGGGCCGTCTGCCCCACTCACGTCCCGCCAGGGGACGTCCGCCAGTCTTACATCCAGCCAGAGGACGCCATTCGGGCCGTCCGCCTGACTCACGTCCCGCCAGGGGACGTCCACCAGTCTTTTGTCCAGCCAGAGGATTCCACCCGGGCCGTCCACCCGACAGCTGTCCCATATGGGGACGCCAACCTCCGGGAACGTACCCACGGAGACTCTGGCCCTCCTTCCGTGGGCTTGTCTTTTTGTTTTTTCTCCCTCCACGGTGTCTGGAATCCGCCTTAAAAGAGGATGGGGGGGGGGGGTCCTGTCATGCTGCAGAATCCACTCATCTCCTGTCACTCCTCCATCATCACCTGCACCTGTGTCTTCCTGAACCTCAAGGGCTCTGCCCCTGATTACCCATTGTCTCCACCTGTTCATCCTTGTCTCCCCTTATTTAAGATCCAGCGAGAGCTTCAGTCCTCGCTGGATCATTGTGCACTTTTTGCATTCTGTCTCTCCTTGTGTTGCTGCACCAATAAAAGATCACCTTACCCGGAACTCTGCTTCTGCGCCTGGGTCCTTCGTCCTTCGTGCAGCATAACCCCTGACACAGTGTCTCTGCAGCTTTGCATTCATCCAGGAATTTGATCCACATATGAGAAGCATAACAGCTGAAAGCTGCTTCCCTATGTTCTGTTCTGGTTTTAGGAATGATCAGAAGACTAGAGCTGGAGGACCTGAGTGGTCTGGATGGTTTGTACAGCGATAACAGATACCTAATGTACACTGGTGCTAACCCATTCAATGATTTATATACAAATAAAAGCACTTTGAAATCCGCTGCATACAGTACTGGATCAGCTGCAACTGTCTTTTTAGGCAGACTTGTGAGGATACTGTTACAATAAATCAAGGCGGTTAGAGATAAATGTATGGATGAGTTTCTCTAGGTATCATTGCATCATCATTCCTTTAATCCTAGAAATGTTCTTCAGGTGAAAGAAAGCTGACCTTTTTATCGCCATTATTTGACCCTGGAGGTTCAGGTCTGAGTCCATTATTACACCTAGATTTCTGCCCTGATCGGTAGTTTCTAGTTGGACCAACTGAAGCTTCGTGCTGATATTTAATCTTTTTTGTATCCAAAGATAATACCTCAGTTTTTTTTGTTCAGTTGGAGAAAATTGTGGGACATCCAGCTGTTAAATTGTTCAATGCATTTATTAAGGATTTGGATGGGTTCGACATCACCAGGTGACATTGAGATATAAAGCTGAGTATCGTTAACATAGCTGTGGTAGTTAAAATTTGTTATTATCAGACTTATAGGGAGCATGTTAATGCTAAATTAGGGGGGGCCCTGGGGGACCCTGCATGTGAGTTTTGCTTCTTGTGATGAGAATTATGCTTATTGACACAAAGAAGTTCCTGTTCTTGAGGTAGGGTAGGATTTGAACCAGTCGAGTACCGTAGCAGAGAGTCTGAACCAGTTCTTTAGACGTTCTTGTAATATATAATGATCAACAGTTCCAAACACTTCAGTGAGGTCTAACAGTACCAGTACTGTGCTTTTACCAGTCAGTATTTATGCGGCTGTCATTGAAAACTTTGACGAGGGCAGTTTTGGTTAGGGGTGTGAGGAAAAATCGATTCACGTCTGAATCTCGATTCCTATTTAACAAGATTCAGAATCGATCCGAAATGTTTGAGAATCGATTCTCAAAAAATATGTTTTCTGAACGTTTTTGCATTTTCGCTTCGCGTAGTATTTGTCATGCAACGGCCACCGTCGCATTGACAGGTCTGATGCGCTGTTCGCTAGCTATCGCTAGCTGCTATCGCTAGCTGCTATCGCTAGCTAGCTGTAGCTGTTAGGCTAAAACTTCAGCATGAAAGACGAAAGAGAAATCCAGCCCGCCCCGTCTTTGCTGAAGGTAAATGTTTGGGCCGTCTATAAGGTCTTCTCCATGCTAATGACACCCTTGGCTACATTTTTTTTTTTTTTTTATAAATCTGCAAATGTATAAGAGCGATCTTTCTTCATAAGCTACACATAAACACCCAGCAGCGCTGCACACCTGTGGTGCTTTCAAGGAAGTCCGAAATATGTGCTGAGTTCAATAACGTTAGGACTTTTATAATTTCTAACAAAAGCAATGAAAAAATAACATAAGCCATAAATTTCTATTTAATGATGGTTGATAAGCAACGTTTGGTGCATACTAAATATTTTCAATGTATTTTCTTCTATGTACAAATTACATTTTTTTTTCTTCCTGAAATGTATCAGCATTTTTATTTCAAGACTATACATTTTGTTTAAAAGGTCTTGGATGTCCAGTTGCAATTTCATGTCTTGTTACTTTTGAACCAGTTCCCTTCTCTCAACATAGATTGTAAAATCCATTTTGTGTTGATGCCCTATTACATTCATGGCTCACTTCATCACAGACACTTGACAGATCAAGTTGTGTGTATTACAAACACAAATGATGAATGAAAGAGTATTGATTAAGAAAAAAAATGTATTTGAATCGAGAATTGCTTCTGAATCGAGAATCGTTTCTGAACCGTCACCCCAAGAATCGGAATCGAATTGAATCGTGAGATGTTGTAAGATTCCCATCCCTAGTTTTGGTGCTGTGGTGCTTACGGAAACCAGACTAATAAATATCAAAGTGGTTTGTAGAAGGTTGGCCGATGGCGGACTCAGAGTTATTGCAGAAAGCATGCTGGACCAAAGAACCACTGTAAGGCAGGCATCTTCAGAGCTCTGATTTAGTTTTATTTTTCCCACAGACAAGGTGACACAACAGCCCAGCTCACAGTAGGACTCCATTCCCCCCCCCATCTCTGAAGCCACCTTTAAATATGGTGGGATCAGACTATAGACAAAAATAAGAGGGGAATGTTAAACTAAATAAATCTATAGGAGTCAAAACTTAAACAGTTAAAATTAGATGGTACTGCTAACCATTAAGTAACTAAGAAAACTAACAACCAAGAAAGACTAAATAAACAAAAACAATAATAATGGACAAAACAAAAGAAAAGGCCTCCACATCCACCCCTCTCCATTTCAGCTGGTGGCTCATCTCAGCCGGTTGCTTGATGATATGATGAACCACAGCTGGTGTTCCCTGGGAGGCCTCCATGGCGCGCTTCATGGAACACTCCCCTCTGGTGGACACTCAAAAACAGAGGGGTGAGTGGACAGAAAAAAAAAAGAACAAAATCACTTGGTCAGCTTTTACCTTTAAAGGAGAGGATACGATCACAGATCCTCACATGGTTATTCATTGTTAGGAAGCTGTTTAACTGTTGGAACACAGCTTTTTAAATAATTTTACCAGTAAAAGGGAGATTAGAGATTGGTCTGTAGTTTTACATCAACATGCTGTCTAGATTCTTCTTTTTTAGTATTGGTTTGATAACTGAAGTTTTCAATCTTGGGGGAAAACACCACAGGAGGGATGAGTTAACTATCTGGATCAGATCCGACCTGATGACACGGGAGGACTTTAAGAAAAAATGTTGGTAAGAGATTTTTCATGATTGCAGATTTTAGGACTCAGAAGGCAGCACCAAACTCAGAAAAATCAGGCAGTGTTGTAAGATAAAATTACGTTTATTTACAGAATAAATATTGTTTGTCTTAGGAGGATCACCACATACAGAATCACAGGAGCAGGTGGAGAACTGTGGTTAGAAAATTGAAAAAGTGGATTCCTGTTACTAGTGGCTGACAGATGATTGAAAGATGTTCAGACTGTGTGTGTTGCAGGTGGAGTGGGAAGACGAACGGAGGACGGACTGACCAGTGGGGGCAACAGTGCAGAGGCTGACCAAGAGTACATCCAGAGGAAGCAGGTAAGTGGTTTCCAGGAAAATTCTCCGGAGGAGTGGAGATCAGAGGAGGAAACCCCGGGAGGACGTGGAGGCTCTGGATCAGAATCTGTGAGGAAGGCAAGGTAAGGTAAGTAATAATCTTCTTTTAAGTTTAGTCTTCAGGAAGGTTTTCTTTAAATCTATGTTGGCCGTGTTTACCACGCTTGCAGCGAGAACAGTCTGGCATCAGCTTGCAGCTCTCATTCCTCTTTTATGGTTGGAGTGATGAGCCCAGATGAGCTCCACCTACCGCAAATCAGCCTACCATGCCCGTGCAGACAGGGTAGGAAAACAAACACACAGCCAAAACACCAGCAACAACACAGAATCCCAACAGATATCCAAGCAGCAGGTAGTGGAGTTTAGGTTCTCAATAATTTCATCAAGACTCGATTGGTTTATTGTTTGGAAATATGTCATTTTCTCAGCATGTGTGTTAACTGGGCGTAACATTGGTAGTGGGGTTGAAACTGATGTACTAATTGACCTTCTGATGTTCAAAATCTTTTCATTAAAGAAGCTGGCAAATTCATTGCAGGCCCTGATGGAGCTTAGTTCAGTGGTTACTGTCACAGGAGGAGGAGTTAATCTCTCCACTTTCTGTGAATTCAGAGAAGAAGGATTCCCTTGCACCCTTCAAGGTTTATTGATATTTGTTCAGTCTCTCTTTGCATATCTCATAATGAACCTGAAGTAGAGTTTTTCACCATTTTCTCTCGGCTTGTTGACATTCCCTTTTTTCACTACATACCAGTGGATCGCTTTTCCACGGAGACTTTTTTGTACTTAAAGACAGTTTTAACCTTAATTGGCACAATCTTATCCATAATGTCAGAAATGTTGGAGAGAAATTCATCTGTCAGTTTGTTTACTAAATGTGTGTTGGTGGATGTAGGGGATTGGGGTATAGTAGGAGTGTACATCAGCTTAAAGTTTTCAGCTGAGTTGTCTTTAAGGGAGCGCTTTAGAGTGTTCTCACTGTGATTAGATTTTTTAGCTGATTGGTGCTGTAAAATGAGATACAGAAATGGTCAGATAATGCAATGTCAGTTACCACAATGCTGTAGATATATAAGATATGTAAGTCTTTGCTAATAATTAAGTCAAGAGTGTGTCCCTAATTGTGCATTGGTTCTTTAATATACTGGGTTAGGTCAAAGTTATGGAGGGTATCATTGAACTGGAGGTTGATATCAGATATCAGACATCAGACACAACAAGTTCTGAAGGTGAGCCACACTGCTTATGACCAGTGGCTGGGTTTAATCCGATTTTGGGTGTTAAAAGAATCTTAGTCCTAAATGGGGATCTGCTTGATGATGATGATGAAGGTGTGGAGAGGTAACGTACTTGTTTCCCGTTGTGTGTCTCAGCTGGTTTGTATCTGTTGTTGTGGTTTGCAACACCTGATTTATCTCTGGGGGGAGCTGAATTTGCCTGTTCAGGGTCGTTTGGTGCAGCTATAATCTTTGTTATGGAACACAATGGCATCCTATAGTTCACATGGGAAAAAAAGCTCAATGAAAGATTCTCTAACCATTCCTGTTATTGGGGAATCTATCGGAATATTCTCATTAATCAACAATATATCAAAGGGTTGCTTATGGCAAACCAGAAAATTAATAATTCATGAAATTGTCAACGGGGCACCAGCTTTATATCTTTTTTTATATAAAAGCAAATATTACTTATTGGACCAGATATTTAGTCTATCTGAAAGATACAAAGAACATATTGAAACACCCTTAATAAAAAAAGCAGAGAAATTTAACTCAGTTTAAAGAATTTAATAACTAAATTGCTCACACAAACAAAAATGAGTTCAATCTCGGCTAGTTCCGTCCCTGCGAACTGCTAAGCTAAATGGCCTAAGATACTGCTCTACGTAAAAAACAGCCACGTCAACAGAGGCTTTCCCTTCACGTTCTTATGTGCTTATGCAGAATGCACCTGGATGAGAAGAGCGAAGGACAAAAAAAAGGGAAGGTCGCATACCAATAAGGGTGATTTAACCAAGCCACACGGTCGGCTCTTGTAGATAAAGGAAGACAGCGTGTTGATACTGCCTGGTTGGTGGCTAACAAAGTGTCATAAACTCAGGCAAAGCTGGAATGGCGTCTACTGTCCGTCCTTTGCTCGTTCTCTACAGAAACACTCCAGTTCGTGGAACTTAACAAAGAGCAAACGCAAAAATCAACACACTACTTTGCTTACAGATACAGAGTAACCTTAACACAACACATTAAACTTGTTCATGATAAAGCATGCTAGCACAATCAATCTAAATAGGCTCTGACCCAGATATAAGAGTAAAGAAAGTATTTTTCCTACTTTAGTCCACGAATTGAGGCTGGGCGTCGAAAACAGGAAATCTTGGATCCAAAAAGGGAGGAAAAAAATAAAAATCCGTTCACCTGAGTTGCTCAGAGAGGTGGGGACAAATCCAAACGCTGGCGGCCAACCAGTGAGTGTGTCAGTCAGAAGGACTTGTTTCATGAAGAAACAGGTTGTCGAGCTTCTGTGAATTGTAACCTTCCTTCTAGGAACTGAATAGGGGAGTCTAAAATCCACTCAAGTCTGGGTTAAGACACCCATAAGGATTCCGCCTTGGAAACTAGTTCTACAGTAGAAGGTTGAATCCTTGGATTTAAATGAATGCCTTTTAGGCATTTTCCCTCAAACCAGTTCAAATATACTGGGTTGAAGTATTAAAAATGTCATAATATTAGATCAACAGTGTAATAAGTCCAGGTCTGTGGAACCTGGCAAACATTGATATGATATGATATGATATGGACTGAACTTATATAGCGCTTTTCTAGTCTTACTGACCACTCAAAGCGCTTTACATTGAAGCCACATTCACCCATTCACACTCGCATTCATACACCGACACCCAACATGGCTCGGTAGGACAATGTAGAATTTGGGGGTTAAGTGCCTTGCCCAGGGGCACATCGACATGTGACTGGAGGAAGCTGGAATCGAACCTACGACCCTCCGATTGCAAGCCAACTACTAACTACTCAGATGTGTTTTGAAGAAGCTAAAAAAATCACAAAGAAATCAAGTTGATTTATGGGCAGAATAAGGAAAATAAAGGATTACAAATGTTAGAATCCTCAAATAGATTGATGTCCTAAACATCTGTTCAAAGCCCACTAGTGATTCTACTCAGCGATTGAAGCAGGGTGGAGCCCAGTAAGCGTGGGTCCAGTAAGTGGCTAAAATTCCAG
This sequence comes from Apricaphanius iberus, assembly GCA_028564705.1. Taxonomy (NCBI): domain Eukaryota; kingdom Metazoa; phylum Chordata; class Actinopteri; order Cyprinodontiformes; family Aphaniidae; genus Apricaphanius; species Apricaphanius iberus. Next base: position 1,240,489 of record JAPXFQ010002662.1, on the reverse strand, counting down.
AAAGCTGTTAGAAGTTATCTGTGGCCATGTGTACACCTATGTGGAATAGAGCAGAAGATGTTGCGGGACATAAGGATATGTTGCAGGCATTGTATTGTGTTATTTACTGTCTGTGATTGTTTGAGTCATGCTGTCAGCAGGAGGACATGATGACATTATTGTATGAAAAACCTAGAGAGAAAACTTGAAACCATGAAAACACGTCAAGATGACCAGACTGCTGGGGGGCGCTAGTGAACGCCGCATGGAGCAGTCGTGTCTTCGAGTAGCTCCTCCACACTCTCGATAAATACTCGCTAAAAATCAACACTTACTCAACTATGAGCGGTTCCAACAAAAATAAAACTAAGGAAAAGCTTACGCATCCGAACTCAAACCCGAAGAAAAACGCAAAGACAGTTCCTGCCATGAATACGGTCAGGGCCGTTAGCCCCGAGCTAACCCCGACTAGCAGCCCGGGTACCACTACTGCTGGCACCGATAGACCTTCAACTTCTCAGCCCACGCTGGCTAGCGTCATGGCTGCCATTGGGAAACTGGACGAAGACATGAACACCAGATTTAACACGCTCGACTGCACACTCCACCAAGTCCAGACTTCCCTGGCGGACTACACATCACGCATCTCCGACCTGGAGGGCTTTGCAGCCGACCACGAGTCCCGCATCACAGATCTGGAGAAACAGTGCACGGAGCTACTGGAAATCCATAAGTCAATTAAACGTAAGCTAATAGATCTCGAGAACCGATCTAGACGCTGCAATATTAAAATCACTGGCCTACCAGAAAAAGTTGAGAAAGGCAACCCAACACAGTTTGTTACTAAGCTCCTGCCGCAACTCCTCGGAGCCAACAACTTCACCAGCGGACTCAAAGTTGACCGGGCGCATCGTATCGGTCCACCCGCAGCCGGACGTCAACGCACCATGATCGCCAAAATTCATCACCCTCCAGAGAAGGAGAAAATCCTGAAACTCGCTCGGCTACATGCTCCACTGACCTACAACGGTGCCAGGATCAGCGTGTACCCGGACTTCTCAACTGAAGTCACCGAACAACGGCGCACCTTTGATGGAGCGAAAAAGAAACTGAGGGCCGCCGGAGTCAAACACGGTCTCCTCTTTCCAGCCAGACTGACCTTCAACCATGGTACGGAGCAGAAAATATTTCAGGATGCCAAGGATGCCGAGACTTTTATAGACAGATTTATCACATCCTCCGCTGCTGCGGAGTGAACTGTACCTCCGGCCGGGATTATTCAGCCTGCTGCCGCACCCAGTCACCTGTTTGAGACTCTTCAATGGCAGGCTACTCTATTGTTCCTCAGTCTCATCAAGAATTGAGTTTTATTTAACCGCTAAATACGTAAGTGTTTATTTCTGTTTTTGCTTTCACACGAGTGTGGAGATAGTTACGTTCTCTGCTTTAGTCAGGAGTTTTATTTGAGCTCGACGGTTTCTTGCAGTGTCTAGCTGTTTCTCAGTGTTCATGGTCTTTTCGTCCCACCTCGTTTGGGGAGGGGGACAGGGGGATGGATCTAATCTGTATGTTTTCCTGTTTTCTCTTTTTTTTTACCTGCTCTTCTGAATACGTACCCCACTAATTATAATTATGCTTTGGATATGGTATGTTGTCGTAAACTTATCATCCTTTTATGGTTGCTAATGACCCTCTCATCCCACCACATGGTGGCAGCTTAACATTACTCAGCTGGAATGTCAGGGGTTTAAGGACTAATTTAAAAAGGGGCAAGGTCTTTTCCCATTTAAAGTCACTAACTGGAGATATAATTTTTATGCAGGAAACGCATATCAAACATAATGAGCAGTGGAGGTTGAGATGTGCTTGGATATCTCAGATATACCAGTCAACTTTTTCTTCTAAGGCTAGAGGTGTAGCCATATTAATCAGAAGGAATGTCCCATTTGAACATATTTCAACTATTTCAGACCCTAACGGCCGCTATCTGATCGTGTCAGGTCGCATTCTGTCACGACATGTAACCTTTTTGAATATTTATGCGCCCAACTTCGATGACCCTGGTTTTTTTAGGAAAGTCTTTAATCTTATCCCGGATTTATCATCTACCCACTTAATTGCAGGCGGAGATTTTAACACAATTCTGGACTGCTTTCTTGACAGACTCTCCACCCGCCCCACCAGTCCCTCTAACGCTAGTATTGCTCTTAATAATATAGTTAAGTCAATGAACCTGGTTGACATCTGGAGACTACAACACCCAAATGATAAGGACTTTTCCTACTTCTCTAATGTTCATAAATCATATACAAGAATTGACTACTTTTTGACTGACGGCATTTTGACCTCGGATATAATCTCCTCCAAATATCATGATATTGTAATTTCCGACCACAGCCCCGTTGAACTAAAAATCAATATTGGTAGAATTAAAGCTGCGTTCAACTGGCGGTTCAATCCTTTACTACTTAACAACATTCAATTCTGCCAGCAAACAGCCAACAAAATAACAGAATACTTTGATCAAAATGACACATCTGAGGTAAATGACTCCACCCTGTGGGAGGCCTTTAAAGCTGTAACACGAGGAAATATTATAGCCCACGAGGCTAAAATAAAAAAGGATAAGGAGAAAGAATTAGCAGATATCACAGCCCAACTCAAACCGTTAGAAAAAGACTACAAGGCGACCGCCTCTCCAACCAAGCTTAATGAAATAATCAAATTAAAGTCGAAATATAACGCTGTTCTTTCTACTTAATAAATGTATTGCAGATATTATCCATGTAGACCAAACTGGATTTATTCCAGGTAGATTTTCGTTTTTTAATGTTAGGCGTCTGCTAAATATTATGTACACTAAATTTAGCAAAGATTCTAAAATTGCCGTTCTCGCCCTTGACGCACAAAAGGCGTTTGATCAAGTTGAGTGGCCATACCTTTTATCTGCAATTAAGGAGTTTGGATTGGGGAAGAATTTCGCCTCCTGGGTCAAAATGTTATACGCTCGCCCCACTGCCTCGGTCATCACCAACAACAACAGGTCTCCTGCCTTCACTCTACAACGATCTTGCCGACAGGGCTGCCCCCTCAGCCCTTTATTATTTGCTGTTGCTATGGAACCCCTGGCTATAAGTATCAGGAATCACCCCTCTATTGCCCCTTTAATTTTGGGAGGAGTAGACCATCGCATCTCGCTGTACGTGGACGATGTTGTTCTGTTTCTGTCTCGCCCAGAAACCTCTCTCCCTCCCTTATTAGGACTCATTGAAAAATTTGGTGAAATTTCTGGCTACACTGTAAATTGGGATAAAAGTGAATTCCTGCCGCTCACAGGTGATCTGGACCCAAATTTTCTTAAAAACTTATCATTTAAAATTGTGTTTGATAAAATCAAGTACTTAGGAGTCACAATTCCTAAAGACCCCAAGCTAATTTATAAATTGAATTTCCTCGACATGATTGACAAGTTAAAATCAAATATTGAATCCTGGAGACTGCTACCCTTATCTCTTATAGGTCGGGTCAACGCAATTAATATGGTTACTCTTCCCAGATTCCTCTACCTGTTCCAGAACCTACCAATTTTCTTACCCAAATCCTTTTTTAAATTAATAGATTCACTCATCTTGCCTTTTGTGTGGGGTTTTAAGGCGCATCGCATCTCTAAAAAGCATTTAACCAAACCCAAATCAGCTGGTGGCCTCAGTTTACCAAATTTCTGCCACTACTATTGGGCTGCGAACTGTAGAGTATTGATGTACTGGCAAAACCCACGACAAGGTAATGTTAGTTCCTCCACCCCGTCATGGCTTGCAATTGAACAGAGTCTCCCTATCAGTTCTTTGCCTGCTCTCCTATTCTCCTCACCTCAGCCCCCTAAATCCAATCCTGAAAATAACTTCATAGTTACAAATTCCTTAAAAATATGGTACCAAATAAGGAAATCGTTTAACCTGCCTGCAATTTCCACCTCCACCCCTCTGCACCGAAACCACAGTTTCCCACCCTCACTGTCGGACAACGTTTTTCTGCTCTGGGTTAAAAAGGGTATCATTACCATTGAGGACCTTTATCTCAATAAGACTTTTGCTACCTTTACTCAGCTGAAAGAGAAATTCACATTATCTGATACGCATTTCTTCCGCTATCTACAGGTTAGAGATTTCGTCCGCAAAAACATTTCTCACTTTCAGTCATTACCAGCTCCCATTGAACTGTATACTCTTCTTAATCGTTCCCCCGACTCTAAGAGACTTACTTCACGATTTGTCGACCTTTTTAACTCACTTAACCCGACTTCATCCCACCATTTGAAAGAGGCTTGGGAAAAAGACTTAGCTCTGTCAATAAGTGACAATGACTGGGAAACTTACCTTGGTGACATCCGCAGCTGCTCAATCAATTCGAGACACCACCTTATTCAGTTTAAAGTTATCCACAGGCTACACTACTCTTGTGTTAAACTTCACTCTTTCTACCCTTCTATATCCCCAATATGTTCAAAATGTAAATCAGCGGATTGAACTCTGGGCCATCTATTTTGGTTCTGTCCTAAATTAAATCAGTTCTGGTCTGATATTTTCAAATGTTTTTCTGAGGTATATAACTGTAATATTTCTCCAGATCCTCTCACTGCAATTCTAGGTGGCTCTCGACACCTTTCTATGCTCACCAACTCACACCGTAAAACTATACAATATGGAATGGTCATTGCAAAAAGGAACATCTTATCTTATTGGAAAAGTGATGAGGCCCCTTCCTTTAAGGCCTGGCTTTCAGAAATTACTAATTTGTTGCATATGGAAAGGATTCGACACAATGTATCTCTCAGCTCTGCAACCTTTGATAGGATGTGGCAACCATTTTTTCTACATTTGTCAAGACTGACTTAAAAGTAACACTTAACTCTCATACATCTTTGTCAACATAACCCCATGTTTTTGATTTTGATTTTTATATAATACCTGGTACGTTCTATATGTGAAGGTATACTGTTTCTGAGCAGGACCCTTTTTTTTTCTTTTTTTTTTTTCTGTTTTCCTTCTCTCTACTTGTCTATGTTTATCTTCTTTTGAGCCAGTGATGTGTTTTTTTTTTTTTTATAATGTCAAAGTCTGTCTGTTGTCCTGTCTATTATATTGAAAATTTACAAATAAAATATTATAAAAAAAAAGATGACCAGACTGCTGTCTCTTCCTCCAAACTACACGCTGTTGTTTCATTCCTTCTTTTTGTCCTCTCCCCCAATGCGCTCCTGTATCAGGGGATCCAGATTGTGTCGGTATAACGACTTTGGCATGGCACCGGGTTTAGACTACTGAGATCAGAACATTAAAATCACTGCTCCTCCCTGTGGACAAAACAGACATTGCAGCTGGATTTCAGTCAGGCTCCTTGGGGTGGGGCCTCACTGAGACGTCATAGTGTGGGGATTACATTATCATCACGGACCTGTGAAGGACCAACCAAGGGCCGGTCAAGGACCCATCTTGGAAACAGGACAACTTTTAAACTGCTACTACCGTATGTGGAAGAGGCTGCGTTTGTGCTCCGTTTGCACAACAGAGCGCACAGACAAAGACCAGACAGGTACATATCAACTAGTCTAAGGTAAGGTAAGAACATATGTCAGTATGTAAAAACGGTGAACTATTCCTTTAAGAATCTTTCTTGTTAATATTATTTTAAAGACAAAGTTCTGAAAATATACTTAAAATGACACTTTAGTTCTAGGTCTTTTCAATTCTGTCCAAGGATATAGATATACAGTATATATATATATATATACGCAACAAGCAAGGGCTTCTTTCTGTTTGATCTGACATGATGGGTCCATTTCCAAGTACATGTGCCCATTCAGGTACTCCATCAATTCCTGCAACTGCCTCTAAGGCTGCATTCACACCTGATACTCCGGTACACTCGGTTCAATTGGTGACCGAAATTGCAACATTGTTGCTGTTTTTAGCTGGTGCGGTTGGCATTCACATTGGCTTTTTATTATCAGAAAGTCCAGGTCTTTGAGCAACAATTTCACCTCTCCACCTGTGGTGGCACTAACTCAAGATTAAAATAGAATGTGGCCGAGGACAATGGAGAATGTTGTTTTTTATATAAGATGGCTGAAAAGGCTCTATATGAGCATTATGCTATCATTAGCACCGCTTGAATACAACTTCCAGTACAGATGGCCTCCTTATACAGACGTTGAGCAAGGTATGTACAAGATCCAGCATTAGTGTTTGTTTAGATTTTCTTTTTCCAGGATGCCCTGTACAGTAGTCCACTTTCTTTTGGTGCAGCCCCATCCGTTTACCATTCACATATGCTATCATACCGAAGCAGAGTTTGTTTCAATCGAACCGAGACCACCATTTTTAGGTGGACAAGAGTATGTTTGGTTGGTCCGAATCAGAGTTCGATTACCCATTCACACCTGCCCAAATGAACTCTAAAAAAGCCTTGTCAGCCTGGCCCAATGAAATGTAGACACGCGAGTATTGGGATGTTCCGGTAAAATTACCCTGAAGTTGCGATAGTGAAAATGCCCCCAATATTTGTTGTTTGCAGCTGTGATCTCCTTAGTCAAAAGTAGGGTTGCCACGATTTGTCAATTTGTCACAACAACGTTGAAAAGTAAAATAGTCAACAAAAAATGTGTTAATCAACATTATCCTTTTTTGTTTTTAAAAGCCTTGTTTTTCTCCTAAAATGGTCGCCGGCCCTTCATATGCTTGGTCTGCCTTTCTCCCCCTCACGCACATGCGCAGTCTGGGTCAGTTGCAGTCACCAGAAGCAGTATCAGCAGTGACCCGACAACTTACCTGTAAAATTCTGGAGAAGATTTTTAACAACAATACAGCAGTATTATTTGAGCTTCTTAAAGGGAAGCCCGCTGTGGCTGATGACAAACACGGACAGTAGCCTCTGTGAGCTAGTTAGCTTGTTAGCTGCTAACATTAGCATCAACAGTAGAGCCATCCCCGCAAAATGTTGGCTTTTCACCTCCTCTCCTAGGTATCCAGGGGTATTCATGGATTGATGAAACAAAATGTATAGATTCTCTCATATGACTCCTTTATGGCCGGAGCTGCTTCTTCGAGGTTGGTTCTGATCTGTTCATACACAGAACAATTAGTACAGCTGCTGCTGCTGCTTACAGGACATCAAGGTGCAGGTGTCGCAATAAAAAAACTGCTGCTTATTATTCTTATATTTGCATTAAAATACTTATTTTGGCAGAATGTAATGTTTTTTCTTACTTTAGATGATATATGGCTGTGGGAAGGAAGGATCTTTCGTTAAGGACTATTCAATAGTTTTAATGAAGCTCCTGACTGAAGAGGCTGTTATATTACTTGATAGCTGCAACATTAACAGTGTTGATTGTAATTTCACTACACTTAGCAGACATCATGTGTCTGCTGCAACCATGTTTTATGTTTTATATAGTTAATAAACGTTAAATGAGCTATCATCTTAGAAAACACTATTTTAGATACTACATAACACTTCGAGGTAACACTCAAATATTATATCAGCCGCTTGGTCCTGCAATAACATGCATATAGATCCATAAATTCCATCTGAGGAAACCCAGTCTGACGCTCCATAACCTCGTCACCTCTTCGAAAAGGAAGGGAAAAGGAAAAAAAACTCAAACTCTGCTTGCGCTTTTACCGTTTCCTGAAAGATTATAACAAACAACAAAAATCCATACGTTTTATCTCTCAGTTCTTTATCGCACAAATAGCAGGTGGCATGGGAGGAGGTCAAGAAACTGTGCGGCTTCGGCTCCACACCCTATCCGTTTGGAATATGTCTTTGCTCTCTCCATCGGCCCACCCACTTCCTCTTGTTAAATTAAATATACTAATAATTATTCTGTCAAAAGGCTCATAAAGAAAAATAAATGATTAACATTACCTCTATGATTTTGCATATATTCTAATATTTTCAAAACAATAAAGATTAAACAGTTACTTATTTATGCATTCCTAAAGATCACTTTAGGCTCCTACAATGCATTTTAAACGTGATCCGATTAGTCGTGGCGACTCTTTAAATGTGTTCAATGTTCTTCTTTCTACAGTACATCTTCCATTAGAGATAAACCACAATTGGAGAAATGAGGGATCCCATAGCACATCAATGTTTTTGCCTGTAGAAGTTGTGTAGGCAGAGGTTGAGTAAGGAGCAAATATGATCTGGAATAAAGTCGGTCCTTTGTTGTAACATGGCGTCGGATGTAGGTATGCAGGTAAAAAGTGATGTGACATCAAAGGATACTAATGTTTACCCCAGTGCCAACTTCAAATGACTGACTTTGCAAACAACAGACACCTCCGTTGGACTTTTAATCAGTTCATGGTCATCACTGCTCCTTCCACCTAAGTTGCCGCTGCCATCATACTTCTGTTTTAACTGCATGTGTCTCTTAACCAGACAGCGAAACCTTGAGATCAAGCCTTTCTTCTGTGTGTACATTTGAACATTTATTGTAACTAGATCTTTTCCACCTTTCATTCTACATCCTGCTTGATGATTTTGAATGTGCATCAAGAAAATGCAAATCTGACAACATGAATGCTCAGTAAGGGATTTCATTCCACTGCTGGTCTTTCTGAATGGGTGTGTGCATGTTTTGCGGGAAGAGCTACTGATGCAGTTCACTAAATATATCATCAAAGAACATCATATGTAAATATTAACAGAACATTTAAAGACATTTATCAAGAAATCAGAGCTCAGGGGATAACAAGTCTATTACACAGTTTTCAAAATTTAAATTCTCATTATACAGCTCAAAAGTCCGTTCTACAAAATAATAAGGACATGTATGTAAACTTTGAAGAAAGTAAAAAAGAACTCTGGAAAAAATGTCTCATTATTTTCGTCTGAGCTTAGGGATCATACTAGTAATCCTAACTGACCTTAAACAGAAAAACATTTTCGACTAATTTGATGTCAGACAGTTAAAAGAAAAAAATAGTATGTTGTAGTGTGTGTATATCTGGTTTCAGCTGCACAAAATGAAGTGTGTTTGACCAGGGCACCTCACCACAGCCAAGCTCATCTTCATGGTTTTCACAGTTCACGGTTCCATCACACTGAGCCAAGGCACTAACGCACTGGGATGATGAACCACAGCGAAACCTTCCCACACAGCTTAGACCAACTGTAGATGAAGATAGAAGATAGGTAAAGTGTTTATGTCAACGATAGTACAGAATAACTAATTTATTTAACATATAAATTAACATATCTAAGTTTAGCTAAAAATGTGGCACAAAATTCGCTGGCAGCAGAACTTTTCCAAGACAGTTCTTTAAGGTGGGCCCTGGCTAACTTTGAAATTGATTTGCGGCCAACAGAACCCTGTTTCAGAAAGATCTTGCCATGCTGATGGCTTTTTGTCCAACTTTTCTACTCTTTCCCTTCTCTTTTTTTGCCATGGACTAGGCAATCTTCCTTGACTGACAAGTCATCACTGGCAAGTGGGATCAAACCGATTCATTTTATTTCTCCTCTTGTGTGTCTGGGAAGTGATAGAGGGCAGAACAATTTAGACATTGTTTATTATTGGTTTGATGTTTTTTCAAGCCATGATACCATGTGCTCACTAGCGTTGCCACATGCCTGTGTTTTTGTAGCTTTTTTATTATCCGTGTATTTTTCAACTGGTTTTATCCTGAGCAGAACCCATTTTATTTATCTTTTTTCATGTTTTCTCTTTTTTTCCCCACAAACTGATCATAGTTTGCATCTTTTTGGCTCAGCCTAGTCGCCAGCTTGGCCCTTCCATTTTTAACCTGAAGCTAACTCTGTTCTTTGCTCCCAGCAATGTGGAGAACATGCCCTGTTGCGCAGCTCAATTGTTAGTGAAAGCTCGCTCCAATCTGCTTTTTCTAGGGATGAGCATTATCTGTATCTGTTAACCATAAGAATTATCTGTATTTGTTTCTGTACTCGGATTGGACAGGGTCTAACCCGGAAGTGGGCGGGATTTAACATGGAAGTTGGTTAGGTTATCTTGAAATGGCTTTAACCAGTATGTATTATTAAGCATGCAACTGATATGGGTTGGAAATTGTTATATCTATTGCTGATTAGAAATCTATTTACATAACATCAGCATTGCGCTTCAGATCAATGGTTTTGATAACAAAAAAACTATATACAGAAAAAGTTTTGCAACACTTAATACAACACTTGCAGTTGCAATTTTTAAGTAAAATGTAATGAACAAGAGTTTTCATCTCAACATAACTTTGTTTTTTAACTTTTAATTTTTCTTATGATCAGTGGGATTTTCTTTGGTTCTTTTTTATTAATTTATTTTATTTATACACCAGGTATTTTTGTAGCTAATTGATTTGTAATATAGTTTTATACCACAACTACCTTTTTGTGACATTTGCAAGGCTGCATTTCCATTCACTAAAGCTGTGTCTATGTTTTTCAATACTTGATGACACCCTGAGAACCAACATTACTGGCGAAGCCAGCCAGGCATACCCGCGCTCCTCTGGCTGTCAAGGCCAGTCGAACAAAAATACCTATTAAGGTAAGAACATTATTTTTCTCCTCGATGTGTGGACGAGACGGCTTGATGTGGGTGATGTCGGTAAGGGCCTGAGTTTGTTTTAACAGCTTTGGGTTTGGAAATGTATGTTTTGGAAATGTTGCCTATGCTAAAACTGTTTAATTAAAGGTAGATTTGCGTCTGATATTATGTGCCAAATAGAGTAAGCCAAAATATAACTAGGACTCCACATTGGATCTCAGCAGCTGTTAGGAGTATACGCGATGGCAGATCCCGGAAGATGTACGTAAGGATTCTGGGTAGAGTTTTCTAGAAGCACACAATAGAATATATATATATATATATATATATATATATATATATATATATATATAGTTGAATACCTAGCTCCGAAAGCTAGAAGTGCGTGTGTAGGTGACCGGTCTGGAATTAGGGTTTTTGAATTGCCATAGTGGAGTTAATTATATATGGCCTATTTGTCCACAAGCTGGCATTAAATCAGCGCAAGAAATAGAGAAAAAACGTGCACTCAAAAAGTGTACACTATAATCCTGTAAGAAAAATATACAAAGTTTGAAATCTGAATTCAATCTGACCTTAAAAATGTGGCTACAGAAAAAACTGTAGTATAACATTAGATGCGAATCATAAAATTTCTAAAATAACTGGTTTATACCAACAAACATAGTAAAAACAGACAAAGAGAAAATGAAAAGAGAAAATAATTGATTGATAACCTTATATGACTGACAAAGGATAGAATAAGGGTATTTTAGAAGAAAATAGTTCACGCTTTAAATCTTAAGTTTTTCTGTGATGCCTTTGTGTGTAAGGTAATATCTTTCAGTTCATAGGTTGTTTTAAAGAAGATAAAAATAAGTTAATGATTAATAAATAGTCAGCAGATCTATGTTAAAAAGGGTTAAAAACGTTTTACTATTAAAATCAGATCAAAGTGAGCCATCTTTTATACAAACAATCGCTGTTTTGTTAGACGCAATGTAACACAGCCGAGTTTGAAGAGAAAAATGTGTGATTGAAAAAAAGGAATGTGGTGTGTTTTTGAGTTGGGGGTTTGTTGTGAGCACTCTTTATACAAAAGATCTTTGTTGTATTTTCCTCTGAGACGATGTCGGTTAAGTTTTGTTTGAGTAAGAAGTCAGATTACAGCTCATTCTCACGCTTGGTGTGCTCTACACGTTTGAACATTGGTAAACCTTCGTTTTTGTGAGTATTATGTGTTCAGAAAAGAACTTAAATTGTTTTAGAATTATTTAAGTTACTTAAATAATTTGATAAACTCATGTGAGTTTCAGGGTGATTTAGAAGTGTGTATACACTGCTAGCCTGATTGTTTTTTCTTGTATGTTTCAGTTACAAAAAGGGAAAAATGAATGCAATAAAGGAAACAATCTTTCATGGATAAACAAAAGCAAGCCTTGCCTGAAAGACCTCCTTTGTTAAATTTAATATTCGCTGGCTGTCTAGCTTCACCTAGCTACACGTAGTGAGGGCAGCACAGTAAAAAAACCGATTATTCGACGGTTTAAGCATACAGAGCTACAACAGCATCATGAGTCTGCGCTCAGGAAAAAATTATCTGAAAGACTATGCTGAACAGCATCCAGCTGAAGCAACCAGTGTCGACCAACAACAGGAGGTCATCACTGAACAAGCTGAAATGCAGCAACAGTCGCAGACATTCTACAACAGGTCCCAGATATCCAGAGCTTCGACAAAGCCTTCTCAGCGTACATCCTCTTCATCTACCAGTTCTGCAGCAGCTAGAGCATATGCTGAAGCAAAAGCAGCACAGGCTCAACTGGTCTTTGCTGAAAAGGAGGCACACATGATTAAACAGAAAGCTGAACTGGATGCTAATCTACATGTCCTAAAGTGCCAAAAAGAAATAGCTGCAGCTGAAGCTGAGGCCTCTGCATATGAAGAAGTAGAGTGTCAGAGCGGGGAGTCCTGCAGAGAACCTTGCGTGGAACCGCAATCTATTAACGCATTGCAGCGTACGAGTGAATATGTCGAACAACAATGTGAGTTTCTCTTGTCAGACAGTCAGTCCAATGCAGCGCAGCCTCTTGAGGAAAAGGAAAATTATGTAAACATACAAGACAGTGGTCAAATAATTAATCTCCTCACAACCAACTCTCAAGCAAAACTACTTCCAGTAAAAAGAGAAGTTACAAAGGAGCAAACGGGATACACATGCATAACCAACACAAGTCAGTTCAACCCTGCACGTCCAAATGGTAATTTTTACAATCACAAAACCGAGCCAAATCTCACACCAGATATTGCAAAATACCTCATTAGAAAAGAACTAGTGAGCTCAGGACTTTTGCAATTTGATGACAAACCGGAGAACTATTGGGCATGGAAAACCTCATTTATTAGTGCAACCAACGATCTAAGCTTGTCTCCCAGAGAAGAATTAGACTTGCTAACCAGGTGGTTAGGCCCGAAATCGTCAGAACAAGCCAAACACATTCGTGCTGTTCACACCCTAAATCCTGAAGCAGGTGCCAAGATGGTCAGGCAGCGCCTCTAAGAGTGCTACGGCGCATCTGAAGCCATTGAGGATGCGCTCCTAAAAAAGGTTGAAGATTTTCCCAAAATGACAAATAAAGAAAATGTCAAGTTACAAGAGTTTAGCGACATCTTAATGGAACTCCAATGTGCAAAACAAGATGGTGCTCTCCCGGGACTCGCATGCTTAGACACTGCTAGGGGAGTCAGACAAATAGTTGAGAAACTCCCTTTTAACCTGCAGGAAAGATGGATGAGTGTGGGAACGCAGTATAAAGAGATTCATAATGTGTCTTTTCCTCCTTTTTCAGTTCTCACCCAGTTTGTCCAGCAGCAAGCGAAAATGAAGAACGACCCAAGCTTTGTTATGTCTAATTCTAGCTGCCATCTTCTTTCTCACATAGAAAAACCAAGACCTCACAATCGCAAACCTACAGTGGCAGCACACAAAACCGACATTACAGCTGAGCCGAATCATTACAATCGCAGTCCAGAGAAAATGGAAGAACCAGATCGCCAGTGCCCGATCCACAAAAAACCACACCCATTGAAGAAATGTAAGCTTTTCAGAGGTAAGCCTATTGAAGAAAGACAGGCCTATTTGAAAGAGCACCACATCTGCTATAGATGCTGTGGATCTGTTAGACATATTGCAAAAGATTGTTCAACAGCAGTTAAGTGTATGGAGTGCGACAGCCCTAAACATTTAGCAGCGATGCATCCTGGCCCTGATCCTGCCTCAAGGAGCACTCCGCTGGAAAACATCAACAACGAGGAGCAAACTGAGAGCTCTCCTCCAGTTGTGTCAAAGTGCACGGAGGTATGTGGTCCAAACGACAGCTCTCGTTCATGTTCTAAGATCAGCTTGGTCAAAGTATATCCTGCAGGCCACAAAGAGAAAGCCAGAAAAATGTATGCTGTAATAGATGAGCAGTCCAATAGGTCATTGGCTAAGTCTGAGTTTTTTAGCCTTTTCAAAGTCAAAGCTAAGTCCACTCCATATACTCTCAAGATTTGCTCCGGTAAAGCACTGACCTCAGGTAGGAGAGCAGAAAACTTCTTCCTTGAATCCATGGACGGAAAAGTTGAGATCAAGCTTCCCCCTTTAATAGAATGTGACTCTGTTCCAGATGACAGAAGTGAAATACCTTCTCCGGAGATCGCACAGCATCACCCACATCTTCTTCCCGTTGTAGACAAAATCCCACCTATTGACCACCACGCCCCCATTCTCTTACTCCTCGGCAGGGACATACTCAGGGTTCATAAGGTACGTGAGCAAATTAATGGGCCAAATAATTCACCTTATGCTCAAAGGCTAGACTTAGGTTGGGTTATTGTGGGCGAGGTGTGTTTAGGAAAAGTGCACAGTCAGGCAGATGTGAACGTTTACAAAACACATACATTAGAGAACGGCCGAACGTCTTATTTTGAGCCTTGTCCAAGCATAATTCACGTTAAGGAGGACTATGAGAGCAACAGAAACACTAACAGAGTCACAAACAGTTTGGGACACTGTGTTTGTTAGATCTGAGCGTGATGACAAACAGGCCATGTCCATCGATGATAAAACATTCCTGACAATCATGGACAATGAGGTTCATCAAAACGATGAGAACAGCTGGGTAGCACCTTTACCTTTTCGCTCTCCGAGAAGGAGGCTCCCAGACAACAGAGAGCACGCTTTAAAGCGCCTCTGTTCTCTCCGGAAGATGTTAGAGAAGAAAACTGAGATGAAAAATCATTATATCAATTCGTGCAAAAAATGTTGGATAACGATCAGGCGGACTCCGCTCCTCCCTTACCAAAAAATAAAGAACATTGGTATCTGCCTACGTTCGGTGTATATCACCCGCAGAAGCCAGAACAAATACGCGTTGTTTTTGATTCTAGCGCGGAATGTGATGGAACTTCTTTAAATCAAGTTCTTCTCAGCGGTCCGGATCTAAACAACTCCCTGTTAGGAGTGCTGCTGCGCTTTCGCAAAGAGCCCATAGCGCTGACAGCGGACGTGCAACAAATGTTCTACTGTTTTGTTATACAGGAACAACATAGAGATTTTCTGCGTTATTTGTGGTATGAGGATAACGATATCACAAAAAACGTAAGGGAGTTTAGAATGAAGGTGCATGTGTTCGGAAACAGCCCTTCACCCGCTGTTGCCATTTATTGCATGAGACGGGCGGCACAGCAGGGAGAAACAGAACATGGATCTAAGGCTAGAGAGTTTGTTGAGCGTCAGTTTTATGTCGACGACGGGCTCATGTCAGTTGCTACACCAGAAGAAGCAGTGGACTTGCTTGTGAGAACACAGAACATGTTAGCAGAGTCTAATCTACGCCTTCATAAAGTGGCATCAAACTGTAGCCAAGTTATGGAAGCATTCCCTCCTGAGGATCGGGCAAAAGATTTAAAAGATTTAAACCTAGGAGTGGACCCCCTTCCGGTTCAAAGAAGTTTAGGACTCTGTTGGAATCTGGAATCAGACAGTTTCACCTACAAGGTATCTGGTGAGATCAAGCCATTTACACGCAGAGGAGTATTATCAATGGTCAACAGCCTGTACGACCCCCTCGGTTTTGTAGTTCCCATAACAATACAAGGAAAAGCATTACTCAGAGAGCTATCATCTGGTGGAGGAGATTGGGACACACCACTGCCCCCTGAAAAACATGAAATCTGGATCTCCTGGAAAAGACTCTTTGCAAGCCCTTGAACACCTCCAAATACCTAGGTGCTACAGTCCAGATGGGTTAGGTGCAATGAAATTGAAAGAACTGTGCATATTTTCCGATGCCTCCACTCTAGCTATTGGGGCAGTAGCTTATCTGCGTACGATTGATAATGATGGAGCAAGCCACATTGGGTTTGTAATGGGGAAGTCCAAGCTAGCACCCCGTCCTGCACACACGGTACCGCGCCTGGAACTCTGCGCTGCTGTACTTGCAGTGGAAATGTTTGAGCTAATTAGAGACGAGCTAGACATCAAAGTAGACTGTGTGACATTCTACACAGACAGCAGAATTGTGTTAGGCTACATACACAACAGTTCCAAAAGATTCTACATGTATGTTGCCAACAGGGTTACACGCATTCGAACATCTACCCACCCTAGCCAGTGGCATTACGTACCAACTGAGCTAAATCCAGCTGACCAGGCTACCAGATATATTCCAGCAACTGACCTGCAGAAGAGTACCTGGTTTTCAGGTCCATCCTTTCTACACTCTGACTCACATGTGAGACCAAACACTGCCACTTTCACGCTCGTCGAACCTGAGATGGACAAAGAGCTACGTCTAGAGATCAAAGTGTTGAAAACTGCAGCTTTAGAACTACAGCTAGGTTCTGAACGGTTTCAGAGATTCTCTGACTGGACCAGATTGTGCAGAGTTTTAGCTAGACTCATACATGTTGTCACATCCTTCAAAGAGAAACTAAAACTGAAATATCCTCTCATATAACATAGTGAAACCCTCTCATATAACATAGTGAAATCTTCTCATATAGTATAGTGAAACCCTCTCATATAACATACTGAAATCTTCTCATATAATATAGTGAAACCCTCTCATATAACATAGTGAAATCCTCTCATATAACAGTGAAACCCTCTCATGTAACATAGTGAAACCCTCTCATATAATATAGTGAAACCCTCTCCTATAACATAGTGAACTCTTCTCATATAACACAGTGAAACCCTCTCATATAACATAGTGAAATCTTCTCGGATAAAATACTGAAATCATTCACATACTACACTAACATTTTTTAAATCAAATTTCACTAGTATGTGTAAAAGCAATTCTACTGCTATGTGTGAGAGTGATTTTACTTGTATGTGTGAGAGGCAAATTCCACTTGAAACGGAAGTCGTAGAAAAAAGGAGCGCATTTTCAAAACAAACGCAGAAGAAGTGGGAGAAGTTGATGACACAAAGATTTATTTTAGATCAATCCTATACTAATATCTGCTCAGCAGCCTGAACGTAACCTCAGCGAAGCAGCTGCCTTACTGAATACGATACTGGCCTCAGCAGAAACTATTAGAACTCTGAGTAATGCGACTGCAGCCAGTCTGAATGAGGACACGCTAACTAGCCACCTAGCACCGCTCTTTCCATCCCGCCGGCAAAGCAGTGCGTTTGCCTGCCTAGATTTGCATCCCCTGCCGCGGGAACGCGCATCGTTGTAAACTCGCTGATAACGATGAGAAAACGGATTAAAATATCAGCAACGCAACACCTTTTACATATACTTGTCATATTACCACGGTTCTCATGCATGTGCATCCTGAAAACGTAAAACGTTATCACAGTTGAATGTAGGCTATATATAAAAAAGAAATCCAAACACTTTTGACTTTATACTGTTTTAACGTCACTGTGTCTTCGATGTATTTTTCGGCGCTCTGGTGTTTATGTGTCACATTCTACGCGTTGTTTCTACTAACAGCATAACAGTTAAAGCATTTTATAACATCTAAACTTTTTAAAGTGGGGATTAAAGGGCTGATATCGACGCAAACAGGACACAGTATGAGTAGGAAAAATGTTCTATCCGCTTGTAATGGTAGACTGCACAATTTTGTGACCGGTTAATCTAAAACTTCTTAAACAGCAGTCTTCATAAAGAGTCTGGGGGGTTGGGGGCTAAAACTTTTGTTATTATGAAGTTCATTACGTTAAAACAGTATTTTATTTCTCAATAAAGTATCAAAATCCTTCTACCTGGTTGTTTGTGTATACTCCTGTTCAAGAACTCGAGCTGGGTATCTTTTGGCAATGGAAATTTGGAAGATGCCAAAGTTTAAACCCATAATTGTCCCACAGAGCTGGGATTCCTACCCAAGTAGAAGCTCATACAGCAAGTGCAACTGTGTAGAAAATTATTATTATAGTCTATAGCCTACATAATAACTCAATCATCCTTGGAGATAACAGGGGATGCGTTTTAAAGCATCCCAGTAGCTCAGAGGACATATGGAATTGTGTAGAAAATGATGCATCATTCATAACTTTATTACTATTTGAAATAATAGGGGATGCATTATTCATTATACACAAAAAATTCCTCCTCCTTCCTCATCCCATGAACAATGTGTTCAGTCATCAGCTGACTGGCGAATAAAGTGACTTTTTAACCACAGAGCCTAGAGAAAAGGTCAAAGAGGTGCTCCCCCATGAAACTGTTGGTCAGTGGAAACTAAACTAGCTTACCCCCATGGACACTAAGTTGGATCGGGGTGCTGTGGAGTACGTCTGAGGTTGAAGACATTTTGTGGATTTAAGTTCAGTCTTGCTTAGACAACTCAGGATTTCATGGGTAGATGCAACTAGTAGACGTGATTGTAGTTAAGGTAGAAAAAGGAAACAATATAATTTAGTTACATTGGGTGATGAAAAATAGTTATGGTCAAAAAGCATGGGAAAAGGGCTAACAAACCCTTAGAGAAATTAAATCCAGTAATACCTCATGTAAGTTAAGCAAATAAACAAACATTCAATTTCCAGGTGCCATTAGGCTTAAGTAAATTGCAAACAAATCATTTGGGAAGGTGTGCAATGTGTCAACTAAATAAAAATTTAGATAGCAACAAAGCAACAATATTTACTAAACCACAGTATCTAAATTCAACCAGCTATTTAGTGACTATTTTTGCAAAAAAAATTGCTCTAAAATAAAGCAAAACCTTTAGGGAAAGTATGGGAAAGCATGTCTTGCACTTCTTTGAGACAATAATGTAAATGACAATTTTAGACATTTTTTGAAAATATTATTTGTTAACAGCAGAATAAATATTACGTATGATCATTACTGAAAATGTAAATGCTAGATTCCAAAAATCTAAATCAAAGCATGTTAGCCATAGCTAGAGTGTGAACTGATTAGTGTGGAGCGCGTCTGAAAATGAAACCAACCTCATTCTAAGCCTTGTGTGCCTATGATCTCACTCTTACTGATAAAACAGATCACTTTAATTTTAGCTTAGAAAGTGATTTTATCAGAAATAATGATTATTTACCCAATAATATATTTATTGAGTAATTGATGAAACTAACAAGATATGTGCATGTTCAAAACTAATCTGGCTAGATGATTTTGCCACTTTCAGCATTTTAGAATGCAAAACTAATTTGCTACTAATTGAAATGCCGATCTACACAGCTGCACGATGAAGGATCCTTCGCTTCCGCAATCACACTTAAGTTATTATAATAACATATCAGATTACTTAGTGTCTACAAGCAATTCTCTGCAGGAGATGGAGAAAAGAAAGGTGCCCTTAGCAGAGCCAATGGACCCCAGTGGACCCTGAGGCCCTGTCTACACGTAGCCGGGTATCTCACAAAGCGGAGATATTTTTCTACGGTTTGGCCTGTTATCCACATGTAGCACCAAAAATTACGCTTTTTAAAAACTCCGGCCAAAGTGGAGATTTGCGTTTTCTCCGTTTTCAGTATCTGCGTGTGGACGGTTGAAAACAGAGTTTTAAGAGCTGTGACGCCACTATCCGCAACAAAAAATGCTCCAACACCACATGTGCGACCTGTGTTTACTCTCGAAAACAGCATTTATTTCCTCAGCGCTGTGTTGGTATCATCCATTGTTAAAGCGCGTCTTGTTTGTTTGCTTTTATAAGCTGTATGACTGCTGCGTGCTGAAGATAGAGGATATAAAGTTTTTCTTGGCGGATAGGACTGGGGAGAACTACTGCGCCCTACAGGTTTGCCCCGTCTATGAATGTGCTGAAAAACGCCTTTATCCGGTTACGTGTGAATGGAGATTTTTTTTCCAAGGAGCAGAGGAAAATCTTCGTTTAAAAAAAACCCCGGCTATGTGTGGACATGGCCTGAGGCCAGATCGTCACATTAACTTGGAGGAAATAACACAAACCAAGGCGTGAGAATTCATCAGATGTGGTCCAAACAACACCAACCGGCATCCAGACCAAAGTCAGTAATAGCAGGAAAAAGGGCTGGTCCTGAAGGAGGTGAAGATGACACCTAGAGGAACAGAAAACAACGCCCAATCCCCATAGCAACTGCAAAAGAGAGCAGCCAGAAGGAACTGTCCACCCCAGCAAAGTTAAGTAAATCGGAACGAAAGTATGATGCAATATGCCACCCACCGGACCAAACCAGTTCAGTCAGTTACCAGTATTCAGCAAATTTAAAGCACAATCACACATAGATCACAAACATATAGACACTTTAACATCTATAGGGAAATTAAACAAGTAAATAGGAACAAAATATATATTTCTGGTTTCAAAGTTTTGTGAGAACAATTAACAGAACCCTCACCTGTTCATTGCTAACAGGGTTAACAACCGCAACTGTAACTACACCAGCCAGTAATGTGAATCATCAATCTGGCAGCACTGACAGTAGCTGCTACCCCAAGCCCACTGCCATTTAGTACCAACACAAGGAACCACACTTAGAACAGCTAACTTAGTTACAATGGGTGTAAAACTTCTACCATTAACTTGAGTGACGAGGCCAGTTCTGACCTCGTCAAGGGGGCAATGAATAATTTATGGTTAACAATGTCAGATCATAAATAATTCTAGTTGAAGACAAATTTGAGCTAAACTATGAACTGTAGGAAAGATACGTTTGAGAAATGCATCTTAGTACATAAACAAGCCTGTACATTGTAATAATGCCAACCGTTGGATCATTATTTTAAATAGAAAATTTGTGGAATTTAACATAAAGTGCACAATTAATTAGAAAACTATAGAGGTGTGTAAAATTAGGAGAATCCAATATCTAAATAGCAAATCAACAAAACACGTTATGGAACTTGTACTCGGCAAAATTCCTTTATCCGTACCGGATACTCGTGTATCCCGCTCAACTGTAGCTTTTTCCTCATGTGTATTGCAAGAATTGTACCATTGGTTGGAGGGACCGATCATAGAAATCTACCTCATCTTCACATAGCCCAGATACTGAAATTTCAAAAGTCACAATGGTCTCTACGTTTCTCAGGATTCAACTTCTCCTAACTCCCTCTAACACCCTAACCCTCTAAACTAACACCCTCTCCAGAGTCCATGCATCCAACGTAGAATATTCTATTCCCAAATCCATTGTTTCTCTTAGTTGTACCGTGGGCGCTCCGACCTGGGAGATCAAGGACATCATAACCCAAGCTTAATAGTAAGAACTTGATCAAGGTACTGTACCACCAACAAACCCTATATAGTTTTTTTTGTTTTTTGGTATATTATCCATTGGATCCACACCTCTGAGATCAAATGTAATCCCTGCGTCAGTCAAATAATTTCTCTGATCAGTTGAAGACTCTCATGACCATCCCTTTCATAAAGATATTAAAGATCACATTTTCGGCTGTCCTGTTTGTTCCGATTCAAGACCACCACACAATCCTCTGCGGAACTCTCTTTATACCCTCACAACCTTGGTCCCACATTGCCACTGGCCTTCCACCCTCCAAAGTATGACCACCAAACTCACAATCATCGTAAGTTTTTCCAAACCCTGCCATCTACTTGTGGTATAGAAACTTCCTACAGCCCTGCAAACTGCTCAACTCCTGCCTGCCTGGAATCCCACAAGACATCCTGTCTGACTATGGTCCCCAGTATTTTTCTCAAGTTTGGAAACACTTCTTTTCTGCTCCCTACCTCTGGTTACCACCCAAAGTCAAATAGAATTATGTAAAGAATGAATCGAGATTTTGAAGCAGCCTTTCGTTGTGTCACATCCACCAACCCCCTCATATTGGAGTCAAAACATTTCCTGGATAAAGTATGCCCACAATTCACACGTCTCCACCGCCTCGGGTTTGTTTACATTTGAATTATCTCTTGGTTACCAACTACCATTTTTCCCCTCAAAAGAGAAAATTATCGGTGTCACATCTGTTGATCATCACATTCTTTGCTGTAAAATGATCTGGATCTCTATCATCACTGCTTTCAACCATATTGATCAACAGAACATACTGCTCCTATGTATTTTCCTGGTTAGAGAGTTTGGTTATCTTCCCATGACATTCCCCACAAGTCCATGTCTAAAACACTATTCCACAGAGCCATCGAACCCTACGAAATACAATCAAAATTAGTCAGTAGTTCCTCAGCCATCCGCCTTAAGTTCCCCTTATCTCTACAGATCCATCAAACCTTTAGATGAAACCAGTCCATTCCAGCACCTTGTGCCCTCCTTTTATCTCCCTGAATATGAGGGGCATTCAGCATACGCGGTCCGAAGGATGACAGTATCTCGTGGAATGGGAGGGAAACCCGGTCCTTCATCCTTGACAACAATAATTTTTGTTCTGTACCTCAAGTTTTAATCTGATCATGTTTACTATTTGTAGATTGTTCAATGAAGGATTTTTGCTTCCTTTCTTGCCTTTTAAACGTTTCTTTACATACAGAATTAGTTTTGAGTCGTTAAAGCTCCCCCTGCTGGTCATGTAGTATAAACAGCAGCTTAGGTTCGTTATTGTTAATTTGGCAGTTTAAAAAAATAACAAGTTTGTCTCAGCTTTGAAGATAAAACAGTACATCAATAAATATTATGAAGACCCAGGAACATCTCCTGAATGCTTACTGAAGCCATGGATGTTAAGCTTTCTGAACAACTGACTGAACAAATTGACAGTAATGCGTTCTTAAACCCTCTCCAATTTGGTTTTAGGAGTAAATACTCTAGCTTCCTGCTGCTACTTTACTGAGGAAATGAAATCCAGCCTCGACCGAGGAGGTGTGATGGGTGCGGTGTTCCTTGACATCTGTAAAGCTTTTGACACGGTCAGCCACAATGTTCTCCTTAGCAAAATGAGACACTATCAACTCTCTAATCAGACAATAAACTGGATCAAGTCATATCTCAGTGGCAGACAAAAGTCTGTGAGAATAAAAAAACGCCCTCTCTCCACCTAAAGATTACACCATGGTAGGGCCGCAAGGCTCCATCCTAGTTCTTTGCTTTTTAGTGTTTACATCAATGACCTCCCCTCTGTCTGCACTGCCAATGTCATCATGTACGAAGATGATACAGTACTGTACGTGCATGAAAAAAAAAAAAGTGATGTGGCAACAAAATTAACTGACCAAATGCAAAAAGTATCTGACTGGCTGAGTCAAAACTGTCTGACATTAAATACTGACAAAACAGTCGCAACGTGCTTTACTAGAGGTAAATTTTTACTTTAATAGAGGTAAACGCATAAATTATCCAAATGTCTTTATTCATGGTAAAAAAATAAAAAAATTTAACGAAATTCACCTACCTAGGTGTAACCCTGGACCCAACTCTGACTTTCAAAAGTCACGTAAAAAAACTTCAAAACTCTTTAAAATTTAACTTCTCTAACTTTAAATACATATGGGGGTCTCTGTGCGACTGTGGCTCAGGAGTTGTGTGTTTGCCTTGTAATCGGAAGGTTGCCAGTTCAAGCCCCGGCTCTGACGGTTTCAGTCGTTGTGTCCTTGGGCAAGACACTTCACCCATTGCCTACTGGTGGTGGTCAGAGGGCCCGGTGGCGCCATTGTCCGGCAGCCTCGCCTCTGTCAGTGCACCCCAGGGCAGCTGTGGCTACAACGTAGCTTGCCATCATCAGTGTGTGAATGTGTGCGTGAATGGGTGGATGACTGAATGTAGTGTAAAGCGCTTTGGGGTCTGTAGGGACTGAGTAAAGCGCTATACAAATGCAAGCCATTTACCATTTACCATTCTTACCACGGAGGCTTCCCATTTGTACCTGAACTCTATGATCTTGTCACATTTTGTGTATTGCTTATTGAGTTGGTCACAGGGCTTTAAAACGGTTCTGGGGCCTCTTGAATCATTATATAAGTATGCAGTCAATATCCAAGATAAGAAACCCAGCTATCACCATTGTCAAATACTAAATAAACTGGGCAGGTTGACTTTTACTACTGTAAAAGTCAACCTGCCCAGGGACTACAGGTGGAAATTAGCATTTTTGCTATAACTTGGTACAAAGCATCTTCACTCTTGATCAATGTTAAATTGTGCTCTGTCCCTGTCTAAATAAAAATCATACCATGCCATACTGGGCCACATTCCGCTAATCATTTAATACTTGTTCTATTGTCTGAAAAAACCATCATGAATTCAGCTCATTCAAAATACTATGTATTTGCATAGAGAGCAGACCCCCAACTTTCCATGCTGTTTTTCGGTAGAAACAGACCACAGTGAAGAGGTAGTGAGAACTAAAGACTTACATGTTCATTTGAACAAAGATGTTAATGTAAATGAATTGAATTACTGATGGATAAATTAATAACTAGATTTATAATAAGTGGTAACCATATATTTAACATAGTACTGCTACATAAAAGCCAGACTAAAAAGGTAGCTAGCAAACCTTAATTTAAGAATTCATTTAAATTAAATGTATTTAGTTGATTTATTTTAATTTAAAACTATTTCTCAAGTTCAGGAAAATTATGGTGCTGGTGAGAGATATTAGCCTAATCATCTACCCTGAATATTAGGTGTCATAGTAATAAAACTATTATCTGAAATTGAAATTTTCAAAGGATTACATTATGCTTAGGGCTTACATATTTTATCATATGCTTAATGTGACTGTTAACTAGGGGAAAAAACGTTTTACAGCGTAGAGTGTGCTTGTGTAACAACTGCACCTGATAGGAGGCTGTCAGGAGCACCAGATGTTAGCCGAGGTAGTACATTTCAATGTCATGGTACGTTTTAACACAATACTTGACAGTAAAACACTGGGTGAAAAGCAAAACACTACTTACAGCCTGGGAGCTGGTGTTCCACTGTTCTGATGGTACAGATCCTTCTTTTAAGTACAACCTCCAGGCAAAGCCAGTACTGTAATGTCCATAGCATCTAGCAGCGGTAAATTGCTAGGCTTTCACTTTGCCAAAAACAACATTCCCATGGGCAATTTAAAGCTTTGTAGGCAAGGCCATGAATGCTAAGATAGCATTATGACGTATGGTTGGGGGGCATTTCAAAAGTCTGAAATCAGACTTTTGAACGCTCAACTAAGCTACCCAGTTATTGTGATTGGGAATCTGAGTTCTCCACAACCAGCCCCCCGACTGCGCACCTCAGGAAATAGGGCGATGGGGAAGTGACAATCAACAACAAGACAGTAGTATTAGAAGAAGAATATGGTGGCTAAAACAAACGTAAGCAGTTGATCAGTGCAAGATTTAAAATCTTCAAGAGACTGAGCAGCCCTGATCTGCAAGGGAAGCTCGTTCCAGAGCTTGGGTGGACATATGGAAGACCCTTTAAGTCTCGAAAA
Organism: Apricaphanius iberus; assembly: GCA_028564705.1. Taxonomy (NCBI): domain Eukaryota; kingdom Metazoa; phylum Chordata; class Actinopteri; order Cyprinodontiformes; family Aphaniidae; genus Apricaphanius; species Apricaphanius iberus. Next base: position 1,215,121 of record JAPXFQ010002662.1, on the reverse strand, counting down.
TGGTACTACTAATAAATGTTGGAAGGAGATCCTCAGAGCCCTAGTGGGGGCATGTCTCTGTAGTAGTTCTGTTAAGTATAAGGGAGCTAACCCATGCAAAGATTTAAAACATAAAAAATTTTAACAGACTCCTGTGTGAGATCGGAAGCTAGTGTAAGGCTGCCAGCACAGGGTATAATGCTCCTGGTGCCCCCTACCTGTCAATAGATGAGCTGCAGCATTTTGTGCCAGCTGCAAGCTTTAAATGGAGGACTGATCCAGACCAAAGTAAAGTGAATACAGTAATTGATCCTAGACATGATGATACATGACAGAAAATAGATCAAATGGGGCTAGGACACTACCTACTTTGGCTGATAACTCAGGGCTTCCAAAAACAATAACTTCAGTCTTTTTCTCATTCAGTGTTAGCAAATTTGTTTGTAACCAGACTTTAACGTCAGTAAAGCAATTTACTAATGCATTTATGGAAGCGCATTGGGAACTATCAGGAATATAATATAATAATATTGGATCGAACCAAGGGGTAGCACATATATAGAAAATAAAAGATGGCCCAAAATGGAACCTTGTGGAACACCCGAGAAAAAAACGCAGATGAGGAAAAGAATTGTCCCACGTTTACTGTAAACGTCTGCAAGATAAGATATAAACCAGTTCAACGCTAACACCCTGGATGCCTATATAGTGCTCCGGACCGAACAGGAGAATCTGGTGATCAACGGTATCAAAGGCTGCAGATAAGTCTAAAAGCACTAACACAGTTGCCTTCCCAGGGTCAATAGTTAAGAGAACATCATTAAAAACCCTTAAGAGAGCCATCACAGTACGGTATGGTGGGACTTGAAAGACGGGTCTGAGAAGACATTCCTCCAGCTCCTGTCCTCCCCGAATTGGTGAAGACACGCCTTCCTACAGAGGATCATCTACGCCTTTCTCCAGATGGTTGTCTATGCCTTCAGAGCGTCCTCTATGCCACCATGTCATTGGTCCCCTACGCCACCACGTCGTGGGTCCTTAGCGCCTCCACGATAAGAGCAGTCTACGCACCTCTGAGGGTTATCTAAGTCTCGTCGTGGGTCCCAGTTTTGTTGTTGGTCTTCAAAGCATAAGACTCAGGCCTGCTGGCCCCAAGCAACAAGATGCTCGCCCGCCGATTTCCAAGCCACGAGATTCAGGCCTACTGGCCTGCGCTTTTCTACAAGGTTCAGCTCAGCCAGCTATCACTTCACTACAAAGTTCAACCCTGTTTACCATCGCCTCACTACAAGGTTCAGTTCTGCCAGCCATCACTTCACTACAAGGTTAATCTCCCCGGCTGTTGCCCCACTAAAAGGTTCACCTCTGCCGACTTTCAAGTCAGCACAAGCCTTGGTCCAGCCAGCCTTATCACAAGCTATAGTCCAGCCAGCCTCCTGGCCACCACAAAGTTCAACTCTGCCGGTCCTCGCCTCAGCGTAAGCCTCATCCCAGTCGCCTCCCAAGCCACAAGGTTCACCGCTGCCGCCTCACACCTAAACAAAAGGTTCATCGCTGCCAGTCTTCAATAAACAAGGTTCTGTTATACCAACTACCATACACTTCTCAACCACAACACAATCCCAAGATAAAGTATAATGTACAAAGCCTCCATGTCTCAAGATTCACCGCTGCCAGCCTCCAAGTTTCAAAGTTCAAAGCCGTCGGCCTCCAAATCTCAAGGTTCACAGCTGCTGGCGTCCAATTCTCAAGGTTCAACTCTGTCGGTCTCCTAGAATTAAAGTTCATTGTCGCCGGCCAAGATCCTGCTTTGCAGCCGGCTTCACCATAATAACCATCCATTTAATCAAAATAGTCTCAACTAGCATCCACATGTTCCGCTCCACCTACTTTTGCCTCCAAGATACAAGGTTCTTTATCGTCGGATTCCAAGACACAATGTTCTGCATCACCAAGACGCAAGGTTCTGCATAAATTCAATTTCAAATTCAAAGTATTTATTGTCAATTGTACTGTGTACACTGAAATTCTTACTTTGTCCCGGAACCCCCCACCAAGATGCCATAATTATCAAGAAATAAATGTGCAAATCGGAAACAAATGTGCAAATCACAATAATAAAAAAAAACAGACAAATAAAATAAAATTAGATAAATAAAATCAGATAAGAATATACTAGCAATTCTAGCTATTCAACAGTCTGATGGCTGGGGGGAAGAAAGATGATTTAAGTTAGTTAGGTCTGCTCTTCACACTCCCGTACCTCTGTCCTGAGGGCAGAAGTGTGAACAGATCGTGCTGGGGGTGTGTGGGGTCCTTGATGATGAAAGCAGCTCTCTTCCTCACTTTCTTCTTGTAGATGCACTGCTAGAGGGTTGTGGTGTTCTGGTGATCTTATATAGTTTTGACTCTCTGCAGGTGCTTGTGGTCTTTCATGGTTAAGCTGCCGTACCACATGGTGATACAGTTGGTCAAAATGGACTCAATGATGCTGCAGTAGAAGTTGCTGAGGATCTTGGGTGGCACACCAAATTTCCTTAGCCTCCTCAGTAGAATAGCCGCTGGTGAGCCTTCTTCACCTCCTGTTGGTTATTCAGGTGAGGTCGTCGCCTATGTGGCCCCCCAGGTACTTAAAGCTGCTCACCCTCTTCACCTCTTGGGCTCGGATGAACAGTGCTTGATGAGGTCTCCTCCACTTCCTCCTCATGTTCACTATCATCTCCTTGGTCTTGTCTGCATTGAGGGTGAGGTTGTTGTCCACGAACCGTGTCACCTGACTGTCCACCTCCTTCTTGTAGGACGTCTCGTCCCCTTCTTTGATGCATCCTATCACCGGGGTGTCGTCGGCAAACTTCAGGACGATGTTGTCTGGGTGGGAGGCGACGCAGTCGTGGGTGAAAAGGGTGTAGAGGATGGGGCTGAGCACACACCCCTGTGGGGTACCGGTGTACATGGTGATGCTGGCTGAGGTTCTGTTCCCGATCCTGACAGACTGTGGCCTGCAGGTCAGGAAGTCCAGGACCCAGTCACAGAGGGAAGGGGGGAGTCCAAGTACTGTGAGTTTGTGGGGGACCACCATGTTGAAGGAGGAGCTGTAATCGATGAAGAGGATTCTGACTAAGGAATCTTTAATCTCCAGGTGGGTGAGGGAGACGTGTGGGGCAGCAGCGATGGCGTTTGAGGTGGACCTGTTTCCACCTGTAGGCGAACTGCAGAGGGTCTATAGTGTCTAGTATGCTGCTCTGAATGTGGGAAAGTACCACTCTCTCAAAGCACTTCAGGCTACTGGTCTGTAGTCATTCAGGCAGGATGCTCTGAGTAACAGACCAGGGATGCTGTGTTGACCTGTTGTATGAGTGGATCTGTTTGTTTGACACTCTGTTTGTAGGCGGGGTACAGGAACACCATTTTGTGATCAGACTGCCTGAAGGGGGGGCGTGTTGCCGCTCTCAGAGCAACTATGATGTTACTATGAACGTGATCTAAGGTGTTTTTCCCCCATGTAGGAATGTCCACATGCTGATAATATTTAGGCAGATCACTTCAAAGTTTACACTGGTTAAAGTCACCTGCCTAAATTTGCAGTGCGTCTGGTTGGGCCATCTCCAGCTCGCTGATGACGTCATGGAGTTCTTGGTTCGCTTGCGGGTGTATATAAACAGCCTCCAGAAACACCGCTGTGAACTCTCTCGGTAGATAAAAAGGGCGACATTTTAGCAGTAAAAACTCCAGGTCCAGTGAACAGTGTCTCTGCACCATCTGGGCATCTCTACACCATGCATTGTTGATGTAAACACAAACACCTCCCCCTCCTCGCTTACCAGAGTCCGCGGTTCTGTCTGCTTGGAACAAAGAGTAGCACTCCAGACTCATAGCTGGGTCCGGGATGTTCTTTGTTAACCAAGTCTCAACGATAATAAAGCTGGAGCACGTTCTGGTCTTCCTGTGAGATTTGATCCTGGCTCACAGCTCATCCATCGTATTTTCCAGCGATCTCACGTTGGCCAGCTACTGGTAATCGGTGGTTTTAGCGGGAGTGCCCTCAGTCTGACCCAGAGTCCTCCTCATTTCCCCCGCTTTCGTCGCAGTCTTCTGCGTGCGGTTCTCGGATCCAGGGGCTCGCTCTGGCTCTGTCCTAGGCCTGGCTAGTCACGGCCGGGCTGGTCGCGGCCCTCCTCCCTGCTACATAGGCAACCTCAAAGGCACAAGTTTCTGCTTAGATAGCCTCAAAGGCACAAGGTACATTTTTGCTCGCCACCCAGTTACAAGGTTCATCATTGCTGGCAAACACTTCAATAAGAAGTTCATCCCTGTCGGCTATCACTTCACTAAAAGTTTCAGTTCTGCCAGCCATCGCTTCACCACAAGGTTCAGCTCTGACGGCTGTTGCCTCATTACAAGGTTCACATTTGCTGACTTTCAAGTCAGCTCAAACTTTGGTCCAGCCAGCCTTAGCACCAGCTTCAGTCTAGCCAGCCTTACCACAAGCTTCAGTCCGACCTCCAAGACACAAGGCAGCCTCGAAGGCACAAGGTTCATCGGTGCCGGCCACCCAGGCACAAGGTTCTGCTCCACCACTGGCTTCTACGCCACAGACTCTGCTCCGCCACCAGCCTCCACACAACCAGGCTCTGCTGTTTCGCCACCTTCCACGCCACAAGGCTCTGCTCTGCCGCTGGCCACTACGTCAGCAGTTCCTCAGACGCCAGCCACCATGTCACCAGTTCCCCAGATTTCAGCAACCACATTACCAGTTCCTCAAACATCGGCCACCATGTGACCAGTTCCTCAGATTCCAGCTACCTCGTCATCACTTTCCAAGTCTCCAACTTCCTCGACACCTGTTTCCTCGTTGCTGATCTCTTCGACACCTGTTTCCTCGTCGCTGGCCTCGTCAACACCTCTTCCCTCTTCGTGGGATTCCTTGTTAACTGTTTCACATCATTGGACTTGTTTTTGTTTTGTCCGGAAGAGAAGTGTTGTTTGAAATGGTCAAGCTTTCTAAACAGAGCTGGCTTACTCATCTCAGGGTTAGGTAGGGACAGGTCACGATGGACGATGAATTTAAAAGGGAACTTGAAAATGAGAGAAAAATAATCAGGAAGGATTGAAACCCTTGAAGTACCAGATAAGTTTAAAGTAGAAATTTAAGATAAAATCATTTAAAATGGAATTGAATGGAATTTGCATTCAATGTGGGCCATTGAATGCAAACAAGATTTGTTAATTTGCACACACAAAAAAGCGCTATTTGACCATCTGTAAGTCTGTCAACGCTGCAAAACCAGTAGGAAAAAAATAAAATAGGTACCAATGTCCGGTGCCATCATGGCACCGATTCTGACATAAACGGTAAAACCGAAAAGCAGCGCACATTTCGGTGCCTTATTCTGGGCGTGCCATCAGCCAGGAGTGATTCCCTATATCAATAGAAAAGGTAAACATGGCTATTTTTGTGCAACAAACTGTTAAAGGTTAGGGCTGTTGAAATTAACGCACCAACGTGGATCAATTAATTCCTAGAATTGTTTTTTTTCCCCTTGTTATGACGTAATGAAAAACGCATTCCCAGAACAGTGCCCTTCCTAACCAGCCAAACTGCGATTGTTTTGCATCAGCATGTGTTTCTTGATCCTAAATGACATGTGAGTACAGTATTATTGCCGTATTGGCTTTGTGGTGATATGATAAGTTCATAAGTGGTCTGAGAATTATCCATCCGCTTCTGATATCAGCTCGGTGTGTGCATGGCAGTGCTTGCTGTGTGTGCGGTGCAGAGTTTAAATGCTCCGTATTTAAGTTAATAATGCGCGTTGGTTCACCGTATAGCTTCAGTGCATTTCATAGTGAGATACAACTGCTTCAAAAATACGAAATTATTCAGTTAAAGTGATATTTTCTGACCTAAATTAGTGCTAACTATTAGCGGAAGTAGCTGTGTACATCTTCATAATATTTCCTGTTGTGATGAACTGGATAATCTGCTGAGTTTTTACTTTTGGGAAATGGTCACTTGTGACATTAGATTAGTCTATATTGCATATGATTTATTTGATATTTAATACAGTCTGCTGATATCCAAATGTTAAGTTTATTTATAGATTTTGGTTAGTTCTACCTCAATTTGCTGTTATTTTTCATATGAGACTACACAAACATTGTGAATGTGATTATGGAATTCAAAAGAAAAACTTCATTGATTTCTCTTATATAAAAATGTTTTAAAGAGCGCCCGCATCTACATTTGTCCTTTTATTTACACGGAAAACTGTAGGTTTTTTTGGGTCATATTTAGGAATGTTGATTAATTTACAGCTACTTTGTGATTAATTAGATCACATTTTTTTTATTGTTTGACAGCCTTAAAAAAATAACTAAATAAGAGGGTTTTTGGACGAAGTATATATGTTTTCCATTCTTGAAGCACCAGTTCAAGCACCTTTTAAGCATCGGCACCATTTCAAAAGTACCGGTTTGGCACCGGTATCGAATAAAATCTAAACAATACCCATCCCTACCGCCTATTTTTCTGTTATTATCTGAATATTAACCAGCAAATAATAATCTACGGTCACCTTGTTTACTTTAATTCTTCTTTGGCAAAATCCGGTCTCAGTCTGAACTCTGCCCCCTAGCGGGATTCTTCAGTACTACATGCAAAGCCAGTACAGCATGCAATCTGCTGTTTGCGTCAACGTGAGCTTAAAGAAAACAAGTATACTTTCAGCCTTAGTACTTCAAGTATGTCTACTAGAATCATAATCATTTTAATTCTTTTTATATCATTCAACTGTGTCTGGAAAAAACAACATGATGCAGTGCTTATGATGGTAAAATGGGCTATTTAAGCACATTTTTATATTATTCATTTTTATAAGATAATGTGGATATGAACGTATTGTATGGGGAAATAAATACAGTTAAATACTGTAATGCAGATATGTTTTTTAAAAATACTGTGATATGACAATTTTGCTGCTGCTGATGCAGAATGCTGCTGCTCGTGTTCTCACTTGAACCAGAAAAGTAGAACACATCACCAATGTTGGGAAAGTTACAAAGAAACTGTAATATATTTCACATTACTAGTTACAATGTCAAAAATATAATATGTTTGCATTACATATTACTGTTTTAAAAATGTAACTGAGTTACACTACTTTAAGTTACTTCTGGTAAAATATCTTAAATATTTACCACCACTTCTTACCACCGTAACTTATGAATTTAAATTTTACACAAGTGTCACACCACTAATACTGTAGTTTTAACACTATTTTATTAAAATTAAGTCTCAAGTTCTTTTGCATGCCTTCTATTTCATGGTAATGTTTGTTGAATCTAATCGAAAGAATGTGCTGAAAGTGCTCATCACAAAGATGGTTGACAAAGATGAGACTCTGATGTCTGAAGTCTTACAACAGATGGTTAGAAAACAGTGTGAATGATGCCGCTGTTTAAATATACAGTCAATCTTTTCCTCAGTCGTCCTGATTCTCTGATGTTTTCGTTTTAAGCAACAGGAAGTGGATGGTGGATCTTGTTCTACCGCATCCAGCTATATTTGGTCTGTTGCATTAGTTGGCCAGAAAAACAATTTAAAATACTTTTGTAACTTGAGTTACTGAAATTGTAACTAATAATATATTGCTGTATATTTTGTAAGTAATTCATTGCATTACTCAGTTACTGAAAAAAGTAATCTATTCCTGTAACATATTACTTTTTTAATGCATTACTCCCCACACTGCACATCACCCCAGTTCTAAAGTCCTTACACTGGCTCCCTCCAGAATAGACTACAAAGTGCTTTTATTGGTTTATAAATCATTAAATGGGTTAGCACCAGATTACATTAGAGATCTGCTATCATGGTACAAACCATCCAGATCACTCAGGTCCTCCAGCTCTAGTTTACTGATCATCACCAGAACCAAGCAAGGAGAAGCAGCTTTCACTTCTTTGCTCCTCATATTTGGAACAAACTACCGGAAGAATGCAAAACTGCAGAGACAATGAACTCCTTTAAAGGAGCAGGGGCCTGGATTTGTGAAATAAATTATATTCATGTTCAGATTTGTAACTGTGTTTGGTAATGAAGCATTTTAAACTAAGTAATATGAGCCCACTCATGTGTAATTCCATTATCTTAAAGAGCCTGTGTGCTGCAAAATAGTTTGCGATTCGGGGCTGAATTTCCCGCACTTAGCCGCTTACGCACAGATGTGACGTCAATCTACAACTTTTTGTGTGTTCTCAATTTAACAGGAAGAAGGAAGAGAAAGAACCCGGACTTCATACGTGTTTGATTCAACTGTGGGTATGGATTCTTCAGCATCAGGCAAACGAACAAGCACCACACAAAGCCCACTAAAAAGTGGCACAAAAAAGAAAACGGCTTCATCGGCTGCATCTCTTGATAAAGCAAGATATGATCGAAGTCGGCCCCATATAAATATTGGTTACGCCTTCGATGATTGGTGGCTGCTACAGCTCAAACTTGGACTGAAAACAGATGCAGATATGGCTATTTTCCTATTGAACAGGTAAGAAACATTACAGCTTGTTTAACAATGCTGTCTAAAATGTGAAGGAATTTTTTTTAGACCGACTACCGGAGTCATTGTTGTCTACTACAGTTATCAATGCTAGCACATGCTAAGAAACAATATAGGTAATGTTTACAGCTTGATATTGAAATGATATCAGCTTACTGATAACTTAGACCCCTAACATGCCATAGTTTTACTGCTCGTTTAACAATGTTGTGTAAAACGTGATGGAAATTGATTGTAGACCGATTACCGGAGTCATTGTCTTCTACAGCAGCGCATTGTTAGCTCTAGTCCAACAGTTGCTATGCTACATCTGATTCGGTTCCCTGATTGTAATGTCTGTGTTACCGCCACGAAATCTATGTTTGCCCACACAATCAGTAGTGGCCTTTTGACCCACCTGGATATCGGCAGAATTATTTTTCATGTTGCAAATCTCGTGGATCTACTGAATTTGGCCAAACAAGCAAATAAGAATAATTCAGCCAGAAAAGGAACACGGAAATTCTTATCTGAAGGGAACTGAATCAGTTGCCACAACTAGGCAAACTTTACACAAAGTAAACGCTGGTTTGTCATATACATTAGTGTTCATTGGCCAAAATCTGCACTGTGTATCTAGGGTAGAATAAAATATGGTCATGCAAGTTGTACACAGCGTTATTGACTGAGATATTTGTTTTGAAATTTTTATTGTTACTGTCTATTAGGCCTAATGTTAACTTATCCATAACATGTCCATTTTAGTTTTGCAGTCATGGTCATAAGCTATGGAAGTGGAATAGCCAGCCCATCTTGAAGTACTCCATGCAAGGAGGGTCTTCATGCTCGCCACAAACATACTCCTCTCTGGCAATAAATTCTCGAAGATTGCCCTCTTCTTTAGATACATGAATATAGGCTTTTTATCTCGGAAAACATTCAGACTCATGCAGAGCCATTATTTCATTGAATCTATAAAAGAGTTTTGAGAGAAGAGAGCTGCAATCATTGACCGCTTGCATCCAAAGGAAAGTGTTGTTGCACTAGGTACGTGTGGGAATGCATTGTACAAACCAGCACCAGAGAACACTTTACATTTGCACAAATTGTTTTTACACAGATGAAAAACTGTTTGCCATGCTATGTAGTAGCCCTTGTTTCAATTACACATTTCTTATACTTGCCTTTATCTGTTCCAGCTGATGGAAGGATGGACTCTCCAGGTAAATATTCTAATGATCAAATTTTGTTGCTGTATTGACACCTGTTCAGCATGCTAATGTTTTTTTTTCATATTGTACTAACTCTACAGGCAATACAGCCCTGTACTGCACTTATACCGCAATGGAAAATGTGTCAAAGGACATAATCAGTGTTGTCACTGTGGACAAAATACAAACCAAATTGTGAATAGACCTACTGGTAATAACAACATTTATTTATCTTTTTTCTGTTCACAGGCTGGGACTCTAAAAGGCAATTCCATCTTACTTGTGTGGCTGAAGGACATTATCAATCAGTTTTGGTACATTTGCAAGAAAGCTGAACATGCGACATGTTCAATATAAGTAATCTGTCATATTTTGGACATCAAAACAAATATATAAGTCAAAATGATTACCATTACATTTTAATGAATGCTATCCCACTTGCTTTGGGTGATTGAGGACTAACTGTTTTACATGTCAATTATTCTTCTCCTAAAACTTGTATTTCTTTGTAGGATATGTGGGTGGGCGTGCTTAATCATTTCACAGGGAAACATGAATGGACCCGAGGCAAATGTGACCATGGACCACTTGATGAGGTCGCCCTTGATAAAGAGCTCATGATGCCAGGCTCTCCACCTCACGAGGCTCTTCGAGTGATGTTCAACAGACGCTGGTTGAAAGATGTTGCCAAGTATCTTACCATTCTTTCTTTTTTTTTTTACCTGCCCTGTCTAGCAGTTTGCTACTCAGAATTGGTGTCTAAGTACCAACTACAAGCCAAAGAGATTTACTTTCCCAAGCAGAGTGTTACAGCTTCGCTACTGTGGGTTCAATTTCCTGAAGTCATGGACACGAAACCGAGACAAGAAGGAAGAAAGGAAGAAGGTGAAGAAAAGAAACAGGACCAGCAGAGGCGCGAACCGACGACACAAGACAGGGAGGCAAACAAAGAACACAAGAAAACATCCCAGTCCTCCGCCTCTGCCAGATGGCAGAGAAGCGGTAAAAAAACAAACAAACAAACAAACAAAAACAACAAACTGAACAGAACCACACCAATCGTTCCGATCCAGTAATATAAACTAAGAATTACACATTCACTACACACAAGCATGGATTAATGAACACAATACTAATGTTTCTGGTAAACTCCTGGTAACAACTAACTAATGACGATAACTGCAGCTCAAGATATGTCCGTCCACACCAATGTCCCCACACCTATGTGTGTGTGCGCGAGCATGCAGGTCTGAATAAGGTTTCTCCATGCAACTGATTGATAGATGGTGTAAGGAACCGTCAATCCGTCCTACAGGAATCGACACAGACATGAAGGATGCAGGAGACGCATGGGTCCAGAGTCCCACAGAGCGCAGGAGCCACAGGCGGACCAGCGCAGGGCCGATCAACCACCAAGAGAGGAACAGATACAAGCCCCATGGGAACACCCACCAGCAGCAATGCTGGGGCCTGAGAGATCGCAGGGACGAGCCCACTTTTAATATGTTTTCTGAACATCTTTACATTTTCGCTTCGCGTAGTGTTTGTCATGCAACGGCCACCATCGCATTGACAGGTCAGATGCGCCATTAGCTAGCTAGCTAGCTGTAGCCCGCTAGGCTAAAGCTTCAGCATGAAAGACGAAAGAGAAATCCAGCCCGCCCCATCTTTGCTGAAGGTAAATGTTTGGGCCGTCTAAAAGGTCTTCTCCATGCTAATGACGCCCTTGGCTAAAGTTTTTTTTTCTTTATAAATCTGCAAGTATATACGAGCGATCTTTCTTTATAAGCTACACATAAACATCCAGCAGCATCCGCTGCACACCTGTGGCGCTTTCAATGAAGTCCGAAATATATGCTGAGTTCAATAACGTTAGGACTTTTAAAATGTCTAACAAAAACAATGAGAATAATAAGCCATACATTTCTGTTTAATGATTATTGATAAGCAACGTTTGGTGCATACTAAATATTTTCAATGTATTTTCTACTACATACCGAAGAACAAACAAAATACATATTATTACTATTTTTTTTTTCTTAAAATATATCAGCATTTTTTTTCAAGACTAGAAATTTTGTTTAAAAGGTCTTGGATGTCCAGTTGCAATTTCATGTGTTGTTCCCTTCTCTCAACATAGATTGTAAAATCTATTTTGTGTTGATGCCCTATTACATTCATGGCTTTTTTTTATTTTTTATTTTTTTTCTTCTCTCTTTTTTTTCTTAGCTTTTTTTTTCTTCTTCTTTTTTCCTTCTTTTTTTTCTTTCTCTTTCTCTGAAGAAAAGAAACCGGACCAGCAGAGGCGCGAACCGACGACACAAGACAGGGAGGCAAACAAGAACACAAGAAAACATCCCAGTCCTCCACCTCTGCCGGACGGCAGAGAAACAGTAATACAAACAAAAACAACAAACTGTACAGAACCAAACCAATAGTTCGGATCTAGTAGAATAAACTAAGAATTACACACTCACTACACACAAGCATGGATTAATGAACATAATTCAAATGTTTCTGGTAAGCTCCTGTGAACAACTAACTAATGATGATAACCTCAGCTTAAGATATGTCCGTCCACACCAATGTCCCCACACCTATGTGTGTGCGAGCATGCAGGTCTGAATAAGGTTTCCCCATGCAAGTGATTGATAGCTGGTGTAAGGAACCGTCAATCCGTCCTACAGGAATCGACACAGACATGGAGGAGGCAAGAGATGTATGCATCCAGGGTCCCACAGAGTACAGAGGCCACAGGCGGATCAGCGCAGGGTCGATCACCCACCAAGAGAGGAACAGATGGAAGCCCCAGGGGAACACCCACCAGCCGCAATGCTGGGGCCCGAGAGATTGCAGTGACGATAACCACGGGCTCCGCCACAAACCGGCTACGCCAGGGCGGGCCCGGATCAGGACCCGGAGGCCACGGGGACCAGGGGCACCCAGCCCCCCAGCGGGGCCCCAACCAGGGACCGGCCGACAAGGGCCCCCCGCCGCCGCCGCAGGCAAGGGTGAGCCGCAGCCAACCGACGGACAACACACGCCGCCGCCACCCCGGACCAATACCCACCGCCAACAACCCGGCCCGCCCCCACACACCCACACGCCAGGGAGCCACAGCAAGAGCCACAGCGGATGTACGCCCTCCCCAGGCCGCGCCCAGCCAGCACCTGGACATCCAGATCTTCCAGCTCCTGGGTCCAGATCCCTCCCCACGCAGGGCGCCAAGATCAGGGGCCCAGCCAATGCCGGACAGCCCCCCCAGATGAACCGACCAGCCAGCAGAAGTCCTGGAACCGGCAGGAGGACTGGGCGCCAGGCACGGTCCCCACCGATCCACCGGACGGCACCAACCTACTCTACAACCCCGGCACTCCCATAAGAGGTGCCCCAGTCAATCCAAGGAGGACGTCGGCCCGAAACAGCGGCCGCCCGACACACCGGACCACCCAGGACCCGCCAGACATGCACCAGGACCGAGCCGGGCCGCAACCGGGACCCCCGGCTCCAGGCATCGAGAGCCATCATCAACCAGCGGGCAGGAGAATCCATCACCGACGGGAAGTAACTGAGGGGAAGAAGACGAATCAGGCCAGAGGGAAGCCAAACACCCAACCTGACAGGTAGACATAGACAGACAGAGACAGTCATTCGTACCCTCCCTCTCATGCGTACACATTCTTACAAATACAGGACATACGAAAAAAGGACGCTATACACTCATTCATACCCCCCATACATACACTATACTCCATACTCCCAGGGACAGACGCCCCAATAGAGCACCCTGCCCCTACACCCGGGAGACAGACCCCTTTGCCCAACAGGATGGGGACAAGCAGACCGCCAAGGCCCCCACACCGGCAAGAGCAGCCCACCAGCCCAGGACCCCGACCAGGCCTGATGTTCTACCCGGGCTCCGACCCCTGATGGTCCAACGAACAGGGGTGTGGAAATGCCCCCCAGCCTCTCTCCCCCCGCTCAATGTGGTGTGGTTGCGTGTTGTTCTAATGTGCACTTAAAACAGAGGGGTGGGACATGGGAATACTGCCGGGTACCCCCATCTCCCCCCCCCGGGCCCTCAGTGTCTAGTTGCATTTAAGGGGCCCCCCATAAGGGGTCCCGCCCCCAGCGCCAATGCGCCCCACCGCCAGGTCCCTACATGTGCGTTCCATGTAAATGTTGCAAGGTAAGTGTCTAATTTGCTATATAAAATCGGGACACAGGCCGACACCGGGTAGCAAAGACGGAAGCTCCATCCCGCACCCCAGTGACGTGCCCACGTCCCAAGGCCTTGTGAATGGTAGAATGAAGGAGCAGGTGGACAGAGGCAATGGGGATGGGGAGAAAATAACTGGGGTGACCATTGCCAACCCCAGGGAGCCAGCTCCCCTGCTGACTCCAATAGGCAACCCCGTTCGGCCCGATCCACCAGGGGTGGGAGGCCCCAGCACGTTAAGTCCCACGACAGCGGCACCTCCGAGCCCCATGGGGGCCCAGGCCATCCGCCCGCCCCCATCCCAGGGGCAGACCTAAATTCATCCCAGAAGGAGATCTCTAAATTGATTAATATTCAGAGTATTTTTATTTTTCCAGTTCAAGAGAATATTTTTCTTAGCGATGCATAAGGCGATGTGAACTAATTGCATAGACTTTGTATCCATGGTAACTTCATCTAAATTTCCCAGCAAGCAAACTGTGGGAGCAGGTGTGATATTACATTTCAGACACTTTGATAGGTCTTCACATATCTGGTACCAATATTTCTTAACAGGTGGGCAGAACCAAAGAGCATGAATATAATTGTCTGGTAGATTGCTTGTACATTGTAAACAGGTATCAGACGGCGTATAACCCATCTTGAACATCCGTTGCCCTGTATAATGCACTCTATGAAGGATTTTATATTGTATTAATCGTAGATTAGGATTTTTAAGAAATTTAAAGGTTCTTAATGAAATTTGAGACCAGAGGTTTTGGTCAATTGAGATGGACAAGTCCATCTCCCATTTTGAAATAGGAAGGGCTATTGATTCATCTATTCTATTTAATGTTTTGTATATTTTAGATAGCAGTTTGGGAGGGTTAAGATTAAGGAAGTCTAAAACTTTTCCTGGAATTTGTAAATCAACTGTATTGAGCCTAAATTTATTTTTTATAATTGATTTAATTTGTTGGTATTCTAAGAATTTATTCTTGTTAATTCCGAATTGTGTAACCAATCTATTAAATTGGATAAAGTATGTTCCATCAAATATATGCTCCAGGTATTCAATTCCTTTACAACTCCAGCTTGGAAAGTTGATCATGCATTTTTTTTGTAAGATATCCGGGTTATTCCAGATGGGTGTACGCCTGCATTGGACTAGTGAGGTCTTTGTCATTTTAAGAAATTCCCACCAAGCTGTCAGAGAGGAGCTGATATTAATACTTTTAAAACATTCATTTTGTTTTATATTTGAGCTAACAAAAGGTAGATCTGAAAGTCTTATCTTATTGCATAGTGTCTGTTCAACATCTACCCAGCACTCATCGATATAACTGTGTTTTACCCATCTTGATGTGTATTGGAGCCTGTTAGCTAAGAAATAATGACAAAAGTTTGGTAGGTCTAGACCTCGATATCTTTGGACTTCTGTAGTGTTTTTAAGCTGATACGTGGGGGTTTATCTGTCTAAAAAAAAATTAGAAACAGAAGAGTCCAGAGTTCTAAACCAATCAGGTGATGGTTTGCTTGGGATCATTGAGAATAAATAATTGATTCTAGGCAAAACCATCATTTTTATTGTAGCTACGCTTCCAATAAGTGATATTGGAAGGGATTTCCACCTTGCCAGATCATCTTCCACTTTTTTTTAAAGTGGGACGTAGTTTAGCTTTGATAAGTCTGCCAGTCTTGGTGAGATATGGATACCTAGATATGTAATATTTCCCAACCAGAGTTGCACAGCAACTGGACCCTGGAAAGAACAGTTGATTGGAAGGACTGTAGATTTTAACCAATTTATGGAATAGTCTGAAACTCTTCAATAAGATTTTATCAACTCAATTACCTGAGAGAAAGAAGTTTGTGAATGCTGTAGAAAGAGTAGTACATCATCTGCATACAGACTAATTTTATGTTCTATTTTGTTGCATTGTATACCTTTAACATTATTATTTTTGCCCGATTGCTGCTGCTAAGGGTTCAATAAAAATAGCAAAGAGGGAGGAAGAAAGTGGACATCCCTGCCTGGTACCTCTCTGAAGGAAAAACCTTGATGATGTTTGATTATTAGTCCTAATACATGCTGTTGGTGAGCTGTATAATATTTTTAACCAGTTTACAAAAGAATTACTGAACCCAAATGTATGTAAGGTTGCAAATAACTCTATTAAATGCTTTTTCTGCATCTAAAGATAATATATTCGTTTGGACGTTTTTACAGTAGGAATAATCTATTAAATCTATTAATCTACGTGAATTTGTGGAACAGAGCCTACCTTTTATAAAACCTGTTTCAATCAGGATGAATTATTAGAGGTGTTATTTTCTAAATCCATCTTGCAAGAGCTTTGCAAATTATTTTAAAATCAACATTAATAAGAGAAATGGGACGATAACTGGTAGGAGACATAGGGTCTTTTCCTGGTTTTAATAGAAGATTGATGTAGGCAGAGTTCATGTTTGGTGGTAAACGACCATTTTCCTTTGTTTCCTGTAACATTTTGTACAATGTTGGTGCCAGAATATTCCAGAATTCTTTATAGAACTCTACTGGAAATCCATCTGGGCCTGGAGCTTTATTATTAGGCATGGATTGGAGGGCCTCCTGGAGTTCAGACACTGTTAGCGATGAATCCAGGGCATAAAATTCTTTGAATGTGTTGTTTATTCTTTCAGGATCATATATTATATTCCCAATTTTGTCTTTGATTGCAGATATAGTTGTTTTTTTCTTTATTTACTTTTAACTGATTAGCTAAGACGCTACCTGAGTTATTACTATGTTCAAGTTTTCTATTCGAAGTCTTTGGATTAAGAACTGCGTCCGTTTATTAATAATTTCAATTCTAATTTTGCTTTCCGTATTTTGCTTAAGCTCTCTTTATCAAGGGAAGCTTTTAATGATTTGATAGTTTCTTCTATGTCTTGAACATGTTTATTTTCTGTTCTCTTTTTATTTGATGAGAATGAAATTATTTTACCTCTAATCACAGCTTTCCCTGCCTGCCAGAGAGTGGATGGCGACATACCAGGGAGATAATTAAATTCCATGTATGAAGCCCATTCTTTTTCAATATATTTAATAAATTCTCTATCCTTAAGTAATGATGTATTAAATCTCCAATTTTTATATTGAAGGGTTGCTATTCTACTTGCTAAATTTAAAGAAACAGGAGCGTGATCACTGATAACTATAAGATGTATCTCAGTGTCAGTGTATCTTACCTTTCGGTACATTAATAACATTGTTTTAATAAGCTGAAAAGCTACAGTGTCATTATAAAAGCTGATAAATTGAATATAGTACTAACAAGGGGAAAGAGGGACTTAGAAAGACAAATGTTTGTTAAGTTTCAGCTTGGTTTTTTCTGCCAGGTCGACGGAAGAACTTGAGAGCTTCCAGAACTGCATACTCATGTATGCTGGAAAAAGGTAATTGGATCTTGATACGATTATTCCATGTTTGATAAAAGCTTATTGAAAGTATTGCCATTGTTGTATTTTCCTGGTTCTAAACAAAGAATAGAAGTATTGAGCAAATATTCTGCCCAAGAAAAATTTATTCTAGGGATAATTATAGGGTTCAGCTTTTCTAAACCTGTCCCTCGGCCTCCATGCATAAACACAGGTTTGCGGTCTCTCCTCCGGTCTACGAAGCAAGGTGCCTTTTTGCTGCGTTGGACTACAACCACTACAACCAACACAACCACTGACCCGATTACATACACAGGAATAATGAGAAGTCGTAAGTATAACTTTTTTTTTTTACTTTCAGTAGAAGGGAGAATTATAAGTACTTCAAAAAAATTTGCAAATGTGCTAGTACAGTATTATAAAGTTGATGGACAGAAAAGACAGGAGAAAGAGGGGGAACTGCAGTGAATATTGTACGTTTGTCTTTTAGATACAAGCAACTATACAACAAGAAGTCCCGCAATTACCGTGTTCAAGTGGTAAGGTTAAGATGGACTGCAGCTATATCCCCAAACTGCAGCGTCAGATCCCGAGAAAGTGTATGGACAGAGGGGGGCTCCCAAGAACGGCGGAAGTTTGGCCGGGAGATCCAAGGTATCTTGGAAATCTTGCTCAAATTGTGCCACCTCCTACAGCAGAACTCGTCCAGACACACATTTGAAGAGGAGAGGTATGTCATTCACTTGAATCCATGATGAATCTACCTTATTGACAAGATCAGTCTTTTTGCCTTTTTAATGCATTAGACGCACACACAGCAATACACATATGTATTTTAGTCAAAAGCTGCTCTGGACGAAATGCGTTTGTGTATGGCTGTGTGCATGTATAATGCAATAAAAACGAAGCAAGATTGATCTTGTGAAAGCTGTTTTTTTACTTCCATACACTATCCTTCTTTGGAACGAGAACCAATCATGGCGGCCTAAGTGTGCCCTGCTCCGCTACCTACATTGACCTGCATCCCACATATTATTTCAGCTTACCGGTACTTTCAATTGCTATGCTGGTGAAATAAAAAGTCTTCTAATCCACCTGCTGTACAAGTGAGCAGAAAATCTGACAACCTTTGTGCTGAATCATTTATGGTAATCCGCTAGTTATTCTTGTGAAAGTCTGGAACTATTTGAAATGAGCACACTACCAGCATCAAGCCATTGGTACACATTTAGCCAATGGCAAGTTGAAAATGACAATTGCGATATTTGCTAGCGCCTTGCTATATGTTCTAATACTACTGTTTCTCCTCTCCATAAAGGTACCGGCTACATGACACATGAGAAGAAGAGACAACCAACGTATTCTTTTTATTTATTTTTTTTTTTTATGAAAAGTTTAGAAAAGCAAACTATGTACAAATACAAATTTTAAAAACACTGTAAACTTTGAACAATAAAAATAAATATATTGCACAAACAATATTTTTTATGTGTGGTTGCTATTTTGAGTCGTTGTGGTCCTAGATCAGCTGTAAATTTCAGTCTTCCCCTCTGAATGGAGCTTCTTTGTAGACAACATAACTGCCAAATGGGTCAGGGAATTTTGCACGTATGCAGAGGACACAGCAACTTGGAATTGGCCTCCGACTGCCTCTTCCCAGATGCCCATGTTGCCATATAGTGAATTGGTGGTAGGAAGCGAACCAAAACTCCCTGTTGTCGGTACCCACATTCTGATTGTCCTGTAAGACAAATATATAATTCCAGGTCATCCTCACCAGGCATAGTATGCCTTCATCCATGCAGTATAGCTCCAGGTAAGCACTTCTGCTTAGACAGAATTCAGAAGTCTGCCAACAGCACAGGTTTTCCATCTATGTAGGCATACGTCTGCAGTTCAGGCAAGTGCACCATGTCGGCTGCCCTTGATCAGGAAAGTGGGGAGCTGGTGTCTGTTGACAGAACTCCAAGATGTCCAGCATCACACCTGGTAGACGGGCCACCACCTGCTGTAGAATGTGATCTCTGTCCTCTTGGCTCAGTTGTTGTAAAGCCATCTAGAAAATAATCAGAGGCAAATGTTTGTACTACATCCATTATTCAAATTTTAGCCATTTTACATGTTCACATAATTCTTTGACCATAGAAGTGATAACCAACCTGCATGTCCGCTACACTCGCAGCTCTCAGCAATGCAAGCCGTTCCCGGTGAGCTGCTGTTCGCTGCCCGCCCCGGCGCCCTGTTCATATTGAAGCAGCTCTGGACCTCGACTTGCTGCCCTCACCCCTTGAACGTGCCCTACCCCGACCCTTTCCTCTCACCCTTTCCTTTACCCCCTATTCTAAAATTTTTCCATGACTCATTGGAGTCTGTGGCAGGCTGAGATTTGTACTCCTCTGAAGAGTCCACCATCACACTTTCCAGAGTTATTTCCTAAAACAATGAGATATACAAGGGGATATATTTGATTCTATTATCTCTGAACCAACACTGAAAGTTATTTTCTTATTTACGTAGTTATGGTGCATTGTCTGTAATGACAAAAGTTTCATAAATTGTCAGTGCCTTGAAACATGAAATGCTTTTACATGATTACACACTTGCATTATCTTGGAAGCCTGATCCAAAATAATACCCATAATTTCACTACAACTGTCAGAAATCATATTCAGACACAAAGCCAAATTATTACCCTCAATAGGATATATTTTTTGACGCATTATTATTGATACACTGACATTTCTGTTCTAATTTACATTGTTATTGTGCATTGTCAGTAATGCAAACTTTTTCATGAATGTTCAAAGGCTTGAAAGATTATCTTTTTATGTGATGATGGCCATATTTACATTAGCTTGCCAGCAACATTCCTGCAAGATAATAGGCTAGATACAATTTGCCTAAGGAAGTCAAAAATCAGACGCAGCTAAAACCTGTCGTGGTAAAGTAGCATTACGCTGTTGGCTTCTTGCCAGTAATAAAACAACTTGAAATGGTCTGAGGAAGGTATAGATGCTTTACATCACTACTGGTAGGTATGTATGAATGAATATGCTAATGTTGTCAAATATATTTACTAATGTTACAACAAAGAACACACTATTGCTTACTTCATCGCTAGACATGTTGCTTGTACAGCTGGTGATGTGCGGCGGCCTGAAATTACGTTACGTCGCTGATTTACTTTTTGCACGCGCTCCCGCGTTGGCTGTAGTTACTCGCAGCGCCGGGCGCAGCAGTTGCGAGTTTAATTCTTCAATCCGGCCCCCTGCTCCTTTAGGTCTAAAATTAAAACTTACCTATTTAGACTCGCCTATGAGTAACTGTTTTTACTTGCTTCTTTTTAATTTTCACACAATTGATTACTGTAAATGCTTTCTTTCTTTTTTATAATTAAGAACATTGAGCTTTTTCAGTAAGATCAGTTAGTGGAAGGAAGAATTGTGAGCTTTTCAGCGAGATCAGTTATGGAATAAAAACTGTGAGCTTTCCAGCGAGATCAGTTAGTAAATAAAAACTGAGCTTTTTCAGGAAGATCAGTTATGGAATAAAAGCTGAGATCTTTTTCAGCAAGATCAGTTAGTGGAAGGAAGATCTGTGAGCTTTTCAGCGAAATTAGTTATGGAATAAAAACTGTGAGCGTTTCAGCGCGATCAGTTAGTGAATAAATAACTGTGAGCTTTTTCAGCAAGATAAGTTAGTGGAACGAATAACTGTGAGCTTTGAAGCAAGATCAGTTAGTGAATTAAAACTGTGAGCTTTTGCAGCACGATCAGTTAGTGGAAGGAAGAACTTGGAGCTTTTCAGTGAGATCAGTTAGTGAATACAAACTATGTTTTTACCCGCTTGTCCTTACATTGTTGTATTGTCTTGACTATTGTCTTATTGTAATTGCTTTCTTGCATTTTGATCATCAAATTGATTTATGCTGTGTTCCAATTTTAATCATGTAAAGCACCTTGAATTGCCTTGTGTTGAAAGTGTGCTATACAAATAAAATGTCCTTGCCTTGCCATACCACCCAGCCCTAACCCCACACTTAATAAAAGCGACACTTAATAATACAACATTCTAACAGGCATTCAACCACAGGTGAGTCTAGTGATTTATTTAAGAAATGTATAGCAGACAGGTGACTATTCCCATTTCATGCTGTCGGCAATGGCTCCCCATGGAAGAGAAATGTCACAAAATCTGAGAAAGTAAATAATTTCTTTACACAAAAAAGGTGAGGTCTAAAAAAAGATCAACAAAGCTTCTTATATCAGTCAAAATACTGTAGCAAAAGTGACCCAAGAACTTAAGAAAGATGGAAGTGCAACCATCTTACGGAGTCCAGGTCGTCCACGGAAGTTAACATCTCGAAAGGAGCATCTTCTGATGAGGTTGCAGATTATTGCTGAGTTTACACATTTTAAGTATCAGTTCATGGTATCAGTTAACTTTAACCGATATGAGTACATTATACGGTATCGGTGCATCCCCAGTTGTTACAAATATAAAAGCAATCAATACTATCTAAAAACAAAATATAACATGACCCGGTATTTCAAAGGTCCTGATTAAACATGGCGTTAATAGCAGTATTTAGGGAAGGT
Organism: Apricaphanius iberus; assembly: GCA_028564705.1. Classification (NCBI taxonomy): domain Eukaryota; kingdom Metazoa; phylum Chordata; class Actinopteri; order Cyprinodontiformes; family Aphaniidae; genus Apricaphanius; species Apricaphanius iberus. The sequence goes on along the minus strand of JAPXFQ010002662.1, from coordinate 1,193,175 downwards.
TGTTGGAGGATTTTTGTTTGTGAGGTTTATCTCCAAATTATATATATATTTTTTATGTTATCATCATTATACAACTGCACTATCTTTATGGGGAGTACCGAAAGAGGGAGTAGAGACACAGAATGAGGGACGGAGTGCTGAATAATTTAGATTATGCATCGCTTTTGATTCATTTGGTGAAAAATAAGAATTAGTAATTATTATTATGCCCAAAATTTTCTGTTTGGAGTGATATTGTTAGTAAAACAAGAACCCCAAGTAAACTCTACTCCTACCGCACGCATGTGGTCTCAAATTGGTGGAAAAAGGCTATCAGGCTGAGACAAGCTGGGTAAGGATGGAGTTAGCTGGTATCTCTACATGATCTCAAGCTTCTCTGAAAAGGTCGGAAACCAAACCAACCAAGAATTAAATTGCTCGTGTTGATATTCATTTTCCATAAATTTTACGCGGTCCCCAGAACCCTTTTGCATGCCCTCAGATCTTTCTCATTGGCCTGTGACCAGTAATGACGAAAGAGCTTGCACTGCCCTCGGTGCATTCTCATTGGTCTTTGGCCAGTGATGACAGGCAGAGCTAATAAAAGGACTATTCTCAAATAAACTATTGTCTTTCCATCCCTATTGGGCGACAGGGACACTCAAATCTTTGCTAGCAAAATCTTCTCCTTTGGTTCCAACCTACGGGCCAGGACAGGACCAGTTTCCTAAACCTTCAGAGCATTACTTTGCCAAGCTATCCAACTTCTCTTTTGTACAGCAAGGAAGTCTGTTGGCATCTGAGTTATACGAAAGCAGCTGTCTGAAGACAGGATCAACTGAAGTTGCTGCCTGCATCTGAACGTGTTCATTTAAAATCAGCTCTGTGCACTGCTATTCCTAAACGGACTTTGCCACCATTTTGATTGTCCCTCCTTCTCCTTTTATCGTTCGCCTTAGACCGGCAACTTTCCACAGTATGGAGTCAAGTTCTCCAGAATCCTCCAAATGACTTAGTTTTTTTAAAAGGGGAAATTTGTTTTTTTCAATCTGGACCTAATTTATAGCATGCATTATGTCAATTTACTCACCAAGACATGCCGGGTGCCACCTGGGGCCTGTTCCAGAAAGCTTGGTTAACTTACCATGTGGTAAACTCTGGAGTCTTGGTTAATCAACCCAAAACCTGCTTAACCACAGTATGTTGGTTCCAGAACACCTAATAAGAATCTGGTTAATCAACCTACTCCTGCTAAACCCTGAGACATAAAGACTCTCTCAATGGATCACCGAATTCACAAATCACAAAGGAAACTGAAGAGAAAAAAAGGGCAGAATACGTCAAAGAAGTGGAGCTGAAAGTACTAATGCTGACTAATTAGGAATTCAAGCCAATCATTATGAATAAAAAGAAATAAAGCTAAAGAAAGAACGATGGCTTGGCAAAAAAATAACAGTGTGTGTGAGTTTAAAGTCCAACTCATTTCTAATCAACTTTGTTTTGCTGATATGCTGTATAATCTACATGCCTCTTCATTATTTTTTATTTTCTTAGTACATTTTAGTAAAATAATATTAATTTTCTTCCAAAAAACATCAGTGGAGTGCCGTCTTCAAGTTAAAACGTTACACTGCACTCTAATTTGAATAATAGAGCATTCCTACTGGCTCAGCTTTATTGCAGACATCACCCGTAAATATACTAGCTCTCTACAATATTCATTCTTATTTATTATTTTTCTACCCGTTATTCCCAGTTGAGGTCAACTGGTGCTGGAAGATAATGTATAATTTAAAATGTGTTGCTGGATGTTCGATTATTATTCAAAGTTTACTTTCTTTTGCCACCAATTTATTGAGTAAAAAATAATATTGTATATTGACTTTGACATATATTGGGCTCTAACTTAATTAGATGCAATCCTTCTGGAGCCAAACTAACTCTTTCTCAAGTCAAAATGAAACAAAAAAGATTTTCCAAAGGGATAAGATTGAAATCAATTAATTACTGGATAGATGTAGGTCTATTAAGTATTTTTTGTGCATTCTTCCCATCATGCAGCTAATCAAAAGAAGGCTAAGGCTAAGGCCCAGCTAACTTGTGGGGGGCCACCACTATCTCCTCTCACCCTAGCTGAAGAGTTGGGTCTGTAAAGGCTGACCAGTCCAGACATGAAAACGGATCAGGGCTAAAAAAGGTGAGATGGATATTACCCATCTAGGTGGGTCCGGGGGCAGGCTCCCCGGAAAGAAAATGTTGACTTTGATTTTACCTCTTTAGGCACCTGTTTTTTTTTCTATAGAATATAAAATTTTGATATAAATGTTGTAGCCTTAATATGAATATTATGACATCATTAGGCATTGCTAATATTGCTTTGGAATACTTTTACAGATGTTTATATTATTTTTTTTTACTAACTTTATTTTGAATATTTATATTTTTATTTTTCTATGTATGTGTTTTCAACATATGCGCGAAAAATACCCAGATGAAAACAATAACATTCAATGTGTCTATATGTATGCTCACTTCTGCCTGTTTGGTGTCCAAAACCCCAGAATGCATGGAACGCATCACAACATCGAAATTACTTATTTGAGCAAAGCTACTGTATCACTGTATCACATCGCCATGACGTAAAGATCTAAAGAGCGACTCCGCTAATGAGCTAGTACTAATTTATGTCCGAAAACATCACTTTAACTGAATAATGCGCACTGTAACGCAGTGGTAACTCAATACAAAATGTGCTGAAACTATATAGTCAACCAAAATGCATAAAAACCACAAATATAGCGGTTTTAAACTCTTTGCATTGCGACATGAGGGCTCCTGGTTATTAGCAATACCGAGCAACAGCCAAAGAAGATATTGAAATCTCTATGGAGCACTTCTGAAGAAGTTTACAAGCACAGTCAAAAGAACAAAACATCAAACTGACAGCGTGTCAGTTAGTAAACCATCAAACAAATTCCCTGGCACTGTATCAGATCATCATGCCCAAATAACCCCAAAGCATGCATTTATTACTTACCAATCTTTTAGCAACACGGCTCTTTCAACATTCTGCTGTATCTCTACGTGTCACTCACAGAAGCTAACCACACAAAACTGAAAAATTGTAATACTGGGTTTAAGAAGCTAATCCTACTTTGACCTAAACTGAGCAACAGTTTGACAGAAAAGATCTCTCACAGCAATAAAGGGAAGGAGTTGTTTTCTGACCTCTCCCATCTTGCTGCTCTGCCGACTTAACACTGGAACTTCCCTTATCTCCGATTCACACCAGCTGCAGAACGGATGTCCCCCGGTATGAATCTGCATAAAAAGCCTCCTGCAGCGGCGAAGCTCGGCCAGTTGCTATTGCAGCCCAGTTTCTTTTCCTCGCTTCTTCTGTCTTCTTTGGGGTTATGAAGCTGGCTAATTGAGATATTGCTGTTCTGAATATGATTTTGGTGCCAGCGGACTGAACCATTCTACAGTAATCAAGAGGGGGAGAGGTGCCCACAGTGTTTCTAAAACAAATACATTTTATTTTAGAATCAAATTAATGTCTTTCACATATCTTAAAGGGGCTTTAAAGTGGACCTGGCACCAAATTTGCATTTTTTGAGGTTTTTGATCATATCTTTTAGTTCCCCCAGCCTGCCTATGGCCCCTAAGGGGTTAAAATTACTGATTAGTCTTTCCTTTGTACCGGGGTATGTCTCCCTACATCGGGAAATTAGCACTAAGAAACAGGCTGTTTGGCAGTTTGGCATATGACGACACGTTTCGGCATATTACTTGTTGAGTTCCAGCAAATTACCCCATTCCCCGAACTACACCCTCCAAGCCCCTCCCTCCGCTGCACGGAGAACTACGGTAATAGGCAAACAACAAACCAACAGCATGGAGTACAGACTGCATCCAAATTGCACTGTACCTGGTTGTACAAAGGAGAACATAAATCTTTTTTGTCCTCCCCACTTCTGAGCCACTGAAAAGCTTGTGGATATATTTTAGTCATGCAGGGAATGTGCCCGACCGACTGAGGAAGCATGTGGTACTTTGTGGCAAACATTTCTTGGACAACTGTTTTTCCAACTTGGGACAATACAGTAGTGGATTCACAGGTTGTCTGAAACTTCTACCAGGATCAATACTCTCCGTGAACCAGCAAATATCCCTTTACAAGTAAGCATATTTCCTCAATAATGTCCTTCAGCTGTTAGTACACATTGTGGCATTGTTTGAGTTGTTCGCTTTACAATTAACTTCAAAGCTAACATTCAGAATTAGCTTCACAGCTAATACCCCAGTTTGTTTATGTAGCATTGGTGCTAGTATGCTTTTATTTTGGGGGAAAAATATTATATATTATAGCTGAACACTCGAAATATCATTAGAGACTCATTGACCACAGAAGCGCATAGCCTAGGCCCCGCCCTCCGAAACCTGGTTGTTCTGTGCTAATGCTCACAGAAGGGTTACCTCATCACACCTGCAATTCTACAACAAGGCTGAATTAAGGCAAGCGATCCTTTGATATAGTATTAAGGTACTTAGGGTATGGCTAAAAAGGGCCCAAACATTGCAGGGAATTTCATGCCAGTTCTATTTTAAATAACTTCTATTTCGCCATCAATAGAGGGATTAACATTCTTTCTAAAGCTCTCCCAGTTTTCAGTTGTTAAAGTGGTGCTATATCTGGGATTTTGCCTGCTAACTGTCTTGGAAGTGTTCATTGCGTCTCTATAGGAGGATATTTATATGACGTCTATGTTTGTTTCTTTTCTCGCAATGCACCATGGTAGTGGGCTGCAGGAAACATAATTTGATTTTTTTGCACGTTTGGAGGAGGATTTAGCAGAGCAGATGACTCACCTCTGCTGTGTGGTCGACTGTATGGCCTTTAGGGGACCTGATAAAATGTTTTTCAAAAAACGAAAGATATTGCAGGCAATCAGGAGATTAAACCTGGATGCTCAAAAGAAAGTCTGGTTTCCTGCAGCAACTGACAGAGTTTGTGAGGCTCACTTTGTTCATGGTAAGTTATTGTGATCCTGTATTTGTTATTAAGATCATGTTTATGTAAAAAACGTGAGGTTTGACTATTTTAAAATCCTGTAAGTTATATTCTTTTCATGTTCTGATTCAGATGTCCTAAACTGTAATCAGCACCGCTTCTGCCCACTGCTGTACATGCAGAGCTCTAAATCCGATCCAGACAGCTGCTTCTAATTTATTTAATCATTAAACCTGCTATGTGAGTGCATGTTTCTGTAAGGCTAGATTAAAGAAATAACTGTAAGTTCTGATATTCAGTTTTTCCACTGTATGACTCAAGTATTACTCAACATAACTTGTACAACAGTGATTACATTTCCATAAATAAATAGATAAAAAAATAAGGACGGTGATCAATGAGGATTTACCCAGCTTTGCAGTCACGTTGAGGATTTCGCCGTTTGACAATCACCCACAGTTGATGGGAATCACGTTGTGTTTCTGCTTGTCTTATCTCCGCTTTTAGCTCAAAGACGGCTTTCTGTTTCATAGAGATCGGCCCAACTCTCCCTGACAACATAATCTCGGGCCTCCAGACCTTTGAAAGCTACAAACTTTTTCATGAATGAAGGGTCAGTTTTAGGAACATGAATACATGTCTCCTCAGTGTTTTTGATGCCAGGACACCAGTGAATCAAATTAAAGTCTTTCACATATCTAAAAGGACTATATCGCTGTCAATACAGATTTTAAGTTTCTCTCTAAAGCTCTCCCAGTTTTCAGATGTTAGTGATTATATATCGGAGATTTCGCCCGCTAACTCTCTTGGAGGTGTTGGTTGCGTCTCTATAGCTACTGTGAAAATGTGAATTTGGCTCATATCCCGCCCTGAACACTCCCAAATCTGGCTATAAAAGGTCAATGCAAAGCAGGACATGAATATTGATGCACATGAAGAAGAGGGAAATATGGCAACAACAAAAGACAAAACAAGAAGAGAAACTTTACGGAGATGTTGATTGAAGTGCTAGTGGGTGAATTGGAGGCTGGAAGAGACATTTTATTTGGTGTACACAGCACCGGTGTCACAAATAAAAGAAAGAACTGCGAGTAGCAGCATGTCACGTCTGTAGTGCAGACTGTCAGTGCAACTGACAGGACGGTACCCGAGAAAAAAAAGTGGTCAGACCTCAAAGTCAAGAAAAAAAAAAAAGACGTGCCTCCCACCGCCAGAGTGGGTCTGCTACTGGAGGGGGTCCCTGTACACCTGAGCTGACACCACATTGGAGCATATTTTAAGGAGACAAACTAATATGCCGTGTCTTTTCAACTGTTAGATGGCGAGGATTAGGAGGCTGAGGAAGATGAGGTTGCCCAGCGTCTAGTGACAGCCATTGGTACCTTAAATTATACAATAAAACAATTTTTACATCCTGGTCGATCAATTGCTCCCTGGCTGAAGGCTTCCTGTGGAGGAGGAGGTGGCTGTGGGTCGTGGTTCTCATGCTGGGGAGGTGGTAGGACAGGAGGGAGGGGAATATCTTCGGACGGGGCCCTTGTAGTAATAGGTGCAGTCAATTGCGCCGATTATGTTTGGAAAACCGGACATTGCTGTAAATTGCATTTTAATTTAAACCTGCTCCCCCGCAGTATATGGAAACGTGATGTATTGCCTGCTCATTTTAATGATCCCATCCAAGACTGCAGGCATTATTGCGCTCAGGGACGGCAGATGATTCAATTTATTAATCGGCACACAGTCCCGGCCCTTTTATCTGAGTTGAAGGTTTTGAGATAAATTTTATGTATCTATTTTAATATTGATAAATGTTTTTAGAAGAGCTATAGCTCACTGCAAAGCTACAATATAGATAACATTGCTGGCTTGGATGTTTATAATAACAATGATCCATCATTAATGTTTGGTGTGAGGTGAAATGATATGTGTGAGAGGAGTAATATGTAGTCTGGCTGCAGTTCACCACCTCACCAACTGCGTCATTGATTCCTCCCTGTCTCCAAAATGTCCGTACGCACGGGTCAGAGTACAGGTGCGCACATTTTCCCGTCAAGTCTGTTTTTTATAAATCCCAACTTTTGCTTTGAAAGTGGCGTACGCCAGTTTCAGGCCCCGTTTTATGCGTACGCAACGTTTATAGATGAGACCCCAGATCTGTGAGTTTATCACAAATAGGGTAGAAACAACAAACTCGAAAGAAAACTTTCTTTTTAATCACCACAACACAGAACTAGATGTAGCTGTATCTGAAACAAATAAATTTGATCAAGATAGAAAAACAGAAACCCTTTTCTCAGGTGCTGCTAATACATCTGCGCACGCTGACAGGGAACAGCCGAAATCTGGCTCTCGGGACATTTCTGAGGAAGACAATGAACCCAAATGGGAAGTGATACGAATTAACGTGGTCGTTATCCAAAGTCCACCAAAACGCAAAGTGGAGGACGGTGCATAACATGTAGATAGTGTTAATATATATCACTGTAGCAGCCCCTTGACATCCAAACAATATGCAGCGAGAGAGTCTCGACGGGTGTAGACCTTTTTCTTTATTTCCTTTCTTCATTTAGTTTCTCACACAACATTGTGAGTACAATGAGAACTTTGAAGGACCATTAAACACCGTGAAAACTACAAGGAACAATTACAACACAATTATTGAAACAATCAATATCCAATAAATTACAATACATACAAAGTCTTCCTTTCATGGTAACATACCTCGCTTCGCTTGCCAAGGGATGCAAACTTTATCAAACTTTAGCCACTCTGCCATACCATGCAGCTGGCTTAAAACATTTGGGAAGCTGAGGACGTCATAAGAATAGTTTAAACTCACATTAAATTCCAACAATTGCATGTTACAGTTGCATGATAGAGTGACAAACACTTACATGTTTGAGAGTGGAGTTTGTGGAAATCTCCAAACTGACAGAATTGTTGGGCCTGCCTCTCACCCTTATACAAAACACCTGAGAGGCAGCTCCAGCAACAGCATATTTAAAGAGACAGTGCCTCACCTTCAATGATTTCATTACAGTTGTATTTTCTTGATTATTTTCTTATTGTAACTGCTCATTCGTATTCTAATCATATGTAAAGCACCTTGAATTGCCCTGTGTTGAAGGTGTGCCATACAAATAAAATTGCCTTGCCTATGACATCGTAGCCTACTTTTTACTTTTAAGTAATATTCTTATGAAGTACTGCTACTCTTACATGAGTAAAATTTCTACTTGCTATGTGAGACTGTTACTGTGAGACAATAATTTAGGATATTTCATACTATCCCAGCCCACCACCACCTATTTAAGAGGGAGTTAGGTTTGGTGCAAAATGGCTTCTACTGCCGTTTTGATGAGCCATCAAGCAGCTCTCACACCTCCACCATTCCCCACTCTCTCGCTCCCCCCACCACAAAGCCATCACCACCATCAAGGATTACAACCTCAGCATCCCCCTCTTCAGCCCAAACCTACAAGGAGCTCACATCCCTTTCTTCCATCACACCCTATCATGTCAATGAAGCAGATGTGAGGAAGAAGTTTAAGAGCCTGAATCCTTGGAAAGCCCCTGTTACTGCGACAGCCCCCATCTCCTACCACTCTTAGGCCTACTTTATACTTCTCCATCAGCAAGTTTGTGCTCACATACACACTTGTTAATGTAGTTTTTTTTTCCTTTTATACTTCACCGTTGGTGAAAGGCAAGGCAATTCTCCAACAGGACAGCAGGGGGGAAGTAGACCTTCTCTGGCAGGCCTGCCAACTATTGCAGTGACGTCTCTGCTCAACTAACAATAAGACAAACACTTCTAAGTATAAAATGAATAAAAATAAAATTGGATAAAAACAATAATGAGTGTAGGTGACGATCAGTGCAAAATCTGATGGGTGCAAAAATACAACACAGGGTCATGTGACTGAAACAGAGCAGTTTATGTTCATGAATGCAACAGCAGAGGGGAAGAAATTTTTCTTATGGCGAGAATTTCTGGTCTGACTGGACCGGTCAACAGAACCGGAAAGTGCGAGGGACATGCCCCACGCGTAGCCCGCATGTCTGTTCAGTGAGGCAGATGCTCTAACAAGCCTCACGATGGATCGTTTGTTTAAAAATCAAGCTCCACTCGACCTGACTGTCTGCAATCACCGAGTTGGCCAGTTTGGCAACCAGGCCACCGGGAAAGTTCCATACACTCCCGACACACAACTCCACCACTGCATATTTGTGTAATTTTTTGAACAGCGTTTTACTTTTACTTGAGTAAAAATATGTTGTTGAAGTAGTCCTCCTTTCATAGGTTTTTCTAATCTACCCACCTCTGTATAAATGTTAGAACAGGGTAAAGTATTTCCGGTGTCCACAAAGGGCTCAGCACAGTAAGAGTAGTAATAATTCATAATAATAATATTACTTATGTAATACATACAGTGCTGTAAAAATAATCTTAAAAGTATTTTTCCCCCCAAAGATTTAGTCAAGTAAATGTACCTAACTAAAGGTAACTAGTTACCGTCCACCTCTGATTTTTATTAAATAGTGGAATTATGCAATAGCCTGCAAAAATTTTCACACTAGTAACTTAAACTAGCTTTTGAGCCTTTACATCCTCAAATTAAATCTGAAAAATGTGAAAAATATGTTATACAATTATAATCAACCCCATTTTAGTTTGAAAAACGGAATAAAATCCACCATGAACTCTACTGTATATGAGAAGGCATTTTAAGGAAAATAGAAAATATGAGACCATCTGTTGTAATAAATAATAATAAGAATCATAATAATAACATACCAGTAAACCCACCAAGGACTGACAGATGGTTAAAAAAGCCTCGCATCACAGTTATTTCAACCAATGGGGATCAGGCTTCCTAACTTTTTCCTTCTCTTAGAATACATATTTCATTATGTTAACGTATTTTTTTACCTTTGCGAAGGAGAGTATGTTGTCACCAGGATTTGTGTGTCTGTTTGTCTGTTAGTTAACAACATAACTCAAAAAGTTATTGATGGATTTTGATGAAATTTTCAGGAAACGTCTAGAGTGGGTCTTGGAACAAGTGATTACATTTTGGGTGTGGGTGATCCGGTGTTCTGTCGATCTAGCATTGTTTGTCAGAATAGCATCCTGCAAGTTGAGTTATCTACCCAATTTTAACCAACCCACAGGTCACAGAAGGAAATATATATATATATATATACATATATAAGCTATATATATGTGTGTGTGTGTGTGCTTATTAGAATATATGAAGTCTACCAGGATTTTTTTTCCACTTTGAAATACTACTAATCCAATTATGAATACTTGTTGGATGTTAAGGACAAAAAACAGAAAGGAATACAAAATCAGAAAACTTTCATTACAAGTTTTCATTTCCCTTACAATTTATTATGCTGTTAGCATTTATTGTCATGTGGCCTATTTTGTCCCCCAAATCTTTTTTTTTTTTTTGTCTCACTGTTAGTGATTTTCCCCACAGACTTCCTCTTCAGATAATCAAATTTTCCTTCAAGAAAACACAAACGAGCTGACTCACAGTTGGAACTTAGAACATGTGGTCCATGTATAAAATGCAGACGCTAAGCTATTATGTATATCATGAAACTAAACACAATAACAGTCAGAAGGGATCACCTGCCTTAACAGCGAATGTTATGTATTTTTTTAAGCAACACACTTAAATACAACAACAACAAAATGTCATACCCTCACTTAAGGTAACTGAAGCACCACTACAGAATAAAATACATTCATTGTTTGAAAAGCAGGCACGTATGGGACTTATTTTTTTTTCGCCTCTGCACAAATTTACAAACTCTCAATGGGAGATAACATTGAGGTAATAATATCTGAAAAAATAGGAAACAGGTAAAACGGTTAATATATAAATATTTTAAGGCCATTCTTCTGACATTTTAAATTTTTTCAGGCTGTGCATTCTTCCGCCCTGACTCTCTGCAGGCTGAGGCGACTGCTTGTCACGTGGTCAGAGCGCCGTCCAATCAGCTGCTAGAAGCGGACGGCTCGTAATTTTGAACAGACTGGGAGCAGCCAGGCAAGTTAGCGATGAATGCTGCTGCTGCTAGTTAGCTAGTAGCAAAACATCGACAAAACTTTTCCAAAGAATGGGCGTTATTCTGTCTCAGTACTTTGAGCAAGGTGGAAATAACTCCGTGTTGTAATTATCAAATATGAGCTCTCGTATCATAACTCCTGGACCCTACCGAGCTACAAAATTGGTGAGTTTTTGCTGCTTATGGAGCAGGATGAGATCTCTAACTATCTAACCGAAACGTTTTTGTATCAAAAAGCAGTTACAGTGACTTTCAGCGCGTCGATAACCAATTTCTTAATGCAAATATAAACTAGCACGACGCTCCTTTATCTCACTTTTACTTAAAAACATTCCTCAGTCATAAAAATAGGATCAAATCGCTTCTTTTCTTTGAGACTCTAACAAATTGCCGTTATTCAGGAGTAAAAATAAATTATATAGTGGTTCGGTTACTAAATGCTGGTAATCTTAGGTTATATTGTACCCTTTTTTCTATTTTAGATCATGTGGTCTGCTTAACAAATTTGCCTGCTTAAATCATGCTGGGAGCTTTGAAGTAAAGAAAGAAAAAATATATATTTATTGTTCTCGAACTGGAAACTCAGGTCTGCTACCAGCAAACACAAACATGCAGAAAGACATCGGGTAAAAAAAATGTAAAAACGAAGCTGTACAGTAAAGACAAATGTAATTTCAAATTCAGCTCAAACATTTTTTATTACTCCCAAAGAGAAATCAGAGTCGTTGTAGATGGAGGTGTTGTGTGCCGACAGGATCTCCAGTAGCAGTCAGCCATGCAACAAATCTGAAGTGGCCTCTGACTGACGATGTTTGCATTGTGACGGGCTCATTCCTGTCATGACATTCTTAACTGCTCAATGTTCAGGCAAAAGAGATGATATTTCACAAAGTGCTATGTTGGAATTATCGAAAAGTCTCTTCTGAATTGATTCTTGTAGAAATTGAATCGATTCGCAAGCTCAAAAATCGATTTTATTTTTTTACGTTTTGTGTCTGAAAGGCTAAATACAGTTCCCCATGGTGAACTGTTACTCACCCAGCGTTAAATCATTGAATTTCAGGCATATAATTGAGATAACTGTTAGAAAAACAACAGTTTTAACAGCACTGACTCATACCTTTATCGAACTGGATAAGATAAAATCGATTCTAACGCTTGAGAATCGGAATCAAATCGATTCTTGAAATTTGAATCGATACCCAGCCCTTGTTTCCCAGCAACATGTCTTGGATAACACCACGATTTGTTGGTAAGCACTGCTAATCCACCTCATTTGCTTTTGCGCTCCTCTTCAAATCTCTGTCAGCAAGTTGAGCAGAAAGACGTTGGAGCAAGGGATATAATCCTTGCCCTGATGATGGATGGAAGAGATGGTTTGAACTTCATCCTTCTCTCTCTGCTCTGCATCCATGGAGCTTCCTTTTGAACTCCTCTGGGATTTAAGCTTGCATTTCAGGTACTTATTGTCAAAAAACATGATATAGTGAAGCCATTACATCTGCTCAGGATCTATCAACAGAATCATTTTATGTATTTTTCAAGATGTGGATGAAATAACTTTTTTTCTTGTCCAGTCCCAGACTACCTGATGTCCCAGTGTACCTTAATCGGTGGTAAATAAGTCCGTTATTTGCTTACACAATTGAGCAGTTCTTTATTCTGTCAAGAAGAATGGAGAACTAGAAGTTTAGGCAACCAAATTTTAAGGATTTTCAAGTTTCCAAAAAACGGTCCCACCATTCCTGCAGGTTGAAGTAACTTTAATGAAATACCTGAGAAAGTGCTGTAGTGACCATCTTAGTCTGGCGTACTTTTGTCTGTGTATCGAAATAATTGTAACAAAATTGCGATGTTTGAGTGTTCATGCAGCTGTAGGAATAACTTGTCGTTTTTTTTGTCTAGATGACAAGTACTCAGATAATGTGTTACGTTCGGGTTCTATAATGACCACAGCGAACTGTTTGCTGAAGGAATTCACGGTGACAAATGAGTCTGGATTCTTTTGTCAGCAGCTTCACAAGAACTCAGCGGTGGGGAGAATTCACTGCAAGAAGGGACATTTTTTGTGGCAGTCATGTTAGTTGATTGAGCCTCAGGATAGACGGGAACTAAAGCGTGTAGTTCTGTGCAACATTAGTGTTGCTTTAGATTTTTGGTAAAAGCAGTTGTTGAACCTCTGTCTGTTTTAAATGTTTTGTTCAAACAAACACAACCGTCTCATTTTCATATGCAACAACTATAGGTGTACCGGCGTAGCTACCAGATGTGCTCCGGAGCCTGCGCCTAGATGTGACGAAGCATGGTTGGCTGGAATGACCCAGTGTGCTTTTTTTTAAAGAATAATTTTATTAAACAAATAGCAGGTATACAAAACACAAACAAATAAAGTATATAGAGGAATTTAACAGATACAAACAGCCAGGGGTGTTAAATAAAATGCCTTACACGCAAAAATGCATGTATATGAACTGTTTTGACAGCATTCTTCTTGATAGCCTTGATTTGATGTACAGTTCAACATACCCTTTTGGGGTTTTCAAAATAAACAGAAGAAAGCATTTGTACATCATAGGAAAGTCTGTCAAAATACATTAAATAACAACCTGCAAAACTCTTTCCAAAGCCCAAGCTAGAAAGAGCAGTACCAGAAAAAATGTCACCTTTTCTTAATTTCTCCACAGGAGCTGTTATTAACATTTATCTGTCTTTTAAATGGAGCCATAAAGCGCTTGCAAGGTAGTTTGTCCAAGTTGAGTTGCCGTAGTGTGACGTTTTTGGCAAGCGCAGGCCCCCCGAACCGATCTGGTACCTACACCGGTACGGTTTTAGTACACTGTAATCTAGAAAAAAGAAATCAGATGTGCATTTGACTTTTTTCATTCTTTTTTTACATGCTTACTTAGATTAGCTTCAGACAAATAACCTTTTTTTCTTTACCTTTCAATTCCTGATATTAATTTGATTTCTTAAATAAATAAAATAATACACGAAGGCATAGTAATACAAAGATTGCGCTGCAAAAAAAGTGTCGAAATTGCAATGCGCTCTGAGTTCTGCACATAAAAATTCTGCATGTGTTCAGGCAGAAAACCCTGTTTCCTTACGGTAATCGACGGGACCCTACCTAAACGTCCATATATGTATGTATGTGGACCGTTACACCTCTAGTCACAACATCTCGACATGTCTTTGTCGTCTTTCAGTGGAATGAGGTGACGCGCTTGTTTCGGGCTGGCATGCCCCTCAGGAAGCACCGACAGAACTTCAGGCACCATGCTTCCTGCTTCACCGCGTCTGCCGCGGTGGACTGGCTGCACCAGCTGCTGCAGAGCAACAGCAACTTTGGCCCTGACGTCACCAGGCAGCAAACCGTTCAGCTCCTGAAGAAGTTTCTCAAGAACCACGTGATCGAAGACGTGAAGGGTCGCTGGGGAACGGAGGACCTGGAGGACAATCACATGCTCTTCAGGTGATTTTTTTTTTTTTTTTTTTGTGGAAAAAACCTTCAATTGTTCTCTCAGCGTATTTGAAAATGTACACATTTAAACTCATTCGTGTGAATTGTCTCCAGATTTCCATCTACGTCTCCTCTGAAACCCATCCCATGTCCAGCTCCAGCATCAGGCTCCAGGTCCATTAGGAAAAGACCGTCGCTCAGGGACCGCGAGGGTTTCTTTAAGTTCCGAAACCTCAAGAAGGAGAAGGAAACCATGGTTGGGAGCTCAAATGTGAAAAATCATCACATTGTACAGTACTCTGTTAGTTTTGACCATTTAAAGTATATTGTAATTTTCCAATTTGCTTTCAGGAAAATGTAGATCCCGCTCTCCAAACCCAGCAAGGCGAAGCAAATCAGCTGGCAGAGGAGAAGCATCATCAGAGACGAGAGCTGACTGTGGAGGATGAGCAGGAAATCTGGAGAGATGTCACTCTAACTCAGTAAAAACACTCAGCAACCAATCGCTCAGTACCTTCTAGTCACTTATACTTTAAAGGGATAGTCCAGCCTAAAATGGAATTTAGTCTGCGGGCACTGCGTCATGTGTTTGTACCTTGTAGCTGCGGTTTATGGCTTGCTTTGTCCTAATCTAGTTCCAAGTCTAAATCCGCTCCTCTAATTCATTGTTGTTTTCACCTGCAATTGATATGAATATCGAGGTCACCAGGAATAATTTGACTCATTCCTGAGTAATTTTCATGATTTTTGCACACACAATTCTATCTCTTACCATTTACATCCACTGTTTTATGCTAACCTTAAGATAACAGAAGGCTATCAGATTAGCAGAATGACTCGCCTGGTTACAAAATGCTTTTTCTAACGCTAAGGAAGAAGACAACAGACTAAATTTCATTGAGAGGTGGGATATCACTTTAAATGTTTCATCAGAAAACTGAAACATTTCCACAAAATCCAAATTTGTCTAAAAAGATGTTTAGATTTAAGGACATTTTAAGTGCTCCAGTTAAAACAGTGATTATCAGCCATCTTTCTTTAATCTAAGTTTGGTTTTTTGGTGTTCCAGCTTGCAAAGGATTCTGGGTAATGCTTCCCTCGATGAGGTTTTGGACGTGCGGCACATAAATCCTCAGAACATCATCCATAACATGACGAAGGTCAACAAACATGGTGTTGTGTCTCTGGAGGACAAGACCAGTAAGTGCTGAGCTGGATCCTGTTGAGACCAACCAATCATTCATATTCCTGGCAGTTTTAGGTTTAAAGTGTTTTCTTTGTTTTAATAACATTTCTGTGCTGGCTGTAAATAACGTTTGTTTCCTTGTGGTACCTCTGCCACAGAGAATCTATAGAGGGAGCTAAAGATTAGGGTGATGATAAGGAGGCCTTCCAACCTCAAAGACTTGCTCATCACTAAAAACATGACAGAAGCTGATTAAGGAGGACATCAAGGGTTTGCTTGTTGTAATTCCAATAAAAACTTTTCTATCAATTATTGAGAAGTAGGGATCCTACTGTACCCCGTTTTCAAACCGATACTTGGATCTGAGTACCAATGCTGATATTGCTACCATACACACACAAAAAAATGAATTGGAAGACGGATTTTATTTTTCTTATCGGCTTGTCACAACAAATTATGGTGAATTAGATAAAAAATAAAATGGTAATAAAAATGACCACAAAACAAAAATTTTCTGTGAAATGATTGAAGACTTTCCACGTTTTAAGTATCAGTTCTTGGCATTGGTTAACTTTAACAACTACGAGTTCATTAGAATTGTATTGGCCTGGTATCGGTGTCTCCCTAGATGTACGGAAATATCAATATGCCAATATATTATATTTCATCTCACGATACTTTTATCAATAATAATAAACCTAGATATACATTTCTTATTTTTTACAATTTAAAATAGAACAATTAATGATGACGATAATTTTGTAATAAAATTAAAAGATAACTAGTAGTTGGTGGCTATTTTCACCTTTTCCTTTCCAGTGGATCAACTAGATCTAATAAAAACGGAATGTTTTATATATGAAACGGGTTGGCGTGTTTAGAATGCTTAAATTTGATTAATGCTTTAAATTTCGTTTTGTCTGCTAATGGAGGCCTCTCCTCTTTCCTGTGAAACTGGCCAAAGTTTTAATAATTTAAAAACCTAATCTGCCAGGGATGAATGAACTTTGGCCTTGACTGTATGTTAAAAGCTAATACTTAAGAAGTGAGTCTGCTTGATGTGAATACATTGAACTAAACTGAACATACAGGATGATTCTGTTCATCTAATAATATCTGGTTAATACGAACTAAAAACTGAACTGTGATCAGTCTAACCTGTCACTCTTTTCAGATGACCTTCCTCATTGGGTTTTATCTGCCATGAAGAGCCTGGCTAACTGTAAGTAGCAGCAGGCTAATCAAATTACACTTCACACCACACCAAAACGATCCCAGTTATTAGGCAATTTAATGATCAACTACTTAATTATAAATGTAATTATTTATAAGACATTTTCAATAGGGCTGGGTATCGATTCAAATTTCAAGAATCGATTCGATTCCGATTCTCAAAGTCAAAGTCAAAGTCAGCTTTATTGTCAATTTCTTCACATGTTCCAGACATACAAAGAGATCGAAATTATGTTTCTCACTATCCCACGGTGAAGACAAGACATATTTTACTAATTTAAGTCCACAGACAACATAACATTCAAGTAAACAAAAAAGTAAGTAAATAAGTAAATATGAGGGCACATATAATAATGGAAAAAAAAATAAGAGCAGCAAAATTTTGTTGAAATTGTGCATAGACAGTCATTAGTTCTGTTTTGACCTGAGTAATAAAGAAAGTGGCGCAAGTTATGTAAGAGCAGCAGAAGTGTTGTGTTTTCAGGACAACAACACCAAGTTGTAAAGTGTACAAGTGTGCAAGTGTTCAAGTGTGCAGGTGGAGTAGTGCAGACGGCCATTGTGGGTCCAATGTCGATTTGGAATCGATTCAATCTGGTCCAATTCAATATTGATATCGGTCAGTGCTATTAAAACCTTTTTTTTTTTACTGTTATCTTAATTATTTGCCAGAAATTCAATGACTTGACACTGGGTGAGTAACAGTTCATCATGGAAAACTATATTAACCCTGTCAGACACAAAACTTAAAATGGCCGACTGGACTGTTCCTTCCCATTTCAACTTTAAAAAGGGCAAACTATTCTAAAAAATAAAATCGATTTTTGAACTTGTGAATCGATTCGATTTCTTTCAGAATCGATTTTTTTGATCATTTCAACGCAGCTCTAACTTTCAGCAGCTAATAGAGTAGATAGTAGTAGAAGATATAACTTCTAGCATTAACAGTGTGTTAACATTTGCATTTAATTTGAGCTATAACAATATTCAAGCTAATTCCTCAACCAAAATGAAAGTCTTTATCCCAGCTTACATTATAAGTAGAAAAATCTGTGGCAGTAGGTGGCAACATGGGCCCTTCAGCGTTGCCATTCCTCCAATTGGCTTAGAGAGTCAGAACGATGGTAAACGAATGCTGGCGGCAGTGAGTCAGACGGAGTAAAAGCAGGATGTTCACAATGAGCGAAGAAATGGCGCAGTACATTTCGCAGCTGTTTTACTGTTTGACTGTGTTGCACTCGTTGCCGTTCTGTTGTCGTTCGGGTGTTATGTCCACTGAGGGGGGAGTACCCAGATGAGAGTCAAAGCATGGTTAACCTGGGATGCTTTTAAAAGGCAAAAAAATTGGCCCTTTTAAGGGCAATACCCTGTTGGTAAAGTTCTGAATACATGCAGTTTATGTTCGGAACTCAATAGTGCAGTGCAGCGTTTTCGCAAGACAACTTTAAAAAGTAACACCAAAAGAAAACAGGACGGACTCAGTTCTGCTGTATGGAAACACTAATGGTTTCTCGTGCAGCTACAGTAGGAAAAGAAAGACCGACCGAACGAGAACTTTGTCAGCAAACTCATCTTTCAGCAGCAATTAAGTCGTTAACACGCTCTGCACTGATCTGAATAACTCAACTGAAACAATGTCAAGCTGAATGCAAACATCAGCGATACTGGAGAAAAAAACATCTGACTTCACCATGGCTACTGGTAGCATCCAATCAGCCCAAACTACCGACTTTGGGTAAAATGCAAATCGAAGAAATCCCTGTTGATGAGAAGGGCTTCCAGCTGCCCATGCTGCATTCATGTACAGCTGGGAGACTAGGCTGTTGAAATATCAAAACAACTCCAAGGTGAGTTAAGAAGGTTTTATTCTTAAGTATGGGAAAAGTGTTTTTTCTAAACATTAACGCTGACTGTTTTCAAGTAGTTCTATTGTTTTCTACTCTGGCTATGTTGTCTTGAACAAATGTATTTGTTTTTATACTTTCAACTTGAAGTTATAGAACATAATAAAATGTAATGAACTGAAAAGAAGTTTTCAGGAAATTATATAAAAAAGCTTTAATGCTGATCAAAGTAGAGAGAAAAAAATGTAATTTACATTTTTAATTATTTTTCTTGATTAAAGTGTAGTGAAAACGTACTCTATCGTGACTTCAAAAGCCCAAATACGTACCAAACTGTGAGTTTTATATACCGTTGCACCACTAGTCGCAAAGGACTGGACTGTCATGAATAAAAGCTTAACACACCATCCTGTTGAACAAAGCGTCACAGCATTAGAGGTTCACACCAGTGCTGAAGGTCCTAAACGTCAAAGAGAGTAACATCCATTCGTAAAACAATTATCGTTCCCAAATATGAAAAAATAATTGTATTTTTTCTGGTGATTTGCAGGAATAAAGAAAAATCAAACCATATTAGTCGTTCTATGTTGTCGTTATTGACGATGTAAATGTCTATGCGGATCTGAACTCTGCTTCTGATGGTGTCTTTTCCTCCCCAGGGCCAAAGTACGACAGCGAGCAGCCGTCCTACCCCGGGTTCGAACGAGACGTCTTCAAAACCGTGTCTGATTACTTTTACAGCCTCCCACAGCCGTTGCTGACTTTCGAGCTGTACGAGCTGTTCATCAACATCCTGGGTAGGTCGACCCGTTAAGCCGTTGGGAAACCTTTCCCTCTAACAGTGTCTCTGACTCCTAACAGAGGTTCTGGTTGTCTACAGAGTCCTAACAGACCGTCTGTGACTGGCTAATGTTTCTGTTTGTACAGTTCAAGCCTGAATTAACTCAACCCTCTCCCTTCTTCTTCACCCTCTGCTTGCGCCGAAACTGTACCTGCGCTGCTTTGCTCCCTGCCTGTATCCCCCCCACTCTCCTGTCTGCATCTGCTTTCAGTGTTTTGTGGATATGTCGCAGCGCCCGCCACGCTCCAACGTGGGAAGCGGAAGAGTTCGGACCCCCCCTCTGTCCCCCCGCCGGCCAAGTCGTTGTTTCGCTCCACAGAATGCCTTCTTCTGTCGCTGCTCAGGCAGGGCTCGTGTGACGAGGCGGACTCGCCCATGAGAGACATTCTCGGCAGGACGCTTCAGTCGCGCGCCGAACCGGCCGCTGGAGACGACTCCGCTCGCCTGAGTGCGTTCGTCTCCACGAAGACTGGTAGAAGAAGCTGCTCCCTGGAAACCATCTTGGACCAATCGCCTCCTCTCAGCCGGCAGCAGCTGTTTCTCTCCAGGGACAGCCTGCCGTCCAGCCAGGAGGAAAGCCCCGTTTTCTCCACTCGGGAGAGCTCCGTAAACCCAGCGTTTGTGTTCAAAACAAGCCATCTTACTCATGAACACACTCTGGGGGTTCTAACCAGGAGGAAACAGTCCATGGGTTGCAGGGTTAGACAGCCGGGTGCGCAGAAATCGCCCACCTTGCGGCCTCGCAGTGCGAGCAGCTGTCTGGACATTATCAGAGAGACCAAAGAAGAGGATGCCAGAGGGATCCAGTGGTCTAGCCGTGCAACCAGCTGCCTCAACGTGAACGTCGATCCTCCATCATCATCGTCGTCTTCCTCTTCTTCCCATCGTCTCTTCTCTCTTTCATCCGATGCAACCAAAGCACGAGGGCCCGACCCCACCTCCAGTACCTCTGACCTCTGCGAGCCCGCCGCCGTCCGCCGCTGCTTCAGCTCCTTGGATGTGTCCAAGCTGCCTCGGTCTGTGTCGCAGCTCAAACTGCCTGTCTGTGTGGCTGCCAGAACCTTCCAGAACTTCCCCCAACCCAAACCTGAGCACAGTAAGACCTTCTCCCGCCTACACGTCTGTGTGTTGTTGTTGTGTCGATGCCAGATCTAACACCTAACCTCTACTAATATCTCCCGTACATACTACTCACACAATGTCTCTGTTTAAATCCAGCGTGTTTCATTTCTTCAAGGTATCTTTGCTGCTGCTGATGTTTCTGTTTTTATAAGCTACAGCTGGCAGACGTTTTGAAGGGTGGAAATGCCTCTATTTTTAGGTGCTCAAGTTTCCTCATTTGGTGATTTTACCCATTTTGTTAAAGAGAAAGTTTGGGGTTTTTTTCAACCCAAAACTTCTTAATTTAAACATATTTTGTTACGAATAGTTAGCAATATTCCCCTGTGATTTCGGAACGTCTCAGAGGTGCTAAGGTTTGGGTTCCTGGGGTGAGGCTGACGTCACTGCCGTGCTCCATCCCGTTTATAGTCTGAGCAGGACTGTGCTCTGTGGCAGTCGGTTAGACACAACTTTGTACTGCAAACATCAACATGGTTCTCATTTGCGTGTTTCCGAATTGCACTAACCGAATGAACAATTGGACTAAGTACGGCTTCCCCAGGCTCCCTTTGCAACCTACGCAGTCTACAGGTGTAGTGGTGGGCGGCTGCAATGTTATTGAAATCCCAGGTTAGTGTAAATTGGAATGGGTTTGATTAGAAGTCTGTAAAAAACCCAAAAGCTCACACTGCAGCACCTCCGAGAAGTTCCGAACTCAGGGGGAATATCGCTAACTATTCATAACAAGCAATGGTAAAATGAAGGAGTTTTGGGGCAGACAATGCCTTATTTAGAGGGGGCACTTCGCCTGCCTTCACGCCTCCCATTATATGTATATATACGCTGATCGCCACTGGATATAAACTTCCTCCGAAGTAGCTCCAAACTTGTCTGGGTGAGTAAATGAAAGTAATAAATGCTAAAAATAAAGTCCAGGTTGGGGGAAAATGAATTTCCTTTTGAGAAGCTCCATACATGACCAATTTATTTATAAAGCGCTTTACACAACATGGCAGTCAACCAAAGTGCTGTTCAGAAACTAAATTATCAAAACATGAAGCACATTCAGAGAAATGCATAATGTTAAACAATGGGTATACAAGTAAAATTAGAAGAAAAAAACCTAAACATATAGACCACAAAGACACCAAGGACTGTAACTGAGTGAACAAGAAAACAACCCTACGGTAAAAATCAGGGATATAGGGGCGAGTTTTAAAAATATTTAAAAAGGGTACTGCTTGACAGAGAGAGGGAGCCTGTTTGCCTCAATATTTAAGCCTAGTTTTTTACTTCTCCGTCAACAAGTTTGCACCCACTCTAGAGCTAGCGATATGGCTTAAAAATTAACTCTGATTTTATTCAAACCAAATCTGATTTACTATTTTGATTTTTTTCCCCCTCCTACCTTTGTTTTCTTAAAAAGAACTTGCATGTGTCGAAAAATTATTCCAATCATCCCATCCTGGAGCGGACATGAATTCAAAGTCAAACTAAAAACAAGCTGTACAGCAGGGGTGTCTGACTCATATCCGTAACTCATCAAGCTCATGAATATCCTTAAAGGGCCGGTTATATTGATTAAACTATGACAAACTGTTAAAATGTTAGTTAAAAAATCCGCATTCGGCATTCTAAAAATTCTTGAAAATTATATTTTAAAGTTATATAAAACTTAACATCTGTACATAATGATGTGATTCAGGGCTGTTGAAATATACACTGATTTGATATCGTATTAAGGTGCACATAAATATAACTTAAAGAAGTGGGTTGACATCACTGAGATATTGAAATCCAACTAGTGCATTTGTGTAAAAAACAATATCAGTTGTCCAAAAATTAAATCTTCATAAACAAAAACTTTGAAACGGGCTGGGTGATAAATAGATCACACACACATAGGTATTGACGGAGATGTTTTCCTTTCATACTTCTCTGCTGTTGCAAAGAGATTCTCCACCAAGACAGCAGGAGGTGGTGCAGACATTTTCCAGTGTATCTGCCTTCCACTGCAGTGAATTCTCAGGTTGACAACCGTTTATTTACTTCAGCTTGTAAACGCACATTCCCTCGAGGAACAATGACCGACAGAGAGCGAGTTCTGATGGAGCTGGAAAGCTTTTTAATAGAATTGCAGCTCATATAATACTCTAAAAACACATTTAAACAAACACAGTGGTCTATTTTCTTACTTTCTACACCTCCTGGTGTTCAAAATCGTCAAAACACCATGTTATATTAACTGGTCTTATAATTTAAAGCATCTTGTGCCCAAAAGCTACATTGTCTGCTACTATGGAATGCTCTCCTGGTGAAATAATGTTGGGCCGAGCAATCACAGACGTGCGTTCTCCGTCCATTACATTTGACCGTTGGTGTTTGCCTGAGTGACGGAGGGCCTTTGCAACGACTTTGCATGACACTATCCGTTTCAGAAAATTATAAACTAAGTGAAGAAACTCTAAAAAAAAATGTAGTATATATCTGAAACCTTCAGACATCTAGCTTTGATTTGCATCCTAGTAAAAACCATATTTTTCTATAAAATCCTGTTTGAAAAACAAAACTAGCCTCTTTTTTTCCTCGCTTAGATTCTTTAAGCTTACCCAACTTAGTCCACATCATAGCTGTAGTTGATTAATATCATCCATCTATTCATTGATCTAGTAAAGTCATGAATAGATGTGTATTTTGTTTGCTTTTTTTAACCAGTGTCCAGGGTTGGAAGTTACTCTTCACGGTTTCTGTCCATGCAGGTGTTCTGCAGCCTCAGTGCGAGCGCGTGGCCATTGAGGCTCTGCAGCTTTGCACGCTGCTCCTCCCCCCCGCGTCACGCAGGAAGCTGCAGCTCCTCATGAGGATGATGTCCCGCATCAGCCAGAACGTGGACATGCCTCGCCTTCACCCGGCCATCGGCACTCGGACACTGGTGAGGAGCAAACGATGGTTCATTCCTATCCAATCACATGAGGAGACGAAAAAAATCAAGAGATTTCTGCTTAGTGTGTCAGAGGATACATCTCCTCCTTGCTTTTCTTTAAAAGCCTCGTTTTTGCTTTTCTCCATCTTATGATACGAGAAGGTTTTGCCCTCATGGTCCTGAATAAAATCTTGCTTACGTCTACCAGTGTTCACATAGACAGATTCCACCTCTTTATAATTTATTCTGTGATTAAAGAGCAACGCACCAAAAAAAGTTCTGGTAAGCTATACATGTCAAATAGTGCTATTTATATATGTAATTATTTAGTTTTTCTTTTAGTGCACCTTAGTAAAATAATATTTTTTTTGCCTAAAAGTTAAAAGTGCGCCCTCTTCAGGTTAAAACTCCATACTGCATGGCTATTCGCTCTGCTGTGACCTGCTGCTGTCGGGCATAAAATGAGTCTTTCTTTCTTTGTGTCTTTCTTTCTCTCTTCCTTTATTTCTTGTGTGAATCAGTGATAATTATTTCTTTTGTCTTTTTGTCTCATTCTCTTTTCTGTCTTTCTGTCTTGTTTCTTTCTGTCTTTTGTCTTTCTGTCTTTCTTTCAGTCTGTCTTTTTCAGTCTTTCTTTTTTTATTTATTGACGACTTCATATTGGCCCTGTCAAAGTCCAGTGTAAATCTATCCATGAAAAATGACCAAACATCTTTCTACTATTGCAAAGCATCAAGAAACTTTACCTCAGCTACCAGCCGCATGTTAGCTCTTCTTCAACTTTGTGGTCGTATGCGACTCTGTTGGTCTATCTGATTAGAAAACATCTGTGGTTGTAATTCCTTTTTCTTTGTCAAGAATAAACTGTTCTGCGTCTCTGGCTGAGTCGTCCACTTAGCTTACCGTTTCCGCTCCTCCTAGATGGTTCACACGTTTTCAGGCTGTGTCCTGAGCAGTGCTGAGGAGTGTGACCTGGACGAGCTGCTGGCGACCCGACTGGTGTCGTTTCTGATGGACCATCAGCAAAGCATCCTGTCAGTCCCAGAGTACCTGCTCATCGCCATCAGGGACCACATACATTACCTGCGCGCCGTACAGGTACGTCTTTATCATCTGGAGAAGCCTGTTTGGTCTGTTACATGATGCTTAATTTTTAAAATGATAAATGTTTCAGTTATCACAATAAATGGCAGTCCTTAACATGAGTTTGGAAGCCAAATATAAACTTTTTAAAGGAACGTTTGAAGCTTGCGATGGTAATTTATTTGTCCCGACCCCAGGTCCCCGTCGACTCCGGTCCGAACGTCGACAGCAGTGACCCAGTTTGCGCTCCAATGCCGATGTATGCCTTTTGCAAGCAAATCAGTGGCGCAGAGTTCGAACAGCAAAAAGCAGAGTCGTCCCAGAAGGCGATGGAGGAGCTGTTGGAGATCCTGCTGACGGACCAGAACATTAATGAGAAGGACAGACGCAAGAAACTAAAGCAGGTAATGGAGGAACAGCAATTCAGAGGCTGCAGAACTAAAAGAAGTCAGACTAGAACTAAAATGA
This sequence comes from Apricaphanius iberus, assembly GCA_028564705.1. Taxonomy (NCBI): domain Eukaryota; kingdom Metazoa; phylum Chordata; class Actinopteri; order Cyprinodontiformes; family Aphaniidae; genus Apricaphanius; species Apricaphanius iberus. The sequence continues at coordinate 1,167,962 of JAPXFQ010002662.1, read as the reverse complement.
AGAAAACATGGATTGCTCAAGGTTTAATGGAGTTTTAACTCCAAAGTCATCTCTCTAGTTTCAGCTTTTATGTCCACAACAGCTTGTAGACAGAATATTGTGTAAAAAACTCAATACTGGAGCCTAATACTCGGCTAATTAACTCAAAACAGATGCCAAGGTTTTCTGAGCCTCATTATTTGGATCTGTCTCCAGATGGACAGTCACTAACCCCCCTCAAAAAGGAGGGTAAAAAAACAACAGACCAACGCTAAAGAAGCTAGTTGTTCAAAGTGCTGTATCCAAGCACATTCATAGGAAGTTGAGTGGAAGGAAAAACTGGAACAGGTATAAACACAGCCTTTAAAGAAATGTTGAGCAAAATTCATTCAAGAATTAGATCGAGCTTCACAAGTAAAGGGTGTCTGCGGGGTCATAAAAGGTAGTAAATTCAACTCTAGGATTCCTGTTTGAAGCTTGAGTCAGATGAATCCTACACATGAGACGCAAATGTTACACTCTACATGACCAGCCACTCCTGAACCACCGATGTCAGGGGTCGTCCTAATTTAAGTCTCAGGTTATCCGCTGGGTCTTAAAACGTATTAGTCTTAAATCAATTTTGTAAAGGCTTAAATTTGGTTTGTATTAACATATTTTTAAAACAAGTTTGTCCATCAAAATATATGCTCTTAAAGTTGTGAAAAAAAGAAAGTCATTATTTTATCGCGTGTGTTTGAAGATGTCCAACGTAAGGAATGTACATTTACCGCTTCTTGGCTGGAAGTTGAGGATTATAAGCGGTGGCTAGGGCCTGGTACCTAAATTACCCAAAGATAGCAGATGAAACTTAAAAAGTTAACAATAAAAGAAGGAAACACCTTTAAAATTAGTTATCCTAACTAATTTCCGTCTGCCCAAATAGACCTTATGAACGTTTAAATTCCCCCGAGTTGCTGCGCGTCAGTGAATGAATGGAGGTCTCCCAAGAGTGTTGGCCAGCAGGCTAACAAAGGATCACTAATCTGGCTAGCAGTGGTGGGAATCTCCTGGCTCCGGCTTCTCCTGGCTGGCTGCGTGGCGAACGGCGTCCACCTCTTGAACAGTACCCTTTCTAGAGCTCTCCAGTTCGGCATTCACCTCTTATCGGCTCGGTGGCGGCGGCTAAATGCGGATTCTGGATGGTTCAGCTCTCGGCACACGTGGTTCACAGCTCCCGTTTCTCAGCAGTCGGCAGCCTGAAACTCAGAGGGGTCTCATCAGGCTCTGGGGATAAACGTCTTTGTTTATCAATGTTCAAGATTCACCTGGAGTGGTCTTTTGGAGCAAGTTTCTGGCAGAAACTTGGGCCTCCCTGCACCAGTGAAGGAAGATGGTTGATGATGTCCTGTTCCCCGACCCGGCCGGCAGCAGCATGCAGAACGCTGAGCGGGTGGAGACAGGCTGACTGTTTTCTATCGTAGTAGGGGTGGAGGGCGAGGTGAGAATGAGCAGGGAGTTGCAGACAGTCTACACAACTTAGCTATATTTAGTGAGTTTTTAGATCAGTCTAGCAATTTCCTTTCAAACATAAAAGCGAGTAGTGACGAATCTAGAAAATTGTTATGGGCTTATTGGAGACGTTTGGGTGAGACATGTAACGTTACTCTTCTCACCGAGCAACGGGGCACTCTCCCATCTCAGGCCGCTCACAGACAGAAGAGCTCCAGTCTGCACCGCACACTGGAGCTCAACCCAGCCGCTCCAGATGTATGGCAAGCCATTGTTTTGAAAATAAGGAGTATATTACATGCTGTTTTAACACATAATAAAGCTGGAGCAGATATTTATCCCACTAAGATCAAAACGCTTATGTACTGGCAGTGCTCGAAGCAGTAGATTTGTCGCCACTTGAGACTAGTCACAAAAACAACAGAATGTAAATGCTGGGACTGCATTTATTCAAGTTTGTTAAATTCAATACATTACTTCATAAAACCACTTTTTTTATTATATATATATCGACCTTTGTCCAACCATACTAAAGTAATGAATTTAAATGAAAATGCCTCAAGATTAGGGTTTTTCTCAGCAATTATTAGGTGAGATTTAAACATGACATTAATTAGATTATTAATTACAGATCATAATTAATCTAAAAAAATGTTTAATCTCATTACAACACTAGTTAGAACAAATGCTTTTTCTCACTTATCAGACTCTGAAGAAGCTGGGAGCAGACTAAATTTCACTTAGGTGTTGAAAATCCGTTTAATAATTTATTACTACATTGCAAAGTGCTGATAATTACATTGCAAAAAAAGTTATATTTATTTTAGAAGAACTTGAAGTCTTGAAAAATTGCTAAATATATTTTGAGATCCCTGCACATACCCTGATACCTTGAACATTTTTCCAATATTTTAGTTTCTTTGACATGCACAGGTAGATTTATCAAGATGAGATGTACCAGGTAACCTATTTAGTAACCTGTGAGCTTCAACAGCCTCTAACGGGTTTTCAGAACCAATGGGGGCGTGGCCAGTAACTTCACACCACAATACTATGCAAGTTCCTCTGTTCCTAATGATATCTGCCTGAGATCTGAGTCTCCAGCCGTCACACTGTGTATCAAATGTAGCTATCATCACTTCATGAAGAACTCTGGTAAAGCTTTATCGAACTGTACATCTTGTTCCAGCCCTGGGACGACCTCTCGAGATAAAAAAAAAAAAGCATGAGGGAATCTCGTTTTCTGCATCTGACTGTCGTCTCTGCTTCAGTTTCAGAAGCAGTACCCAGACATCTACCGGCTGCGCTTCCCTTCCTCCGCCGAGCAGAGCAAAGCTGACAACAAACCAAAGATCAAACCCCCGCTGCTCAACATCAAGAAGACCAAAGCCTTCAGCATCAGGAGCTGAAATACGCCGCCGTGTCAACCACATCCCGTTTGCTGCTTTAATCGTTCTATCTCCAGTAGGACAATTGCAGCGATACAGTTTGTTACATCAGAAGTGCAAAAACTCCTGTTAAATCTTAGTTTTACGTATGTCCATACATACTGTAGTAGAAGGCCGTCTCACATTAAGGCACCTTAATAAATTGAGAGTTCCCTCTATGGAGTAAAAGCATTTTAATTCTGGTTCCTTGTTCAGTTTTCTTTTAACTTTATTTTTCAAATACATGGATGTGCAAAAAAAGAAAAAAAAACTTTTGGCGCAAATTTGGGAGTTAAATATGCTGCATACGTTTTAATTAATATGAACGATCACACTGGGAGCAGCTGGACTTTTCTGAAGTTGTGTTTTTAGACATTTTAAGTAAAGTTTTTCTTTTATTTTAAAGGTTTCTTGTTAAAACTCTGTCCTTGTTTATTTGTCGTTGTAAGTCCTTTTCATCCTGTAGTTTTGCGTTTTATGTTACCAGATTTAACTAAACTAATTTAAGTGAAGCTAGGTTTTTTTGTCCTATTTTTGCCTTGTATGCAGGGTAGTTTTGCACTGATTTTCAGAAGAAACCAATAGGTTGTCCAAATTTAAATAATTCTAAATTGATGATTTGATTAATTAGGTCTTTTTAATTAAAGCTTTAATTCTGTTTTTTCCTTTTTAATTAGATTTTTTTGTTAATACCTACAGTCCATAGGCCTTAAATTTGCTAATTGCTTTAACTGTCATACTACATCCTCACAGGTACTTGGTAAATCAACGTTAATTTCTGAGTTAAATGAATAAGGAAGAGAAACTAACTTAATACTTATAAATGTGTTTTAAACGTGTGTCTGACTATGAAGAGTTTGACTATACCTCAAATGAAGATGCGACCGACATAAATGCTTTGTTGCTATTGTTTTTGTAAAAAATGTAACATTGGAGTGAAGAGCCACCTGGAAGTGTTTACTATGCAAAATGTTGGGAAATAAACCTGTTCTTTGACAATCGCCTCTGATGACTGAGGGACATGACAACTAACCTCCTAATCCTTGTCAGCTGCAAGTCCCCTCTAAGTTTGGTGATTACACCCACTCACAACCTGCTTAAAGACAAACCAGAAAGGCCAGTTAATGTCTAAGTGAATGAGCTCAGACTAAACTAGGTTACAAACATTTACATGATGTTTTATGACGAATTTTGACTCTTCCTTCAACATTATCGCCTATTTTAGTTCTGTCGCTTCAATCCCCGTTTATACAGAGAAAATGGTTGGTTTTTTTGCTTTTCACTGGTTTGCACATTATAGGTTGACACACTTTAAAGGGAAACTTTCAAGTTCTTGATCAAACAAGAAAAACTGAAGCTCTTCTCTCTTTTTACTCTACAGCCTCTTCCAAAAGAACGTAGGAGTGGGCTGGCTGGTCTATCTCTAGCGGTCACTTAGGCAAGGCAATTTTATTTGTATAGCACACTTTCAACAACTTTCACTTTCAACAACCGAAACATGATAAAAGCATGGAAAGTAATAACGGTTATTAGGAATAACACATGAGCATAAAAACGATACATTAGAGAAAGTAAAACAGCAGCAATCATGAAAGCATGGAAAAAAATGGCAATTAAGCATAAAATGTGAAAATCCTAAAAAAAAAAAGAGTAATTGTCTTTGTAGATTTCAAGAAAGCATATGACGGGGTGCCAATAGAAGAGCTGTGGTTTTGCATGAGGCTGTTTGGAGTTGGAAGAGAAGTATGTTAGTGTTACAGGACATGTATGAGAGTTGTGAGACAGCAGTGAGGTGTGCTGTAGCAGTGACAAGAGTTCAAGGTGGAGGTGGGATTCCATCAAGGATCGGAGCTGAGCTCCTTGTTTGCTTTGGTGATGGATAGGCTAACGGATGAGGTTAGACAGGAGTCTCAATGGACTATGTTTGCAGATGACGTGTTTTGCAATGAGAGCATGACGGAGTTGGGGGAACAAAGCTAGAGAGATGTAGGTATGCATTAGAAAAGAGATTAATAAAGATTAGTCGCAGCAAGACAGAATACATGTGTGTAAATGAGAAAGACAAGTAGAACAGAAGTTACAGGGAGTGGAAGTGAAGAAAGTAGAGGAATTTAAGAACTTGGGGTTAACGGTCCAAAAGAATGGAATGTGGAAAAGAGGTGAAGAAACGTGTGCAAACTGGTTGGAATGGGTGGAGAAAAGTGTCGGGTGTGATAAAAGGGTTTCAACAAGAATGAAGGGAAAGGTGTACAAGACAGTAGTGAGACGAGCACTTTTTTACAGTCTAGAGACAGTACCACTGAGGAAAAGACAGGAAGCAGATCTCAAGATGTTGAGATTTTCTTTGGGAGTTACGAGGATGGATAGGATCAGGAATGAGTACACTGGAGCAACAGTTCATGTTAGATGTTTTGGGGATAAAGTCAGGGAGGCCAGACTGAGATGGTTTGGACATGTTGAGAGGACAGACAACGATTATATGAGTAGGATGCTGAGGATGGAGCCCTTCAGGGGTCGCCTGTGGCGACCCCTGAAGGGAAATAATCTCAAAGGCAGCTCTAAATGGATGAGTTTCAAGTTTTGGTTTAAAGCAGCTCAGTGTTTGAGCAACTTTAGGAACTCCAGTCATTAGGAAGTTTGTTCCAGATAAGGATAGAGAAACAACCTGGACAGGTCGCCAATCCGTTGCAGGGCAACTCAACCATACACTTCCAATCTAATGGCAATTTATAGAGACCAATTAATGTAACAGAGGTGTTTTGGGTTGTGGGAGGAAGCTGGAGTACCCAGGGAACCCACACATGCACATGGAAAACATGCAAACTCCATGCAGGAAGACCCTGGGCTGGGATTCGCACCCAGGACCTTCTTGCTGCAAGGAGACAGTTGCTACCAACTGTGAAGCGCGTTCCAAAAGAATTAATGCACTTCAACGTGTTTGGTTATTGTGTTTTTTACGTTCTAGGTATGCCAAAATTCTGTGCTGGAGAGCTTCATCAGCAGTCCTTGTGTTCTGCAGAGGCTTGGTAACATGCCATTGATTTGATTCAGGTGCCTTTGAGAAGAGATTTATCTAAAAGCTGCGGGATAGGAGGACAGGTCTTAGTGGAGGTTACAGTAGCATTTCACCAACCAATCAGAATGGGTATTAAAATACATTATTTCCACTGCCTGACTGTCTAAATAAACCAAATAAACCCATGCCAAAACTTTATTTTATAGCCTAAGGTCACAGGAGTACAGACAGCATTGAATTAAAGTCTATATTGTTGGGAATTTTTAATTTTGCCCTTATTTGCCTCTATCTGGAGTATCTTTTGGCAATTTTCTCCGAAACCAAACTGAATAAGCGAAGATGGAAATGGTCAGCTGGTCTCTGAATGCTATTGATAAAATCTACTCAACTCTACGAAGCACCGGTAAGGGTCAACCGGGGTGTCAATCATGGTGATCAGGTTTCTGCTGATTGGAAGGGGCAGTTACTGGAACTACCGAAAAATGGAGCAACAAAGATCTGAAACACGGTCGAGATTGGTCACTGTTCTGGAAGCGATTGGACGGCTGAAGGAACAGCTGGATGCGTTGATTCGTACTGATGAGACTCAGAACCAAATGCTGGGGGAGCTGGGACGCAGAACAGACGCTGTAAGAGGCGATCTGGCCGGTGCTCTGGGACTCATCCACAATTTGTCATCGGACTTGGAGAAACTGTCGGTGCGGATTGGGGTAACTGGAAATTAATTGGATTTGGAACTATTAATCTGGGAATTAATTTGGATTTGGAACTTTAATTTGAACTACAATTTGGCTGAATTAGACTACAAAAGAAACCACTGACAGACTGAAGAGACAGAAAGGAATATTTGATCTCTCCCTGCAATCCAAATAATTTATATTTTGGCTCCCATGAAGACCTTCAACCTGGTCCTAATCAAATGCCCCTGAGAAGAATGTCAACAGAGTTTCCTCTCCCCCGTACACCTGCATCTACTGACGCACACACTGACATGGTTACACACACTCACATTCACACACACCGTCTCGCTGTATCCTCAATTCTCTCTCCTGCAACAGGAAGCTGGATAACAGCGCTCCTCGATGGCAGCGCGTTAACCTGTGGACTGGAGCTCATACCTGCCCATCCTTCCTGATGTGTCATTGTTAATGTCTGAATATGTGCTTAAATGTTTGTTGGTGTGGTTTTTTCTATTACCTGCGTTTTGAGTGCTGTATGGACCCACAACACAGTTGAGCGTTTTTTCCCCTCACCGTGGAACCTTCCCCTACCCAGATGTGTATTTCTCTATGTTTCATAAACGGGAGCACCGCTCGGAGGCTGCATGCACAACAGTGACCTGGATCTGTTTGTTGTTGTTGTTGTTTGTAATGATCTTGGACAGGTTGTACTGTATCTGTAAATTCCTTGTATGCGTCATACTTGTATGCGTCATACTTGGCCATTAAAGCTGATTCTGATTCTGATGTTTAAACAATGTCAATATATTAGAAATTATTACAATATCTTATTTTAAAATATTAAATGAGAGCTGATGTGAAGTTACAATTCAGGAGTGAAAAAGAAGGAGGCGTTTCGGTTTTTGAAAGGGGTTCAGGGCTGCCAACCCTTGGGGAACTGTAGGAGTGAGATATTTATTTATTTATTTTTTTGGGGGGGGGTTAGTTAGTGTTTTACAAAGGTTAAGCAAGCGAGATAGGGCGCCACCTACTGTATGGGAGAGTGTAGTGTCATGCAGGGTGAAAAAGCCTGCTGACAGTCTGAAGATATCAGACCTAGTTGTGCTGATTAAACAAATTTAAACTAAGCGGTTGCTTCAGGCCCCTAAACGCATCCAGTGCCCCCCATAAATGCTGAAATTGAACAAAGACTAAAGATGTAATAATTTATGAAAATGTGAATATAACTCACTTTGATTTAGTTTTGTTTCTGTGTTGATTGTAAAAGAATTCAATTATTTACCTTCTTGTGCAGTAACTAAGCAAGTTTATTTTTAATTCGTTAATTTATTAGTAATTTTTCAAAATTGTCTTCTTTTAAATCTTTTTAAATGTTGCAAAAATATTTAGATTAAATACGAATAAATGAATAAAATGTAGTTGATGTAGTTTTTTTAAATTTAGATAAACATGTTAATTATATTTAAAAATTTGAATTAAATTAAAATCTAAAATTACTTTTTAATATACATTGTTTGATTTGTACCATTGTGACAATCTGATGCTTTAGTTTAACCTTTTTATTTTGTTTGAGCTTCTTATTGTCTTGGCTAATATTAACAATTACCTCTGATTGAATTTAAGGATCAGGCAAATAAACTCTGCCTACTTTCCCAGATTAGAACAAATCTTGATTGAAATGCTGTTATTGTGGGTAGTGTTTTTTTAATCAGAAAAGTGGGCCCTCTGAGTCAAAATCTGCTTATGGCCCAATAAGACTTTGGGCCGGCCCTGCACCCAGGATCTTATGTCGCCAACATCCACACATGACGCCGCACCTGGGTAATAGTAAAAAGGGAACCAGCTCAACCATCCAAAAGCACCTGACACCCAAGGCTACTTTTTGTAGAACAAGAGATGCCATATTTGCGCTACTTTCTCTCCAGCTACTTAATCAGGCCTGCAGAATCCCCAATCTTCCTGGATCCATCCCCTTATCCACCGGCGGTCCCTGACCCTGGCGCGCACACACAAAGGCCAGCACAAGGGCGGCACTCGCCGTCTACAGCCCAAGGGTTCTGTTGCACCAAGCACCACCACAGGAAGGAACTACTCCTCACCAAGGATTATTATTTTTATTTTTTATTTTTTTTATTTTATTTTATTTTTTACGTGTCCTGTCTAGCAGTTTGCCACTCAGAATTGGTGCCTGAGTACCAAGTAAAAGCCCAACAGATTTACTTTCCCAAGCAGAGTATTACATCTTTGCTGTAACACTCCACTTGATGTATATGTATTAAATAATCTTTATTAGTAATTACTGAGGGTTGTATTTCCTGAAGTCATGGACACGAAACCGAGAAAAGAAGGAAGAAAGGAAGAAGGTGAAGAAAAGAAACTGCACCAGCAGAGGCGCGAACTGACGACACAAGACAGGAGGCCGGAACCCGGCGCAGCACCAACTCGGATACCCCGGACATGCCGCGCCGGGCACATGAGCAGACCGAAGCCCCAGGCGGCCAACCCCCCGCAGGCCGACACCCTCCAGCCTTGCTACTACCGCCCGATGGCCGGGAGGCAACCGAACCCAGCATCTCCACCCACCAGCCCACACCCCACCACCCGGTCAGTCCAACGCGGAGGCCGACCAGCACCGGTCAAAGGGCCCCCACCCCAGCACCCCGCAGAGTGCTTGGACCAAGACCCAGGAGCCATGTCCAGTGCCAATTTGACTGATCGGGCCCAGAGATGCCGGCCACCCACCGCGGCCACCCGCTGACACCCGCGCGCAGGGCGGCAAGGGGCTCGGGGACCAGCGACAAAACCAGCAGGGAGATGGAAAGGGCAGCGCCGCCCCCGCGCCGGCCCCCCCGGCCAAGCCCGGCCAGGGCCACGCCCCCCAGAGCCCGCCCCAGGCCCAGCCCAGACCCCCCCCAGAGCAGCACAGCACCAGGCCAGTAACCAGTGTCCGCCAGCACGACCCCCCTAAGGCGCTGCATGCAGCCACTAGGAGTCACCACACAAAGTCACAAAGGCAAGATTCACGGCACCTACCGCCCCAACCGCAAGCGGACCCAACCCCGAGGATCCCTAGCAGTCACCACCAACCCTTAAACTCCGCATCGGCAATCGTGTCCCACAGAACAAAATCAAGGGCCCGACGCCACTAGGTGATGGAGCTGAACAAGGGAGACCAGAAAGATTGATTAGATGTGGAGGCAGAACCCATCGTAAAACCCATCGTGAACATCCGTTGGCCTGTATAATGCACTCTATGAAGGATTTTATATTGTATTAATCGTAGATTAGGATTTTAAAGAAATTTAAAGGTTCTAATCCTAATATTCGAGGACCAGTAACCCTAAAGTTATCAATTTATTAATTGTAACATTTAGGACCAGTACTCAATCATAATCCGCAGAAGATGGTACCTTGTCCCTAAACTTGTACATTTCCATGTGCAAATTTTGACCCAGAGCTAATATTTATCCCAAAAACATGTATTGTTGGACCTCTGTGAGAAGTGACACGCACTAAATGACACAGCACTGCTCCCTGACACCTTTTATAAGGAAACCAACTATTCAGCTTCTTTTACCATGAAAGACTTTAGTCAAAAAAATGTTTTGTCTGACTCTCCTCCTTTTCAAAAGTAAAAAAAAAAAAAAAAAGAAAGTTTCCCAAACTTGAGTTTAAAAGCATCAGGAACTAATTAGCCCTAATTGTTTCTGCATGTTAATCCAACAACAAAGGGACACCAGATTTTAAAATCTAGCTTTATTGGTCCGATCCACATCATTAGGAGGTTTGAGAGGTAACAGTGGGCCCAGAGAAAATTCAGCATGGAGACGAGGGGACTGGCGTCTGAAAGGAGAGGAGACAAAGCTGGTTTGTTCAGCCCTGGGTAAAACTGTTGGAGGCATGGGTGAAAGTGGGGAAAAAAGCAAGCTTGAAAGGAAAGGAGAAGTGGGGAAGGAGTGACGAATGATGGGATGGGAGGGGGAATGGGAGGAGATTTAGCTAGGGGGAGCAGAAGGAAATGTTTGTGTGGTTTAAACCAAAGCCAGAGTCTCTCCTGAAAGCAAAGTGCGTGCATCTGTGAGTCCAGGAGGAAGTTCCAGACATAAAACAGCAGCATGGTCAGCAGGTGAGGAAATACTTTCCTGGATTTTCTTTGACAACAAAGTGATAAAAAGCTAGTTCCAGTTTCGATGTTGAATTTTTTTGGTTTTCCTAAACGACACCAGAGACTGGAGCTGGCAGAGCTAGGATGTTTTACTGGAAGAGAAAACTCCTTAAGATGAACCAGATGCTAACTTTTCCACATCAGCAAAAAAAAAACAAAAAACAATGAATGTAGTCAGCTTTAAAAAAAACAAATCGGTGAAGGAATTGGAGCAAAACAATGAAAACTTGTTGTTGATGTGGATAAAAACTTGGATTTTGATGGAGGGGGGAAGAATTAAAGAGCTCAGTCTGAAGACAAAAGTCGCTTCATTGTTTAAAAGAGAGATTTCGGAAGACCAAAGAAGCTGATAAAAAATATAAAATTAAAAGCAGAAACAGAGAGACTAAGGAGACTAAAAAAGTTCAGAAGAACAAAGGAATGCAAGATTGATGTGGAAGGACCAGTAGCACGCTGTTGCTGAAACTGTAAACAGTTATGATGTGTGAAGCAGCTTAATGTGCCAGAATAGTTACTCAACACCATTTTTGACATAAAATCATGTTTCCTGTTGTTGTTTCCAAGAGCAGGAATCAGGCTGTTCATCCATCATACAACGATCTGCGCAGTCCTCCAAACTGTTTTAGTTTTCTCATTATTTCAATAGATGCCCAGCATTTAGAGTCAGGCTCTCCGTATTTTCTGAGTTGTGTGATGCTTTTAACATTCTTTCAACCTTGTTGTCAGAGTGGAACACCCTGCTGCGGGCTACAGGAAGATCTTTGAGACGGTGGAGGAACTAAATGAACCGATAGCTGCAAAAATCACAGGTAAAAAGCAGTCGACATTTATATATTAAGGCTTCCATGTATCTATGTGGGTGTTGATGGGAGACGTTCTCCACTTACAACAGTCTCCAGACTCTATGTTCTAAGTGTGAACCTGCTTTCATCTGCAAAGAGATCAGGGTGCTAGTGGCGAATTTGCCAATCTCGGTGTTCTCTGGCATATGCCAAACGTCCCACACGGTGTTGGGCTTTAAGCATAACTCCCGCCTGTAGACGTCGGGACCTCATACCACCCTCATAGAGTCCGTTTCTGACCGTTTGAGGAGACACATTTGTGGCCTGCTGGAGGTAATTTTGCAGGGCTCTGGCAGTGCTCCTCCTGTTCCTCGCTGTACAAAGGCAGAGGTAGCGGTCCTACTGCTGGGTTGTTGTCCTCCTACGGCATCCTCCATGTCTCCTGATGTACTGGCCTGTCTCCTGGCTGCGCCTACAGCAAACCTTCTTGCCACAGCCTGCGTTGATGTGACATCCTGGATGAGCTGCACTACCTGAGCCACTTTTTGTGGAAATGTAGACTCTGTCTCATGCTGCCACTCGAGTAAAAGCACCGCCAGCATTCAAAAGTGACCAAAACATCAGCCAGAAAAAAATGGAACTGAGAAGCGGTGTGTCGTCACCACTTGCAGAACCACTCCTTTATTGGGGGTGTCTTTGTATTTGCCTATAATGTCCACTTATTATCCATACAATTTGCACAACAGCATGTCAAATTGATTGTCAGTATAAGTGTGATTGACTTAGAGTTACATTGTTTTCCTCATACTTTTTTGAGCAGTGTTACTTATAACCACAGAATTTAGCATCAGAAGAAGAAGATTTTAATGTAATCTCCTGTTCACTCAGGTGTGATCCCCCCATGGCTCAGAGGAAGCCTTCTCCGGATGGGTCCTGGTCTTTTCGAGGTGGGGGACGAACCTTTCCACCATTTGTTTGACGGGCAGGCTCTCATGCACAAGTTTGACCTGGGGGGTGACGAGGTGACCTATTACAGGAAGTAAGAATGCCTTGCCTTGTCAAAATGTACACATACGCGTCCATACATTTCCTTTTATCCTTTATATATTCATACTTAATTTCTGTTCTCTATTAGCGCTCAAAACTGAAGACAAATTCCTTGTTTGTGCCACAGCCCTGGTCAATAAACCTGTTTCTGATTAAGAAAGACTCAGAAAATAAGCAGCCAGACACCGCAATAATCACTAATGGAATATCTCTACAAAAAAACATCCGTTTCATGTGCTTTGGGAGCTTAGAGATTGCTTTTAATGCAGAACTGATGTGTGTAGGCAGAAAATAGCTGCCTGACTGGTTATTTTCACAACGTTTGTGTTCAGGTTCATAAAGACAGATGCATATGTCCGGGCCATGACCGAAAACCGGGTTGTCATCACCGAGTTTGGCACCGTTGCCTATCCAGACCCCTGCAAAAACGTCTTCTCCAGGTATGGTGGGAGAAAAGGTGGTATCTTTAAACAAGTTTAGGGTATATTTTTTTTGCCAGATTCCAGACATTTTCTTCTTTGCACGATCTCTTCTGGCACAACCAAAACAAGCTACCCCCACTAGGAGCTCCTGAAATCGAATATGTTAAAGATCTCTAAACTTCTTTTGCACTTGTTTGCTCTTGCTAGTCAAATTTATCAACAATGAAGCAACTTTGCTGAATTTAATGAAGTTGTCTAAGTTGAGTAAGGTTTAGATCAAGAAATGTAACATGTAAAGTTATTAAAGCGTAAAAGGAATTGACAAAAGACCCAAATCTAAATATTTAACTTTCATGTTTTGAAAGTTAATGATGCAGCTACTGATAGTTTCCCAACTTGGGTCAAATTTTATGCAAAATAATCGGAAAAAGTAACAAACTTTTAAACAGGGATGCACGATAAATCAGCATCAAAATCTGTATTGGCCAGTTTAGTTTAGTTATTAACATCATTATTGGTTCAATATGTGAAACTAGCCCAAATCTTTAAATCTGCATCCCTACATTTATCTATGTAAATCTAATCCCAACCAGTGAAACTTTAACCCTCCTTGGTGACTTCAAGAGAAACTCAGGAAATTAGTGAAATAACCCAATTTCCACAATTTATTCACAGCTTTCACCTCCCGAAACACTTCACCAAAATGTTATTTATTCAATAAACAGGCCAAATAAAGATATGAATAATGGGGCAAAAGTATGGGGATGTGGTTTGTGTGGGGTCATTTTAATCAGCAAAGTACTTTGAGATGGAATTCTTGTATGAAAAAAGCGCTTTATAAATAACGTTTTATTTGATTGATTTGACCAAATGAAATGGTCTGAATTTTGAAACAGTCGGTGTAAAGTCCTTGCTTGAATTTTTTTTGTGTGTGTGTGTCCTTGTTGTGCTATGTATTCCGGATAATAACAATGGTAATAATAAGTAACCAGTTTCCCCTATGTGTGTTGTGTCCGTTTAGGTTCTTTTCGTACTTCAGAGGCATTGAAGTGACTGACAACTGTTTAGTAAATGTCTACCCAATTGGTGAAGATTTCTACGCCGTCACAGAGACCAACTACATAACCAAGGTGGATCCAGATTCGCTGGAGACCTTGGAGAAGGTGAGACGGAATTTAAATGCAACATCAATCCATCATCTATACTGTCTATCCTATGAAGAGTTATGGAGGGGGCTGGTGCCTATCTTCAGCTGTCATTGGGTGAGAGGCGGTCTACACCCTGGAAGTCCATCGCAGGGCAACACAGAGACAGACAGGACAAAAAAAAGAAAAAACATTCACGCACACACTTGGGCAATTTGGACAGACCAATTCACCTACTAGGTGTTTGGACTGTGAGAGGAAGTCGGAGTATCTGGAGGGAAACCACGCATGCACATAGAGAAAGACCTGTTACAGAAATATTTAATCGTTATGTAAATTAATTAATTACAAGGAATATGGCATATAAGAGATCATCCGAATGTTTTAACAGAGTATGCCTTTCACCTATAGGCTCCTTTAGCAACAGTGAGAAGTATTTTGCTTATCCTTGTTATAAGCTATTACATTGTGAATGTTTGAGGGAGGAGTTTTATTCAGTCAGAAGGCAGACGTGGGGCGGAGGAGTCTCAGCGTTATCCCCTGTACAAAGCTGGTTGAGCTCTTAATGAAAGAAAACGCGGCTCAGGACATGGATTTCCATAACAGACCCCAAGCTGCTATTTGAACCCAGGACCTTCTTGCTGTAAGGCAACAGTGCTACCAACTGTGTCGCCCTTAACTGCAACAATACAGTTAAATTTAAAAATACTTTCTCAAAGGGAAATACAATGTTGGCGTATCATGTTATTTAATTAAATGCAAAAATACTTTCCTGGTTCCCGAGGGAATTTAAGTGCTGTAGCTCATGCCACTTAATTTTTCAAGGAGTTGTTAGATTTTAGAACTTGACAGGTGAGCTTTCTTTTTCAGGTGGACCTGTGTAAATATCTGTCCATTAATGGGGTCACAGCGCACCCCCACATTGAAGCAGACGGTACGGTCTACAACATTGGCAACTGCTTCGGCAAGAACATGAGTCTGGCTTACAATATCATCAAGATCCCACCGGCACAAAGAGGTGAGCCACGCCGTCAGCATGGTTCCTATATGCACGTTGGATGTCTTTTTGTTTTCATCCAGTAATTGGTCTTTGTCAGATGAAGTATCAGTTGCTGCAGGCGTGATACATGATGGGATAGTTAAGAAACAACAACAGAAACATTGATTGCTTTGTGTGTTTATGAAACTGGACAAAATCCATTTCCCTTACCATAATCCAGTTGCCTACGCTTGGATAGTTTTGGTCTCAAGTGAAAGGGGATTACTGAAAATGGCGGTGACAAGCACCTGTTTTCCTTTCAGAAAGGACAACATTTCAATTCTTTTAAAAATAAGAATTCACTGCTGATGTCGTTTTTTGCACCAAATAATCTGATGCATATGGTTTGTTCAAGCCCACGGTTAAAAGAGTGAAGCAAATCATGCAGGAAAAAAGCTAACCTTGGCTATGTCCAACTAGAACCAAGCTTAGCTTACCTTGGCAGAGATGAGCTTGTTGTTGCAGGCCTGTGGTCAAAATGTGAGCAGATCTTGTACCCAACCATGTGTGAAATGTCCGTATGCCTGCAGGTTATGGATCTATACTGTCGATTGTAGAAAACTTCTGAAAATATCTGTCCCCAGTCTTCTTCACAAGTTTATCCCTTTGGGGGACGCATTCATCCTATGTCTTTTTATCCACAATTGTGACTCCAATGTGCTTCTTCAGTCGATCTACTGCGGCTTCCCTTTGCCACGCGAGGCGCTTACATTCAAGATGGCTCCAGGGGGTAGTGGTTCTTAGGCAGGTCACATGTCATGACAATGGCTCGCATGCACGCAACAATGGAGGACAAAAAAGAGCTTTCGCACTAGCTAGCCAGACCTGTGCTGCCGTTAAATAAAACCAGGGGATTTATTACTAATTTAGATCATATTTTTGCAGATGATCGTAAAAGAAGTTAGCTGTGTTTTGCACAAGTTAACTGTGTTCAAACCTGACCTCAGGTATGAATGTTTGCATGGTTGTTTGTGTCTGTATTGCCATATGAGGGACCGACGATCTCTCCAGGGTGAACCTTTTGCCCATGGACATCAGCTGCATGGATCAGTGGATAGATAGAGGTTTGTCACTCCTGCTATCCAAGCCACGTACAACACAATGCTTCCAAAAGCTCAGCACTTTGTCTTCTAAGTTTGGAGCATTCAGAGAGACGGATCTTGGTTCATTCCTCAGTTCAGCTCCCAGGTGACCTAAAGTGTTTAGCTTTGGGGATTGAGTTCACTATTTTAATAAGTTTTATGTAATTTCTTGGCAATTTCTGTGTTGATCTAGATTCGTGTTTTGATTGGTATCCTGCTGAAAGATCTAAAGAGGACCCCTTTTCAGTTTTCTGGCAAAATTCACCAGATTTTTATCTAAAATATGCTGGCCCTTTAATAAAAATATACTCAATGTTTGCAGGGCTTTTGGAAGAAAAATGGACAGTTCCTTGTCATTACTCTGAGAAAAATGTACTTTACCGTCGCCCACTGTGCATGGTAGCGGGGTTATGTAGGTTCTCACCCAACTTAGTTCTGATGCCTGAGCCTGACAGAAATTGGGCTCTCTGTCACGTCATATTTATAACAAATTGCAGTAACAAATCAAATAATGCATCTGTATGTAGTTAGCAAAGACAATCAGTTTTTCCACGAGGGACACAGCTGCAAAGATTTCACGTCTTATTCATAAATCAAAATAAAGTGAAGTAAAAAAGAAATATCACTGTTTATCTCCAGATAAATCCGACCCCATAAAGAAATCCCAAGTTATGGTCCAGCTACCCAGCAGTGAGAGGTTAAAGCCCTCCTACGTACACAGGTACACATTAACAGCCTGCTACTCCAAACGTCCAGAAAGAAAGCCTCTTCTTTTGTTTTTCAAAGAATCCAATAAATTTAATCCTTTTTGTCCTTTTGGCTCTGTGTAGTTTTGGCATGACTGAGAACTACTTTGTGTTCGTGGAGCAGCCAGTTAAGATCAACCTGCTGAAGTTCCTGTCGTCTTGGAGCATCAGAGGAGCAACGTACATGGACTGCTTTGAGTCCAACGAAAGCATGGGGGTAAAGACAGATGATTAGTGTCTACAGTTCACTCACGGATATGGTCTGAATACTCTGGGTTCACTTGCGCGTGTTTCCTGCCTGTAAAAATCAAGTCATCTACGTTGAAATGTGTGAAAACGTGAATTTGAACCCTTCCTTGTGTTCGTGTGTTGCAGACTTGGTTCCATTTGGCCACGAAGGAGCCTGCAGGTTACATGACGAGCCACAAATACAGAACATCTGCGTTCAACGTCTTTCATCATATCAACGCCTATGAAGACCAGGGGTTCATCGTGGTCGACCTCTGCACGTGGAAAGGGTGAATGTGAAGCTCTGTAAATGTTTTTGGTTTAATTTTTTTCTGCTTGCAACGCACTGATATTTTGGTTCTATTTGCAGGCATGACTTTGTGTACGACTACCTGTACCTAGCCAACCTGAGGCAAGAGTGGGAGGAGGTGAAGAAAGCAGCAATCAGAGCTCCTCAGCCTGAGGTCAGACGATACGTCCTGCCGTTGGATATTCACAGGGTGAGAGCAGAAACACAAACACACAAACAAACAGCAGTTTGGAGTGTTGTGACTCGTGTGTGCCTTAAAATAGAAATCCTTGTCTCTCCAATTTCTACATTTGGTCCTGTTAAAACCACAAACCTCATTGTGTTTTGCTTGCATTTTTATTTTACTGACAGTGCAACACAAAGCAGTGAAAAAAAAGAAAAGAAAATAATATGTGGTTCTGTAACTAAAAACAAATCCTGTTATTGTGTGCTACCGGGTGCAATTTATAAAGTTACATAGTCAAAAAAGACCAGCAAAGTCAAACTTTCACCATGTCATTCATTAGGGCTGCAACTAACGATTATTTTCATAATCGATGAATCTGTCGATTATTTTTTACGATTAATCGGAATTAATTAATTAACCTACTTTTACTAAACACAACATTTTCATGGTCTGTGGGCTTTTGGAGTAAATGGAGACAATGCAAACTAAATATTAAGTTAATAAGCTGAATATTTCGCCTGGAAACAATTGTTTTCTATTTGAAATGCAAATATTTTTTATAAAAAATATTTAACAAGCTAAATATTTTGCAAACAAACTAAATATATAGTTTCTTAGGTAAATATATAGTTTTTTTTGTTTTTTATTTTGAGGACACGTAAAAAAAAAAAAATATATATATATATATATATATATATATATATATATATATATATATATAGTTTTTGAACTAAATAAGGTCTCCAAAATGAGCAGATTTGACCCAAGTGCATGTAACGTACCTCCAACATACAAACATATGACATAGTTACAAAACATATGACATACAAAATACCGTTTACCGGCACCCCCACCCCCTGAGAATAAACTACAGCCCCTGTTGTGTTTCCTGGTCTTCATGAGGCTGTTTGTTCTCTGATGTTCTTTATTCAATTCAAATCAAATCAAACTTTATTTATAAAGCGCTTTTCAAACAAAGAAAGTTACTCAAAGTGCTTTACAGATTTAAAATAACCCCAAAACCCCCCCTTCAAAAAATAAAATCATCAGTGCAAATACAACCCCCTCCCAACCCAACCCATCAACCATACTCACTCACACACACACTTAGAAGCTACAAAAAGCGGGCTGAGTACAGATGAGCCAGGAAATGCCATCATGGAGACATCTGCATCAGCAGCAGCAGATCAACAGCAGCAGCCAAGGCTCCCACCCAGGGCGCCCAGAGGAGGGAGGGCTGGTACCCCCACCTCCACCCAAGCGCTACCTGGGGGGCACCCAGGCAGCCACAGCCGACCACCGCCCCCGATGCAGGGGGCTCCCCAGAGAGGAAACACTGGCAAGAAAGATTAAATACATTAAAATATAAAGTTAATAAAATATAAAGTATATAAAGTATAAAACAATAAGTGTAAAACAAATAATAAAAATGCAAAGCAGATTAATAAATAAACAGTTAAAAGCTGAACTAAAAATTAAATCAGGTAAAACATGCTGAGCGATTAAAAATATATTAATAAATAATAATTAGTTAAAGGCTAAGCTAAAAAGGTGAGTCTTGAGTCTGCTCTTAAAAACATTAATGTTCTCTGCGGCCCTGAGGTCCTCTGGCAGCCTGTTCCAGAGGTGAGGGCCATAATAATTGAAAGACGCCTCACCATGAGTCTGTGTCCTGACTTTGGGGATGATAAGGAGACGGCTACCAGAGGAGCGCAGAGACCGCGAGGGTTCATACGGTAAAAGCATTTCTGACAGATACAAAGGCCCAAGACCATTAAGACACTTAAAGACCATTAAAAGAACCTTAAAATCGATCCTAAAACATACGGGCAGCCAATGCAGTGATTCTAAGACCGGTGTAATGTGCTCCCGCCTCCTAGTCTTCATCAGGACACGAGCTGCTGAATTCTGTAGAAGCTGTAAACATGAGGTAGTCTTTTTGGGAAGACCAGAAAGCAGGGCATTACAATAATCAATTCTACTGGTGATAAAAGCATGCATTAGCGTCTCCGTATTGCCCCGAGAGAGAATGGGGCGGACTCTGGCGATGTTCTTTAGGTGATAAAAACCTATTTTGGTGATGTTTTTAATGTGAGGGATAAAAGTCAGCTCAGAGTCAAAAATCACACCCAGGTTCTTCACTTGTAAAGAAGAATTAAAAGACAATGATTGTAGTTTTGGTAAAAGTTTTTCTCTCTGAGCCTCAGGACCGATAACTAAAACCTCAGTTTTGTCCTGGTTGAGCTGGAGAAAGTTTTCTGCCATCCAGGATTTAATGTCTAAAATGCAGTTAAAAAGTGCATCCATTGGGCGTGTGTCATCAGGAGACATGGAGATGTACAACTGTGTATCATCAGCATAACTGTGAAAGTTAACTCCATGTCTCCTGATAACACTGCCAAGAGGGAGCATATACAGGTTAAAAAGCACTGGGCATAAAACTGAACCCTGGGGAACACCACAAGTGATCTTATGGACCTTAGAGGAACAGGTATCTAAACTTACCGTAAAAGTCCTGTCTGTGAGGTAGGATGTGAACCAGTTGTGAACAGCACCAGAGAGGCCGATCTGTTTTAAACGAGTTAAAAGAATAGTGTGGTCTACTGTATCAAAGGCAGCGCTTAGATCCAGAAGAACCAACACTGTCACCTTTTTAGCATCATAGTTTAATCTAAAATCATTTAAAATCTTTAAAAGCGCAGTCTCTGTGCTGTGGTTCATCCTAAAACCAGACTGAAATTTCTCTAGGACATTATGAGCGTTAATAAAATCATTAAGTTGAATAAAAACAAGTTTTTCTAAAACTTTGCTTAAAAATGGTAAGTTAGATACTAGTCGGTAGTTGTTTAAATCATTAAAATCTAAATTGCTCTTCTTCAGCAGGGGCCTAACTACCGCCGCTTTAAAGGCAACAGGAAAACCCCCCGTCTGAAGGGAGCAATTCATAAAGTTTAAAATCTCATCTTTAAAAGAACCATAAAATTGCTTAAAAAACCTGGTGGGAATCGGGTCCAAAGCACTTGTGGTGGGCCTCACTGAGGAGAAAACTTTATCAAGGGTCCCAGCTTCTACCAGGACAAAACTGTCCAGTGTTTCCTCTGGTGAAGGCAGACACTCTGATTTGTCTAAAACCATGTTTGCTTGAGAGGATAAAATATTACATCTGATGGTGTCTACCTTCCCTCTGAAGTGGTCTGCATACTCCTCACAGAGACTGTTTGAGGGGGTTTTCGGAAAAGTATTAGAATTATGATGTAAAATGTTGTCAATGGTGGAAAACAGAATTTTGGGATTATTTTTATGTTCTGAGATGATTCTGGAAAAGTATGTATTTCTGGAATTTCTTAAATAGTTATTATATAATCTGAGATGTTCTATGTATATCTGATGATTTATTGTGATTTTATTTTTCCTCCATTTCCTTTCTGCCACCCTGCAGCTCCTCTTTAATTTTCTAATAGCTGCATTTCTCCACGGTACTGTACGTTTTGAATGAGGGTTTATAACTTTAATTGGAGCCAGCAGGTCGAGAGCAGATTGAAGCCTACTGTTAAAATCATTAACGATAAAATCACAGGGGGCAGGTAAAGGTATAGGAGGAAATTTTTTAAAAACTTCAATTCAATTATTTGACCTCTGAGGTGAGCAGAGAGCAGCTGGATTTATTGTGAGATTAAAATGTCCCACAGTTTGTCTTAGGTGACTTCTGAAAGCATCTAGTTACGCTGTTTTATTTGGGTGACAGATTTATAGGGGCTGAACAGGAATGCATGCCACACTAATACAAAAGTAAAAAAAAAACATAATTACCTAAACTCTAATTTTAAGTTTTACGCATCACTGTGTTTTGCTCTAACTCTTAACTATCTGGATTTTGTGACTAAAGTGGGAAAAGTAACGTTTTATCAACAGTTTAGTTCGGTTTACATCGTTTTGCTAACCTGTTTCTGAACACAAACCTAACTCTGGTTCAGGAAGAACAGGGTAGGAACCTCGTGTCTCTGTCCTACACAACAGCAACAGCTGTCCTTCACAGCGACGGGACCATCTGGCTGGAGCCTGAAGTTCTTTTCTCTGGACCAAGACAGGGTAAATACACACACACACACACTCGATTTATTCACAGTATAAAAGCAGCACATACAGGTGATCAGACATTAGACTAAAAATGCAATCAGGTTGCTGCCAGCTTTATTTATTTTTCAGCTGGAAAACCACCCCTGTTCAACTCTTTTGTTGAGGCTAAAAAAAAAAAATTACAATTGACTGTAAGTTTACAAAAGGAGCAGCTACGGCAAAGCCTTTAGGATCAATTATATAGGATAAATTATAATCTGTTTTTAATATTTGCTTCAAACGAGCTATTGTTCGTTGCTATGGCAACATTCCTGCAGCATTCAATGCGATCTGTAGACCCCCTCTGGGGAATTCTGATCACAATGTAATCCACCTACAGCCAAGATACAGGGCGGTGGTGAAGAGGTCGAAAACTGTCACCAAAGAAATACGTTTGTGGACTGAAGCATGTAAGAAAAAACTGAGAGATTGCTTCCAGGGTACAAACCGAAAAATAATATTCCAGCATTCTGAAGATGGTAAATGGCCTGTATTTGTGTAGCGCTTTACTCAGTCCCTATGGACCCCAAAGCACTTTACACTACATTCAGTC
Organism: Apricaphanius iberus; assembly: GCA_028564705.1. Classification (NCBI taxonomy): domain Eukaryota; kingdom Metazoa; phylum Chordata; class Actinopteri; order Cyprinodontiformes; family Aphaniidae; genus Apricaphanius; species Apricaphanius iberus. The sequence continues at coordinate 1,145,568 of JAPXFQ010002662.1, read as the reverse complement.
ATCCACACATTCACACACTGGTGATAGTGAGGTAAATTGTAGCCCCAATTGCCCTGGAGAGCAGTAACGGAGGCGAGGCTGCCGGACATTGGCGCCACCGGGCCCTCTGACCATCACCAGTAGGCAACGGCTGAAGTGTCTTGTTTAAGGCCACAACGACAGAGACCGACAGAGCCTGGGCTTGAACCAGCAACTTTCCAGTTGGAAGATAAACTCCCAACTCCTGAGCCAGATGTTCATGAACTCACTGTCTCTATCTCGTCTGATATTAACTTTTGTGAGGATAACATGTGTACGACTACAAAGGTGAAAATTTTTCCGAACAACAAGTCCTGGCTATCTAAAAACTTGAACAACTATCTTAATGAGCAGAAACTTGCTTTCTGATCTGGTGACAGAGATCTGCTGCATGAGAAAAGTAGAATGTTAAGAGGGGCTATTTTAAAAGCTAAGATTGAATAAAAAAAAAGTCAATAAAGGATTATTCAATTCAATTGAATTCAAGTTATTTTTCATTTACAATGGTCCCTCATTTATTATTAAAATAACCCGCAACAGTGAAAAATCTGCAAAGTAGTCATCTTTATTTTTTATAATCATTAAAACAGGCTGTAAAACCCCTCGCCACACAATTTTCACAGACATACATTAACATTTACTCACATTTTTTACTTGTTTTAATACGCAAGCCTTCATAGATCTAAAACATAAAAGTATCATTACGCAATTCGGTCTCTCCGCTGTTGTGCCGCTTGGTGCGTCTTTCTCCACTGAAGGTCTCGAAGCAGTTGTCGTTTCCGAGTGAGGAACATAATTACGTGCAGTTTTTTGTGTTGTTTTTCCTTCTGGATGAGAATATTATTATAACCAGACGTGATAAATTTGGAAAGCACAGGAGACAGGAGGAGATTGAGAATTGCCTCTAATCATTTAGGAGGCAAAAAACAATGCAAGTTAGTGCGCTTTACAGAAAGCATTTAAGTTGTGCTGTTAAAAAAATCCACCAAACAGCGAAGCAGCACAGGATGGACCTGCGTTATAGCAAAGGAACTGTATTACTGTATTTTTTCTACATCTTGAAACAAGTAACCGTGACATTGCAGGACTACGCCCTGCAGCTGACTACCAGTCTTTTAAAACATGACATATCTACTGCAAAGAATGAAGCATATGAGCAAAAAGAAACATGACTGCATAAGAAAGTGGAGTGAATTAAATAGTATTTTGTTTAGATATTGATGCGGAAACTTTGCTGGGAGCACAAGTGGCTGTTAGATCAGTGTTGGTAAATAATTTCCACATTGGTTTGGTGGGGACAAACCCGTCAATCATAAATATTGCTGGGGACATGTCCCCGCTGTCCCCGGTTAAAATGACGCCTATGAGGAAACGCCTTGCATATAGAGTCTTTCCAACTTATGATCAATCAAAACTTTGGATAAAGTAGAGCTTAATTCCAGCTTCAAGTGTGGCAGCGGAGTACAGATTCAGCCGCAAGAACAACATCTAAAGCCCCATGAAAAGTCCTCTGTCCGAGCAAAAGTCCAAAACCCCAAGACAATAACCTCTGCAGCAATCCTTCTATTTGATAATGCACAAATGGGTGAGCAATTCAATTCTCAGAGTTAAGTTCTGATACTGTGCATTCAGACCACACAAGGTGAGTATTTCAGGTGAAATTGTTTAATTTAATGTTTACGTCTAGTTCTCTGGTAAATGAATAAAAAACTACTTACTGCTCAAAACGTTATTATTTCAAAAGTTGACGGATATGAATTAATTATGGACAGTTTTTTTTTTAAACCCCATCGGTCAAAATGACAGACAACAAAAATGTCTAGCCCGACCTCTGGTATTATTTGTTTTCAAGGAGATTTAAGCTGACGACTTTGTACTCAGGGATAAGTGTTTTATAGTTTTGATGGATCTCTTTTGGGTTAATATTGTTGTATACAGTTTACTTGTCTATATATTTTTTTCCTGCCCCTCTTGTCTCTTTCAGCCTTCGAATTTCCGCAGATCAACTACTCCAGGTTTTGTGGAAAGAAGTACTCATTCGCCTTCGGCCTCGGGCTCAACCACTTCATCCCTGACAGGGTAGGGGAACTTTACGGTTTGGTGAGACGGTTGTGAGCTCACCTGAGACACACACACACACACACACACACACACACACACAGCTTTGTGAGCGGCTGTCCTGTTTCTGCCTCAGATTGTCAAGCTGAACGTGCAGACCAAAGAGACATGGGTGTGGCAGGAGGAGGACTGTTACCCATCAGAGCCGCTGTTTGTCCCAACGCCTGGAGCCACGGAGGAGGATGATGGTACGATCCGCACACACATAAATCTGCCAAGGGTTCCAGCATGGCTAGATCTCATCAGCAGCGTTTCAGTAACTTGCCTAATTTATGGTCCCTTTAAGGGCAACAGAGTTGGTCGTCAAAGAAGGAAATAGAGCTCCTGCACTAAACCCTGGCATCAATGAATCGATGGTGAGACGTTTGCTTTAGTGGGCAAGAGGAAGGGGATACCCAATTCATGTCGGATCAACCCCAAAACGCAACCAGTTGTTCCTGGTCCCGTTGCAGACATTTCTTGAAAATTTTATAGAAATCCATTTATATTTTTTTTCTGTTATATTGCTAACAGACAGGCACGAAAACATCACCTCATGGTGGAGTGAGTTAAAACGGAAAAAAAAATCAACCGTATATCGTCTTTCTGTGTAAATATCTCGTGTTATTGTCTTTGTTGTGAAAAATGAAGACCCAAATGCAGCAAAGATAAGAAGAGTGGATTTAATATAACAAGACCAAAACTTACAAAAATGGACAGGAGGGAAAATAAATCACAGGTACCAGAAGATGGGGAGCAACTACGACAAACTAGCACTGAAAAGAGAGAAGTGGTAATCTTAAATACACTGAGGAGAAATGAGGAAATGACTGAGAAAGCAAGAGAACCTAATTACGGGTAAACTGATGCAGATGAGGGGAAGAAACAGGTGAAGGCAACCAACTGGGCTGGGGAGCAGAATGACAAGGAGGAAACAGGAAATACTAAACAGAAAATAATCCTATATAAGAAACTATAAACCTCACTGAGGGGGAAATCTCTCTAAAAAGAACTAATGCAGACTGATTAACTAAGGAAACTTAAATAAAAGATATAAAATTAAACAAATGTGAAAACATCCAAAAGCAGGGAGGGAAAGATATGGAAACAAAACTGTGCCAAAATAGTGACAACATGCCAAGAAATAAACCAAAATGATGTTTAAAACTAAATAAAGAACATAACAAACTAAAACTCATACACAAATTTCCAACATTCTAACAGTTATAACATGAAAACCTGCAGGTTTTCATGTTATAACTGTTATATGTTCATGTTATAACATGTTATATTCTGTAGTGTCCCTAAATATGGACACTACAGAACATATTTTCTTTTAAAACATAGCTGGTGCGCCTCATATTCAAGTCGGCACAATAGTCCGAAAATTAAGGTACTTAATAATCTTTTTCAATCAACTTTTTTACGATTAACCAGCTTCAGGTCTGAGAACTATTGATAATGAACAACTTCTTGTGGGTTTCTGCAGGGGAAATGGGTTCATTATCTCTTTTGTCTGAGCCCAGTGAACAGTTAAATGTCAGACCTGGAAAATATGGAATCTAAAAAGTCTCATTATAAATAAACTCAAGCAGGGTTTTCAATAATGGACATGCTCATTTGGAAATGCACACTGTCTGTTGCACAAATGCACACGCTGTGGTTCACAGAAATAATTTCGAGAAACACACGTTAATATAAATTCACAAATGCACACTATGTGGTTCACAAACACACACAAGCCATTTCACAAATTGACATGATCTGTTTCAGAAATGCTGAGAGAACACACAGAACACGTGGTCACAAAGTTAAATAAACCGAAGGAATAGATTGTGAATCCGAGGGCATTGTTTAATGAACCGAGAAAATTTATTAGTAATTATTAATTAATGCCGGGGTCCGTAGGTTTGGCCCGGATGAAAAAACTGAAAGCAAAAACAGCTAGTTGGTGATGAATTTAATTGACAGATTCATTAGCCAACTGTTAAGATCTGAGACTAGGAGCTTCAAAACTCACCACAAAATTCTCATCACAAATGCAGAGAGGTTAACAAATGAAAAGCGGTCCATAAATTCAGTGACCTGCATGATCTGAGCGAGTTTATATTTGAAGTTTCTCTCAAAGTTATATTTGTGAAACAGCTTGCGTGCATTTGTAAAACAGCTTGCGTGCATTTGTGAACCACATCGTGTGTATTTGTGAATTTATATTACAAGTGTTTCTTGAAATTTTATTTGTGAACCAAAGCATGTGCATTTGTGAAACAGACTGTGTATATTTCCGAATGAGCATGTACATTTGTGAAAAAAACCTGTGTTTTTAATGATACTTTTTCAACTCCAAATTAAAAATGAAACGTGAAAAATTCTGTTTTTCCAGAGGTCTTTAGAAAAGAAGTGAAACTGTACATGTTTGCAGATTTGGGTTGTTGAAGCAGATACCAGCAACAACACATGAGCAGGAGTTTATTTAACCACCAGGATGCTTTGATTTGAGCGTGTGTTCTATTTAAATGTGTTTGGAAACCTACCAAGTCAAATGAAATCTCATCTTTCTCAGCTCAAGAAAGAAATCAACGTATAAAGACGCTATTAAGGTTGACACATTGTTTTAAAATGTAGAATCTGAACTTCAGGTCCTCCTACACTGGTCTTCACGCACCTAGCCCTTTAAATGTGTACAGTGACTTGGATCTATTTATTATTTATGGCTAGTATTTGGCTAGTATTTATCTATCCTCTGTCTGGCCTCTGCAGGTGTGCTGTTGAGCATTGTGGTGAAGCCGGGTGCAGAGAGAGCTGGAATTCTGCTGGTTCTGGACGCCATGAAGCTGACGGAGCTCGCCAGGGCTGAGGTCGACACCATCATCCCTGTCACTTTGCACGGGATGTACAAACTCCCGCCTTCACCTTAAACACAACAGTTTCCTACCTGCTGGGTGCATTTTTTTTAAACTAAGCTCCATTTTGGTTAAGTTGCCACCATGATGACATGGTCTTTAAAGTGACAGAACAGACTTTGACTTTTTCTATTTTTGTCTTGTGTGATTAAAAGCAGAAAAAGAAACTATTGGCTTTGCAAGTTAAGAGGTAAAATTTGTTGTTTTGATTTTTAGTTAGTTTTTTTGTGGAGGTTTTTAGGTTTGCAGTGATTCCCAGTGTTTATATGTTAGTAATTTTCCCATCAGCTCATCACAGTCATACTCCCAATGCTGCTGTTGCTCACTCAGATATTTAAACTCACCAGTTTCTCACTTCAGTAATCCCTGTTCTCCTCTTTCCCCTCCGAATCCTACATTTAATAGGTTTATATTACTAAATCTACATCTACTCGACTCTGCCAACCTCCTCCCTGCATAAGGACCTTTCAATCCACAAATCACAGAATTTCGTTCTTATATCAGAGGGTTTTGGGTCAGAAACATTGAGAAAAATTATCCCTGAAGTCAGAATAAAACGTTAAATAACCTAAACTTACTTTCAATGGCAACATCAAAATCCAATTTGGCTGCCTCGTTTTTCAGATCTTTTTAGACAGGTTCAGAAAACAACACAAGACAGGGTATTTGAACATTTTTTCTTAAATAATAAAATCTTTCACATACGATCTCCTTTAATGAACATGCCTGTTCTGGCCTATCAGGGGGTAACCAGGCCAGACGTTAATCTGACCTCAAGCAGCCCACTTGTACCATTTTCTTTTCCCAATGATTTATTTACAAAATGGTATTTTCTTTGGCTTTAAAAACTAAAACTTATCTGAGAGTAAATACTGAGTAAATAGATGTTAAGACAAACAAAGGGCAACTATTTGAAATGCTGAATACTTTTACCTATTCAAACGTAAAACAAAATGACAATAACTTACCTCCGCAGCTAAGATAAACGGAAAAACTAGGATAGAAATGAAACACAGTCAACCCCGTAAGCACTTGACATGTAGGCTAAATGTGAGCCTGGTTGGCAAACCCAGTACCACATAAATTTAGGTGGGAAGGCCCGCTAAACAAACTTTTCATTAAGTCCCTTAGCATTCTTAAATCCCGTTGATACGTTACATTCCTCCAGGTGATATCTGCCTTTTTCTGCAACGTCCTGTCTATGTACATATACATCTTACTCATGTACATTATTGGAAAGCTAATGTTCTTGTGATTCCAATGATTTGTGTCAATCAAGGGTACAATTATAATAATGGTCGTATTAAACACTTTTCTTAAACCACTCAGAAAGAAGAATACAGAAATGGTCCATGGAAGTCTAGTTCATGTCCTGCAGTAAAATAGCTGGTCCATAACAAATCTTGCGTCAAAAATCCAATATAATCTGCTGATCAAAACCTTGATAATTGTGTTCCTTGTGTGTATTTCTCACAAAGTTTTCATCACATCTATACCATTAAGATGCTCATATTTGCCTAAAATGACTTTCGTCTTTGTAATGTCTATTGGCGGCTGGTAAAAAAAACAAATTGGGGAATTACCGCCACCTACTGGTAGTAAATGTGGAGCAGAATTTATCTCAAGGCTAAACTTGCCTCTCAAAGACTGGTGATTTATTAGCATTATCCCTGCTTGTGCTAGCTTTGCTCTTTTATTCATTAAACAAAGCTCTAAAGTCCATTTTGGAATTTAACGTATCGAAACAGCTTCTTTACTGCCTCCAAAAGCCCTGTTTAATCGCCTACAGCACCCCCTGCTAGTTGCCTTAGGTAAATACAACTTAATTCCCATCACCACTGTAATCTGTTTTAAGTCTAGTTTATACTCGTCCGTCTCTGTCAAAACAAACTGACGCAGCACCGTTATCCGTCGACGTTAAAGAGTAACTCACCCCAAAATCACTTTTTTGTTGTTGAACAACTTTATAAATGAGTATATAATAACGCTATCTAAATCTCCAGTCAATATTTTATGTTATTTAGTACATTTAGGGAAAATATTAATTTTGTACCCAAAATCGTTAGTTTAGTGCCCCAAGTGGTTAAACAATTACACTACTCTGCAATTCACTGGAATTCAAATCCTGCATTCCTAACGGCTAATCTCGGGTTATATACGTAGGCTTGGAATAGTGGCGACAGCAGTTCGACCATGGTGGGGTATATAACGTGACCGGTCTCGGCCACACCTCCGTAGCGAGGTGCCATGAACTGCCTGCAGCTCAATCGGCTCATAACCTGGGTGCTCCGTTATGCAGGAGGTTACACCTCCGTTATGCAGGAGGTTACACCTACTTACTGACATTTGCTCATTACCTATGACAAAGGGAATAACGGATATATATCAGTAAATGGAAAATAGAATATGGGCTAAGTGTTCATTTTTAATGGAATAATTGTGATGAATTATGGTGTGGTTTTTTTGCACACTCCTGAATGATTTTCATATGCTTGGATACATCTCTCTGCAACCCACATTTTCTGTTGCGGACAATGACGTACAGTCGCCGCAGGTTCTCCTGTCCAGGCAGAGTCACAAAATTTCTCGAGCTAATCTATATTTAGCATTAGATGTAGCCAACAACAATGTACCACTCAGACGGCGCCCATTCTATGTCGCGATGAAGCCACAGGCTCGTCATCTGCTGTTGCCCCGTGCAGAAGACGGGACAACGGCGCAAAACGATATGGTGCCACTCCGTTATCTCCCTGTACTCTCTTCCCCTTGGAGAAGGAAGTTAGTTGAGGAAAAAAAACTCAACATCCAGATCATTTCCAGGCAAAGGAGCTCGCATTCCTACAGCTCTGTCCACCTTTCTAGCTGCCTGCGACTACGCTGCACTGCTGCCTGTCAGTCACAGCCCAGACCACACCCAGCCACTCATCACCCCCCCCCCGTTTTTTTCCTGGTTCGCCAGGCAATGCCTCCTTTTGAACAGTTTTTCAAAAATAAATGTGGGCGGGGTTATACTCTGGTAGGGGGGTGAGTTACTCTTTAAGGGCTCTCCGTCACCTACGGAAGGACGGACGGAGTAGAGCCCAATTTTCTAACAATCTGTCTCCATCAACAGAGAGCATATCCCTGTGATTGGTCAGCTCAACAACAGCCAGGGATCATTTCACCAGAACAGTGCTATATAGTTGCTTTAATCAGTAGTCAATGCAAAGTTTGGGCTCTACATGATTTATATTGAAAGGAAATTTTATATAGTCTGTTCTTTTGGCGATTTTGAGCATCAGGCGGTGTAGAGAAAAAAACAAAACAGAATGCTTTGTTTACATGTGTTTTTTAAGTATTCCTTAGCTGCACTTCCAGTAAAAAGCTTTAAAGCTTAATCTAAACTTATTTTCTGCCTTCTATTGCTCCTTGAGGGAGGAACGAGTTCACAAGTTGAAGAAACTAAATTCAAATTAATCAGAAACTGGTAGGCAGAGCCACCATGAAAACTTAGCACCCCCTGCTGTCCTAGTGGGGAACACCCTGGACAGGTTGCCATTCCATCGCAAGGCCACATAGAGACAAACAGGACAAACAAACATGCACGCACAAACTCACACCTAAGGACAATTTAGATTGATCCATTACCTGATTAATTCATCAGGTAATGGATCAATTAACGTGACATTAATGTTTCTGGACTGTGGGAGGAAGCCGGAGTATATAGCTTTCAGATGAAGGAAAGATTATTGTGCTTTTTGACTTTTGGTTTCCAAAACAGTGCAAACATTTATTTTGAGAACACCAGAGCAACACCACAACACCAGATTTGTTTAGCATAGCAGCTTAAACTAAAATGAATGGACAAAATAGAATTTAACATGTGTTTGGAGTTTACGTTTAATAACACAATCTGCTTTTCCTGCATAGAAAATGTTTTTTTTTCCCGTTTTTCATTCAGCTTCATGTTAATATCTTAGAGCAATTTCTGCTCTAACTAGTTAACATTTTAATACCTCTTATATACTGGCTAAAGCTTGACTGCCATATATGTCAAATAAACAAATGCAACTGTAAGAACTGAAAATGTTGACGTTTTTTTCTTTTCCTTCTTCAGTGCAAAACTTTTGAGTTTAAATTGTCCAATTGTATGATTTCTTTGGGGGGTTTCACAGTTGGGTGGGAAGTCCAACTTCAGGGGATGTTTCAGTTGATTTTTCCCACTCGGAAGTCATAATTTCTGAGCTCTGGCTACAATTGGAATGCACCATAAATCCAGAACAGTGGGTCATGTGGGAAGACAAAGCCTGTTGTGTATAACGTTTTGATAGCAACGTATCAGACGGCATGATACAGAAATAAGAGCAGCAAAGTTCTGGCCTTGGGGACTGTTTCTCGCTTTAATACGACTGGCATGGACCAGTTCTCCGGGATCGGGACAAGGCTGGAGAGCTCATGTAGATAAGAGGTAAACAGTGATTCCTAAATGCTATATATTTTTAGAATAGAATTCGAATTCTATTTGAATTAACAATTCGATTAATGCCACTGTTTCCACACATGTTCCCTCAATGCGCTTTATTAAATCTCGAAAAACACCTGAAGGAACACAATCTCCTCTTTGTTAAAGAAGATGCTTAATAGTTATTTTGGCCAAATAGTTCAGTTTTGGTTTCATGTTACTAAAGGAGTCGTTTCACCGTGGAAATCCTCCTGCAGCTGCAAGGTGTTGAGGCAGAACCTTTTCCCTTAAAATACATCCACCAGTCAGCCTCCACTGAACTAAAAAGTTGCGAATTATAAGAGGGTTATAAAGCAATTTAATAATCTTGGTTTACCCAAATTGTTTGAACATGAAAAAGTTTAATCTCAAGATTTAGTCTGATTTAGTGTCCAATTTAATGACATCAAAGACCCTTCCTCTCAGCAACTGTTAAACTGCATAACCATCGCTGCTCCCAAAAAAACTCAATGTGCACTTACATGCCGGCTTCTTATTGTACATAGTCAGTTCTTTATTGCATATACACATCCACAATTTGTACATTTATTTTAGTTATCCTGTTCAGCTGGACATCTGTTGAATTTTTAATAAAGGCACAGTATCTAAATGTTGTAATTTGGCCCTTACTGTACTGTGTATTCCTCTTATTTCAGTTTTTACAAACAAACTTTGCTTTCAAAACTTGGACAATAGGAAAACATTTCTGATAGGACAAGTGGTGAAGAGCAAGAGATTATTTTCTTTTATAAAAATAAAGATTTTTACAACAATTATTTTACATTTCTAGTTCCAGAAAGAGGAGAATGTTAAAAGGATAAACACTCTGTGGGGTGTTTTAAGTACATTATTTTAGGATACAGTTTAGAAGAGCCAAAAGAGTCAAGGGATTAGTAAAGACCAGTTAAATTACCTACAGGTTGACAGACCAACATTATCGTTCACGTTTGTGTGACAGAAGCATGTAAGGCACACACAGGAAACAGATATGCTTTTAAAAGGAAAGAATTCCCTCTACTTCAATAAGTATCCCTTAAATTTCTGTAGAAAATCTGCTGCATTTCAGCTCCATTTTTACAGAGTTCTGATGACCCACAAAGACCGGACCCAAATCTGAGGTGCAGATAAGGAAACGAGGAGCAGGAGGTCTTCTACATCCGTAGCAGTGCAGACCGTGTCTTCTCTGTGGACAGTTGGTACCGCTGTTGTTTGATAATGTCCAGAGCGTCTCGGAGAACCTGCAAAAGAAACAAAAAGCCAGCGAAATAAATGTTGAACCGCTCCAACCTCACCGGGAATCGTTTATATAAAAAATAAGCGGATATTTTTACCTTCCTGGTTTCCTGTGGCAGAATGACGCCGTCGTCCCACATCCTTCCGGAGGAAAAGAACGCCGAGCTCTCGCAGTCCAACTCCTGGTTCAGCTTCTCCTCCTCCTGCTTAGCATCGGTTGGCAGCAGCGAGCTGGCGTGACCCGGAGCCGTCAGCGACACTCTGGCGTTGGGCCACAGGAACAGGAAGTTAGGATCAAAAGCCCGTCCACACTGAAGACCAACAGGAGAGAAGACAGTTAGCTCGATCCTAACCGCATCCTTCAGTAGGAGGAAGGGGAATTTTTTTTGAGGTGAGGAAAGGATGAGGCACTTTTAAAAAACAGGATCTAATACTTTTAGCTTTATTTCTTCTTTTCAGCAGAGTTTTTAAGGAGGACTTTATTTGAGTTGAACTTGGATATAGAGTCTTTCTGAACAGCAGGTTTTAGGGGTAAAACGGTACACCACAAAACCAGTTCGTTATGTTTTTGGTACACTTTGATCAAGACAAACAAATACAAACGTGCATATAATTAGGGATGTAACAATACCACTTTTTTCAAACCGATATGATACTTATTCTTGAATCTGAGTACTTTCCGATTCCAAGTACCAATACCGACACTTTTACCAAAAAAAAAATGCAATGACCTGGAAGGTAGGTTTTATTTTCTTCTCTGCTTGTTACAAAAAAAAAGATGAATTACATAAAAAAAATAAGGATAAAAAGGAGAACGGTTTTAGGACCGATACCAGTATTGGTGCACCCCTATATATAATTATTTTTTCCCCCCACTTAACCTTATTTTCCCCAAATTCTTCCTTTCAATTTTTGAAATTTTATTTTGTTTTATTAAAGTCTTTAATCTCAAAAAATTAAAAATATAGAACTGAGTGAAGATTTTGAGTTTTAAAAAAAAATAGACAAACATAGCCAGAGGAGAAAACAATATAACTACTTTGAAAACAGTCAGTGTTAAGGCTTAAATAATATTTTGGCCAAATTTGAGAATTAAACATCTTTAAATCACTTTGCAGTTGCTTTGATATTTCGACAGCCGAGTCTCCCAGCTTTGCATGAATGCAGCATTGGCAGAGATGTCCAAACTTTTAGCTACAAGGGCCAAAATGATCAAGTCGAAAGTTCCCTTGGGCCACAAAAATAAGATTTTTTTCTTTACATAAAAAAATGAGTGGTATTTATCTGCTTAACAATACATGAAAAATCTAGTTTACAAATAAAGTAGGAATTCTTGTAGAAAAGGGATTTTGAAATAATTGTAGAGTCAAAACATGGGGCTTTTAATGTTTTTTTTTTTAAAATAAATCATTAGGTTTTGAAATATTTCGGAAGGGCTCATTTTAAAGCAAAAATCTGTCTTTTCTTAGAACATAGAACGTAGAAAGAACATGGTTTGGATCACTTTCTTTGAAAATATGTGTTATTTTTAGCAATGTTTGGTTGTGTCCACTTCTGCTTTTGTGTTGGTTGCTTAAGCAATGAAATTAAAAAGAAAGCAAAAAAAAAAAAAGATTTACAATAGAACCTTTTTTCCAATCATTTTCATTGGTCAACAAAAAATACGGCCTTATAAAAGAAACTCTCCATCTGCATCAATCATTGTCGTTCACGTTCCAAATGCAGAATGTACCAATCTTAAATGGTGTTCAGGAGCCATATTAAATCAGTCCAAGGGCCGTAGATGGCTCCTGGGCCGCACTTTGGACACCCATGCACTATGACATTTATGTCTGGACTTTAACTAGGCCACTCAAACACGTAAAGATGGCTGGCAGTTTAGAGTTTTGTGTTTCAGCCTTTTCCTTCCACTTCACATTTATGCACTGTGAGTTGGTTTTAAAAGAAATGCGAGAAAAAGGTGGAAAAGATCAAGCGGTGTGAACGCTTAAGAGAGGTGCGTACCATGGCATAGCTGTCGGCGCCGTGGCAACCACCAATCACCACTGTGATTTTCGGGACGGAGGCACACGCCACGGCCGACATCATTGAACCCTGAGCCTTCAGACGGTTACTGTTCGTCTCCGCCTTGAGGAAAAGGACAGAAAATTCCGATTTAAAATCTATACTTCTAGATCAAATGTTTGCAAACCTGTTTGTGCAAATCGTGTTATCGTAGAGATGGTGAATACCTGCGCCGTAGACAGGGTTAACGGCGCTGCAGGTGCCGTGTTCTGAAGGAAGAGGAGCGGGACGTCTCTTTGGTCACACAGCTGGACGAAATGACTTCCTTTCAGTGCAGCTTCGTACGTTAGCGCTCCGTTACTGGCTACTATTCCTACCAGGTGCCTGGCGAGAGAAAAATATAATCAGACTTCCCTCGTGCTGTTCTGCAACAACCTCAGACTTTCAAAGCTTCAATTTAAATAATAGTTGATTAGATTGTAAAGTGTTTCCTCGTTATAAGTCAAAACAGCAGAATATGTGAGTAAAGAGGGTAATTTTTATTGGCAAAAGGAGATTTTCTTGACGAGATGCACTTGTTTTAAGATTTATCTGACAAATGCATCTTTTAGATATATAAAATGTAATAAAAATCAAATTCCTCAAGTTATTAGAAAAAAATCTAACCAAACATTTTCTTTTTGTGTCAATCTCTTGTGTTTTACATTTCGAAGAGTGGCTAAAAGAAATAGAACCCTCTATCATATTTAGTCAAAGACAAATGTATTGCGATATGTATTGCGGTATATTCCTTTTTTTCCATTATATATCTCAAAATTACTGCATATGAGCATTCTCACTTTCCAGACACAATGCCATTTAAAGAACATTATTGTGAAAAATGCATTTAAGCCATATTTCATTCTTTTTCCAAAGTAATGTAACACAAAAATTCTCAACATAAATAACGATGTAGATATCCTAAATAAAATATAAATAGTGAAAAATAAATAAAAATGAATAAATAAAATGAAATAGTGTAAAAATAAAGTTCAAAATTATCTGCTGTCCTGGTAACTTAATTATACATTTAATATCACAAAGAAACTATCATACATTTGAATTAAAATGCTTAAAAAGGTTTATTTTCTGTAAAATGAAAAACAACAAACTTTAAACTTTCAATTTCTAGAGTGAAGACAAACACTGAACATCAGTATCATTGTGTACCTGGTACAAAGTATGTAGGCACATCTTGATGACATCATAAAAATGCATAACTGCGGTATAGTCCAAATCTCTACCTTCAGCTAAATTTATATAATTTCTACCTTATATCTTTTTATATTGCCCACTACAACTTGAAAATACAAACCTCTGGTAAGGTGCAGAGTCTAAATACTTTGCGCTTCAGAACATACAGGATTAAATGAGCTGAGAAGAGCACCAAATGTTTCTGAAAAAGGACCAATCAGAAAATGTATTCATCTGTCGACAAATTTTTTGTAAATTCAATAGTAACAACATAAAATTAGTATACTAAATGAAAGGGGTGTAATGGTACATAAATCCATATTTTTGCACACAATCGGTTCTGCACCCTCATGTATCAAATAACACATCTTTATTATTAATGAATACGCCTGTTTTCTACCTGAACACATGTAGAACGTTTATGTGCAACGTTCCTAAGTGCAACTTTATAAAGTCACGCCAAAACAAACCAGAAAGGACTTCCAGCTATCACTTAACTCTGCTCTCTGTCAACATTAATGGTTTCTCATGCAGCTAGAGTAGAAAAATAAAGATGGACTGAACGAGAACTTTGTCAGCGAAACCATTTTTCAATAAGGTCCATAATAGGCTCTGCACTGAAATTAATGACTCAGCTGAAACAATTCAAAGCTGAATGGAAACGTCACTGATAGTAGAGAAAAATCAACAGACCTCACCATAGCTGCCAGTATTATTTTATTATTTACTGGGTAAAACGCAAGTCTGAGGAATCCCCGTTGATTAGAAGGGGCTTTTCCTCAACAGCTGCCAATGCTACATTCAAGTACACTTGGCAAACTTGGCTGTCAGAATATCCAAACAACTCCAAAGTGATTTAAGAATTTTTTGTTCGCAAATATGGGCAAAGTATTATTTAAATATTTCTAAATATTAACACTGACTGTTTTGAAGAGGTTATTGTTTTCTACTCTTGCTATGTCTGCTTGTACTATAAATCCCCCCCCCACCCCTCCCCTTTTTTTTCTTCCATCAATTCAAACCTCCAATCAGTTCTAAGCTTTTTATTGGACAAAAAAACCCCCAATAAACGCAACCTTAAAACCCCAAAAATGTCCCGACCCATGGTTTTTGTGTATCACCACACCCTAATAATGTACTAATATGTAAAAACTAATGTGATTTTCCAAGCAGGTATCGGTCAGAGTGGACACCGTCCCAAATACTGTGTGAGATATTATCACATATAAATACAACAAACTTTGTGTAACCCTTTGTTGTGTTGTGTGTTTTTTTATTTTCTTTTACCCATGAATCTTTGCAAATCCAGTGACGAGTGTGGTTCCATATTGAGCTTTAAACTCCTGGAAGCGGCTCCCATCGGTCAGCCGAGACACAATCTGACCACAAAACAAGATGCGACTGATTGAGACGTAACGTGCCGGCGTCGATGCTGCTCGGGATGCATCTGGGCTGCTTTACCATCTTAACATCCAGAGTGTGACTGTAACTCCGAGGAGCGAGCCCCAGAAGCTCCTCTGAGCTGTGCAGCGGCTCCTCTCCAGCCTTCCTCTCCTCCTCTTCTTCAGGCAGGTGGAAGTTCAGGGTGGAGATTATGTTTCTCGTGTGATCAAATGCCTCCTTCTCGTCCCACGCGAAGTGGTCCACACACCCACTCACCCTAAAGACGAGGCAGCAAACCGACAGGTGGATAAAAACTCACTCGGCTCGGTCTGCCTGGAGCTGCGTGGATTTCCGGGCCTTACTCGGCGTGGAGTCGGGCTCCTCCCAGGTCCTCTGGAGACACTTCCTCTCCCGTGGCGGCTTTGACGAGCGGCGGGCCTCCCAGGAATATGGTTCCTATCCGGTGAACCATCACCGCCTCCTCCGCCATCGTGGGGATGTAAGCTCCACCCGCAGTGCACGACCCGCACACCAACGCCACCTTTAGGATCATCAGCAATGTTAAAATCGACACAGAAGGTCTGTTGAAAGTCCCAAAATTCACTCCTCTTTTTACTGCAGATAATAATCCTTCAATGGGAACTATTAGAACCACAGGTGCTGCACTAGGTGGCACACTTTAACAATTCCTGGGAAAACTGATGAGTGTGAGCTAATGTTTTGAAGTCGATTAGAGTTTATTAACTCAAAATTAGTCATCCACAACTTTTTGTTACTCTGTGGAGAATACACAGATTAATATTTTTACCAACTGTTGGGGCAACCAGACTAGAGAGGAACATGTATTAACCTCGTGACTGCCCAATGTGCATTAATCAGGGAGATCAAGATTCCATTTTCCTTATTGTTTAAGTACTACGGTGTTTGTGATTTGAGTTTCCTTCTACTTCGTGTTTCTATGTTTTTTTTCCTTCCACTAAGCTAGAGGAGCAGCAGGTCGGGTCAACATGTCAACCGATTTGAGGTCTTATGACAATTTTAAAATGCAGCGTTAATGTGCGATGTGATATGTGGTGTTGCCATCGTTCCTTTAAATAGTAATCTGATTACTGACTACTACTAACTTAAGTTATTTTAGGATTATTTTATTGTTGTTTAGAAACAATAAAAGGTTTTGCAGATACTAACTTTATTGGAAGCGCATTTTAATGGTAAAGTTGGAAATATACTTGCTTTCTAACCTCACGTTGACACCAGCAGCAGGCTGTGTCTTGGGCACATACTGCACGTGCTATGAGTTCCACTAGGGGGCAGGGTACAGGCCGGATTTGTAGGGTAGAAACAAAAACAAACATGGCAACCATAGGGGAGAGAATCAGCTGTTTAATTTCACAAAAGACAGCAGTAGTTTAATGGAGCTTAAAATGCATGGGAAACCGCCAGCGCTGGGCACCACAGTGTGAAAAGTAACGTTTTTAACCAAGTACAGTGGCTGGCAGGAGCTGTAGGAGCGAAGCACACAATGGTGAGGACGCAATTAAAAAAACAGGAGTCACATCTGTAATTTAGAAGTTTATCGGCTTTAAAAGTACAGATGAGAACCGAACGGCATATCTTTTCCAAGCGCTATTGCGAGTGACCAGCAGGGGGGAGTGTTGAGCGCTATTTGACCGTCTGTAGGTACACACGGTCAAAGGTGGCAAAACCAGTAGCAACCAAATCAAAAATAGCGGTAAATATGTTTTAAATACTATCTACGATACTTCTGCCGTCTTTTTTTCTGTTATCTGAATATTAACTAGCTAAAAATCGCCATATTTATTTTACTTCTTCTTTGGCAGTATCTGGTCTGAGTCTGTAGTCTGCCCCCTAGCGGGATTCTTCAGTACTACATGCAAAGCCAGTACAAGATGCAATTTGCCGCTTGCGTCAGCACGAGGTTAAAAAACAAAAATACTTTCAGCCTTAGAACATTAACAATGTCTACTAGAATCGTAATCATTTTAATTATTTTCATATCATTCACCCGTCTCTGGAAAAAAAAAACACATGATGCAGGCCATATGGCAGTAAAATTGGGTATTTAAGATAATGTGGATATGAATGGTCTTGTATGGAAAAAAAGGCCATTTAATACCACAGTACCGATATGTTTTTTAAAATACGGTGATATAAAAATTTTGCCATACTGCCTAACCCTAGAGTGACAAAAATAGTGTCAAAGGGTACCAATAACTGAGATTTAGTTTCAAACTTCTATAGTAGAGATGCTGAAAAACATGTTGGGCTTTATTACAGATAAGAAATACAGAGTTAACATAGTAATAGTGAGTTCTTTGAAGTTTTTACCTGGGGGATCTTCATAGCAGACATGATAGCTTCATTATAGAAGGTCCTTCCTCCGTGGTTCTTGTCAGGAAAAATCTCTGACTGGAAATGTATGTGCAAAAAAAGGAAAGTGTTAGTATGATCCATCTAGCTAACCACCCCAGCTGCTGTTAGCCTATGAACCTGCAAAGGTAGGAAAGCTCCTCCAGAGTCCACCAGGTAGACACAAGGCAGCCGGTTCTGAATGGCTACATCCTGGGCTCTCAGCTGCTTCTTCACCGAGATCGGATACGCCGTACCGCCTTTCACTGTGGCATCGTTGGCAATAAACACACACCACAGACCGTTGATCCTTCCGACGCCTAGGTACACACACACACACACACCACACAGACGGGGTGACTCACACAGGTGGCAGTGTGGGAGAGGAACACAGTCAGGCTGGGTTGGATGAGCAGTTCATAGTACCAAAGACACAGCTAGAGGTTTCTGACCAGTCAGGCAGCCGGCTGAAGGGATGTCCCCGTACGGCAGCCCCAACCCGGCGAACGGCGAAAGCTCCAGGAAGTCGTCATCGTCCAGCAGGAGGCGGAGCCTATCCCTGACCAGCAGCTTCCTGTTTCTCTGAGTGTGTCTGGCCACGGCGTTCTCCCCTCCGCCTCTCCTCACCTTGTCCTTCAACTCGTCGTACCTAACAGACCGACAGAGATAACCAGAGACCAACCAGCACTTTAGAATAAAAATAAGGGTTTTACAATTATTTGGTGCTTCACACTTCCTCACCATGCTGTAAAATCTAGACTTTTCTGACGGAAATTAAATCTTATATCAGCTAAGTATATGGCCTGTCACAATAAACAACAAATCAGTTCACCGCATTATGCATTTCATGGCCGGCCCAAAGTCTTATGGGGCCTTAAGCAGATTTTGACTCAGGGGCGTCCCCTTTCTGTTAAGACTACTACCCACAATAACAGCGTTTCAATAGAGATTTTGTCTATTTTGGGAAAAGAGTTTATTTGGCTGATGCTAAAAATCAATCAGAGGTCATTTTTAATATTAGCTGAGACAATTTGAAGCTCAAACAGAATAGAAAGGTTAAACTAAAACATCAGATTGTAACAATGGTAAAACAACAATCAAACAATGATATTAAAAAAAAACTATTTTAATTAAATTTTTTAAATATAATTTAAAAAATATTGAATTAAAAGGTACCGTATATATACATTTTATTCCTTAAAATGTATTTAATTTAAATATTTTTGCAACATTTTGAATTATTAAAAATAAACAGAATTTTAATTTAAAAATTATAATAAAATAATTAGTTACAAAGAAACTTGCATAGTTACTACACAAAAATTTTATGAAAAAGTTTTAATCATCTACATTGAAACAAAACCAAATCAAATGGAGTAATATGCAGATTCATAAATGTTAACATCTGTATTCTCTGTCAGTTTGAGCATTTATTGGGGGCCCCTAAGCAACCAATTAGTTGGATTTTGCCTTGGGCCGGCTCTGATACGTTTAAATGAGCTCAATAATTGTTTCCAGCCACGATCATTTCCATTTGCAGGTTTGTGTGTTTTCCTCCCATGTCTCCCTCTTTCTACCAAACAGAACAGGTGAAAAAAAGGCATATGGTTTGGTGCAGTAAAATGGATGGATGGATGGTTTTTTTTTAATTTTATTTCTGCACTTTTCAGTAAAAAAACAAAATCCTAAATGGTAGTTTTACCCTTTTTTTTCTTGCCTGAGCCAAGTGATTAATATTGTTTGGAAGGGCCAATTGGAAGGAACATTGGGGGCTGCACCCACACCTTCGTAGAGAAATATGGGGAAATCTACACAGTAAAAAAAAGTTTTTTTAATAAAAATCTTTTTGAGCATTGTATTACCTTGTTTAAAGCCAAATACTGCAATATGTACTGCAAAATGTATTCATTTTCAAACTTATGAATGACAATGTGAAAAAGACCAGCAGGGATGTGTATTGGCAAGAATCTGTCGATATGATATGTATCACGATACAAAGAGAGCGATAAGCTATATTGCGATACCATGAGGAAGACTACATAGTGGGATTTTGAAAACTGAGTTTCACTGTCACAGCATTCTGAGCACTCCAACATTTTTCATACATAACACATCCAGTTTTATTTCTAGATCTTGTTATTCCACTGGAATGAAGGTGAAAACCGCCACCAACTAATTGTCATACTTTTAATTTTAAAACAAAAATTATCGTCATCATTAATGGTTCCATTCAAATTATTAAAAATAAAAAAATCAATACTTTGCTTTTAAATGTTGATACAATATCATGATATGAAATAACACAATATATTGGCATATTAATATTTTCTTACATCCCTAAAAAAATCAGCACTGATATTAAGTAAAACAGGATGATAAAAGTAGTCAATAGGAACAATTATTTTCATTTTTCTGTGCCTGGCAAGCAAAGTGTTCTGCTCTCTTTCCTTTATTCTCTGTCCTGACTAGGTCGGTAATCCAAGTATAGCATCAGATTTCTTCAATCATAATACATGTAAGCAAAAGATAATCATAAAAGGGAACTGGCCTTTGCAACATAATTATCATTTAAGTGTTATTTATTGGAGGAAATTGCCTCAGCTTTACAGCTTTAACTAGAAAAGCACTTGGCGAGCGTAGACCTCTGCCAAGTCGGCTCAGTCCGAGTAAAGACAGCGGTATTTGCACTCCAAAACAAAAGTAAAACTGTTGATTTAATCAGTTGTGTAGTCTAGTTTATTCTCTTGGTAAACTCAGATTTTTTTTTCTTCCCAGACAATCATCAGTCAAAATGTTAAATAGACAGTGATTAGTCAGGGATTTTAATCCTGGCCTGCTTTCTGCAGTGGCTGCTTCTGTTTTTGCTTCTTGTATAGAGTATACTTTAATGAAAGATAAGAAAGAGAAACAGATTTATATAAAATTATTTATGAGTTTGATGTATTTTTGTTTACGTCACTCTTTAAACCCTCTGTTTTGAGTCTGTCTGTCACTCAGTCTAGGCTCCGCCCCCTTTGTATTAACAGCTCTGCTTTTATTTTAGTGTGAAACCCCAAGATCACCGCTGGTCCCCATTTAGCCCTCTTTAAAAAGTTTCTGCATACGCCCCTGTTCAGTAGTCTAAATGAAATAATTTTTATGCTTATGTAAACATTATTTAAGCATTAATAAGATTATTTAAGATTACATTTTTGGAAAGAGATTTTTTTTTAAACAATGTATTACTTAGACTTAGGCTCAGAGTGATGCTAATCTAGCCATTTTGTTTTACAAGGATACTTTTGCAGCTTGTTTTTAGTTGGATATTAAAGTCAAGTGAGTTCCAGGACAGGATGATTGCAATAAAATCAGGTTTTTGAAAATATTTTTCATCACTTGCAATTTCTTCTTACAAAAAAAATCAGGTAGGAAAAAAATGATTAAAATCTGAAATCAGATTTGGTTTAAAAAAATAATAATCAGAGATTAAATAGTTAAGCCATATCGCCCAGCCCTACCTCCTAGTGTTTCTGTATATATTCACCCTCTGTTCTGAACCTTTTATCTTGTAAAATAGGGGTAGAGGGGTTTGGCCCTTGTTTAATAATTTTGGCCAGGGGAATCATATTTTGACCACAAAAAAATAAAATAAATACTGCATTGAAAATTCTCAAATTAAAAGTACTGCTCTGCCATAAAAATTGTGTTTTTGGTTTCATTTATTGAAATACAAAACCTGAAACAAATCTAAAGCAATTTAAAAATAAAATATAAATAATCATTTTTGAAAAAGTATTTTTTCTGAAACCACGAGGAATGGCTGAACCTGAACCTACTATGAAAAAAACTTTAAGCACTGCAGCAGCAGGACGTGAACCTGGACCTACCAAACAGGAGTCACCAACACTAACCATGAGCCAACATGGCAACATGATGAACTGCACAGATTCAATAATCTATAAACTTACAAGAGCCCCACGTTGTTTAAAATGTATATAATTCATGACTCACACTGATTTCTTTTTAATTTTAGGCTGCTTGCAGTTAACTGCAGTGTGCTGCTTAATTGAAACTTTAAACTATAGCTTATTCTGAGACACACAAACAACTCCAGACCAATCAGCAGCTACCGCTGCTGTGTAGGAGTGAGAGGGATATCATGTTACCAAACCAATCAGTCCATAGGTGGGCGTTTCAGGTCGCTTTAGCACGCTTCGAACCAAGGCAGAGTTAGTCCGAAAAAAAGAGGTCGGCTCGGAACGCACAGAGCTAATGGAAACAGGGCAAAGTGTCCCGTTCCGTACCGTACTGGCACTAGTGGAAATGGGGCACTAGAGACCCGAGGTGAACCTACTTGTCTCGGCAGGCGTTGCTGTTCCTTAGGTTGGCCTCATAGACGTGGCGCTGGATGGGCTGCAGGGGGCGCTCCAGCACCGGAAAAGCACTGCGCGGAGCTTTCCGCCTCCCCGCCGCGGAGCTCACGCAGCGAACCAGGAACTGTTGGCGCGGCGCCGCAAACCTGCAAAACACGATTCAAGTGAGCAGTAACGCTTCCACGCACCGCTCAGATAAACCGACCACAGAACCAACAATCTGTGCCGTTTCACTACAGTGCCCTACATGCATTTACACAAACGTTTTACAAATTGTTACATATTACAGCCACACAAACCGCTCTGTAGTTTGTTGGAACTTAAAGCAGAAGAACATACAGCTTTTCACACCTTTTTTTTTATCTAACTTTCGGGTTTTTTAATGTGCCGCACAATAGTGACATGAAGTCTATCAGATTTCATACAAAAATGAAAACAAAACCTCTCATACTTCAACCTTAATGCCAGAATAAATGACGAAAGAAATGATCTAAACCTAAGAGAAAAAAATGATCAAATGCTCCCAATTTGGTTATTGATTCCTCTTAATATTTGTCAAATTGTTCTTCCATCTCAGAATTAGAATGTTTAAGTCACTCCTTTCTTTTTTCACCCCTTTAACCCTCTCTTTGTCTCAAATTCTCATCATGTCTTACATTTTAACATTTCACCCACACTTTTCACATCGCTCTCCCATTCAGCCCACAGCCTCTGTCTCATCTGAAGCTTTCCTCTGATTTTATACGTTAGCTACCCCCATTTCGTTTACTTGTTCCATTAGATCTCACCACTTTTTTAAACCAGGACTTAATTTCAATTAAAATGTTCCTGAACATTCTCAACTGCCAGCGGGAACAACCTCAAAAAAGCACAGCATGTCATTTAAATAACATTTAATGTGCAAAATGGATAAAAAATATATCAAATATTTTTCTGAAAGTGCAACACAATAATTCTGATACTATCAATAAAGATGAGGATATTTGAAATAAAATACAATCTTAATGAACAAATAGAAAACTAATTTCTCTCTTCTTTCCTCATTACCTACTTATATATTTAAGATTGGACAAAAATAAAGCTGCACATATTAAAACAACTAAAAACGCTTAAAGTTAATCAGGTTTCTTTTTTGTTTCATACGCATACGAACACTGAACATCAGCGGTTATCCTCCTTGCATACCTGCTACAAAGTATGTTGGCACAGCTCTGTGACATCATCAACATGCTCGATCACGATAGGCTGGACCCTAAAAAACTCAGAACATCTATCGTTGGCTATATTTATACGATTTCTAGCTTATACTGTTCATACCGCCTCAGTCTTCTGCAGCCTCAAACACGTTTTGCTTTTGGATTCTCCTGGACTAAATTCCCGTCCACCAGCTTCCCTGTTCCTGCTGAAGAATGGCATCCCCACAGAATGATGCTGCCACTGCTGTGTCCTCGGAATGATGTACGCGCCGCGGTTTCTTCACCACCACACGTAGCAATCTGTATGCTGACCACACAGCTGAATTTGAAGCTCATTTGATCTGACCACCTCCTTCCACATGCTTCTTCTGACCAAATATGGCTTGTTGGAAACTCTAATTAAGAACTCTTTACCACCTAACCCTGCTTTGGAAACACTACTTCACAATCAATAGAAAGACTGTAAACAAGGACAAAATGTCTACCATACAATCGCTGCATCATTTAAAAAAATAATCCTTATTTATTACTTTAAAACTAGCTTAAATCCTAAGGTATTTAACTGGTGAATAATGTTTTGCATGTTCCCCATATTAATTATTTCTATACTTAAACTAAAAAGAGCTTCACCATGAGGAGACTGGAAGTTCATACTTGGATTACTGCACTGACAAAGAAACAGAATAGTCACAGTGGCATGCTGAACATGTGTTTTATTATTATTATTATTATTATTATTATTATTATCATTCTGTAATTTTTTTCTGTATATTGTAACTAACACATGATTAAATGCTTTTAACTTGCCTTAAACCCGAAGCTGCAGATCAGCCTCGATGGGAAAATCAGCCACATCTGTTAAATACCGTGAATTAACTTAACCGTCAAAGAACAGCTGGATTTATACTGAGGCTAAATTACAGTAGAATCAATTTACTAATTATGCAGAGGTGGGTAGTGACTAGTTATGTACTCAGTTAGACTTACTTGAGTTAGTTGAGTTGGGGGGGAGTACTTTTACTGTAAACAGTAGATATTGTCACTGGAAGTTCTTTGCCTCATTCTAACATAATAAACACTCGAGTCGGATGTTAAAAAGAATAATTTGGACGTTTTTCTCCTCCCTGAATTTGATGTTTTGTAAATATGTTACATATATTTATATATTTGTTATTTTAGCCTTTAAAATATCAGAATCTGCACATAACTTTACATTTGTATCTGTCTGATGACATCATTTCTATATATTCAACCAAATATGATAATTTGTTCAGTACTTTGGTAGGCTTTAAGTGAAATACTTTTTTTCTCTAGGGTTATTTCTTGGATGCCTACCTTTTACTTTTACTGAAGTAAAATACGTTGAAGTTGTAATACTGCTACCTAAGTACTACGATGGTGTATTAGGACCATTGTAAACAAAAGAAAAATATTTTGGAGTAAATTTCCGCCCAAAAAACTCAGAAATTCTAGGATGAAAGTCCCATATTATCCAGAAAAAAAACACGGAAATTCTCTGATGTCAAAAAGTAGTAAAATTACGAGTAAAAAGACAGAAATGTTTAGATTAATTACAGATATTTTCGAGGAACAAAAAACTTAATTCTCTGATGTAGAAAAGTAAAATTTACAAGAACCCCCCCCCCCCCCCCCCCCCCGAAGAACTTTATATGATTAAAGGCATACATTTTTTCTTACAATTTTGTGATTTTACAATGTCAGAAATAATCTTAGTTTAGATATCAAACCCTAGAAAATATCTCAAATTAATCTCAAAATGTCTGGTTTTTCACTCGTTATCTTACCATTTTTGTGACAGAAGAGAGTTTCCGAGTTTTTCTTCTGGAAAATATGTGCGATTAATCTCGGAATTTTTTGAGTTTTTATTCATAATTTTGCTACTTTTTGCCATCAGAGAATTTCCAAGGCTTTTTCTGGAAAATATGTGACTTTAATCTCATAATTTCGGAGTTTTTTTGGGCATAAATGTACTCCAAAATATTTTTATTTTGTTTACAATGCCACTAATACTCTATCATATGAAGTACAATCTTTGGCTGGACTTTATTTCGAGGTATCAGAGGGGAAGGGGGCTGATTCCTGACGGGACACAACACATGTTCTAGATTTTAATTGACAAAAACTATGTATTGTTTTCTTTCTAGTTCATCGATGTGTGCAACTTTTTTGTTGAAAAAGCACAAAATAAACCCCTAAAATTTGTGTTTGCAAGACGAGAAAAACGCTTAAAAGTTTCAGGGGTGAAAATACGCAAGACAGTGTAGCAGGGGACACAAAACTTTGAGCCAAAGTCAACTTTCAACCATAAAACCAAGAGATAAACTGTCGAATGTCGCTTAAACTGTTAAAGTGTGCCAAAGGTCGTCTGAAAGCGCTGCGGATGTTAGAACAACGATTATTATAAATACATATTAAATTCATAAACCCTCTTCTTATTACCTCATGATGCAGCGCTGCATGCTTCACTGGTCTCCGCTGCAACAACGCAGCTAATTACGGCTTTATTAAACTAAATCCGACGCAGAGATCCATGAATGGAAACTGCATGAAGCTGCAGCCATTTCGGGGAGGGAGGTAACTCTTTTTCTCTCTTTGCTGAAAGCTGTGATTCCTTAAGGCACGCTACTTCCCCCTGTTGGTGGATAGCCATCACTACAAGCGCACGCAGTCAAGTCTGAAACTCCACTAAATTACAACAAACTAAGCCAATAAATCGCACCTTGGCTTTGAACTCAGCACATGCATTTAACAGAAGACTTAGAAAGTCACTGCTCATAAAAATATCACAAACTGACTGAATCAATCAGAAATTATCTTAAAATAACTAGAAAAGCAGAATTTGGAGAGCTTAGCCCTCCTCCATAATACCTGATCACCCCCAAAATGTAATCACTCGTTCCTTGGCCCATTCATGACATTTCCTGCATATTGCATCGTACTCTGTCAACAACTTTGAGTTAGTTTGTTAACAGTTTAATCTTTATTCATTTTATATGTTACTCCATAGCTTACTGTCTGTTTTCACTTGCTTTTTATTCTTATTAATTTTATGTGTGTGTTGTCTTAACATGTAAATTTACACACTGTGGGATCAATAGTCTGTTCATTCATTCATTCATTCATTCATTCATCCTCTCATTCAGACACAAAAAGACAATCGTCTGCAAAATAATAATAACCTCTTTGCCATATTTATTGAAGTGATAAGCAATATCTGAAACAGAGGAAAAACTTAGAAAACTTTTTGAAATATTAAGAAATTTGTTTAACTCATCTTATTCATTTCCATCTGAGATCAATAAAGTATTTTTGAATTTGGACTGAACTGAATTACACCCCTTCGGGTCGGGAAAAAAAATGTTGTTGCATAAAAACAGCATAAAAAATGTATATTGTTGTAGTTTAAAAAAATATTACCATTCAAGCAAGAATGTATGTCTTTTTACACTTTTGTATTTTGTAAAAAAAAATAAAAAAAATAAATTCTCCAACTTTATTTACCACGTTGCTGAAAATGTGCTGTGAAGACCCCGCATCATCTCCCCTCCGCGTGACAATAAATTATGTCTATGACTCAGATCTTTGAATTTGGGCATTAAAGGGAAAATAAAATGGGGGGTGAAATAGAATTAGGCAGGGTAGCAGTGAAATTACTAACCTCAAAGTCCTTTTTATGCCATACATTGTTAATTTTCTTTGCCCCTTCCATTCTCTTTTCACCTGAACCTGCTCTTTTGTGGAAACAAAGATTACTTCCCTTTTGCCTTTTGCTTCCTCTGGATGGTTTTCTAAACAAGCTGCTCTGCTCAGCAGCACCTGCCTGTGATTCTGGGGAGGCCATGCGTATGCTTAATGTGCTTAAAGTGTGTTTAAAGACGACTAAATACCTTACCAAGGGCACAGACATGGGAAGTGTCTCACACTGAAGTGATAGTGGTGCAGAAAAACCATCAACCATCAATCTTCATCCTCAGTTTTCTAAAACAATTTTGGGTTTTAGCAAAACAAGCTGAAAACAGCTTGTTTTGCACAGCTTTTGGCAAAATATCTTAAATACCTAACACAACTTCTAACGGCCGTAACTTGTCAATATTTTACACAAGCGTCACACCACAAATACTGTAGTTTTAACACTATTTTGTTAAAATTAAGTCTGTAGTTCCTTTGCATGCTTTTTATTTCATAGTAATGTTTGTTAAATCTGATCAATAGAAGGCGCTGAAAGTGCTCATCACAACATGCCTGACAAAGATGAGACTCCGATGTCTGAAGTCTTACAATAGATGGTTAGGCAAACAGAGTGAATGATGCTGCTGTTTAAATGTACAGTCAGTCCTTTCCTCAGCCATTCTGATTCTCTGATGTTTTAGTTTTGAGCAACAGGAAGTGGATCTTGTTCTACCGTATCCAACTTGATTTGGTTTGTTGCATTAGTTGGCCAGAAAAAAAACAATTTAAAATGCATTTGTAACTTGAGCTGCTGAAATTGTAACTAGTAATATTTGGTGAGTAATGCATTACAATACTTAGCTACTGAAAAAAGTAATCTATTCCTGTAACTATTTACTTTTGGAATGCATTGCTCCCAACACTGATCACGACAGACCTCAGGCGCTGCAGTGCATCTGTAATGATAGAAAGTGACCACTAGAGGGAACCAGTGCATAATTTTGAAGAAAAAAAACCTGATTTATCCTTCAGTTGCCTTGGAAATGTAAACAATCACTTCCACCAAAATATATTTATCCAGCTTCACATAAAAACAACAAATAAATAATAGAAATCTAACAGCATTTCAGGAAATCTGAAATAATTAACAATAACAGGGCTGGAGTTTAGGGGTTGTCATAGCGTTTTAGGTAGCCTACACTAGATTAAAAATCAAGTAGAATCCAGCTTTTATTTTATTTGTCAATTTTTTTTCCTATTTAAATAAAAAATCCTTGACATACAATATTAGGTAGGCCTATGCAACAATAACCCCTTTTTTTTTATCGATACAATACCGATACTTGGATCTGAGTACTTGCTGATACCGAGTACGATACTTCTACCACGCAATCAATCGGAAGAAAGGATTTATTCTTTGCTCTGCTTGTTACAACAAATGATGGTGAATTAGATCAAAAAATAATACTAAAATGATCAGAAAACCAAATGTTCAAGTGAAAAATAAACATGTTCTGCAAGATTATTGTAAAGTTTCCGCATTTTAGGTATCACTTCATGCATCGGTTCACTAACAGATACCAATACGAGTACATCAGAACATTAGATACCAATACCAGCACATACCAGTACATTAGAACAGTATCGGCCCGATACCAGTATTGGTATATGCTAGAAATGGTTTGGTATCAAACAAATAAATGGTAATAACCAGAAACTTAGATGGAAAAACTTTATATTTTACAGTAACTATGCCAGTTCTGAATGTGGTAATATGAAACTAAAATCAATGACCTATAGACTATTTAAAACAAAGACAACTGTAGTGGTTAGGGTTGTGTTTTTTAACACACAGATCCGCAAATTAAAACCCCCTTCAATGTTTTTGTTTTGTTTTTTTTGTTCTGAAGATGCAAGAAATAAACCAATCACTTTTTTTTCACATTTTCTTTCCTTTTTTAAAAAGAAATTACAATATACAATGTACCCACCCCTTCCCCCCAAAATAAGCTACTTAAAATAAAATAATAAAACCCCATTTTATCTTTTTTGAACTGGTCAAAACTGTTAAAACTACAACATAATCAAACTTCCAATTAGCATTAATAAGTACGGTGTTTTGTGTGTTATTCGTTTTATCTAATTAATACTTTTTAGGGTTAAAAATTATTATTATTATTAGTTCTGTGGGCTCCTGCTGCAGGGCGGCCCTGCTGATTCAGTGGGAGGAGGAAAGTCAGTCAGTCAGTCAGGAGGACGGGAGTCCCAGCGGCAGTTTGGGAGAACCCAGGCGGGGGAAAAAAGTGCGTCCAAACCGGGAGAAGTGACACGGAGGTTTCCGCCATGAGTTGGGGAACGGAGCTCTGGGTGAGTTTGAACTCTTTAGGACATCTTTCTCTCGGCTCGCCCGTTTTTGTCCCGAAAGCCTCCGAGCGCGGCGGCGCCGGGACTTTTTTCTGTCGGGACGTCGAGCGGCGGCGGAAAGGTGCCGCGGTTCAGGTCCAGCTTTGTGTTGGAGGCGCTCGTTAGGCTAACGCTAAAGCTAACCCACCTTAAGGGCTGTGACAGCGGCGCGGAACAATAGGCAGCCCGGGCCGGTCCGGGTTGTGGACTCCGGCTCCTCCGTGCGGCTGCCGGTTAACCTAAATTACAGCCGCTCTGCTATGTGGCTCATCCGTATTGTCTCTACGTGTGTGAGGGAAGTTGTGAAGTTGTATCTCCTCCGTGTTTTTTGTGTCACACCCTGTTTGTTGAGGGAGCCCACCATCCTGCTCCTTGAAATTAACCCCAATTAAGCTACTTTTCGTCCAGCCCTTTGTCTTGGCTTCAGCGTTTCATCATGACTGAAAAGCAAACACAAAAATCTAACCATAAACTAGCTCTGGGCCGTATTAACGCCACTCATTGTTTGGTGCAGTTAAATCACGATTTGCTGTAAGGAAGTCATGCTCTCATTCCCAACTGTAGGACTGTTGCACAATATCAGCATATTTGTTTTGAGTGCATTAAATGCTGCTTTCCATCCTGTATGTTTTCTGGGGTGTTGGCCATCCTGAAACCAGAGAGGCAACCAGCAGCATCCCACACCCCCCTTCCTCTTATATATGTGTGTGTGTGCAGGGAGATAGGGAGGAGGGGGGTATACTTGTTGTCCCAGAGATGATACTCCTCCGTCTGATTGCTCTGCTTATTATCTGCCTGCCTAAAATAAGATCATTTTTTGCTTGTTCAGCCCCCAGATGTAACATGACCACGCTGCGCCACACAAAGAGATGAACGTTTGCTTGTGTAAATCCAAAAAGGTTGGGGGAAAGGACTAAGGTTTGGTCCTAATTCTTGTCATTCATATTTTTTTTTAACCCATTCAGGCCGGTGGTGTCCAAAGTAGAAGGATTTTGTTGTATTTGCTTGGTACTTAAATGAGAATACTTATAGAGGGAAATTAAGTTTTGAAACTCATGATCCGAGCTTCTTAAAAGAGTTGCTGTAGATGCTGGTGGCTGTGGAGAGGAAGGCATCTCCTGTAGCAGTCCGTATTCCAGTGGTTTTTAAGGTAGCCTCTGACTGAAGATGCTTTTTCCCCCCTGAATTTTTCATATTTCCTAAAAAACAAACAAAGCCGTGACACCAATTTTATGTTTCAGATCTACAGTGAGTTACTGAATGCTTTCAAACTAAAATCTGAATTTCCCCTTAAAAAAAAAGTACAATCATTTATTTTTGCTGAACATGTTAAAATAAAAATAGTTTTAAAAATAGTTTTTGTATTTTTAATTAGGGGCGCTGAAAGTACTTTGAATTTGGGCAAATTTGGTCAAAAGTTTGAACTCAACTGATCTGGGTTGTTCGCATGATAAGTTAAAGATGGGGATACAAATTGGCTGGTAACAGCAAACTGTTTTTTTTTCATCTAGATGCACTGATCAGGCTTTTACTGGCCAATACCAGGTTGGAATTTTCTTCCCATACAACCTAATTTTTACTTATAAATTTGCTTGTGTTGCATCTAAAGTAACATAATATGAGCAGAAACTAATGAACATTTCGTCTTCCTTGATGAAGGATGTCATTTTGATGTTCTCTTGGTGTGTTAAATGTAAGGGAGAGCTTTTTTGTTTTAGTACATTGCAAAACTGGAGAAAATGTTTTTAGATTTTTCAAAATTCCACCAGCCCATAATGAGAACCAGCCAAGGGATAACTGACCTCTGGATTGGTGCTAAAACCTGTTTTCTAACAGTGAATAATTTACTTGTAGCCATATAGTCTATGTGAAATGTGTTTTTCGCATAGAAAACACAATAAACAGGGCTTTTTCACACATGAAATCAGACATTGGAACGATAAAGGCTTCCTTGTTTCACCTGATGGAGGTAACTTTATTTGGATCAGAAACCCAAATATTGAGGGAATTGACATATATTTTAACTTAAAACTTCTGTTTAATTAAATTATCTCAGCACCAAATTACTCCAGATATTCTCTCAAGGGGCTTCACAAGACCAAACGAAATTCAATTCAAATCACTCCAGATACTCCCGGCGAATTACTTTATACATGTTGTTTTTTCTCTCTGCGTCATGTTTTATTTAGCTATCTCTTTTTTTTTCTCCAGCAGTGTTGAAAAGCAACCTGCATCTCACCCAATCATTGTGGAAACTGGCTGATTAGACCGTTGTAATCCCTGAATCCACTGATTGGATTAATGTGTTCGCTGTCTGTGGTCAGATTAAGGATTACTGACCATAAAGTATGATGTAAAGCTGTTGACTGGCCAGTGTGATGTTCAAGAAGATGGTCAGATTTCGGCTGTTAATTCTTAAAGTCAGTATAATGTGGATGGATGTTTAATTTTACATATCAGCGCTAGTGGCCCAAACCAGCCCATAATAGGACTACTTGGTTGGGCCTCTCGATGGCTGCTCCATTATTATTTTTTATTTATTATTTCCGTTGTGATATAGTTTGGGATTAGAAATACTTCTGCTGAAGTTTTGTGGCGATCACGTTGATTAAATGTAATTTTTTATTTTTTCACATCGTGGCGTTTTCTGCGTCCTGCGGAGAGTCTCGGTGGATGGTGACGCTCTGGGCAGGAAGCATCTCCAGTAGCAGTCAGTCTTGCAACACATCTGAAAAGGGCGCTGCCTGAAGCCGGATTTCCAGGCAGTAGAAACGATATTCCACAGCGTTGGCAAGAGCTGCTAATCCAACTCATTTGCTTTTGCCTTTCTCCACTCGGGCCGTATGGATGGAAAGCTCTATATTTAAAACGCAAATCTAACCACTACATTTCAATATTTGACCAGGTTTATTTTTGGTATATCTGCACAATAGTTTTCTTTTCCTGAGAAGAATTTGTCATGATATAATTTCTTTATTATTCAAAGTGGCATTAATTTATTTTCTAATGTGCCCAGTGTTATTTTACAACATTTTAATACCTTTTCTGCCGTAGGAGACATTCAAAATGAAATTTTTAATGTCAAATTTAATAGAAATATTTCTTTCAGCATAAAAGGGAAGGTGTTAGTTGTCGCAGCTTTTGCTTTGCCTTCTGGCTCCAGCTCGGCTCTTTGAGACCTTACAAAGCAAGGGAGGAACATCCTATTACTGCGCCGGCTTCCTGCCCCCAACACACACACACACACACACACACACACACACATGCGTACGTGTGTAAAGTAGGAAGTGTGCCTGAATTGATGCTCTGTCTGTGTTTTGTGGGCGTGTGTCGGTGCCGGGACGCCGACCTGATGTGCTCAGGTCTGTCTGAGCGAGACGGGCTCAAGGCCAGAAAGCACAGAGCCATCCGGACTCACTGAAGGACAAGAGGCCGACAGGCGGTCGTCCCTATTGGCCGGCCGACCTGAAAGACAAGGAAAAGGGGATAGAGGCTTAGAGGGTCAAGCCCTACGTGGTTGCACAGATTTAGGGTTTTACTGCGAAGGCCGTGAAAGGAAAAGGAACCGACTGAGTTTGAAAACTCGAGCTGGGCAAGCGATTTTGAACAAAGGCTCTGGGTTTGGCTTTGTGTTCCTCGTGGATGTTGTGGATTCTGAAATCCGATTCCTGATCTTGGATCTGCTGCTGCAGTCAGAAGCTTTGTTTGTGTTCTCTGCATCACATCCAGGCCTGTGTGTTATCGGTGTTCCTGTTTGGGATATTTCTAGGTTGCAGCCTGCAGGACGTCCAGGTCTGGACCCCGACTGCAGTCTGTAAGATCCTCGGTTTGCGTCGTCTTCCATCCAACAAACAGATGCAAAAAATACAAATATTTGAGAGGAATACAGTGCCTTGTGATCTGTTTCTGTTTCTGCCGGCTTTGAACATAGAGACGGATAAAAATAAAATAAAAAATCTTATGCTTCTAAACCAAAGGGCTCAAGTTCAGACAGATTGGACTGAAAGTGGTTTTCAAGTTTAGCCTGGACTTTGACTAGACCATCCTAGCAGTGGGATATGTTTATACCTAAACTAGAAAACGGTACCGCTTGCAATCAGTCCACATTTTCCCATCCGTCATCGTTCTTTTCCATCACCACCGCTTTTCCTTAGGCGATGGCATCTCGGTCGCCAAGATCAGGATCAGGTGAGGGCATAAAAGACGCAGAAAGTCCATCCAATTTTATTTTTCTTCAGGTTTAATATTTGTATAACACACTTTCAACACAAGGTAATTTAAGGTGCTTTACATGATTCGGTGGTAAAGAAACCAAACACATGATAAAAGCATGGAAAGTAAAAACAGCAAAACCATATGCTAAAATCACACTAGGACAAAAAAGGTATGAAAATAATAAAAAAAAGAAATTTAGCATGAAACATGAGAATCAATAAAAGAAGACAAATTCAAACATGATTTGGTGGAAGAGTAACAGCATATGATTAAAAACAGCAATTGGGGAGAAAAAAAAGTTTTTAATCGGGTTTCAGGTGATAATGACTTTGATTTGGCCCGCAGCTGAGGACTAAAGTGTGACTTGGACTGGAGAGGTGGTGACTTCATCCTTGCCGAATTTCCCCTGATTTCTGGCGGCGTCGCATATCATGCGCACTCTCTGTTTCTTATTCGAGAGGGATGAAGAATAAAATAAACATGATTCGCATGTGTCCGTTGTGGAAAACAACCAGCTGTAACGCAGAAGTCTTTTTGTGACAGTAACTTAAATTACATTTTATGTCCGCTGCGTTATTAAGGATTAAAAACTGATTGACCGTCCTCAAGTCTAGTTTCCTTTTATTTCGGCCGAGCGATGGTAACGTCGGCAGCGGATCAAGTTTCTTTTTCCATCTCTGAGAGCGCAGCTAGTTGTGCTTTTGGTTTGGCAAAAAAAACACATTTACAGCGTCAAAATCAATAGACTCAGTGCTGCGCTGCGACCGTAGTGAGAGAAAAATACTTTCTCACTCTCTCCAGACACAATTTTTATGTGACTATTCTTAAATGTTTAGTGCTGCTGAGCAGGGTCGTATTCATGAGGTTAATAAAGAGGGGCTAAAATGGGCCCAGGGTGGGTCTTGGACTGTAGCACCAAAATTAAAGCAAATATGTTCTTCTAGTGGGGACCTAATCTGAGCTGGTCACATGTTAGAGTTTTCATCTGTTAAAATGACATTTGCTGAACTTGCTGGGCTCGAAGCGCTCCGGGTCGACTGCATCTCTGCTGCTCAGTAAAAGCACTAATGTTCCCCACACACTAAACCCAGATTTTGTTTCTAGTCAAACTTCTGAATGATCACTACTTATATTGTCATTACTAAACAACATTAGTTGATTGTTCTATTCAGCTGAAAGATCAATTCTACTTATCAGGTTTAGTAGAGATAACTACGTATGTTTAGTTGTATTAGAGAGGGGACGGGCCGCTGCATGACCTGGAGTGTGCGAAGTGCATTGTGGGTAGCCATGTTTTTGGTCATTTTGTAGACAATTTTATTGTGAGGTTTGTGTTGTTGTTATTGCTTTGTTCAGTGTTGCAAATGTGACCTTTATTTGTTAGTGTCATGGTTGGCACCGTGAGTTAAGACATCATTTAAAGGGATTAGAGCACCGTGATAGTCCATTGTTTGTTTAAACATCATTGCTGATGTCAATTTTCTCACTGGGTGATAACTGTTGGACATTACATGGTCTAAAATACAGCTGGACAATTTTTGACAGTTGTTGCTATCACATAAAAAGTTTCCAGCTCGGGTAACTGTTTGAATTCTATCAGTAAGGCATTTTGTTCAATATACAATTAAAGATGAGTAACTTAACAAACTTTGGTTTAGCTTGTGTAAAAAGTTAACATTCCGCATTAGTTATGCTCAACTTATTTAGTTTTAGCTTGTGTAAAAACTAAAGTGGTATAAGGCAACGGGTTTCCTCCCGATTCGTGAGTAAAGTAAACTAAACCGGGTTAAGAGTGCAGCGTTAAGTCTCAAAGCGTCCCACACCACCATAAAAAGTCACTTTATTTGTAGTCGCTTCTTCGAAAAGAGTCCCTAAAGGAGTCTAAAGACTCGGTAAATACAGCAACACAGCTGCTATGTTGGTAGCGCTGTTCTCAATCTGGAGGGATGAAGTCACATGACTCAATGCAGCATTCATTTCTTAAAGGGGCAGGAGCACCTCTAAACTGAAACACATCTTTTCTTTTTTTTAAATACAGAATTTACCGGCACGGGCAAATGACATTGATAACAGTCATAAAATTCAGTATCGGCAAATTATATATATGTATTGGGTATGTACCGATACAGTCTTATGTATATGTATCTGTATCGGTTAAAGTTAACCAATGCCATGAACCGATACTCAAAATATGGGAAATATGCAATAAATTCACATAAAAAGAAAAAAATGTCACTTGAAATTTTGTTTTTGTGGTAATTTTATGAATTACATCTGTTATTTTGTCTTAGTTATGTTTAGCCAGTAAAGTCTGGTGCCTTTATTCTCTTCAAGAAAAGTTATAAGGTGGAAGTTATACAGTTTATTAATTCAACTATAGTATCAGATCGGTATCGGGTATCGACAGATACCCAAAACTTAGCCATCGGTGTTGGGACTGAAAAAGTCGGATCGGTGCACCCCTAATATATATAAAAGCTTGCTTTTCAAACAATTTACAATAAAAGAATATCACGAATAAATAGAATGCAACTTGTGTCGCAACTTTTCACAAAATCACCCAGAAAAGTGGCACAAAATCATAGAGGGACTGAATTTGTTAACTTACATTATTACTGAAGGCTTTCATTTTGTCAGATAAATAAATACTGTGAAATTAAAGTATTTAAAAATGTTTTATTTCGAATGTTGGCAAGCATGGTTGACTTGTGTGTTGGTCCAACTCACCGAATCCCCAGGAAACAAGCTTTTGTCTGTAACATGACAAAATGTGGCAGCATCTAGAAGGGTGTGTATACTTTTGCCAAGCATTTTAGGAGAATCGACCAATGTCTATAAATTGTAATCTTTGTTTTACACCTCCTCGAGGTTCCGGCCAGGGTTTTCTGAAAACAGGACAAACCCCTCTCCGTCTCCCTTGTCCTTGGCTCTGATTTCTTTGGAGAGGGGCTACTGTTGGGTGGAGCAGCAGCCTCGTTCTTCGCAGGCTTCAGTGGGTGAGAAAACAAGTCACGCTGAAGCTCAGGGCGCCGGCCTGGACATGACAAGCTGTTAGACTCTGTCCAGCCAAGCTTGTCAACACGTTGTCTGTCTGCGTGGTGTTGGTGGGGGTGTTTTTGTAGGTGTGACTGAGGGAAGATGATGTTTTCAGATCAAAATGTGCGACGGCAGTGGGTGAAGCCCACGTCGGCGCTTATGCGAGGGTGGATGCCATTCCTAATTAGAAAAGTGTCCTAACAGAAACCCCCCGAGAGATCAGATGAAGATGGAGGGGAGGAAATCTGGCGATGGCTGTTGCATGTTGTCATTTGGTCGGGGGAGGTGGTTCCATGAAGGCTGAGAGACAAGCTGAGTTTCAACATAATGGATGATATGAAACTTTAATGAGCCCAGTGGAATTATGTGGTAACCAGATAGGTTGCAATTGAATGGGATGTCATTCGGAGCAGACGGAAATTAATTTGGCTAAAGGGATCTTATTGTAATCTCCATCATCCTCCCAACTGTCAGTCTGAAAGCTTCCTGTGTCATCATTTATCCAGATATGAGTTGTTTGGCAACAGAAACGGCATAAAAGGTAGTAAAAGAACGTAAATCCTGATCATTTATATGAACGGAAATCAATGCAAGATGTGGGGATACCGCCTCAGATTTGGCTGGAAGTGTCCACAGGTGTAAATTGCATGTGATTTTGCTCGTTGATGATGTCATCAACCTGTGCCTACGTACCTTACCAGGTGCACAAGAAGGATGCCGAAAGTCAGAGTTTGAATCTACTTTAGATACTTTTATGATATTATAGGTTCAAATTTTTTTTGGTATTTAACAAGGAGAAAACTGTTGAACTTGATGCGTTTATAGCAGCTTTATGTTTGTGCAATATTAATTGAATAAATAAGTAATCAGGAAAGTAGAAATAAATGTTTTTTACATTTTGCACAATGAAAAAGTAATGTGCAAATTTAGATTTATTTTTCTTGATTTAAACTGTATGGAAAACGTATCCAACCGTACTAAACTGTGAGGTTTACTTTTGTGTACCTTTACACACCTTATTCTGTAACGTGCAATCCCTATTCAGCAGCATAAAACAGCAACTGGCTGTAGTGTAGCTTCCTGTTATTTGGTCCCTTGTTTGAAGGCAGCAGCCTGAAGGAACAACAGATACGTGTGCAAAATGGAGACTTCTCTAGAGGTTTCTTACACATTTTATCCTTCTGTTTCTAACGCATCACGCTGAAAACAGCAGTGAGCAGTTCCTCTCTGAAGAGCGACGTAGATGAAACTAACTGACTGAATAGATCAAAACTAAAGAGTTTTATTTGTAAAAATGAAGGAGTCTGTTTTGTAAAGTATTGATGGATTAGTGGTGCTTGCAGACACACGTGAACAAAGAGCCTTCTTTATCTCTGCGTTTCTTCCCAATGTTCCCCCAGTGCGTCTCGTTTTTCCTCCCCCTCTTCCTTCCTCTCATCCCCCCGCCGTGTCCCTCTGGACTCCTTCACAGCTGCATCCAGCCAGCCAGCTGTTCTGCAGCCCAGTTCCTGTCGGGTTCAGACACAGACCCACCTGTAGGGCCTCTAAAACCGATGACCTGGAATGAACCCGTCTAAATGGGTCACCGCATCGTTTCCCGAACCGACACTTCTCCCAGGCCGTTACTGCTTTTCTTTCTCGCTGAAGGATCTACGGTATGTTCTGGGTCACTAATCGGAGAGTACGTGGAGGATATGATGTTCCACGGATTTTTTTGAGACTCTGCTTCTCGGTTATTTAACTATAAGTGCTTTCTTCATGCCAAACTACAGATTTATTGATATAAATAAACCTAATCTCTTTTTGCACCATTAGTGTGCATAGTGTTTTCTTTCTAAGAAATCAAAATACGTGATGAAAATCTGTAGCAGGTTTCTTTTGATTTATGATTCTGGTTCGATTGAGAAACTTCATTATCCAGGGAATAAAATAAATTGTTAGAACATGTGGAAAACTGGAAGGATTTCTTTAAGTTTTCTTGGGAGTGCCAATACTGTCATTAAACCGAACCTCTGCTGGACGTTTGTTTTCAAGGTTTTTTGGCCACGGTGGCCTTTATTTAATTACAGCGTATAATACAGAAAGAGGAAGAGAAGTGTGTGTGTGTGTGTGTGTGTGTGTGTGTGTTTTGGGGGAAACATTCGGCAAATGTCCACAGGAGGGAATCGAATCGGAGACGAGCGTCTTGAGGGCTGAGGCCTCTGAACATGGGGCTATCAGTCTGTTCTCGTGGAACAGCAACACAGACAGCAGCAGGGATTTCCACGAGGTTAACCTCTTCAACGTAATGATTATGGTCGTGGATACGGGATTTTCTGGCCAATCATCAACATTAGGAGCTCATTTACCTCATAAGGGGCCGGGCATCATCAGGTTTTACTGGAGTTTTAAATGTGCTGCTGTGCAAGGGTCGCCTATGTTGCTGCAACATTCCAGAAGAGTAGCTCTGACTTCCCAGCTGAAGGCGACAGTTTCCTACTGCTAGAGCACCTCAAAGTAACACCATAAAACAATATACTTTTTAATAGCTTGAAATACAATTTAAATTGGCTACTGTACAGAGATATTAGCTGTCCTTATTGGAAATGTTTGGGAGATAAATTAATAGAACGATCTTTGGAACCATTACAACTAAAACAGACAGGCTTTGTTGTCTCTTTGTTAGAGCCAGACTGGATTCAGAGCCACTAACCTCGCCTTACCAAGCCGTCTTCTGATTCTGAAGTCATGTGCCTGGACTGTAGAATCTGTTTACAGTCGAAGTTTATGAAACAGTTACTAGATGTCCTCCAGCTGATGTCCTTCGGTTGTTTAGTGCTAAACACATCAGCTGCCGGCTAAACCTGCTGAGCTGATCTTATCGTCTTCGTGTTTCTACTTTATTCGAAGAACCTTAAAGTGCTAAGCTTGCTTGTGTCCTGCTGGCCTTCATACAGAATAGTAGCGGTGTGATGGGACACAAAATTTATGGTTCGGTTTATGTTAATCAAGAATATGAAATAGAAATGTGCACATTACTTATTCTTTAAAAAAAATTCCTTTGATCAGATTGTTAAACAAATAAAATTTTTATTGAAATCCTTCCTTTCAATTCCTGAAATATGGTTTTGTTATATTCTCTAAGTTAAAAATATAGATCTGAATGGAGGTTTGATTTTACTTTTAGAAATAATATAGTACAAGCAGACATAGCCAGGGTAGAAAACAATATAACCATTTGAAAAAAGTTCAGTGCAGAGCCTGTTTTGGACCTTATCGCTGTTGAAAGATGCATTCACTGACAAAGTTCTGGTTCCATCCTTATTTTTCAAATATAGTTGCATGGGTAACTTTAATAATCCCAAATAGCAGAGTTTTATTACAGCTGGGAGTCCCTTTTGTTTGGATTTGGTGTCACTTTTTAACATTGCACTGCGCTCTGAACTCTGCACATAAACATTCTGCATACGTTCAGGTAGAAAATAGCTGTATTTGTTGTCTAACTAAAAGAGTTACAGAATTATTTCCCTCTCAGGGATGTGACAAAATAAAGGTGAGTTGGAAGATGAAGTAGAAGCTGCTTATTTAAAACCGCAGTGCAAAAATAATCTCTTATCCTTTCTTTTCATATGGCTATTTGGTCATTAAGTTCTTAAAAGATCCAATTGTAGTGAGATACAGAAAACAGCAACAGTCTTCAGTGGGGAAGTTCTTTTTTATGCGAGAGCAAGACTCAAACATCGCTGAGACGTTTAAAATCCTATCAAGACTTAAAGAAGCTACTCATGCATCCCTTTGGCTGCTGATTCTGTCTGTGCACCCATGTGACTAATAGCCAGCAGGCATGTGTTTGCCACATGATTATAAAGCATTAGCTCTTGTCATTTCTTTGTTCATAATTGCAGTGCTGTCCTGTGTTTGTGCTCCAACCCTCTCCAGAGCCTCACTGCTCCTTGTGTGGTTCCCCTCTTGATCATATTTCAAGATCAGAGGCAATTTTTATTCAAGGGTTTCCCAGCACACCGGATTAAATGGAAAGGCCTCTAATGTCCCAGAAATAGATTTCAGTGACCAGGATTTTTTTCTTTTCTTGCAGAGGCCACGTTTGGTGAGATTGTTTTTGTTGTAGTTAGGGTAAATACTGTATGTTGGCATGTGGAGATACTATTAGACGGTGCAGTTTATTAAAAAAGATTCTATTTTGTGCTAAAATAAGCCACAGTAAAATGAAGTTCTCAGTAATTTCTCAGTTCTCCATATTACTAATATTCATCAGTAATTGACCTCTAAATAATACAGTTGGTTCTGTTGATTCTAATGAACCCTAATAAGTATAAGACTTTAGAGCCTAAGCCAAAAAGTCAAACCTGTTATATTTGGGTCATTCCTACTTTTTAACCTTATATTAACCTTTCTGTAGTTATTGATTCTTAGTGTTAGGATAAGGGACTGACGTGAGAGCAGTTGGATGCACTTAGATGGGATTTATGTAATTTTTCTTAAAACAGTTTTTTTCCAAAACAAGCACATTATCATAGACGTATTAAACTAGAATTTTTTTCCTACTTTTTCTTCACATTGAAACCCCCCCATAAATATCTAAATGTATTTAGCTGGAATTAAATTATTACCGATTTTGAGGATTGGAATGTCAACTATAACTATTTTAAGTACCTATATTTAATATAGTTGAAAATAAAATCACCATTAACACTTCAAGCCTTCCCAATAAGAGTCTTATCCAAGTGCGCCGATTATCAGCTAGCATAAAGCTAATTACAACTGCATTGCGTGTTCAGGTTGCGATTTATCCCTGAAACCATTCTGTGAGTGTTCGTGATGTGGTAATGAAATTATTGC
The DNA here is from genome assembly GCA_028564705.1 of Apricaphanius iberus. Lineage (NCBI taxonomy): Eukaryota > Metazoa > Chordata > Actinopteri > Cyprinodontiformes > Aphaniidae > Apricaphanius > Apricaphanius iberus. The sequence continues at coordinate 1,104,116 of JAPXFQ010002662.1, read as the reverse complement.
AAATAATATTTGGGGCTGCCACAAACGATTATTTTGATAATCGACTAATCGTCTGTTATTTTGCCGATTAGTCGACTAAACGGATCACCCATAAATTGTATCCTATCGCAGAAGCTTCTCACATATATACATCATTAGCTTCAAGCTGGAACTGTTTTCTCCAAGTATTATGGGTTATCTAAAATACTGACAGTTAAGATGATCGCTTATTCAACATTTATGAAATAATTTTAAAACAAATCATTTACGTTACAGCAGAAACATGACATGCTAGGGAACTAAAATCACAATCACTACTCTTAATGTTACAGATATCAACACAAGTAATAAATTCAATTTTCCATTTAATAGATAAACTCCCACTTTGTTCTGCATTTTCATAGATTTTGCATCCATGAGACCAATGGGGTATTGGGATGCTGCCATGAACAGAAATAAATGTACCAGCTATGTGCACTCCTCTACAACTGTCGCAACCTTTCACCTCTGCTTTGTTGTCTTGTTGACAGCAGCAGCGCTATGCTATCTGCTTTTAACGGATCAGAACCAGCCACCATCCAAGTGGTGGTGACATGAAAGAAAAGCTGCAATAATTATAAAACCCCCAATATTTATATCGATCTATGAATGCCCCAGAAAGAACACGCAAAGCCGACAAGTCCGCATAAAAGAGGCTGTTCAGTCAGCCTAATGTTGGTGTTAACGTTAGCAGCTAACGTGCTAATTATCTTAGCGAGGCAACTGTTCCTCTTCGTTGTCAGCCGTGCCGGGCTTCCTGTTAAGATGCTGGAGCATCACCGTCGTCCTGCCATGGTAAGCAGGTTCTACCTTTTGGATTCTGGCTTACACATGCTTCTGTACAATTTTTATTAAACATTAGAACCCGTTGTCGGCTTTTCCGGTGTTGCACCACGGCTAATGCCGATTCCCACTGCTGCGGGGAGGGAAGAGAGGCAGACGGAGCCGTAGACATACAGTATAAAGAGAGCAGTGAGTGGTACAGCCGCAGTGTTAAGAGAACAGCAAATCTTTTTTTTTATAAAAAAAAGATGAAGTCGACAAATACATTTATTGTCGACAATTTTGGTTGTCGACATTGTCGTGAAGAATCGACTAATCGTGGCAGATCTAATGATATTACTACTGCTGCCAATATTACTAAACTTAAAGTTGAAGTTATACTGATTACTGAGGAATTTTTGGGTCATGGTAATCCTGATGGAAAGTCTTTGTACTGTTAGATACATAGCCTAAATAATGTGCCAGGAGTGAACTTTAACCTACAGAGATGTCAGAAATTAATTGGTTTGAGTTTGCAACAGATTGTACTTCTTGTACCTTTTTTAATGCAATTTTATAAAAAAGAAATTTGGGAAAATCGTGCATGCTGAGTAGAATATTAATTCTTTGTGCCCCAATTGTTTCATCATTTTTATTTGTCTAAGAGCTATGCTTTTATGTGGAGAAAAGCCTTATAAAATCATGATTTTTTTCCTGTAAAAAATATCTTTATCCTGTATTTATTCTCTTATTCAAAACCCCAACCTTAACTATAAGACTTCCAAAAGACTACCAACTACTTCTTTTCCTGGTTATTATAAAAAAGAAGAGGATTAAGACTGAAATTTAGACATTAACTTTTTTTTCTAGCTGTTTTGGGTATGTTTTAGGACTTTTAGGAATCATCTGGTCTCTGTTTACTCCATAGGCTGATTTAGGAGGCAGTATTGTGCGCATATACAAAGGATGTGTCCGATTTGCATTTTTCCACTGTGTGTAATACGTGCCTCTATGGGAAACACTGGATTTTGTCAGGAATTTGCCGCATTTTACTTCCCATAAATAGTTTTACACATGGGTCAAGTGTAACTAGGACAACCCCCTCCACCCGTTCCATTCCTGTTTCCCTTTTCTGCCCCCACCCATGTCCAAAACACGGCCTGTCTGAGTTTGAGGAAACAATGTAAATTCATGCAGCAACAGTTTTCCCAGGCTGTTTATTTGACCAGGGAAGGTTCAGGCCCTAATAAAACTCCTCAGACTCATGCGCACAATGAGCTCTTCAACATGGAAGATTGAGCGTTACTTGGTAACATAGTCTTAGTCTATCCTAGTCTATACTGTCATTACAGTAAGGACCCCAGACCATAATACATCAGGTAGTCACAATGGAAGAGTTTAAGATATGCAAGATGTTTTTTTTACAGCTTGCTAAGTGAAATATAGTAAATAAGATGTTTCCATTTGTTTTTTAATGGTTATTAGCTCTTTTAATTAGAGTTTAATGTGAAAAAATTAATCAGGGAAAACAGTTCCTGTCTAAGTAGTAGTACTTGCCTCCACACAGAAACCCACTTATAGGAATTTATTTACAATTTTAACCCACTTTGTGAGCTTCTTTTCTCCATCTAATTAGCGTTTAGCAAACGCTACTTTTAGACCCATTGGAACGACTTCGAACACCTTGCATACAGTTTTCGTTCCATTCGTGGCCAAGTCGATCGTGTTGTTTACAAGAAGAAGTCAGCACAGGTGTAGCTTTACGGATGAGCCGCAAAGGAAATTTCCTTTAGACCCTTCCAGTCTCTACTGGGGCTGGGAATATACTTGCTTTTTAACCTGGCGTTAACGCAAGCGCCAATGTACGTGTTGGGCACTGATCGTAGTACAGAACTCAGATAAGATAGATTGCCTGGTTTGTAGGGTATCTGTGGCTTATAAGACAAGGCAATTTTATTTTTATAGCACACTTTCAACACAGGACAATTCAGGTTGCTTTACATGATTAAGACTGGTTCACAGCATAAATCAGTTTGATGATTAAAATACAAATGAGCAGTTGCAATAAGAAAATAATCAAGAGAATGCAATAATGTTGGGACAAGTGAGTAAAACACACAGTTTTAGTTCATTAACTGATCTTGCTGACAGTTTTTAACACAAGAAAGCATTTATAGTAATTAAGACAACAATTAATGTGACAATTAAAAACAAGCAAGTAAAAACAGTTTCTCATAAGCGAGTCTAAATAGGTAAGTTTTAATTTTAGATTTAAAAGAGTTCAGTGTCTCTGCAGCTTTGCATTCTCCCGGTAGTTTGTTCCAGAAATGAGGAGCATAGAAACTGTCTTATATACCTTCTTATATACCTGTAGCCCCGGTTTTAGCAGTTTGGGGGCCCAAGGCGAGCAAATACAGCTGTTGTTTAGAAGCTTTTTCAATTACAGGTTAGAAAAAAAGTCATTTATGTAACTTCTTCACTGGTCCAGTCTTTAGACGACACTAATGTCAAGAATTCAGATGTTTGGAACTGCATCTGAATAGAAAAACACATTTAACAGCTTGAAAAATGTATTGTCCACATATAATATATTTTTTTGTAAAAGTATGTGCAAGGCAGCCATGTTTGTGATAAGGCAAGGAAAATTTTGTTTGTATAGCACACTTTCAGCAACAAGGCAATTCGAGGTCACATGTTCAGCAGACATTTCATGTTTCAAATGGGCTGGAAGTAGAGACAGCTGGAGAAAAATGTTCTTGGTTGAGCTGATAGGATGAGCCAATAGATTTAGCATTCAGAAAAAAAACATAACATTCTCAATGCAGCAAATAATAAAATGCTAAATTAACTAAAAAGGGAAATACATTAACTTGCAGAATGTTCTGTATTTAATCACTTAATAGGTATTGTATCATTGCCTAGACGTCTGAACAAACAGGCTAAATACTATCAAAACTGAACTTTCGACAATCAGCTAATAACGAAGAGCAGATGCTTTCCTACCAGGAAGAGTTAAAACATGCATAGAATTAAATAATCATGGCTGCAAACATAAAATGAAGAAATCAGAAGGACTTAAGCGGGTTCAGCTGGAACCACACCACAAAACAATGCCCCTGGATTTATCGGACAATCAGGCACTCAGCAAAATTGGACAGAAATGAATGCAGTAGAACACAGTAGTCAGGACAAGCTTGTGCTTTATATCTGTGTGTTGCTTATAAAAGATCGTTTTTATATACTTGCAGATTTCTTAGTTTTTTTTTCTTTTGAGTTAATTTTGAAAAAGAAAACTGATTTGGTTAAATAATCCGAGAAAAGTTTTGGTTGGTCAGTCGATAAAGTGCAATCATTCTGCATGCACATTTGGAGATCATTCGTTCTCAACATCTCGAAGGATGCGAGCAAGCAGGTTCTCTAATCTACAGGCATTACAGCATATCCATCCATCCATTTTCTTAACCGCTTAATTCTTTATGGGTCACGGGGGTGCTGGTGCCTATCTCCAGCTGTCAACGGGCGAGAGGCGGGGTACACCCTGGACAGGTCGCCAGTCCATCACAGCATTACAGCATATATGTTTTTTTATTATTTTTTATGACGAAGTGTAATAATTTTGAAGGAAAAATTATCTTGCATATCTTTTTTAAGGGTTCATTATGGGGCGCCTACATTGTTTGGGTCCCTAGGGAATCGCCTACTTTTGCCTACTGGTAAGTCCGCCGCTGTATACCTGCATACGTCTTTTTAACTTTTCAGTGAAGAAGGAAACCCCTATTCAGGCTGCTGATGCCTTAGTACAAGCTAATACAGCACACAACATCTGAGTTCTGCCCTCATATTTTAATGTGTTATGAGAAGTAGGTAATGGTAAATTCAAATGCTAAACATGTATGGAGAAGTACACTGTATCAACACTGTAAACCCAGAGGAAATAGATGCTCAGACTGTGCATGAAGTTGATCAGCTGCAGCTTTGTCTTCCTGGTGAGACAGCTGAAGGTTTTTCACTCAACCTCCACACCTGATCTGCTTTTAGGGAATGAAACGTGTACGGCTGCAGCTATTGATTCTTTTTGTAATCGATTAATCTAGCACTGTCAACAGCAATAATGTAAGTTAATAAACTAAATGGTCCATCCACTTTTTTGTGAAAAAGCTTTTGTGAAAAGTTGCAATGTTTTTTGTGATTTTCTTCTTTGCCAGTCACTTATATTGTTTGAAAAGCAAGCTGTTTGAGACGATATTGTCACATAAACCTTAGGAAAACAAAATGACAAAATGTCCTGTTAACAGTTGAAAACTTTAACATGTGACTAGCTCAGATTGGGTCCCCACTAGAAGAACATCTCTCCTTTTACTTTGATGTTAGAGTCCCAGACCCACCCTGGGCCCCTTTAGCCCCTCTTTATTCAGCTCCTGGATACGGCCCTGCTCAGCAGCACTGAACGTTTTGAAACAATCAATTATTAATAATTCTAAACACTCACAGGAGTCTCTGTGTCACAAGAGAGTGAGAAAATATATATATTTTCTTACTTCGGTTGCAGCGCAGCATGAAGTTTGGTGATTTTTGATGCTGTAACTTTGATGTTGGAGCGTTTTTTGTCGCAGATAGAGAAGTTACGGCACTTAAAACTTTGTTTTCATCCGTCCACAAACAGATACTGAAAACCGAGAAAACGCAGTCCTCCACTTTGGCAGGAGTTTTTTTGTTTGTTTTTAAGTTCCATTTTTTGTGCCGAAATTCTGCGTTTACAGGCTGACAGGCCAAACCGTAGAAAAATATCGCCGTTTCGTGTACGCGTGGACAATGCTCTCTTGCGATGGAACGTGAATAAGTTTACTACTTAAAAGCATCAAAGCTAAACATCATATCTCCTCAAACAGCATCATGACATCACTACAAATGCAGTATTAAAATTAGTGAACATCAACGTATAAGGGTTTAGGTTACGTTACCTTGTTTCGGTGACGCTTGGTAAAAAATCTCGTGGATGTTTTCTGATGCTGGATAATTGAGCTCGTATTGCTGTGGTACGCTAGCTCTACTTTGCAGAAAACACACTGTACTTTGTTCTCTTCTTTGTTTAGAATGTAGCAATCCCAAACTTTACACATTTTCTGCCGGTTATGGGCATCTTTACTCCCATCGCGCCCACTAAATTCAAACTGTATCACGCGCTGCTGTTGTGCTTCGCACAGGTGCGAACAAAACAACGGTCCACGTAAAACAATCAGATCCCTGCGTATATAGTGCGCGTCATGGGATTTTAAAGAGGCTTCGAGGCAGAGCTTTTGCTCCGAGCAATTTTTGGAATCGAGTAAATGGAGTTACTCGACGAACCGCTGCAACCCTAGAAACATGTAGTCTGGAAACCAGTCAGCAGACGTTGGTGGCTTAGGTGGCTGGAAATCAGTGTCTTATTTATAGAATGTGTGTCGTCAGATGTGCTCATGGAGTAAATATAAGTGTTTTTGCTCATTTGGAAGCTTTCTCTTGCTATACACATTTGGCGTCTGAGAGCGCACAGTTCACCACTTTAACCACTGTGACTGTAGCCATAAAAGGTGTCACAATCTTACAGATGGGAGCCTCAATCTTAAGCCCTGAGTCAGCAGTCGGATAAAGAAAGGATCTTGTGGTTTTCTTTCTCTGGAATGAATGAGCGGTGATGACACAGCCACCGTGGATGGCTGGTCAGATCGAGTAAGTACCGCTTGCTGCTCTTTCATTTCGGATACACACAGGAAACCCTGAGGTTAATACTGCGGACAGCCGCCGAAACACGCTGGGCTGAACAGAGGCCTACGTATCAGTGAGTCCTTCTGTAGAAGACCAGGTGATGCGAGGTTCCACTTACTTCGCCTGCTGATTCTTACACCAGGAGTTTGCTTAAAGCTTGGTAGAAACAGTCCCCCACTGTACGAGTAAAAAAAGATGACACATCTCATCCCAAGATGTTGTAACACTTTTCTGCTACGATTAGCTGGAGGCGTCTGTAAAACCGCAATCAGTGTGTTCCCAGCAACCGACCACACCCAGTTCTCTTAAATACAGAGCTTCATACAGAATATTAGTGCTGATGACCCACATTAAGTAATACCTCATATTTAGCCAGTATTAAAAAATACTATCTGCTACTGTAGCTGTAAAATATGAAAAATAGCTACAGTACTGTGCAAAAGTTTTAGGCAGGGGTGTTAACGAAGAATGCTTTCAAAAATTGAAGTGTTGGAAACACTTATTTCCAATCAACAAAATATACGGAATGAATAAAAGAGAAATCTAAATCAAATCAATATTTGGTGTGGCCACCGTTTGCCTTCAAAACAGCATACATTTTTCCCACATTTTCTAAAGGAACTCGGCTGGTAGGTTGTTCCAGACATCTTGGAGAACTAAACAAAGATCTTCTGTTGATGTAGGCTTTCTCACATCTTTCTGTGTCTTCATGTAATCCCAGAAACACTCCATGATGTTGAGATCAGGGTTCTGTGTGGGCCTTACCATCTCTTGTTCTTGTTGTTCTTTATGCTGAAGATGGTTCTTAATGACTTTGGTTAGGGCTGGGTATAGATTCAAGATTCGATTTCAATTCTCAAGAGTTAAAATCGATTATCACGATCAGATCACATTCAGTCTGATCCAGTTTAATATAGATATGGGTCAGTACTATTTAAAAAAAACTTTTCTAGAATCGAAGTGCTATTGTTACCATTTTACGATTTTGAAAACACGTGAAAAGATGACATTGTATGTCCAACTGTTTATCGTCTCAAAAACATCCTTCAGAAGTGTATTTCAGTGTGTATAATATGTGTTTGTACATTAAAAGGGGTGTCCAGAAAAAGAGCAGATTTGACCTGGAAGTAAGCAAAATCCCACTCGCGGGACATAGGAATGCTACGTAAAGTACGGTACAAAGTTATGTTATTAAAAAAGTAAAGCCAATACCAATCATTTTTGATATATATTACATGGTAATGTCGATATCGGCATTATATGCCTCTGATTTAGTTCTATCCTCTGCGTCCTCTGCCCTCACACAAACTACCTTAATGTTCTCAGTGACTTAACACTGATTGAGTTACAGTTCATCGGTGGAAACTGTATTAACCCTTTCTTTTTTTTTTATTTTTATTTTTTTTTTTTAACGTGTCCTGTCTAGCAGTATGCTACTTAGAATTGGTGTCTGAGTACCAAGTACAAGCCCAACAGTTTTACTTTCCCAAGCAGAGTATTACAGCTTCGCTGTAGTACGCCACTTGATGTATATGTATGAAAAATCTTTATTAGTGATTACTGTGGGTTCAATTTCCTGACGTCATGGACATTAAACTGAGACAAGAAGGGAGAAAGGAAGAAGGTGAAGAAAAGAAACCGGACCAACAGAGGCGCGAACCGACGACACAAGACAGGGAGGCAAACAAAGAACACAAGAAAACATCCCAGTCCTCCACCTCTGCCGGACGGCAGAGAAACAGTAATACAAAACAAAAACAACAAACTGTACAGAACCAAACCAATAGTTCGGATCTAGTAGAATAAACTAAGAATTACACATTCACTACACACAAGCATGGATTAATGAACATAATACAAATGTTTCTGGTAAGCTCCTGTGAACAACTAACTAATGATGATAACCTCAGCTTAAGATATGTCCGTCCTCACCTATGTCCCCACACCTATGTGTGTGCGAGCATGCAGGTCTGAATAAGGTTTCCCCATGCAAGTGATTGATAGCTGGTGTAAGGAACCGTCAATCCGTCCTACAGGAATCGGCACAGACATGGAGGAGGCAAGAGATGTATGCATCCAGGGTCCCACAGAGTACAGAGTCCACAGGCGGATCAGCGCAGGGTCGATCACCCGCCAAGAGGGGAACAGATGGAAGCCCCAGGGGAGCACCCACCAGCCGCAATGCTGGGGCCCGAGAGATCGCAGTGACGAGCCCACGGGCTCCGCCGGTAACCGGCTACGCCAGGGCGGGCCCGGATCAGGAACCGGAGGCCACGGGGACCAGGGGCACCCCGCCCCCCAGCGGGGCCCCAACCAGGGACCAGCCGACAAGGGCCCCCCGCCGCCGCCGCAGGCAAGGAGGATCCGCAGCCAACCGACGGACAACACACGCCGCCACCACCCCGGACCAATACCCACCGCCAACAACCCGGCCCGCCTCCACACACCCACACGCCAGGGAGCCACAGCAAGAGCCACAGCGGATGTACGCCCTCCCCAGGCCGCGCCCAGCCGGCACCTGGACATCCAGATCTTCCAGCTCCAGGGTCCAGATCCCGCCCCACGTAGGGCGCCAAGATCAGGGGCCCAGCCAATGCCGGACAGCCCCTCCAGGTGAACAGACCAGCCAGCAGAAGTCCTGGAACCGGCAGGAGGACTGGGCGCCAGGCACGGTCCCCACCGATCCACCGGACGGCATCAACCTATTCTACAACCCCGGCACCCCCATAAGAGGTGCCCCAGTCAATCCAAGGAGGACGTCGGTCCGAAACAGCGGCCGCCCGACACACCGGACCCCCCAGGACCCGCCCGACATGCACCAGGACCGAGCCTGGCCGCAACCAGGACCCCCAGCCCCATGCATCGAGAGTCATCATCAACCAGCGGGCAGGAGCAACCATCCTGTATTAACCCTTTCAGACACAAGACTTAAAATGGCTGTCTGGACTATTCCTTAATATTTTACCTGTGAAAAGAGAAAACTTAAAAAAAATAAAATAAAAGAGATTTTTGAACTTTCGAATAGATTTGGTTTGATTTCTATAAGAATCGATTCTCCAATTTTTTTTCAACACAGCACTAACTTTGGCTGTATAAGGATAATTTTTGGGCCAATCACACGCCTTCACAATGGGATTGCATGATGGATAAGTATGTGCATGTATTTCTCAGCACTGTAAACCCTAATAATCGTGATCAAATGTCAAACTTCATTTGCAGAAATGCAGCCCCAGTCGTTCAAGGAACTTCCAACAGTCTTCAATGTTGCCTGCAGGCACTCATTATTGTACCGCTCTCCAGCAATTCTGGGAACAAACTGCCTTCTGACTTTGTTTCAACCTACATTACCACCTGTTTGGTGTAACTGGTTGATCATACGTCTGACTGTAATCCTACAAAAATCCCTGACTTTGTGCAAATGTATCTATAAGAATTAATCCTGGTTTGGAGACGAAGGGTAGAAAAATGGGTAGATTTAGATTTTCCACTCGTTTGCTCACTTTGCATTTTGTAAATTCTTAAAAAAAAAAAAAAAAATGTGTTTCTGAAATCATTATTTGTTTACAGCATTTTTTCATGGGATGTAAGAAAATATCCATGAGCCGATCTGTTCGCTTTGAATTTTTATAGTACTTTTTAGAAACTAGATGAAACCATTATTGGTGACAGTAATATTTGTAGGAATATTAAAACTACGACTTTTTTAGGTTGGTGGCTGTTTTCACCTTCTTTGATCCAGTGAATCATACTTTGCCCATACTTAAAAAATAAGACATATTTAAATTACTTTGGAGATGTTTGGATTCTTCGACAGCCTCGTCTTCCAGCTGTACTTGAATGCAGCATGGACTGCTGTTTTGGAAAGACCCTTCTTATCAACAGGGAATCATCTTGTTTTTGTTTGATCCAAAATAAGAATTTTGCTCTGATTGGATGCTACTGGTATCCATTTGGACTTCTGCTGTTTTTTCACAAGTATCAATTCCATTCAGTTTCAGGTAAATTCACTTCAGTGCAGAGTAGGGCTGGACAATATAGAATAAGAGCATATTGATAAGGGGAGTAGTCATATTGATCGATATCAATAATTAGCGATAACTATCACAAAATGTAGAAATTGTATTTAAAGTTCCTCCCTGGTAATTTTTTTATTCCTCAATGAGCTAATTTTAACTACTAATTAGATTCAGCTCTTTATTCAAACACCATTTTTTTTAGCGATAACTAAGAATACAAGAAACAACAAATCAAGTTGGGAGACCTGAGTGACATCAGTAATTACAAAGAAAGGTTCATATTATTAACCATTATATTTTGATAACATTGATAATTAAAATGTAAGGCTTATCTAGAAGCTTTTTTTTTCTTTTAAACATTTTATGGAACTTTAGTATATGGTAAATGGCCTGCATTTGTATAGCCCTCCATATTAAAGTCTAAAACCTTTGGTGTAGTTTGTGTGAAAAAACATGGCCAATAAAGCTTAAGGGGGGGGATAATAATAAGTAGTAAGGGTGGGAATCTTACAACATCTCACGATTCAATTCGATTCCGATTCTTGGGGTGACGATTCGATTCAGAAACGATTCTCGATTCAGAAGCGATTCCCGATTCAAATAAATTTTGTTTTCCTTAATCAATACTCTCTCATTCATCATTTGTGTTTGTAATACACACAACTTGATCTGCCAAGTGTCTTTGATGAAGTGAGCCATGAATGTAACAGGGCATCAACACAAAATGGATTTTACAATCTATGTTGGGAGAAAGGAACTGGTTCAAGTAACAAGACATGAAATTGGAACTGGACATCCAAGACCTTTTAAACAAAATTTCTAGTCTTTTATATAAAAGATATGGATTTTGTTTGTTCTTTGATACGTAGTACAAAATACATTGAAAATATTTAGTAAGTGTTGCTTATTAACCATCATTAAACAGAAATGTATGTTATTATTTTCATTGTTTTTGTTAGAAATTTTAAAAGTCCTAACGTTATTGAACTCAGCATATATTTCAGACTTCCTTGAAAGCGCCACAGGTGTGCAGTGCTGCTGGATGTTGATGTGTAGCTTATAAAGAAAGATCGCTCTTACTTGCAGATTTATAAATGAAAAAAAATAAAACTTTAGCCAAGGGTGTCATTAGCATGGATAAGACCTTTTAGACGGCCCAAACATTTACCTTCAGCAAAGACGGGGCGGGCTGGATTTCTCTTTCGTCTTTCATTCTGAGGCTTCAGCCTAGTGGCTACATTTAGCTAGCGATGGCGCTAGCCAACGGCGCATCAGACCTGTCAATGCGACGGTGGCTGTTGCATGACAAACACTACGTGAAGCGAAAACGTAAAAGGGTTCAGAAAACATATTTTTTGCCAATCGATTCTCAAACATTTCGGATCGATTCTGAATCTTGTTAAATAGGAATCGAGATTCAGACGTGAATCGATTTTTCCTCACACCCCTAATAAGTAGTAACTAATAATAATAATATAACAAAAAATATTAACTGTGTGAGTTCAACTGTATGTTTTCATTTTATACAAAATAAGCATTTTGCTGTTTTTTCAGACATTTTTCTTTTGTAGACACATAAGAGACCATTAATGTTCCCTAATAGCAGAGTTCAGTGATAGCTGGGAATCCTTTCTGTTTTGTTTTGGTATCACTTTTGCGTTTTGAGTTCAGCACATAAACATTCTGCATGTGTTCAGGTGGAAAACAGCTGGATCTGTACGGAACACGTGTGAACCGAACCCTTATGGCCGTTCTGGAAAAAAAACACAATACAATACACTCCTACGTATTTATCACCTATAAAGCAGCAATAACTTTATGCGTCCCATGACTGAAAACAGCATTGGCTACATGACTGCATCTCAGCAGGTAACCTGTTTCTCCACATAGTGCAGACAGTTCTGTAAATGAGACCATTCATATATTATCTCACACAGATGTCTTTTCTCGTCGTGTTCTGTTCAAGAAAGCTACAGCTTGCTTCAAAATCTAACCGTCTAGCCTATAGGTATATCATGAGTATCTAGTTAATCAGATCTGGATGACACCGATGCCTTCCTCAGCAGTCATTTATTTTATTCCTGCACTTTCTTTCGCTGTCTCGTCTAACTTGTCCGTCAGGCTGAGTAAGAGGCATCATCAGAGCAACACAATAGAAAGGATCCGGTTGCTATGAAACTTGATTAGCTTGCTACACAGCGCAGCGCCCAGGTGTGAGTGTTTTTTCCACTGACAGGATATAAATATAGCCTCCAATCCAACCCTGAGGTTTTGGTGGACCCGAGTTACATCACGGTAGTTTTTATGTTAGGATACGGGTTTTTCCTTTCAAGCCTCAACCATGCGTATTAATCTGAGCTTGGATGAGACTGAGACGTCTCCGGTCTGGTCAGCCTGGGACAATTCTTGATCCCGACATCGCTGGTCCATTCCTGTTCCTGTCATTTGAAGAATAACACCAAACCGAGTCACGATCTGAGTTGATGATAATCCATGCTTTCATTCTCGATTTGCGAATGTAAGAAAATATCGATTAAAATATCACAGTGTCATGATATTTTTATTGATATCCAAAAGCAAATGTTTATTTTATTTTTCAGATTTTGAATGGAACCATTGATAATAACAGTATTTTTATAGAACAATTAAATGTATGACTCCTAGTTGGTTATTGTTTTCATCTTCTTTGTTACAGTGGATCAACTAGATCTATTAATAAAAGTGGTTGTTTTGAGGTTGCAGTGACAGTTTTTCTACAGTTTAATTCGTTTTTTAAACTGATTTATTTAGCTGGACTCTTACTCAAAGTCACAATATATTGTATTGTGCTTCCGAGAGATCGTGGTAGACATGTGCTAGACATTTTCTCTGATGGAAATTTTTTTTGTTTGTCATAATCTGTTTTTACCCATCTATTTCTTAATCCTATCTCCAGCAATACCTATTAAATAGTTTATTTTATTTTATTTTAAATACTGTTTAATCCAAGCAAGCTGAACAGAGAACTACATATAAAAGTTAAATTAAACGATTCCACTTAAAACACAAACACTTGCTGCTGTTCCTGCTCCACATGTAACCGAAATGTGCACCCATCTGTGCTTAATCAAATAGTGGGAATGCTGCAGAGGTTATTGTCGTGGAGTTGTGGATTTTTCCCTCCTTACGGGATTTTGGATGTTCTCCAGACTGAATCTCCGCTTCCAGACAGGAGCCTCGAATTAAATGAGGAAACATTTCTCCAATTGAAGAGATTAGAAGTCTAAAATACTCTCTAAACCAACCGTTTCCTGACCGTAAACTGCGCTTCACCTGGAAGAAAGCAGCGGGCGCCAGTGTTTGGCACGCAACAGGCTGTTTGGACGCAGTCGCCCTCCATAGCCTCAATAACGTTTTAACATGCAGTTAGCTCCCGGTCAGTGAGATGCATTGAAAATAGTCCTTTAACATATTTATTTAGCTGGACTCTGCACGTGACGTTGAAAATATCTGCGTGTTTGCACCAAGTGGTCAGAGGTGTGAATACTAATATTTAAAAATAACGACAGTCTTGAGATTTTTCTATTAACACCCTTAAAAAAACTGTAAAATACAGAACACTTTCAGTTAACATGACCCTTGCTCCCCCCTCTATTGTGGTACATGTTATATCACCATATTACTGCTAGTACACATTCCTATCTCTACCACTGCAGCTCACTTTTTTACTATTTAAGGAAATGCTTACACAAGTCTAGTTTTGTCCCCTTAAAGAAAACTCTAACTGGTTTCCTTCCTTGGTCCAAACCTTTTGCACCAGAGTGAAAACAACCCAGCGAACTCTGGTGTGCACCAAACAGGCAAACCGAGATCCGTCTGAAGAGCTGCTCTCGGAGCGATTCCAAACAAACAAACTAGGTGTGAAAGTGACCAAACGGTATCCGACTCAGGCCATGTCCACACGTAGCCGGGTTTTTTTTTTAAACGAAGATTTTCCTCTGCTCCTTGAAAAAAAAATCTCCATCCACACGTAACCGGATAAATGCGTTTTTCAGCACATTCATAGACGTGGCAAACCTGTAGGGGGCAGTAGTTCTCCCCAGTCCTATCCGCCAAGAGAAACTTTATATCCTCTCTTCAGCGCGCAGCAGTTATACAGCTTATAAAAGCAACAAACAAGACGCGTTTTAACAATGGATGATACCAACACAGCTCTGAGGAAATAAATGCTGTTTTCTAGAGTAAACACAGGTCGCACATGAGGTGTTGGATCATTTTTTGTCGCGGAAAGTGGCGTTACGGCTCTTAAAACTCCGTTTTCACCGTCCACACGCAGATACGAAAACGGAGAAAACGCAAATCTCCACTTTGGCCGGAGTTTTTAAAAAGCTTCGTTTTTGGTGCCGAAAACCTCCGGCTACGTGTGGATAACAGGCCAAACCGTAGAAAAATATCTCCGTTTTGGGAGATACCCGGCTACGTGTGGACAGGGTCTTAGTGAACAAGAAAAACCTACCTCTTTAGTGTCATTGGGCACCTGTCCTTGTGGCGCTTTATAGGTATTCATATTTTTTTTTAAACATTTTTTTTGCTTGTGCTGTCAATCAAGGCATATTTGTATTTTATTTATATTTTTGATGTTAGATTGATTGAGTAGAATTAATCTCTCTGCATCACCCCATCAGGGTTTTGCCGTAGGTCAAAAACTGTTCTTGGCTGAATTGAATTTATGTTACTAGCCTCTTCCATGAATTCAAAATCATAATTACTCAACAAAGGACACATTGTTCAGTAACCAAATATATTTACAGCATAGAACCATTTGTTTTTTTAGATCTAGGGGTTTCCGTTCAATGAAATTTCCCTGTTTGGTGACTTAATCATTGTTGCCATACCATACAACTTATTTGTTAAAGCATGTTTAACACAGCATCCGAGCTGACCAAGGTGCTGTAAAAAGGTAGCACTACCAAGCCATTCCGGGCCTTAAAAACAAACAATAACATTTTGAAGCGAATATGGTAATGCACCTGAATCCCCCCCTCAAGGTGGCGCTGTTTCAGGATAGGTTTTAATTGGTGAGGCGTCTCAGCTGATAAAAACAGTATTTAACCAGTGTGAGAATCTATTTTTAAATTTCCCCTGAAGCTGGACTGAAATGGACATTCTTTTATACAAAATTTTTAGTTAAACATTTTTTTGAGATACCTTAGAAGATTACATTAATGGAGTGAATAAAGTTATTTGTTTTTTAATGTTTTAAAATCAAAACAAAAAATACGTAGGACATATTTAGTATGCATCAAACATAAACATAAGTTTATGGCTTATGTTCAGTTTTGTTTTTTTTATGTCCTATATTATTGAACTCACCATGAATTTTGAACGGTACTTGAACGCATCACAGCTGTGCAGATCGAAGCAGATGCAGCGCAGTTACAGACTAGTTTCTGCGAAGAGAACGATGTCAGTGTGTGGTTTATAACACAGAGATCGATCTCGTGTACCTGCAGATTTCGTTTTAACTTTTCAATTACTTTTAAAGATAAAACAGATTTGTTTGTGACTGGATGAAATCAGCTTCTTTTCTCTGTATGGCTTCTGGGTGAAACAAGCCAAGCGGCATGCACTATTGTCCTGTTGCATTTACTCGCAGTGTGAATAGGAACCGCAGCAGAAAGAAAAATAAACCTTTTGGTGTGGACCAAAGCAAGTGAACCAATGGACCCTCCTGTTGTGAAAGTTAAAAAAATCCATGGGCCGTCTCCAGACTGTCCAGAACGCTGCAGCAAAGCTTTTAACAAGATCTTCCAAGTACTCTCATGTCGCTCTTTAGCTCCTGGCTCCCCGTCCGACACAGAGCACATCTGAAAATATAAAGCTTTAAATGTATTGCACCTGTTCAATACTCGAGAAGTCTTACCTCCCCAGCTGGATGTGAAGAAAACAGGCAGGAGTGGCTCCTTTTCTTTTCAGCCTGACATATTTTTACTCAGATTTCCTTTGAAAAGCAGCTGAAAACTCATTCTTTAAGATTACCTTTGCTTTGTTTTAAATGTAAATTTTATATACTAAGAAAGGTGCTATATAAATAAAGTTTTACTTTACTGCTTATTCAGATGTTGTATTATGTTGTAAATTGTGAGTGTAAAACATAGCTGATCCACATTTAGTGCTGTCATATGACAGACACATGCACTCTGCACAGCAGGTATGATTCTGCACTCTGTCAGCAAAAGCTTTGAAATGCCGCGTTACTTCAGAGTGTGACCGTCGAAGATTTATGGCTTCATTGTAATGATAAAGAAGAGAGGAAGTGACATTTTGGCCTTTCTTCTCCAGTTCCTTGTGAAGCGTGTGCAACATTTGGAAGCATGAGCTGCAGAACAGCCATAGAGTCAAACAGTTGACAGTAAAGTAGTTTATTATTAAGAGGAATTTTTTTTTTAATGATTTCATATTTATCTTTCAGTGAATAAACTCAGAGTAACACAAGGTGCAGTGAAGGGTCTGTTTAATGTCCCACTGTGACTCAGACTGGTGACTACTGATAGGTCTTATCTGTGTCCATAAAAGAAGGACTAGTGAACAGAATTGCTCTGCTCCTATTTTTAAGTCCAGTGTAAAGTTATTTAACACATAAAGTTCTAATGAGTTGAGATTTGACAGATACATGTTTCTCTATCGCCAATGCCGATATCTGCTGCCAATGTTTTTGGGCCAGTTTTCAAAGTCAACATGTAATTGCTTTTCCACCTTAATTACTGCTAAAATGTCAGCATTACTGGAA
Organism: Apricaphanius iberus; assembly: GCA_028564705.1. NCBI lineage: Eukaryota > Metazoa > Chordata > Actinopteri > Cyprinodontiformes > Aphaniidae > Apricaphanius > Apricaphanius iberus. The sequence continues at coordinate 1,086,806 of JAPXFQ010002662.1, read as the reverse complement.
ACGGAATTTTCCCAAACTTTGAATCTTAATTTTGTGCACTGCAGAGTATTAATATCAATTCAATCAAATAAATCAATAAAATGACCAAGTTTCATATTTGAAAATGGGAGAAAAAAAATGCTGGATTTGACCTTAGTCGATTACTAAACAGATATTGTTAGTATGTTTGTTGTGCATCCATTTTCACTTCAGGCTATAATAAATCTTCTACCAACATTTGAAAAACGATACGTATATATTTAGAATAAAAGCGTATCAAAGGTTTTCCCTAGTATGTTTTTTTTTTCAGACACACATTTTGCTCACAAATTACAAAGCAAATTACTTTAATCAGATCACACATACAAAACAAGGCAAAAAAAATTTCATGTTGCACATGCAAGGGCAGTTTATGTCCTTAGTAATTACTGATATTAGTAAATTCCAGTCTCCAGTTCTGCAACGAAGCGCAGATTCAGCCTCCATAACAACATCTAGACCCCCATTAGAAGTCATCAATCTGAGGCAAAAATCAGACTACTTAATTACACACAAGTGGATAATCATTTCAGTTCCATAGGAAGATGTCAGATTGTGTGTTCAGGCCACAGTGGTTAAACTGTTCATTTTCATCAGTCGTTTAATTAAATTTTTTTGTATGTAGTTTTCTTATTGAATATTATTTAAGATGAATACATATAAATGCGATCATTTTAAACGTGTATGGGTAAAAATAGAGGATGACTAGATTTTTTTAATCCTGTCAGTCAAAACGACAGATAAAAAAAAATATTTAACGCATCCTCTAAAGCAGATATATGTAAGATATGCCACATATAAGTTGAATCTTTCTAAGGAGTATCGATGATTCCGTCAAAGGTTTCCCCCATTTCATCCTTCTAAATACGAATGCAGCAGAAAGTGCTTTACAAGCTTTAAAGCACTTCAGCTTTGCTGAATCACAATGAGATATTGTGCTTTAAATTCGTCAATATAGATGAAGCCACAATTTCTTTATGACATTTTTAATTAAAGTGTCACATTTATATTGTTGTTTTTTTTCCTCTCTCTTTCGGCTCTTTAGGCTTTCTGTCACATTTTATCCTGTGGGGTGTGTATGTGTGTGTGTGTTGGCACACAATGAACACTGTTTGTATTTATTGGTCCCTAGTGTCTGTCTGAGACCGAAAGCGTTTGACTGGCAGAGCCATGACTGGAGCAGAGAGACATTCCAGCGGAGAATCAGACGGCTCGAAAAAATGTGCTCCAGATTTTTAAGTAGGATGCAGCTTCAGCTACTGTCTGCCGATCACCAAACAGCGGCAGATAGCTCTTCTTCCTCTGCAGAAGAAAACCTTAAATCATGAAACTTTTTAAAGGCATTATATCACTGAAAAATTAAACAATACCGCAGAGTGTAAAACAAAAAAGCCACTGTAACATAATGGAAAGAAAGTAAGTTTCTTTAACTCATAGGAACAGTTTGAACTGATTGAAGCAAATACCTGCCTACATTTCATTTCTGCAGGGTAGAAAAATGGAATATTGATCAAATAAAATAGCTTAAAGCAAATAATATCTCCACTTGAATGTATGAGTGCTCACAGGTGGGAGATAAAACAGTAGAAACACATCATTCTGACTGGACCCAATTAGTTACCATCACTGTTACAGAAATGGACCAGTTTCATTTTTAACCTTCATAGTTTTACGTTAACACTGAATAATACGTTCAAGGGTCAGTCTTTTAGCTTGTGCAGCACCGGTGCCCCAGGAGGCTGGTTTTCCTCACTTATTATATAAACCAATATAGTATTTTTGGGGGGGATTTGTTGGATTTTGTGTGTGTGGCTGCTTTCAGAACAATAATTGAAACATGGCTGCATAGAAATTGCTAATCATGCGAAAGAGTCGAAACTATGGCATATGTATCCACTGTATGTAGTCATAAACCAACGATTATGTCCCTGCAAAATATTAGAAATGTGGTAACTACTACAGCAGGAAAAGTCTATCTCAAGCATTTAGGGCGCTTTCACATGGTACGGGAGTCCGTACTCGGGTACGGTATTTGGTCAAAATCCACTTATTTCGTACCATGTGAACACAGACTGTACCGTGCCAGAATACGGCCAGAGAGACCTGCCTTGGAGGTAGTATCCGAGTCCAGGTACGAGCGGCCACGTATCATGTGAACACAACCCGTACTTTGGCCGTACTCAAGACAATAGACGCGCTCCATGCGGAAATGACGACACCGCCGGCCGAAATTACAGAATCACCTCGCGACCATACAAATACCAAAACAACGCGATTCAAGCATCCCACAGCAACACAGCAGGTTACAAAACGGCGAGTTTACTACAACACTCACCCTGTAGATGGCTTCAGGTAGCAGCTGACCAGTAGACCAGTTTGTTTACATTCTAGGCTGTCGCTCGTTTTATGACGTCGGTACTTCTCACTCCCTTGTTTGTTGGAGAACTAAGACTTATTTGTATACCGCCACCTGCTGTTTATTTGTAGTAAAAGACTGAATCCCAATACGGGCAGAGATCCGTGCCATGTGAACAGAAAAAATTAGCATTTTCTCTGGCCGTTTTCTGGTACGGCCACACATGTGAAAACGGCCTTAAACTCTCAACTACAAATTTAGGCTAAAGGGAGAGGAAGACGGCTCCTGATTTTTCTCTCTGAATAAAGGATTGAAATAATAAGACGTGTAGCGGTGAGCTGAGAAGGAAGCTGAAGAGGCTGGCTGTTTACGCCACCTGCAGTGGAGGCCAGTGTTGCCAGCAGTCCTGCCTGTTTTGCACACTGGTGGAAGTTTGCCGAGTTTTCAAACCAATAAGTCAAAGTCCATTAAAAGATGAGCTCTTAGAGTAGCCTAAAGTTAAAAATTAAAGCATTTGGTTATGTTTAAAATGTAAAAAAAACGTGTTTTTCTTCTGTTTGATTTTTAATTTTAACCTGAATTTTGTGCCGTTTGGCATCTAAAGCATTTTTTTTTCTTTTTTCAACTGGCATTACAATAAATAATGTACAAATATAGATGATGTAGGTGTGTAACGATTCAGTGGTTTGCTTTTAAAACATTTTTAACAACTACTTAATACTGGGTATGCATTCTGAATTTGATCTATAAAAGTAGAAAGTTTATAGGAGTTTTTTGGGGTTTTTTCTTAATGGGGGAGGGTTAACAAGTATTTGTGGATTTTAACCATTTGCAGGCGGTTGTGGTCACTAACCCCCAGGACTAATTGGGTGTATTTACATCATTTATCCCATTGCACCAAAATTAGGTTCTATAATCTTTTCTTTTTACCACTAAAGTAGTGGCGTTACAGTTGAGGAGAAACCACATGGCTGGATATGATCTCTTCCCTGTGCATGTGGTGCGCTGGACAATTTTTTTAATCCTACTCCTGCCTCCCCATAGCTATTAAATGGGTACACTAAAAAATAAGTTTTTGGGCACCATTTTATAAGAAAATAAGAATGACTCATTCACATAAATATCTTTTGAATCACAATGTTCATGCTGGACAGGAAACATTGACTGCAATTATAAGAATATCAAAATTATAAAATGTGCCAACAATATCACATTCAATTTGAACAAGAGTTAATGAAAAACTGAAAACCCCAAGACACATAAAAACACAACTGGGACTGCTGCTGCCTACATTAATACAATGGCTCAGAACCAGAGGTTGTGTTAACCGAATATGTTCCATTTTTAATTTTTGTTTAAACTGTGACAGAAACATCTGAAGGCTGTTATTTTTACAGATTAGTTTTTGCAGAGTTTAGTGTTTGGGGCACATCTGTGACAGCACGCTACACAGACTAATCACTCATGCAGGAGGAGCTGCCGCTGAGCGATCGAAAAAGCCCTCGTTTAAGAGCTGCCAAATTCGGATCACATCAGCTGGAGAAATGTTCGCTGATTTCAAAACTTTGCCTTAAGTGGGGCTCGTAATTGGAGTGATGCAAAAGGGCGCAGTTTCAACCTCCATTTGATTCCAATTGATTAGGGGTGTCATGATCTCGACTTTTCTTTTTATCTAATTCAAACAAAATAACGTCGTAATTTTGCGCATTGAAATCCAAAAAATGGATCGCCATCACCTCTCCTTGGGTTTACATACTGTAGCTTGATTAGCGTCCCACTTGGACTTTGTAGCGCCAGTTAACAGGCAACTGTCCGTTTACCCTTGGGTGTACAGCCAATCGGCAGCAAGGAAAATGAGTGGCACCACCGGATTGGCTCCTTCCCATAAACACACAAAGTCAAAAGTCAAAGTCAGCTTTATTGTCACTCACACATGTTTCAGACATACAAAGCAAATGAAATTACGTTTCCCTCCATCCCACAGTGAAGACAAAGACATGAAGTTAAAAACTGGACTACAGTTAAAAACTGAGCCTAGCTAAAATGTAAGTAGACATATCACTATATATAGGCAACAATAAATAGACATTTAAATAAGTTTGTACAGTATGTGGAATGATGGTGCAAAGACCAGTAGCATGTCTAGTAGCATTGCACCGAGGTTTTTCTGCTCCCACAACGTTCGTTCTATGAAAAAAAATCTGCCAATTTTCCGACAAATAATTTGGATTTGTGTTTCACATAAAACTACTGTACCACTAATGTGTGGCGGTACGTTGTGGAGCTTTCCGTAACCTACATCTAAAAGCGTGATAATGTTTCAATGTAGACACAGCTCCGTTTCTTAGGTCTGATTATCTCTCAGCCTTCCTCATGTTTTTCTTGCCTCCCATCTAAAAAAAATCCTGCTCCTATCTTTACTCCCTTTGCAGAACCCAGCACACAAAAACCAACAAAGACCATGTCAGCTCCCCACCTTCACATTCTTGAAATAGAGAGCTGTGTCTTTGGGGAGGGGGTGTGTTGTTTTTTTAGAAAGATGAAACAGATGCACATAGTAAACACACACAGAGCGCAGACGGAGCCTGGGGGTCTCCCGCATGATGCCAGGGTTTCAGACAAGCTGACATTTCCCACCGTGTTTCTGCCATGTGTGCACCGGAGATCAGGTCCAGGTGTCAGACCCTAGCTCTCTGCTGTTGAATGCCTCAGTGTGTAAGTAGTCTCTTGTCTTAGCAGAATTAGCTGTGCTGATTAATTGTGTGGTTTGCTATGGGATGCTTATATACTGTCTGGATGTTTGAGGGGTTTTTGTGAAAGAGATTAGATGTCTCATTGGTGATCACAGTGTGCAGAAAAGTGTGCAGCATTATCCAGCTCTTTGGTTACTTCTTCTGGACTCTTAATGGCTAATTTGTTCCCAGTCTTAGACGTGAGCTCATTGCAACAGAGCATGGATCTGGTCAGAGGCAAGCGTTGAAGGGGTAGAGCTTTGAGCTTTGAGCCATTTCAGGATCTTGGTGATAAGAAGTGTCTGACCGTTCAAGTGAAACATGTTCCATCAAATTTGTCAAAATTGATCAAGCATTGCTCAAGGTTCTTTTAGTGAGCCCTTTTCTTTATTTTAAAACTCTCAGAATATCAAATAATTCAGTGCAGACCTTCCACTCTTATCCTTCTGATTGCCAATCTCTATTCTACTCAAACTATTTTGAATACCCGAGTAGTAACTTAACATGTGGCTGCACATAGATGTATTTTACTATAAGGATTAGGTAAATGTGTATATTTGTATGTTCTGGAATGCCCGAGTATGTCACTTTTTTCTATCTGAGCATTTGCAGCACGTCTACGTGCGGTTCTTTAGCGCAACATTAAAAAGCGACACGAAAACAGAAATCTAATCCATCACTAAACCAGGGTTTTTCCTAGGTAAAAAAAGGTCAGTGGTGGTACTTGAAGGCATGCATGATTGTTTTTTTTAGTTAATACGGCCCAAATGAATGAACAAAATCATAATTACTGAAAAAAGAAAACATTGTTCAATAACCAAATGTATTTACAGCACAGAACCATTGTGGTTCAAAACCACTGGCTCTATATTTCTATAATTTTTCAATTAAATTTCTCCGTTGGGTGACTTAATGAGTGTTGCCATAGTTACAGACTAGTCTCTACTAAGGGGATAATGATGTTTGGTTTATAAAAAAAAATGAATCTTATATATCTGCCGATTTCTTTTTAACTTTTCAGTTAATTTTAAAGACGAAACAAATTCATGTGTCACCGGTTGAAAACGGCCGTATTTTTTCTGGCTGGATGAAATGAGCTGAGCTGCATGCATCGACAATGCGGTTGAATAGGAAGTCGCGTCGCTAATGTGCAGGGAATATGAGCGTCAAAGTTTGACGGAAATTAGATAAGGGTGGCTAGAAATTTCTATAGATTTGTTGTATGGTGCTTTTCGGAAAGAAGGGGTCTGAAAAGTCGTTAGAAACAGCAACAAAGTCGCTAAGTCGGGAACACCACTGTTGCTGCTTTGTTTGGAGTAACTGCAGTTAAATTCAGACCACTGAATGCATAGACCCAACAGTGCTGACATTTTGTATTTATTAACATTTCCATTGCGAAGTGGTGGTGGCAATAAGCAGCCACTGAGATCTCTATGTAGGAAAAACCCTGCTAAACTCTGTTTTTTGGGAACATTAATTGTTTCTCATTCAGCTATGTGTGCTGGTACTATTTCATCTTTTTTTTTCAGAAAAATCTAATCAAATCTACAGTCAGTAATATACTTTCAACTTTTTTAAGCTTATAGAATATAACAAAATCTAATGCATTTCAGGAGTTGAAAGGAATTAATTATGAAATAAAATGCAGATTTCTATTTATTTTCCTGGATTAAAGTGTATCAAAAAATGACCAAACAGTGCCTTTTGAAACCCAAATATGCATATACCCAAATTTTTGTGTGCTATTACACTCCTAATGGGGATGTTTCTAAAGCAGAATCATAGTGTTATTTAGTTGGGTACATTAATAAGTTTAAAATTTAACTTCAGCAACATTGCAGTGCAACAGGAGAATCCTAAAATCTTAGATTACTTATTAGCCGCTCACAGAGATTTACAACCATAATGTGTAACATGTTGTACTTGTCTATACTTGCTTATCCATGCAGGGGTGTTGTTCAGTGGGTGAAAGGCTCGACTTGTCGCCAGTCTATCACAGTGCAAACAACCACGCACACAGGAGCTCCCACCTGCAGAGGACATATCAATCGTTTGTAGACTGCTGAGGGAGGCAGGAGTACCTGGAAACAGCTCTTGCATGCAAGCAGAGAACATGCAACCTCTATCTAGAAAGAGCTCACCACTTTAGTGCTAACAGCTGTGCAGCCCAATAATGAATCTCAAAATATATTACTACTGTTCCTAATAATATGTATACATAACATTGATTGTCATTTTAAAACAAATAGTATTATCAAGCAAACACCCACTATGTTATGTTTTTAATGGATTGCTGTGCAGAATGTTATACTTTCACCCAGAAACAAGCAAAACATGCTGATATATAAGTGGGTGAATTATTCTATTAATGTTTCCAAACAGATTGACCTCTCTAATATTAGTATACCATGTCGTACTGCTCGGACGATTACTTCACTTTCACAACCCAAACACTTTATTTAGCTTATGCTACCAGAATACCAGAATATCTAACATGTTGAAGCAGGGGTGCCCAAAGTTCCCTCAGAGGGCCAAAATGAAAAAAGGGATCGGTAAAAAAGTTCGATAGAAAAGAAAGTTTCCCCTCATTTTTTCAGGCAGCTTAATACAACAATCATTACTTACTCCAAACGAATCATTAACAATGACCCACGCAGCTCTGTCAGCCACCCTCTCTCATTTCAAACCACAAAAAGGATGGTTTGAGCACAGACAGAATTTTTTAATAGTCCCTAAGCGAACCATGACCGTAACTTCGCTGCTCTCAGATGTCACAACAAGGCAGCAGCAGAGGAAGTTGTTCCAGATAAATGTTAGTGACTCAGTTAAAGGTTACGTCCCGTTTTGAACCGATCCTCGACACACTAAAACACTAAGCGATGAACGAAAAACAAAACTACGATCAGCTGTTTTAAGCAGAACTCCCGTCTCCAGCTCGCTACGAATCTCTTACAGAGAGACACAGGAAACTTACCCAGGTCGTGTCGCATTGCTAACATCTGTGGCTGTTAAAATCTCCCCTCGGTTCTGCTCCCGGTCCTCAGAAGCGAAAAAACGCTTTAAAAACACAACAGGGGTTGGATAGACGTGCTGGCTTCGGCTCTCAGTGACTGAGCTGCAGTGTTGGAGCCCATCAACACTGGTGAGTAGCTAGTTAGCTTTAGCTTTTGCCTACAGCTGAAGAGCTGAAGTAAATTTGAATCAGCTTTATTGACAAACTAAACCAAGGGTTTCAGCCATTAATATTATAAAATGTCATAAAATGTTTAAAAGATTAAAAAGCAGAAAAATAAGCCTTTAATTTAAATTACTAACATGATTTAAATATATATATAATATAATGGTTAATAATATCAATTTTCTTTGTATTTACTGATGTTACTCAGGTCTCTTGGTTTGTTTCTGTGTCTTAAAAACTTACGTATGATATAAAGAGGGGTTTGAAAATTTAATTCTTAGTTAAAATTAGTTCACTGAATAATAACAAAAGGACTAGAGAGGCACTTAAAATATATTTTTTACATTGTGATTTTTTTTAATCGATAATTATCGATATCGATCAATATGACAATTTTTTATCGATATGCTTTTTTTCTATATCGTCCAGCTCTAGTAGATCTTCAACATACTTAGGTGGTAAGCTGTTCAATAATTTACAAACTAGTAAAATAATTTTGAAGTCTATTATCTGATTAGAGTTAGATGCATATGCTGCTTATATATATGTCAAATGCCTGTTTTGGAACATTCTCACCTACCAGCAGAACAGTGTCTTCAAAAAAAACACAGAATGCCATTTAACGAACATTCATTGTTCCATATTCATAAAAAAAATACAAACCTGTTTTCAAGAATTGCACCACAAAAATAGCTAGATATTCGAAATGGAATACAAGCTGTTTGTTAAGAAAACACAATATTCAAATTTTTTTGAACTGAATGACAAAATGTGAAAATATTTATTTCTGCTCTCCTGATTATATGTCACAAATTTAATATTGCACACAAATCTGCTCATATTTGAATGACTGAAAACACTTGCGTTTCAAAAGGGTTTCTTTTTTGTTGAATAGAAAATATCACAAACTTAAATCCAAACAATATGTAGTGTAAACACAAAACAATTAACAAAGTATTTAGGCCAAGCTTGATGACATCATCAATGTGCAAAATCAAATTATATTCATATTGTCTGTTGTTGGCTACATTTATGTCATTTGTACCTTTTATAGCAATTGTATCAGCCACTACTGGTGGGTCTGTTAAATCTTCTATTGAAGTCACCATGCATGCAATGTACATATTTGTTTCATTTATCTCTCTCAGCTGTGAGAGAAAAGTGTAGTAGTCATGGTTTAAGCCAGCTGACCGGCAGCACACAGGAAGATCTGGGGACGGGATAATGTGATGGAGCTGTAGCTTTTTAAATCTCAATTCTGGTAACAGACCTTAACTCATTTGGTGTTAATGAATTAGAGAGTAAATCCCAAATGTTTTCCTTCCACTTCATCTGTGGGAATGAGAACAAGCTGTAAAAAATGGTGCTGCAGTCCTTGCCAACAATAAGAACAGAGCCGTGTCAACTGTTTAGCAGTTCTATAATCTGTCTGATTCAGTTTAATGCAGTTCAGTTCAGGTCACTGATGCTTTATAGGTCCTCAAAGGAAATTAAATAATCTGTTTAGATTTAAACACGGTCGCCATTAGTAACGTCTGCTTTGGGCATGTCGGCTTTAAAAAAGTGAAAACAGGAAGGAGTCAATGTGGTTAAACTGAACAGCATCGGAGTCACAGATGGCTTCTTTTTTAAATTAGCGCTATACAGATAAACAGAATTCAATTAAATCTTCATAATTGACTTCATCCACTTGTTTCCTCCAAGTGTTGCGATCGCAGCCAAATTATAGCTCCCGCATTCAGGCCTTTAATCCCTGGAGATGGAGAAAACAGGAACCTGGAGACGGTGTCTGATTCAGGGCCAAAAACTACAACATGAGCTCATAGGCCATTACTTATTCATATACCGCGTCACACAGGCTGATGCAATCTCACTCTCACAGCTAAAAGGAGGCAAATGAGTGATGGTCCAGACATGAGCAAGAGGGCAAAAATAAACCCCAAAGAAACCTCAAAGCAAACGGCTATGATTCATTGTAAATCTCTTTTAGCAGATTAGCTAACTGCTTTTGAATGAATATTTAGATACACCTCTTTTTTTCTTTCCTTTTTTGAACAAAAAACATGTTGGATTTGATTGATCTTCCTGAAAGATAGCGTGGCAAAGGGTTGTAAGGAGACCCGTGGAGGCTTTTTATTTCACAGCCCCAGCCTGCTGGGCTCTAACAATTAGTCAGCGTTTTCCTCAACCTGCGCTGATTCTCTCCTTTTCATTCAGTTACATTATTTCCTGTATTTCACAGTGGAAATATGGCCCAGGGTTACTACTTTGGTTTTATTCAAAGATGTAGCTACATTTTGATTTAGTTGCATAATTTCCTTTGCCATGTTTAGCCCTTTGGTTTTCTGTTTCATGTTTTATAATTTCCTTTAATAGTTGTTTTTGTATCCTGACCTAAAATAATGAAGCCTTTCTGCGGGTACCAAACGATGGTCTTAGCTTCTAGGTTTATAGCACTGTCTATTGAGATCATTAGCTCTGCTTTTTTTAGTTGGTAGAAAGTAGGGATGGACGATATAAGAGCATATCTATAATGGGAATAGTCATATTAATCGATGCAGATAATTATTAAAAAATATCAGAAATTTGTACAATTAATTTTAGGTACAGCCAGTCATTCTATGTTTTCCTTAATTAACTCATTGTAATTGAAGATTCAATTCAGCCCTTTATTCAAACCCTTTTTTTTTTAGACCAGAAGAAAACATTTTGTTTATAATCAAAAATAAATCAAGTTTAAAGACCTAAGATAAGCCAAACCTAAAGACTTCTGAGGACGTGGTGGAATACTAGGTAGATATTTTTACAGCCTCAGGTGTTATCAACACCGTGTTACATTTAGTGTTAACGTAATCAAAAAAAGTTGATTTAGTCGTTTAACATTGTTTGCCTGCATCCTGCAGCATCCAGCTTTGCTTTAAGTGATAAATCCTTGAGGAGTTGAGGCTCCATAGAGGCAGAGCAGAAACAGTGAGCAGACAGGAAGGAGGTGGAAGTTCAAACCGTCTCTTCCCTCAATCACAACGGGCACGGATCATGTCCCGGCACCATTGTCATTGTGTCTGCTTTCTAACCATGTGACTAGCATGGATATAGAATAGATAAAGAGGATAGCGGCAAAAGCAAATGAGGATGATTAGCAGTGCTTGCAAACAATTTGTGATGTCATCCAGGACATGCTACTCCTTCCCTAGACATCGAGCTGCTAGCATGTCACAGCAGCCATTTTCTTTGAAAGATTTCTGCTTCAGATTTTGGGAGAGCTTAGAAGTTTTTTTTCTTTTTTTTTCTTTTACTACAGATTGTTGGAGGAAAACAAAAAGATATAGATTAAATCTGTTGACCATCTGGGAAAATAGGGATTAAGAATCACATCAGCGGCAACACCTGCCCCTGACTTATTTTTTTGGAAGGGCCAGATGTGACCCTTAAATGCAGCACTTCAGTGACCACCAGAACAACAACAACAACAGGTGACAGATGCGACTGTTTGTGCCAGCTGAGTGGAAATGTAAAAAATCAGGGCAGGAGGAATCATTTTCATCTGAGAGCTACCTACTGCAATGCTGGTTTCCTTCCAGGGTTGATCAATTTGGTCCTTTTGGATAATATCAGATCAATTATAATGTAAAGTTTTTACGTTTTCATTGTAAAGTGACCTTGGGTGTCCTTTATAGATAAAATGATCATAATTATTATATCATCATTATTTTCCACTGACTTTCAACCAGTCAGCATGGCGTAACCACAAGTCTCACCCAGCGACTCTTAACCAGGTAATTTCCAGGTAACAAGGCTGCTAACTTTTTCGATTCCTGAAATGGCCCCGAAAGTTGTCATTTTGGGCCGACCCAGTGAAATGGAGACACTCGCATTTTGTGAAGGTCCGATTGAAATTATCCAGAAATTCCGACGGTGGAAACTCGCTGTTTGGTGTGCTCTGTTAAGCTTTCCTGTTATCTGTCTTGAATCTCGCTCTAGTTGTGCTTCCGCTGACTTTCTTCTTAGATACCCAAGTGATACAGGAAACATTGTATGATCCCTGTTCCGTTTCCACCTGGTAAAGCTCAAAGTACAGGTGAAAGCAACAGACTACAATACGTCGATTGTCCTTCTTTCTGTCGAGGTCTTTAAAAAAAGAAGAAGAAACAAATGTGTCTTGAAAAACCTTATTTGTTTTGCTACATGTAATTTTGATCGGTTTCACACACTATTGTGGCTCTATCAGAAAATGTCTATTTTCTTGCATTAATTAAGTGGAACAAGTCAAACTTTCGTGCATCTAAAGATTTCTTTTAATTTTTCTAACTGGCTACCCTGTTTTTCTTTTTACGTTTCAGGACCAGTTTGAAAATCTGGACAAACACACTCTGTGGGGGATTGACTTTCTTGATCGCTACACAAAGTTTGTCAAGGAGAGGCTGGACGTGGAGCAGAGCTATGCCAAGCAGCTACGGTACGCTCACACTGACAAAGTAAAACCACATGGCATCACAGGTACATGCATCAATTCTGACTAAAATTGGGGGCAATTTTTGGTAGCTTAAACCTATATAATAGGGCTAGACGATATAGAAAAAGGACATATCAATAAAGGAATAGTCATATTGATATATATCTATAATTATCAATAAATATCACAAAATGTAAGAAACATATTTTCAGTGCCTCCCTGGGCATTTTGTTATTCTTCAATAAACTAATTTTAACTAAGAATTTGATTAATTAATTTTTCAAACACTTCTTTTTATCATAACTAAGTTTGTAAGACAGAAACAAATCAAGAGACCTGAGTAACATCGGTAAATACAAAGAAAGGTAATATTATTAACCATTATGGTACATGTATATTTTAAATTACGTTAGTAATTTAAATTAAAGGATTATCTTGATGCTTTTTAATCTTTTAAACATTTTATTACACTTTAATACTAATGGCTGAAACCTTTGGTTTTATTTTGTCAAACAGTTTATTCTAATTCAGTTCAGCTCTGGTTCAGCTGTTGGCTAAAGCTAACCAGAGACGGAGCCTAGAATACTGCTGACCAGTCACTAAGAGCTGAAGCCGGCAGGTCTATCCAACCCTGTTGTGTTTTTTAAAAGTGTTTTTCGCTTCCGAGGATCGGGGGCGGAACCGATGGGACATTTTAAAAGCCACAGGTGTTGTTAGCACCTGGGTAAGTTTCTTATGTCTCTCTGTAACAGATTGACAGCGAGCCGAGAGAGGGGAGTCCTGCCTAAGAAAGCTTATCTTAGTTTTATTATTGCTATGTTTAGTATTTTAGTGCGTCGAGGATCGATTCAAACTGAGATGCAACCTTTACCCGAGCCACTGAAACCTTCATCCGGAACAACTTACTCCACTGCTCCTAGCTGTGACATCTGACCACTACAAAGTTGCGGCGATGGTTCGCTTAGGGACTATCAAAAAATTAATTTTCCGCTTAAATCATTTAATCCTTTTTGTGGTTTGAAAGGAGACGGGGGGTGGCTGAAAGAGCTGCGCTGGTCAGCGTTAATGATTCGTTTGGAGTTAGTAATGATTGTTGTAATAAACTACCTGATAGGCTATAATGAAAAAATTATGACTTTTTTTCTATCGAACTTTATCGACCCCTTTTTTTTCAATCACACCACACGTCTATCGATCCTATTTCATAATTTTGTAAAATAAGATAGTAGATATTAACCCTTAACTCTTGCAAATATGTTGTTAGTTAAATTTTACATATTTTTCTTTATTTCAGAGTTTGTCTACCTCATAGCACCACTAGGTATCAGCAATCACTTTTCTAAACTAAAGTAACACTGATTAGCAGACTCTGGGTGTCGTTCATTTGAGCGTTAGTGTCCCTTCAGTGTTGCCTTAGACAGAAACCTGAAGATAATGATGTATTTAGGTGCAAATTAAACATGAAAGTGACTAAAATTGTGATTTTTACCATTCATAGCCAAACTAGAACAAACCAGTTTCAAGAGGGGAGGGGGGACATCTAATGAATGTGTATCAAGTGCTACAACTTAATGCACACAGTGATCTCAGACACTGAAGTCCAGATAATGATAAATGTATTCATTTATTAGTTTTTTACTAATAACAATAGCACTCACACTCATGTATCGGCAGCTTTGGATAAAAATGCATCCCAACCCCGTTAGCTGCTCTCCGGTTAACAGCTTCAAACCATTGACTGCATTTCCAGCAACCTTGGGGGTGGAAAAGAACCTGCTGAAGCTTTGATGTTTAAATCTTTGATTCATCTCTAATAACATGCTCGGATCCTTTCATGCTGAATTTGGATGTCTATCCATGCCTGTGTGTGTGTGTGCGTGTGTGTGCGTGTGTGTGTGTGTGTGTATGTGTGTGTGTGTGTATGTGTGTGTGTATCAGTCTGACTTGTTGCCTTTTTTTAACCTGCAGTATTAAAATATCAGACAGTGCCTTAAGCTTTTATCTGTCCCTCTCTCCCATGTAGGAGTCTAGTGAAGAAATACTGTCCAAAACGTTCAAAAGATGAAGAGCCAAGGTGAGGAACTTGATATAATTTTTCCTTTAATGCTTTACTCGATGCTTTTGGATGCCTGTGGGCTGGAGCAAAGGAAAAGCCGACTGGCATCTCTATGAATAATTTCTGACTGTTCATTTTAAAAAAAGAAGAAAAAAGACGTAGACTTGTTGTTTGATGTGGCGACTCACATCCTCTGTCTACACGGTGTGATTCGTACCGTGAATATTAGGCTTTTAGAAACGTCTAAGGTTTCCATTTCACAGCAAGAATGTCCAATGTTTTTATTCTTAAAGTTTTTATAAAGCACAGAAAGATTTGAAAATATTTTTACTGAGTGAAATAAGGACTTGAACTCTTTATTCATTTTTTTTTGCCTTTTTTGTGTCATACGATCACAACAAACAGCCGTTTTTTTTAGATAAAATAAAAATGTCAATGTATTCGATTTAAGATCATTGTGTAGGTGTGTACTTTACATGACTGTGATTTGATATGAGAAAATATTTTTCCTCCTATTTTGTCCTCGTTTTGATTTGGAATATTTCTAAAATACATTTTCTAGATAAACTGAGCTAGAGATCCATTGATCATCGATTTAATCCAGGAATCCTGATCACCTATTTTTCAAAGTTAAATGCTAAAGTAGCTGGTCTTATCTTTAAAAAACACCAAAAAACAAATCTATATATAATAGTTAATTAGTTGTTTTTTTTCCTTAACGTCAGAATAAATTCAGAATTCATCTATCATCGAGTTCAATTTTTAATGTTTATATTAAGAATGTAAGAAATTATCAGGACGCCAATCTATCACAATATAATAATATAAAAAAATAAATTTTTTATTTTTATTTTTATTTAAAAATTGTAATTTAACCATAAATGATGAAAGTAATTTTGTAGTAAAATTAAAAGTATGAGTGATAATTGGTGGCTTTTTTCACCTTTTCACCTCTTTATCCAGTGGATAAAACTGAATGTGTTATGCATGAAACAGGTTGGATTGTTTAGAAGGCTGTAATAGTTTTTCTACAGTTAAATTCAGTTTAAATTTCTATATATAGTCTTACTTGTTCCCCCGCAGTGTGAGATGTGCAGCTTTACAATAGCGCCACCACAGACAGAGAGGTGAAATTATTGCTCAAAGCTCTGGGCTTGATAAAAAGCCCGTGTGAATGCGAACCACACCAGCTAAAAACGGCAACAATGTTGCAATGTTGAATCTGCCGCACTATCAGGTGTGAATGCAGCCTAAGATGAACCTTCCTGAAATCCACCTGTTTTATTGCATTTTATTTTTTTGGCGTGAAAAGGTTCTTCCATTTGTCTCCCCGGGTTGTCTTCAGACCTAATCACGTGCGCACCCTTTACAGGTTCACATCATGCCTGTCGTTTTACACCATACTGGGCGAGCTGAACGACTACGCCGGTCAGAGGGAGGTGGTGGCAGAAGAGATGTCTCACAAGGTTTACAATGAGCTAATGAGGTACAGCCAGGAGCTGAAAGCTGAGAGAAAGCAAGTGAGTACAATACCGGCTCCATACATCTCCGCTGACCCTGTTTTGAAGAACAGTGGCCTCGAATTGTTTTGCAGCACAATTCATCATATTTTAATAAGCTACTAATGAAGGCTATACAGAGCTAAATATTGCACGTGACGGCAAACGGAAAGACGCACTTTTCACTTTGCCTTAGCTGCATCTAAAAAAAAAAACTGCTTTCTTAGAATATAAGTTTTCTATTTCTTGCACCAATTAATAGATATTGGTTTGCAATTTATGTTAATACTATTAACTTTTTTTTTAACTAATAGGTTAAAGCTTCCATATTAGTTTTTATACAAATATTTTAATTGTGTCTCTATTGCACTAAGAAAAATGTCAAATTGTAGTTTACTGTTTTATGTGTTTTTGCTTAGTTTAAAAAAAAAGGTACTTTTTTTTAGGTACTTTTTTTCTCTAAAATTAAACTTAAAAATATAGGTACAAAAAAAGTACAATTTAGGTACCAGTATCAAAGACGAGGTATCGTTAATGCTTGTATTGAAAGCGATTGAAAGATACCCAACCATATTTATGACATTGTAAAATAGAAAATTGAGAGTTTTCTAAGCAAAAAATGGAGCAGAACTGATGGATATTTATTTATTAAACTGTATATTAATCCTTATAAGCCTTAAATGTATCAGAATGAAATAAAGAGACTCCTCCACTTACGTTTGTGTTTGCTGTTTTGTCACAATGTCCGATATTTTTCGTGGTTTGTTGATTTATGTGTGTTTCTCTTTTCTGCATGAACGTTTCTGTGTGGAAATGAGCAGCACCTACAGGAAGGGAGGAAGGCGCAGCAGTTTTTGGATCAGTGCTGGAAACAGATGGACAGCGTAAGTTGGGGAGGGGATGCAGAGAGAAAACCTGTTTATGGTAAACACTTTCTGTCAGGGACAAGCAGCTGCGTCTCTCTCATACTAACTTGCATGAAGGAAGGAATGAGAGAAATGCTAACAGAGGTAGCTGAAGGATAAACTGAATTCCTTGTATTTTATTACTTTATTTTGGACAGGAAACAAACATATTTCCATCTACATCTGTTTTTAAGATGCTGCTGATGGAAGCGGCTTTTGTGCTGTTGGTCGAAAACTGCTGCTTAAGATATTCGCATTATATTCTTTAATAGCTGCACAATTACAGCACATTCTTCACTAGTGAGAGAAATAAACTCATTTCTGAGACAATTTTATTACATCAAATGTTATTTTAACATGCTCGAACTGTTTGTTTTTACATTAATAATTTAGTTGAACTAATTAGTCTTTTTTGATGCATAAATTGGACATTTGCAATCACAAGTTTGAATTAAAGTCAGATGTTTTGGAGTGCTTCACTGTGTGGTCTGTGTGACTTTAACTGTGACTACCTGGTGACTGGACTGTAATGTCTCAGCTATTCACTGTTTCCTTTACTGCTAATGTGATCCAGATGGTCTGGCAGGAAGTAAACTATCTGTGTGTGATTCATCACCCTCTTATTCACATATGTTTTCCCGTCTCATTTAGGGAGAGATAGGAAGTGACGCAATTGTGCTTTTATGTTTTTACTGTACTCGAAGTAATCTGGGCCTCTTTTTCCTTTTAGAGTAAAAAGAAGTTTGAGAGAGAGTGTAGGGAGGCAGAGAAAGCCCAGTTGACCTTCGACCGGTTGGATAACGACATCAACGCCACTAAGTCAGAGGTGGAGAAGGTAAGCAGCTTCCACCTGCAAAACCACATCGTCATTTGAATTCTTTGTGTGGTTTGGCGGACAAATAAAGCTGAAGATGTGTTCCCATTAGGGTTGCCTCAGACAGTTATTTTGATAATCGACTAATCACCAATGATTTTGCAGATTAGTGGACTAATCGGATCAAGTGAAAAGTTGTATGTTATAGCAACAGCACGCAGCTGCTCCGATATCAGCTGCTATGTAGTATATAAACTACTGACTATTACGATGATAGCTCATTTACCATTTATGAAATAATTATAAAATAAAACGTTAGTAGTGGGCAGAAAAGCATTTTGATGATGTCATCATGCTGTACCTACTTACTTTGTACTAAGTATACAAGGATACTGATGCTCAGTGTCAGTGTCTTCACACTAACTATTAAAAGTAAAAGAAACATGTTGAACTTGAAGCATTTTTAATTCAAATATATGCAGGTTCCTTTTTTTTTTTTTGCAATATTGAATATAGGGAGGCATCGATCTGATATTAATATCTGCATCAGTACAAATACAGAAGAAAATTCTAGATCGGGTATCGAGGAAAACGGGCCCTAATCCATCGAGCCGATTCTCTTTGCTGTGCACTGGGAGAATTGACACGTCCAAAGGAAAATATTGTGCAACAGAATTTTTCTTTTTCAGTTTTTCATCATAGCCAAGTGGCTTAATACAACAGTCATTACTTACTCCAACTTAATCATAAACGCAGACCCAGGCAGCTCCATCACTTAAGAGGTTAAGCTGCAACAGATGTCACTCACAGCAAGGAGCGGCACAGGAAATGGGTCCGAAAAAGTTTCACTATTTCAGGTAGATGTTCCGTTTATATCGCAATATAGATTTGATGCCATATCGCCTGGCCCCATGTTAGTGTTACAGCAGATACAACGTGTGCTAAGCATAGGGAAATTACCATCGCTACTGTTAATGTTGCGGCTGTGAAGTTATAAAACAGCATCTTCAGTCAGAAGCTTCATCAAAACCACTGTAATACAGAATGATCCTTCCAGAAAGATCCTTCCTGCCTAAGCCATTTTCAAATCTAAAGTCAGTTAAAAAAATTACATTCTGTAAAAGAAGTCTTTTATTTTTAATGTATTATTAATAATAATAAGCAACAGTTTTTATGTTGTGATACTTAAGCGTTCATATCCTGTACATAGCAGATGCAGTCCTAGCCGGCGGTTCCATCTATGAACAGATCAGAACCAGCTTCTAGGCATCAGCTCGCGCTCTAGAGGACATCACATGAGAGAACCTGGACATTTTTGTCAATCTATGAAGGCCTCCTGACGCCCTGGACAGAACGTAAAAAGAAAAACAAAGCTTAAACAATAAACTATTGTTGATTATTTCATTTTTTGTCGACAACTTTGCTCGTTGTGACGTATCGACTAATCGTGGTTCTTGCCCTAATTCACAGGAATGTAATCCTTTTTTTTTTTTTTTTTACCTTTAGTCTTAAATCATTATCTTAGAAATCCTTTGAAATAATGTACAGTAGGGATGTACATGCATTTGGATTTTTCCGTACGGCCCTGTCGGTTTGTTATGGACGTGTACTGAATACAGCTGTTTTGCATGCAGAATGTTTATGTGCTGAACTCGGAGCGCAATGCAACTTTGAAAAGTGACACCAAAGCAGAACAGGAAGGACTCCCAGCTATCGCTAAACTCTATTTGGGAATATTATTGGTTAATTAAGTAATCTTTGTCAGATCTTAACTTTTATTTGATGCTCTGAAAAATGTAACTGTTGCAAAAACGGAAAAAACGGAAGAAATCTGTAAGGGGGCAAATACTCTCACCCAGCACTGTAGAACCAGGAAAAGAACCCTGAACTCTCCTGTTAAATCAAATATCAGTTTTTGGTTTCAGATTGGCTTCAGCTGGGATTACTTTAGGTGTGTTTTACTTTATTTATTTATTTTTTTTTCCTTTTGGATGTGATTTCTGTTAAGGCGAAAGCTCAGCTCTACATGCGGACTCACATGGCAGATGAGAGTAAAAACGAATATGCAGCCCAGCTCCAGAACTTCAACGGAGAGCAGTGGAAACATTTTCACAATGCCATACCTCACATCTTTAAGGTAGATAAAGCACATTCAGTTTTACATCACAGTATATAAATATTTCCTGTCAGTTGATAGATCTTTGTGGTTTTTTGTTGTTGTTATTTAATAAATTTTAAAACTCTGTGTCGATAATATTCGCCCTCAGTGAACATAAAAAGTGTTTTCTAAAAACATGAAGATGCATCCAGTTCCAAAGATATTTAACTTATATGTAGGTGGATAACATTGTTGTTTTGGGTTTTTTCCACCTATGTTTTGAATTAGGTAAGTGGAAGGTATGCACCGATACAGATACTGGTATCCAATATTCTAATTTACTCGTATCTGTTAGTTAACCCATACAATGAACCGATAATTAAAATGTGGAAAATATGCAGTAGTTTCAAAGAAAAATGTTTTTTTTTTCACTTGAAATTTTTGTTTTGTGTTAATTTTTATTAACATTTAGTTTTTCATCTAATGCACCATCATTTGTTGTAACATGCAGAGAGAAAAAAATATGTCTTCCAATTCCTTGCATATTTTTGTGTGGCGGAAGTATCGGCATTGGTACTCGGTATCTGCAAGTACTGAGATCCAAGTATCGGTGTCGTGTCGGTTTGGAAAAAGTGGTATCTGTGCATCCATAGGTTGTGGATTTCTGAACATTTTTTGGTTTATGATTTTGTATTTTCTCCTTTACTTGATGCAGAAAAAAAAGGAAAGTGAATGACATTACCAGTGTCATTCAGATTGGGCCAATACCGTCCATCCATTCGTACATCTGTCCATCGATTGATCGTAGATTGATCATTAGGGCAGCATGAGAGGCCCAGACTTCCCTCTTCCCAGCCATGTGGTCCGGCTCTTCTGGGGGAATCCCAACTGTTCCCAGGCTTAGCAGAGGAACGTGGTCCTCTGGGTCTCCTCCCAGTGGGACGTGTTTCTCCATTTCATTTTAGCACACCACCATCCAATCACATGACTAATACATTCTCCTACCCGTCCAGAAACAGAACGACACATATTAATACCGTTATTAATTCCAACATATAATCCAGAATGTTTTAGCTTTTATCAAACCAATGTTAGACCAAATGACTTAAGATGGGTCTTTTTTTTCCTTCTAAACAAACTTTAAAATGTTCTTTTTAAACGTTTTAAAATTTTTGTTATATCGGAGGAGGAAAAAAATAAAATTTGGATAAATAAACACAGCACATCCAACAGTTACCACATCAGAATCTCATCACTTCCTCATTTGGAGAAGCTGAGTGGAGTGATCAGTCTTTGACATGCAACACTCCTCTTTTTAAATCAGATGGGTTGTTTGATTTCTTCACTTGCAAACAGTTGGATGTGGGGACTTTTAAGCTAACAAAAAACAAGTGATTCGAAATTTAAAGTTTTGTAAAAGTGAGTTGTCATCCTGTCAAAGCAGCAAGTCATGTTTTGCTCCATTGAATGTTTGATTGAAAAATGTGTGAGGAAAAAAACCCTGCATACTTTCACTAATTGTTTAGACTGACTTTGACGGAGGGGTCGCTATGAGCAGTGCTTACTCAGTTTTTCTTCCTTTGTGTACAGAATCTGCAAGACATGGACGAGCGGCGAACAGTGAAGCTTGGCGAAACGTATCGAAACTTTGCGGAGGCAGAGAGGAGAGTCATTCCCATCATCTCCAAATGTCTAGATGGGATGGTTACTGCTGCCAAGGCTGTAGATGAGCGGCGGGTACGTTGTGAGAAAATTTCAATCTGTTATTTCTTTAGCCTGCCTTTGTAAGCGTCCACCTCTCCTCAGGATTCCACTATCGTCGTGGAGTCGTTTAAATCCGGCTTTGAACCGCCGGGGGACTTTCCCTTCGAAGACTTCAGTCAGAATTTAAGCAGAACGGGTTCAGACGGGACAATCAGCAACACCCCGAAAGGCGAGAGAGACCCGGCCGGGATCCCACGGTCTGAAGCAAAACACACGATAGGCAGAAGCAAGAATAAACTCTGGCTGTTTGGGAAGAAACCCAAGGTATGCAAGTGATGCTTTGCTTTCTCCATCTGCTCAGTTAGTTACAGCCCTGACTTCACTTGCTATCTGCACCTGCAGGACAAAATGTCACATTTATGTTGTTTCCTTTCCGCTTTCTATTTAGTTTTTGTTTTGTTTTGAACTTTTGATTTAAGCTATTCCATCATTTAGGACAATGCTTTCATATCTGTCTTCCGCTGCAGTCTTTGGACCCTGACCCTCTTCTAAAGCACGGCGTTGGTCACTTATTAACCACCTGCAGTTGGTTCATGTTTAACCAATCAGTTGCCTCATGGTATTTGCAAACTGTTTGATAGATGGGGCGTGTGTTTGTGTACATGGAACAGTTTGTTTAACACTCGGAACCGTCTTTAAGGCAGACTTTAATTCTGGCCTTCAGACTGAAACTTGTAGGCTTGTATTCTAGTAGCAAAGACAAAAAGACGGTTCACAGTTATTGAAAGTTCATTACTCAAGTAATCTTCATCTCAATAACAGGAAATGTCCAGAAAAAACATTGACTACAAAATATTTTACCTCCCTCCGCATTTACTAGCATCCCTGAAAAAAATCTGTGTAAAAAGCTTCAAATTTCTGACTAGTAGGGGTGTATCGGTACATGATCCAAGGCCCACGGATCCGAATCTCTGTCTGGTTCGAATCCGCCACCAGGCAAGACAGAGACAGACTGCAGAGAACATTCAGGTCTGCAGAGAGGATCATAGGTAATTATCTTTCCTCCATTCAGGACCTGTACCAGTCCAGGGTCAGGAAGCGGGCTAGGAAAATCACCACAGACCCCTCTCACCCTGGCCACAACCTGTCTAGACTCCTCCCATCAGGCCGGCGTTACAGAGCACTGTACGCCAAAACCAACCGACACAAGAACAGTTTTTTCCCGCAGGCTGTCGCTCTGAGTAGTCACAGAGTGTGAGTCCATTCACATAACAATAAAGTATAACTCTGCACTGCTGCCGGTTTGGTGTATATATTATCCTTCATTATTATTTATTTATTATATCTATATTTTATTCCACTTATTTAAGTCTGTACTAGCGAGAAAAGCTGCCGGAGTCAAATTCCTTGTATGTGTCATACTTGGCCATTAATTCTGATTCTGATGTATTTGGATTTTTCTGTACGGCCCTGTCGGTTCGCTACTCACAACTACCGAACGAATCAAGCCATTTTCTACCTGAATACATGTATGCTGATTTTAAATAAAGAAACATGTAGCCAAATCAACAAAACCGATTCGCCAGCCTTCTTTTATGACCGTCTGTCCCTCAGACATTAATCTTAGCTTGAGCTGAGGAGAATAAATCCTAGTAGCCCTCAGGCCCCACTGTCCTGCATGTTTTAAATGCATCTCTGCTCCTTATTCATTTGATAGCATTAGCTCCTGTTTTGCCGTCAACTGCCCCAGAAGCCAGTCAATCAGCCAGTTATTCAGGTCAGGTTTGTGGCAGAAGGGAAACGCCTAAAGCATGAAGTACAGTGGGCCCTGACGAACTGGGTTAAGAAACCTTGATCTAGACCAGGGCTTTTGTACTTTAGTCCTTGAGTGCCACAAGCCTGCAACTTTTAGATGCATCCTTGCCCCAAACCACCTTAAACAATTGAAAGATTGAATTATCTCCTTGGCATGTGAGTTTTGCACAAGCCTGTGGCCTCGTTTATTAGGTTTGCTTATGTACAACACAGGGCCTGGAAGTTTAGTTTTCTAAGCGAACCTTATGATTTATACAAACAAAACGTGATTGGGAAATTGACAAAACTTTACGCAACCTAACACCCTGTCTAACACACATTTTTTTTACATTGGAAAACTGGTGAATTTAAGCCATATTTTCCGACTTCTAGAGCCTTCCACACTCACACAGAAAACCAACAGTCAGACCGCATCTCTGAACTATGATTAAAATCGAGACTGAATGAAGACATGTTTCATTTAAGAGTTCTAGCTTGTGTTTATGCATATGTCCGCCACAGATCTCTCCGCTACGCTCCAAGTATTCACCACGGCGACAACGCTGTACCACTCAAAGGACTTCGGTTTATTTGTGATCTCTCAACTGTGACCCCCCCCCCCCAAAAAAAAACAAAAAAACGTATCTCCTTGCCTCCAATCTTAACCCACAAACACCTCGATTTCAGTTTCTGTGGATTTGCGTTTTCTCCAACCTCTTGGTTGCCACGGTGACCTTGAAACTCTGCGGATCAAAAGAGACCGTTAATTTTTAGACTTCACCATATCATATAGTATTTATCTTTTTTTCATTTGAGATAATAAAAAAAAACAGTTCACCTACTGTGGCCTGAACACACAGTCTCAACTTCCTCCAGATGCAGTATGATGAGAATTCATAAGGTACTTTGCATTGACCATTTATGGGAGAATGTGGGTCTGTTGGAGGCATAATATGATCCGAATTCACCTGAGCACATTAACTGCACCAGTTTTTATAAAAACCAATGTTTCTTTGCATAAGTTAACTCTTTTTGATCACTTAAAGTAGGCTTTTGTTGAGGATTCTTTGCAAAGTTTTATAAATGAAGTGAAATCCAGTCGTTTTACCTATTCCAGTTGTGTGTGTTGGACTAGGGTGCATTGAAAAACAGCAGGAGGGTGGCAACCAGGGACTGTAGTTGCTGACCCCGGATCTCGAGAGATTGTGGAAAGAAAAAGGATTTAGTTAAAAATGCTAGTGCCACATTAAACACGTGAAGCTTGGATTCTCTAAATATTTCGGGGTTATGCTGCTGCCATAATACTGAGGTATTTATGTCGAAGCTTTTTATACATTTTCACCAGGGATGCCAACAAATTTGACATTTGATTCTCTATTAAAATGTGAAGCGACCAAAACTCTAATGGACTGTCACCATTGTGAGAACGAGTAACAATTTCTAAAGTGAGCAGTGCTACATAAAGAAAGTTTCCGAGTCGCTCCCACAAACCTGATGACGCTGCAGTAGTGGAGAAATGCTGGAAGCCAAAGATAACCGATGTTTAATTCTGTCCCACCAGTCCCCATCCGTTCTCCCTCCTCCGCCACCTTCTACCTCCCATCGCCGTCATCATCGTCAGTGGTCCACCTCCCAATTCTTCCCCACGCAACGCTTCAGCTCTGACCTTGTAACCCACTATCTCTCTGAGATTAAGACTACAGTACCCAAAATCCCTCAGAACATAAGGGGTCTGAGGAGAGGGGTGAGAGAAGAAGTGTTCACAAGTTTGAAACCGGTTTGTGGTTGTTGTTTTTTTTCCTTCATGTTTCTATAATTTCCTCCCAGGATGTCTGCATGGTCTGGTTTTCTCAAAAAATTTCCTGAATTTGATTATGATCGATTATTGATCTGATATAATTCAACAACATTATAACTGTTAATGTTTACCAATGTGCAGACATCCTGCTGTGTTGTTCTCTCGGATTCTTTCTTTATCATATTTTTCCTGTTTCGTTCATTTCCTTTTTTTTTGTGTGGTTTCTTTTTTTTATGAGACAGCGGTTTCCTCCAATCGCAGACTTGCGCGCCCCTGGTGATTGACAGCGTGTCGGTGTGTTGAGGGATTTGGGGGGTTTTTGGGTTGATGTTTGCTGTGTTGGATTTTTCGTAGTTAGTGCATGTGGAGCGATACCAGCTGAAAGTAAAGTGACTGACATCGTGTGTGCTACGGATGTTGGTTTGGCTTCGGCCTGCAGTGCTGTTTGTGTTTGCTAACACCGCCAATAAGCTGTTAAAACAGAGCTTCCAGCTCTTCGGATGGCTCTACATAAACTTGTGAAAAACACTCTGCCTCGGCGCCAGCCTAAATCTGGGATTGGCTTGTGCTTTGAGCATTTCTGTCAGAGCCATCTGTGATTGGGTGTCTGTCATGTGCAGTCTTCGAGTTTCCATCAATTGCTGTGAAACTGCTAAAAATATGTCTCACTGTCTTTACCAAACATATCGAGAGGGAAAAAGGAGACAAACACAGAAATAAAATGTATTTTTCATCTGTGGGCAGCAGAACAGACTATATACAGTTTTTTAAGCCAACTGTTTGTAGGTAAACAAATTTTGCTGAAAGATTCATTCCCCAAGAAATTATTGTGAATTTGAGAACATTTTTGAATAATGTAAAAATAATAATAACACTGGTTAATAAACTTTTTCTAAAGAAATTGTAGCACCATTACCAAAGGAAAATAATATGAATTAACAAAAAAAAGCAACAAAAAAATAAAAAATTATATTAACTGTCAACAAGATTGCCTTTCAGAAATACAAAATCACCTCTGTGTTGAGTTTACTGAATATTTCACCACTATTTAGCGCAATCTATCGACAACTGACCACAGTGGCAGCTTGGGAGTGCACCTTTTTCATCTGGTCTCCTTAAGCAGAAAGAGGGAGACGCACGATGAACACAAACAAGCATAAAAATGGAAATGATCATTGCTAGAAAATTGATCTCATTTTACTCATCACTTAAGTAATTTTACTTATTGTTTGTGACAGGCCTACTTATTTTTTTATTTTTTTGTTCTAAATTATATTTCTATCACCTAATTAGCAGGTAAATATATTAGAAAGCTACATTGAATACTTTAAGCATATCTTGGTGCATGATTCTCACAATATGATAACCGTGGAGAAAAAAAACAAACAAAAAACAAGCAGACCCTGCAATACAATTAATAATATGATCTAGCTGGTTTTATTTAAAGTAGAAGCAAAACAATGATGCCTACTGCTGCTGCTAAAATATTAAGATTATATATTAGTTATATTAAATATTTAACATATTATGTGGGGGGTTTTATGCTAAGACATAAATATGTATTAAAATCCTGCATATATTAGCAATAGTTTCCCAAAGCTTTTTGCCTAAAAACTACCCAACGGCTACCTTGGAAAACAAACAATGATAAAGATAAAGATGGGGCAGTAATCTGTGGAAAATTAGACCCAATACAGATTCGAAATAGAGTTCTTATTGTTGCTGAAGAACGCAACCGCTTTACCGGAGAGGTAAGAATGTTCATAGCAGAAAGCCTAAATGAAAACTGTGTCTACTTTTTTTTAAAGCTCTTCAGCAAAGACATGGTTTATTTCCATGCAGTTCAAGTTTCCAAAATAAATTTCTTAAAGACATTTTTCTCTGTGGGCTTCATTTCCAGTTAATAAAACTTCTGTTTTGTCCCGGTTGAACTCGAGGAAATTACCCAACATCCTTTGTCTGATGCTTAAAATACAATTTGATGAGGAACTAAAGAGTCAGGGTCATCAGGAGACACAGCTACAGTATGAATAGCTAGGTGTCATCTGCATAGCTATGGAAATAAATGCCGTCTCCTGATAAGCTCGGCTTAAGGAACATCTAAGATCAAAAAGTATTGGACCTAAAATAAAGCCCTGAAGTATTTAATATTTTTTTGATTTTTAAAAATAGTATTTATATCGTATAATTTTTGATGTTCCATCTGTCTACTCATCCCTACCTATGATTGTGAACAGTAAATTATTTACTTTGACCTCTATGGCATCACTCCACTAGCTTTGTCTGTTTACGTCTGACAGAAAGTCAGATGATAAAACAACCTATAGATACAAGTTTATCCATCTTATATTAATTAGTTGATTAGTCAGGTTAATTGTTTTTTTAGGGAGCCAGCCTACTTTTTACCTGTTTAACAGACATACTGCTTGTACATTACTTGAATGAATAAGAGTTATGGCTGACAAACTGTTAGTTGCCAAATGTCTCTGTTTCTATTTTCTTCTAAAAAAATTAAAGTGAGTCATAAAGAAGCCTCCAACAGTTTTTCCTCCGTTACAAAAAAGACAGACTTGGCTGTTTGGAAATACAAGAACAAAACCAAAAAAACAATATGTCAAAGATGTCAATACATGTCAATAAATGTCGAAAAATAAAAATTGCTAGATATATTTTTGCAATAGAAATTGTTGTTGCTTTCTTTTGTTTTTAATTTCAACAGATCATCTTATCTTTATTGTGTGTAAATCTCATGAAATAATCAAACCG
Source organism: Apricaphanius iberus (assembly GCA_028564705.1). Lineage (NCBI taxonomy): Eukaryota > Metazoa > Chordata > Actinopteri > Cyprinodontiformes > Aphaniidae > Apricaphanius > Apricaphanius iberus. The sequence continues at coordinate 1,058,635 of JAPXFQ010002662.1, read as the reverse complement.
TGAGAACCTCATCCTGACTCAGATTTAGTTACTGTGAGTTGTCATCTGAATATTTGAACACAAACACAGATGAAGAGGAACTGGTTTTTTGATCGTGACTTCCCTGACAACTAATCAGAATGTTTCTTCTTTTACCTTAATGGTTAACGAACAGTGGTCGGTTAAGATGGTAAGTTAGCTCATTGATTTGTAAAGTAGTGCGCCTGTATGATCTCCCTTAGTCTCCGATACACAGCACAAAGCCAGTAGAGCTAGAGATAAAGTAGCTGCTGCACCTTTTCAGGTAGAATACCTCTCCTGTCAAACTGTTCTCAGCGACCAGGTGTTTAATGTGTGATATTAACATAATAGGGGTGTAATGGTACAAAAGAATCACGGTTTGGTATGTTTACAATACAATTTAATCTTGCTTTGATCATCATTAAACATTTTTTGTACCTGAATTCCTTCCTTTCAATTCCTTAGATAAATTTTATTTAATTATGTTCTATAACTTTAAAAAGTTTATAGTATGGAACTAGAGATAAGATTCCAGATAAGATTGCCTTTAAAAAAAAAAAAGAAAAGAAAAAAAAAAATGTAGGCCTACAAGCAGACCTAGCCAGAGTAGAAAACATAAAACTACTGGAAAACAGTTGTTTAGAAATGTTTAAGTAATACACTGTAATGTTCCCAAATGGCATGGTTTATTGCAAGCTGGGAGTCATTTCTGTTTATTTGAATTCTTTCTGTTACACCCCTGCAAAATAATATCCTGCATTGAAAACTTGAAAAAAATTTAAAAGACACACAGCTCTGAATATAAACCTTTACAGGCTGGTTAGAGCTCATTCTCTTTATTTTTTTTTAAGCAGATCCAACTGGTTGCAACTGAACAGTCAGTGTTTTAATTACTGGGTTAACTGGGGATGCAGACTCAGGAAAACATTTTTAACATATGTGTGGGAAAGAAACTCCTCGTGATGGTGATGATCGGCTGAAAAGCTAAAAAATTAATCGGGACTGAATAACATAACCAGTTTGACCCAGATATTAATATTCCAGAGAAACTCTAGTTTTTCTAAGATGTATTAGTTGTTCTAATTCTGTTCATGATCACCAGGCTCCTTCTCTGGAGGATTTCAGCCACTTACCTCCCGAGCAGAGGAGGAAAAGGCTGCAGCAGAAGCTTGATGAACTCAACAGGGAGCTTCAGAAGGAAACGGATCAGAGGTGAGGTACATCTCCACCAGAGGCTGATACTTTCTGTTTCGAAGCTGCAGAAAGATGCAGGTCCATCTTCTGAATATGCTTGTTGAATTTTTTTATTTTTTTTTATTCCAGGGACGCTTTAAATAAGATGAAGGACGTGTATGAGAAGAATCCTCAGATGGGCGACCCCAACAGCCTGCAGCCCAAACTCTCCGAGACCAACATTAACATCCAGAAGCTGCGCTCAGAAATCCACAAAAACGAGGTACGGGGGAGATGCTCAGTGTTTTTGTCTCTGCGGCTGTTACCGAGGTAGATGGCATCCGCCCTTTGGGGTTGGAGTAAAGCTTTCCTTCTCATTGTTCTCCTGACAGACTTGGCTGTCTGAGGTGGAGGGCAAGCAGAGCTCCAGAGGAGACCGACGACACAGCGCAGATAACCACCATCACACTCCTCATGGCAGGGAGAGGTAACGAGTCAAGCCTGCACCAGATTTCCTTGTTTAATTACTAACCTGACATAGCTTTAAACTCATCCAGAACCTTCTTCTGCCATCATTTTCTGTTATGGGAAGTTTGGTATTTAATCACAAACTGTAGAGATGCAACAATACCAGTTTTTTAAACCGATACGACACAGATATTTGGATATTTTGAGTACATCCCGATACCGACAATGGAGGATGCTTGGTGACTTTGAGCATCATTTGGATCGATGTTCCCCATCCAGCAGGGGGCATTGTAGTTGAGCAGGGAGCCTCACCGTGTGGAGCTTCTATGGGGCAATAACAGCAGAAAAAATATATCTGGAGAGTAGTAGAAGAGAAAAGTAGAAGAGAGAAGAAAAGTGGTCAGGCTGAACCTATAGCAGCATCACTACAATAATAGCTCCGGAAATTCTAAGCTACTCTAACTATAAGCTTTATCAGAAAGAAAGGTTTTAAGCCTAGTATGCCTGTGTCATGTCATTTATCACCCAGTGAAGCATAAAAATCATGATTCACTAGACCTCTAATGAATAAAAAAAGATTAGAGGTCACTAGGAATTTTGTTAATATATATATAAAAAGCAAAGTATGAATTAAAATGCTACTTTTGACTTAGATTTGGATTTATTTGTCCTTGTTAAGGATTCCTTTTGATTAAATCCACTTAAATTAAACAGAGATTTTTCTAAATATTTCAGTTTAAAAGATAAAAAAAGATATATATTTTTTAATTATCTTTACCAGGTGCCCCTCAAATTTATCCGCATTTCTTTTCAGTGCCACGTTTTCCAAGCTTTGGCCTTGCTAAAAACATTTTTTGGACCTAACGTTTTCAGAGCTACAGCCGATAAGCATTCCTATTCCTCCTATTTTTAGAAAATCAAGGCCTTCAAATCAGCAGCCGCTGACTTTTTCTACTTTGTGCTGTCGTTTTGCTTTTTGAAGCTGTGTCTCATTTGAGTAATGCGCTCAGAGCTGTCGCCTGTTTCCCCCTTCAGCCCTGAGGGCAGCTACACGGACGACACAAGCCAGGAGCAGCAGACGCCTCGCCAGATGCCGCGCCAACGCCCCGCTCAGCCGGCCCAGCCGGCCCAGCCCAACCACGACCCTCACGAGTTTGACGACGAGTTTGACGACGACGACCCGTTGCCCGTGATCGGACACTGCAAAGCGCTCTACTCCTTCGACGGTAAAAAAAAAACGGGTGTCTGAAAAAATTGCACTGGTTTGTTCAGAGATTTGATTTTTAAATTAGAATAAATAATAGCAGGATTATCCCTCATCATGTTCTCTCTTTGTTTTATAGGTCAGAATGAGGGGACACTGACAATGGCAGAGGATGAGGTAATGTTGCTAATCAACTCCTTTTTCTCAGTCAAGCAATGACGCCATCATGTGGTGTTCTGTAAAACCACAGTGTTAGGTTAAATCAAGTGGCTGCTGATCAGTTCACTTCTTTGCCATAGTTTAAAATTTTATTTTTGTATTTATTTATTTTTTGTTAAAGCCATTTTCTAGAATCTGCTTAGATTCAAATGTGGGGAAATATTGCTTCAATAAATAATATGCATCAGCAGGACGGGACTTGAGAGTAATTTTGTCTTGATTAGATGAAATTACATAGAATTACAATTGAATGTAAGATTCAAGGTTTTTTCAGTCATTTTCTGAATAAACTGACTAAACTGAGATTCAGTGGCTGATTAGACGGGTACAGAACTAGTTGGTATTTTTCAGGTTTATTTTGTGAATTATGTGTGCCGTTGAGACCGTCAAAGGGGCGATTATGAGTAGCATAGCGGCAAAAAAGTGGGACTTGAAGCGCATTATCCTGCAGTGTGAGCGTAGCTTAAATCAGTCTTTCTAAGCTGCTTGTTTTTTGTTTTATTCATACGTAATTGTAGTTCAGCTTTTCTACTCTGAGTTTCTGTTCCAGAAGATTGCTTGATTGATTCAAGGTCTCGTAAAATGTGTTTGTGTCACTTATTCCCGATTCTGCAACTCTTGTCAAAGGAGCAATGGCATAAAAATGTTCTAAGCATAGGAGCTGCACAAAACTAAAGCTTTTTAATTTAGAAATTTGTGAATTATATAAAATTGCCTGTCCCATTTTGACATTTTTCATTTCAGCAGTTATCAATAATTATGTAATCTACAATAAAAAGAGGAATTTGGTGAGGCGGCTGTTAAGGGATAGATAAGGAATGATGCATAAAATAAATATTTGTTTATAACTTTTTAAAATGAAAAATGGTTAACTTTTCAGATATTTTCCATTTTTAGTTGTCTTTCTTGTACTTTAACTTAAATAAATTTTTGAATGTTTTTTTGTTTTTTTAGCTTAGGTCTTTCAGCCTTTTAATTTTATAAAAAAAATATATTGACATATCTATACTAAGAAGTTATTTTTAAAAACCTGCTAACTTGGAAAAAAAGTTTTATTGAATTATTACAACTTAAGACCTTTTTTTTAACTTTTTTAAATATAATGTATATTTTTTGCTTTTACTTTTTTTATACTTAAAAAAGAAAATAAAAACATGCTAATACCACTTTTATCAAATATCTTTAAATTTTTATACCTTTTTTATTAAAAAAACAAACACTTGCCCATTTTCATCTAATTTAGATATTGATAACATAAAATATTAAATATAAAGCCAGATGTTTGAGTCAGGATATGAATGAAGCAGAACAAAAGGCTAGTAAAATATTTTGGTCATCAAATTGGAGCTGCAGTCTTTTAAATGTCACTTCTTTTGCACCCCGCAGGTCTTGTACATCATAGAAGAGGATAAAGGCGACGGCTGGACCCGGGCGAGGAAGCAGAGCGGGGAGGAAGGCTACGTTCCCACTTCCTACGTAGAAATCACCATTGAGAAAAACAGCAAAGGTGCCGTCACTTACATCTGAAGTCTCACTGTCTTCTGTCTCTCATTTCCTCCATGTTTGCCTTAACACAAGCGTAAACATGACAAAAGACACACCCACACAAGGACAACAGCATCCTGACGCCTGCTGGACGTCTGTCCTGGTTTCCAACCAGTCTCTGTACCTCTCTCCCTTTCAGTTGGGGGTTGTTGAGTGCCTGGGACAAATAAGACAAACCTGTTTGAGCTTGGTATCAATCAAATTATTTTAGATAAGTTTATGTAATATATTAGAAACAAATTATTGTTTCCATTCGATTTTTAATTATTGTTGTTTTTCTGTACGAAGTAATCAAATGTTCTAATTTTAAGCTGTTTTTTCTATTTCTGTGAGTGTGCGTATCTGCACTTTTTTGTTATTTGTGCCATTCTGCCAGTATATCTGGACTCCTGTTGCAGTAGCGCTCTCTAGAGTCACGAAGGAGGATTGCAGTTTTTATGCATTAAGCATAAGTTATTTTCATGCAGTTTCTTCCAAGATCACAAATAAGACAGAAAAAAAAAATCTAAGATTACATGTTATGCTTTTCTTCCTGCCAACAATCCCCACCACAAACTAAGCTGGTTACGCCTTAAACGTTTTATGTAAATGACCAGTTTTATGTTTATTTTGTTAGATATGCAGAATTTTCTGCAGCTTAGGCCGTTTCTGATTTCTCTATTAAAAACTGCAATTAACAGTGCTTAAAACTGTTAGTGATATTTCTTTTTGTAAGTATTTTATTATTTCTATAAATGTACTGATTTGTAGCTGATTTGTAAAATCTAGTTTTTATAAAACTGGTTTAAAAGATTTGGGTTTCTTATTAAGAACTATAAGATTAAATAAAAACAACAAAAATATTCTTTAACTCTCCTGCCCTGAAAAAGTCTTCATTTGTATTGGAAGCAGAGTTGATGTCACACAAATAATTCACTCTAAAGCAGTTATAATAATATTTTAAGACAGAATAAAAACACAGTTGATATCCTGTTAGAAATTAGCACAATTATAGCTTTCTCGGTTTGTACGCTTTACAAACTAAAGATCCTTTCCAAAAGGCTGCGAACATAATACAGCCTCTTCCACATCAGAATATTTTTCACAGATGCTGTGTTCAGCCTTCCTGTTATCTGCTCAAAATCCTGCTCTCTCCCACACAGCATAAATTAATTTTAGTCTTGTTCCTTCAGCAACAAATTCCACACAGAACGGTGGTTCCAGCAGCACAATCTGTTTATGTTTACACATAGTGTGTCTGTTGATAGGGGGGGAACAATTTTCTTGTTTTTTCTTTGACAACCACTCAGAGTTTTTCACAGGCTGAAAAACTTTAGATTCCTGAAATTAGATGTTTTAATCGATGCATCACTATAATCTATTTCATCCTTCCAGCAACTGGTTGCTTTAGTGAGCAAAATGTTTTTTTTTGTGAATAAAAAGTTCCAACATTGTTTAAAATTCCAGTAACTAAGACATTTGGTAGGAAAAAGGTCTGATTCATGTCTTTATATATGAACCCAAATGAGACAAAACCGAAGTGATAGTGGAAGAAAATGACAAGAGTTCGTTTCCATTTTAAAACAGCCGCTGGGTGCAGTTTTTAAAGGACATGTTAAGTTGGAAGCTCTTAACAGCGACAGACTGTTTCACACCAGCTGATCTGTACACTTCATGTCCCGTTTGTCCAGCCCGATGGTCAAACAGTTTATTCAAGCCATGATTGCCATGAAGAATAAACAAACGCGAGGCTTTAACCTGGTGGTTTTTGTGGGGTTTTGCGGCAGGAAGAGAGCAGACTGTTCAAATGTTGGTTTCATGCTCAGTGAAAAGGATGTTTGTATGAGGTTTGCAGAATTATTTCAATAATCTTGAGTTTATTCTTGTTGCCTGCTGTGATGGTATAAATGTACAGTAACAGTACGGTCTGGATGTAGCCATGTTTTTATTTGCAGCCAGCTGAGCGGCAGTCAGAGCCTAAAATACTGCTCCAATCTCACCGGGCTGAATGCTGTGTATAACCTGAGAAAAACTCCAAACTTTTATCGTTTGTTTGTTTTAAACAAATTAAAGTATTTTAAAGATGATGTGGTGAATCAAATTGCAGAATTTCTGTGTTTTTTTGTTGTTGTTTTTTTAAACAGTCTCTCTCCTTTTCGTGACCGCAGGTTCCTGAGGGCTGCAGAGTGGTCGGGCGATTTGATTGGCTGGTGGAGGGCTCACGCTGATTGCTGATGATGATTGGTGGTGGTAGAGAGGGGAGGGAGGCCTGCATGTTTCTGTGCTCATGTTTCCATAATCGGCAAAAAACGTCCGACATTATTTTAACGGCATCTTCCTTTTTCGTTCTGTAGCATCCTGATTCGCTTTGGCAGTTTGTCTGAGCTCGGAGCAGCAGAAGCTGGGGAGAGCTTTGAGACTGGGTGGTGACAATGGCAGAGCAGAAACCGCAGTTTGTTTAGAAACCGCAATCATCACAAAAACATTGCTTGGTTGCAGTTAGTGATCAGAATTCTCACTGAGAGATGCGATATTCAACAATAATACTGCGATCTCATGCGCTCCTCGTGCAGCCCTTGCTATCTTTTTCATAGCTAGCCTAAATAGCTTTAGCTAAAACATGCGTTAGAGTTTTGACTTGTAGATTATTGTGTTTGTGACCTTTTTTGCAGAGATCTGGTTTATCATGGCCACGCGGAGCATCAGTAAACATCCGTCTGTCACCTCCATGGTGCATAAGTAAGACTTGTTTCAGTCTGACTGTAGGCGACAGCTTTATATCTGTGCTACTCTGGTATTTTAACCCAACGATCCCTAAAAACAAATGTGCATGTGGAATAACAGTCCAGATCTCCAAAGTTTCCACTGCAACAGTTTTACTTTACACGGATCTGTTTAAGCAAAAAATACCAAAACCAGACTAAATGTATGCAGACATTGCTTTGTTTGCATCAGAGGTGTTGGTAGAGTAGCAGAAGTAGAACTATTTAAACATATTTCTACTCAAGTGAAAGGAAAAAGTCGTCATCCAAACAACTCCCCATGTAAGGGTAAAGAAGATATGAAGGCTACTCGAGTATCGCTTCCAGGCTTATACCGAAAATCCAAATACATGTAGCGTTACAGTCTTAACAATTTGGTTTGTAGTTTGTCAACAAATTGTCTGTTAAAAAAAAAAACTAAACAAAAAAACGCTACGATGTATTTTGATATTTTTATTATTAAATGTTTTTAAACTACTAATTATAAACTGAAGTGAATATGGATGCATCAGAAAAAGAACTGTTGCCATCTGTTGGCTTAAAAGTCAAATCCAGAATTTATTCTTATCTACCTGTTTTTTATTTGTAATACTTGTTCAGTTTAATTATTTGTTTGATTAACTTTGGTTAAACACTGGATTTCAATACTCTACTACTACAAGAGTTGGTTAATTTCAGTGTTCTGATAATTAATAAGTTCAGAAGTATTGTGCATCCAATGTGGTTATTAATGTGACATTTTAGCAGCAAATTAAGCTGAAAAAAGTTTACATATCGGCCTTGAAAACCGGCTCACACCTGTATGTGTCGGTGTTGGCAATAGAAAAACTCAGATCTGTCGATCTCTAACAGGAAGATTTACGCAACCTAAGAATTTAAATAAAAATTTCCGCATGTACCACTTCAGTTTCTGGTTCCATGGTATTTGTGTTCATTTCTGACTTGGTCTCGATTTGCTGCTGAACTAAAAGTGCAGGAAAGTAACCGAAACAAGAGCCCCAAGCTGTCACTACCCCATCTTCAAAGATCTCCTCTTGTTTTACATTCTAACAGATAAAAACAAGTAAACTTTTAACAAATGTGTCCTCTGTTGCTGCAGGGCTAATTATTTAGCGGAGAAGCATTAAAGCTGCTCTCTGTTAGGAGCACCCAGGAGTTTCTGTCAGGCTAATCCTCATTGGTCTGCTACCTGCCACCGTCGGGTCGGGCCTTTTATTTTATTTTTATTTTTTCAGCGTCCGCTGCCACTAACACCCATCAATACTACTGTCATCCATCTCTCTTACTCCTGTGATCATCTGTGCTCTGTTGGTGATGTCTGCCTGCCTGAGCCACTCTGCTCCTCATGCCTGCCGTAATCCGTATCAAATCCCAAATCGCATGTTTCTGACGTCATCTCTGAGTGAAAGTACACTTCTTTGATTGTCACATCGTCGTGTTCTAAACGAAGCATGCTCGTTGATGTTTGTCTGTAACTTCTCTCAGATGTCATTAGACAGACAGAAGACTCTCAGGTGAATACACAACCCCTTCTTCCTCTCTACCATTTCTTTGCCGTTCCCTCCTCGGATGTTATTCCTTCAGTCGACCAGCAGATGGCAGCCTTCACCTCGCTCAGCTCCAGCTGGACTCTGCCTCTTTTGAATGACAAGCAGGAAATGCAGACTCTGCCTTAAAGCTTCATTTTTTTTTTAAACATCTCACCATTATGACCAACTACATCTCCCATCCTCCATCTGGGTTCACCCATCCACCCTAAAGATGAGCTCATTCCACGTAATCGGCTGTTTTGTGAATGTGACGACGACACACGTAGCGGTATGATGTATGGAAAGCCAAGTGGGCCCAAAAAAACAAATGTCTGCGTGTGCGTCTTGTTAGGTTTTTTTTGAATGATTTGTACATATAAACATTTGTCGTGCTGAAAATGTTTCCATGTGGACTATTTTTAATCTTAGGTTGAGTTTGATTGAGCCTCCTCCTGAGAGATGCACTTTGCCCTGAAGCAGCATTTGAACCTGATGAAGTGGAAGCATGAATGGATAATGGATGAATGAATGAGTGATGATCTGTGAGAAGGGGGAATCTTTCTGAATGACCACTAAACAAAAACAAAAAAATACTTTTTTTTTTTACTCTTTTTGTAATGAAACAATATGTAACTTTTGCATGATTTTATTTTAAATCTCTATGGTTGTTTTAAGACCATCAGAGACTAACGAACACTAAACCTTCAGACGTCTGAAGAATAATCTCTAACCAGCAGCCCGCCGTACTTATTTTTCTCTAAAGCTGTGAAATGTGCAGTTATGATGCTGTAGATGTTGTTGCTCAAACCTTTTTATCTCACCACAGCGTTCATGTGTCTGATCTTTTTCATTTTTTGCAGCTATGACAAATTTACCTTTCAGGAATTTTTTTTTTTTTTTTTTACCTTCCTGAAAGAAATTTGGTTCTGTTGCCTTTACGCAAAACCTCAACCTTGGAATGTCTTCTTAAACATGCAAAAGATGTGCACAGATTAGCCTTGAAATAATTTTAATCTGTTTTTGTGAGCTCCAAATGGGTTGATTTGCAAATTCAACAATCCGTTGAAGGGGAAGGACTGATTTTCGCAACCTATTTATAGCATGCATTATGTTCATTTACTCGGCAAGAATTTGACATCCGTTCGCCATCATCATATTTCCATATAATTGGAGTGGTTGGAGCACCCCTTGATGACGACAACAAAGCACCTTAAAGAGTTTTGTGGCAGATAATGCTTTATTTAGAGACTGCAATCTGTGTGCCCCAACAACTCCCATTTATAATTGCGAATGTATCTTAACATATCCCAGAGGACTTCCAGTTGCACCAAAAATATCTGGGTGAGTAAATAAACATAATGCATGCTATAAATATGCTATAGCTTAGAAAAAATGTTAATGTGGGGCTTCAATTTCCTCTGTCAAAATGTTGCAAAACAGGACTATCTACACTTATCCCAAAATTATTCACACCCTTGTCGGATTTGGATTTCAGTTTATTAATCAAGTAGTTGGGCTCTGATTGAAGATTAGGAACATTTCTCTAAATAAATAAAAAACTTTTTCCTTCTTTTTTTAACATTCCATTTGAAAGTATTTATAGCCTTGTCAATAACTAGTGGAATCATGCTTTACTGTTAAATGTTTCCACTTGTATTTTGACAATTTATCCTTATTGTGCTCACGTTCTCTGTACCATAACCCTAATCTCTAAATGCCTGCACAGATTCTTCAGTTAGGATTGTGTCTACAAAGCCTTATTACTGACTTCAAAAAGAAAAATGTTAAAAACTAAATATGCTTAGGTATTAATAGTTTTGGGCTTCATTGTAACATTTATTTTTCCTTTTAAAACTTAAAAAAAACACATTTTCATAATTTTCTGCATTGAAATGTGGTGAAAGTAAAGCATTCTGGACACCTGCTGGTGTTTGAATGTTTTAGAAATCATTCCTGACCTAAACGTCTTCCAACAGTTCTGGCATTCAAATAGGACAGCTTTTAGGGACTCTAAATGGGACAAAAAGCAGGAAATGTTTTGCATAAAGGAACTGGATGTTTTAATGGTTTTTTTCTGAGTTTTTGTTTTTTTTGTTGGGATGAACATTAAGCCTTTGCTCTATGCTAAGAGGTGATAAAGAAGGAAACAAATGTTGCAGCATTTAAACATATAAATCAGCGTCTCTGAAAGTCACTGTGATTGTGATCCTGCAATGAACCTGACATCATCTCTGTCTGGTTGTTTTTTTCCTGTGAAAACTTTGTACTTGAGATCCTTCAGAAGTTTGAACACTTTTCCCCAATAAACAAACCCAGAAGCAGGTAGATGTTCTTAACAGCAGGGTAGAAATCTGTATGTTGTAACCATGGCAGTACTTCACTCTCCATATTGTGCACATTTTTTATATTTCATTTACTTTGAATGTTGTCAAACATAATGCTCCTTTTCCTTGTTGAAAATATCACTCTAATAAAATAAGCATTAAAACAATAAGAGTATTTTTTTGTGTGAAAGCAGACAAAACCAGACAAGCTCTAATCATTAACCGTCTTGCATTTTATGACATAAGTTCAAAAAATAAACATTAAAATTCACACTTTTTCTTTACAGTCAGTCTTAAAATATTTACAGTCTACTAAAATGCTTTAAATATGTACAAATTTGATGTTTTAGTGATTTTAGGGAATTAAATAAAATCTTTATAGATAAACATTTCCATCTGATTCTGTTTTTTTTATTGTGAAATCCTGACTAAAAATGCAACTGAAAGGTGGCCTTTACTACTGTCGCTCCATTTAATCTTTTACAGCTTACATTTAATCGTGAGACTATTTCACACATTTTTTTGGGACATTTTTCTCCCTATTTCTTTTCCTTATTTACTGATTTTCATACAGATTTTTTATTCAATATAAAACACATTTACTGAGGTGGATGAAGAGTTTGCAAAATGATACAGGTTTGCCCAAATATTTGCTCTGTAACAGATTTAGAATTAATGAACAATTTAGCAGGTCAATGTAACATTTAGATCGAAATTTGTAAAGTGAATTCTGCTTCTGAACATTTTTAACAGACTGATTTTTGATGAAAGTGAGTAAAAACCACTAGAAATGTTTGTTTTTATTTGACATGCCTGCATGTCATCCAGTGTCAGGTGGTTTGAATATTGTCAACCTAACTCATGGAATCAACCAAGACGTGTAAAACTGCAAAAATCAAAAACCATTTGGTTAATAATTCTGGCAAAGGGTAGTTTTACTTTTTATGTAATATCTCAGAATTTCACTACCTGGTTTGTTACTGTAATCACGGAACCGATAGCTTATTTTCTAAGTGAGTTAGGTGTTCTGATGAAGTGTTTCTGCAGATAAATTATTTAACAATATATAATTATGTTTTAACGTGTTTAAGACAAAACATTGCGGGAAAACTGAAGCTGTTTCCTCTTTAAGCAGAGATGTGAAGTTTTGTGTTGTACTTTGTGGTAAATATTTGATACTGGATTACATAAATAAAACTGACCTGATTACAGCGAGGACTGGAGTCACATTAAACTGAAAGAAAATTAAGAAGCAGAGACCAACTCTTCTTTTATTTCCCCTTTTTGTTTTTAGTTACTCGCAGCTCGGTGGTTAAAATTGCGTTTCTTTAAACATTTTTCCCCCCCTGATTTTTAGAAAGCTTTAAAGTTCCTTTCAGTCTGTTCAGGGGCTGTAGAAGTCTGGATGCGAGATAAATTCCAACCTCTTCAGCTAATTTATCACTTTGCTTCAATTCAATCTGGATCCAAAGTGAGAGGAGTTAGATAACGGCTTGCTGAGTTTTGGTCGTGGGCTCCAGCTTCCTGGACAGTGCGGTGAGGATGAGGTTGAACTTGTTGTAACGATCGGATTGGTTGACGGCTGCTCCACGGCTCCCCCAAAGCAGCCGCAGCTGGAAGTCCGTTTTAAAAACTTCGAGCAGATCGTCGTCACACTGAAACCCTGAAGAAAGAAAACGGGGATGCGTTTTAGAGAAAAACGGAGACTGAGAAAGCAAGCACGTATCGGATTTTGAACCGCTAACCTTCCAGGATGTTCTCTGCGTTGGACGTGTAGGTCTGTGCGTTGTTAGCGATGTCGCGGGCCGCCTCCAAGTGACGCAGCATGATGTCGCATCCCTGGTCGCTGGTCTCCCAGAGCTCCACCCCTTCTGGTGTGGTTGATGGTCGCTCCATCAGGGTGAGGAGAGGGAGGAGGAGAGGGATGCAGACCAGTGAAGGAGAGGACGCTGGAACAAAAATTAAACCGTGAAGACCAAAATCTATATTTAATATCTGTTAGGTCGAGTTGAGTGAACTTGAGGTGTTACCTTGGCCTTCATAAAGGCTCTTGTAGAAAGGTTTGAGGATCTTCTCGTAGCCAATGGCAGTCTGAGTGTAGTTCCTTCTTAGAGTCGTCCAGGTTTCCTCCAAGCGGCTGATCTGGTTGATCAACAACAAAAAGCATCTCGGATTGAAGCTGTGAATTTAACATTGATGCCAACAAATCTGTCGGCACCCCTGGTGATGACAGATGCGATAACGAAACAATCAAACACATCATGAAACATTCTGTTGCCTTTCAACGTTGAGTCATAGATATAACATAAATCCTGCTTGCAGCTTCATATGATGAATAACAGGAGGTATTTTAGTACATTTGTGTGAAAACAAGAATTTTGTTCCGAAAACAGTTAGTGGATTGCACTTTTCTGGATTGCTTTTCTTTACACTGCACTGCATTTGAAAAAGGGTTCGCTTCTGGCTCAGCCTGGGTGTCTGACCACAGCGTCCTGCCGCTGTGGAGTATAAAAGAAGCTCGGTTCTCGGCCACACCTCCGTAGCGAGTTGGTAACTCACAAGCCATCGGCTCGAAACAGTTCAGCTCAGGGCCACTTGCCTCCAGAACCTTCCTCCCTTTAATCTCTTCCCTCTGGAGGATGTGGGGAGAACTTTTCAACCTAATAATTGCCCGCTCTGAGACAATGGAGCTCACGTATTGCCTTGCATCTGTCTGTCTCTGTGTGTGTGCGTGTGTCCTGCTGTGGAAGCTGCAGGCAGTCATGTCTGTTCATAGAGCAGTCCACGCCCAGCCCTACCCCACCGTGTACCTTGAATACGTTCCCCCAGAGGGGAATCAAGCGGACGCCAAGAAATATGTATTTTTTAACACAACCACCAATATCTATCTTTTAGGACTTGTTTTTGCCAAAAAACTCCTATAACATTTTGATGAGGTCCTGGCATGAAGAGATTTCTCTTTGCACGTCTAAATCTGGGGTTTCTAAATGTTTTACGCCAGAGCCCAAAACTGCAAAGTTTAAAGCACTCAGGGACTATTTTGTTTTATGTTATTTTATAGTAAATACATTTCTTTTTGATTGTTTGGCAGTAAATGACTTGTTTGCCTCAATAATAAAAAGTCAACAGTTTCTAATCCTTGGTTGGTCGAATGTTCTGTTTGTCTAGAAAATATTTTATTCCAAGCAGAGAAATTTATATTTTTTTATTTGTACTCAACCAATTTTAATGATTGGCTGTATTTAGTTAAGAAAAGTACATATGTCGCTTTGTATCTAACCAATTTTAAATTTGTAAGTGTGTCTAAAGGCTAAAGGAGACAACTGTCATGTCATATTCATACCCCTGGGAAACAGAAAGTTGGGGATTGATATTAAAATGTTCCGAAAAAAATCTGTGGGGGAAAAAGAGGCGTAAAACTACAAATTGTTTTATTATTATCGAAGTAATTATTTTCCTAATCCTTTAGACGGTACAGCTCATGTTTCCCTGGAGCGCCATTAAGTATGTCTTATGTCCATGGAAAGGATTTATTTAATACCTAGCCAAGACTGATTATTTTGGTGACAATTTTTCTTGTCATTTAGATTAAAGTCGGTGTTCCGGTGTGTTTATGTTACCTGCTGCAAGTCCAGAGCCTTCATGAGGGCCGTGAACGCGAACAGATCGCCCACCACGTCTTTCAGCTCCATCGCAACCAGGATGATGCGATTCAAGGTAGACGCCCGCTCCTCCACGGTGCCTGTGCATCCCAGAATATCCACAGCGACGCCTATCGCCATGGTGTGGTGCCTGGGAATGGGACACATATTTTTTTTTTTTTTTGCACTTTTATTTTCGTCTTTCGCTGCAGAATCACAGTCTAGGAAACTAAACAAAAAATCTGACAAATGTTCTTTTGATTGAAACCACTGGTATAAAAACAACGCTCCCTCTTCAAAGCGATGTGATGCCTACCTCTCCATCAGGTCCAGCCTCAGCTGCTGGCCGTGCGGCAGCGTCACCAGCTCCAGACCCGACGAAACGCCCATCAGACGTTTAAGCTGAGGAGTCACTCCGAGGATCCTGGCGACCTGAGCGGCAAAAGGGGTTTCACTAGAAGCTCTTAAAACAACCTTTTTTAAATATTATTGGTGCTGAAACAGCTGCAGGAGGACATGTTGACCACCAGAAGAAGCATCTGTGTCACACTGACCCAGATTTGGGCCACAACAGCTAAGCCCATAATTAGTCATTCCCCTGGTGAATTCAGGAAGAATCATGAGTTGAAATCATTTCATAACCATTTTTATTCTAACTTCCCTTGTAGGACAATCAGTTTGTTCAAGACGCCGTTTAACAACCCGGCTCTTCAAGGCCCACTGTCTTGCATGTTTTACATACTTCCCCTGCTTTGACACACCTCATTCAGATGATCATCTGAATAAGGTGTGGGCTTTAAGGGTTGCCTGTCTCATTTCTTATCAGAGAAAAAAATCTTTTTATTTATTTATCTAAACCTGCTAGGGGTTTGAGTAATTTGGAGCATGTCTAAGTAAAGCCTAGTTTATACTTCTCCGTCAGCAACTTTGCACCCAGACGCAGACGTACTAATGGAGATGTTTTTCAAATCAATTCCCCACAGGGACAGCAGAGGGTGCTAACTTTTCCTGGTGGGTCTGCCTACCATTGCTTTCTGGTTAACTAGAGTT
This sequence comes from Apricaphanius iberus, assembly GCA_028564705.1. Taxonomy (NCBI): domain Eukaryota; kingdom Metazoa; phylum Chordata; class Actinopteri; order Cyprinodontiformes; family Aphaniidae; genus Apricaphanius; species Apricaphanius iberus. Next base: position 1,042,741 of record JAPXFQ010002662.1, on the reverse strand, counting down.
TATTTTCTTCAGCTTTTGAATGTATCCCCCCACCCCCACGGAGCAAGGGACGACAGAAAGTGAGTTTTGATTAATCTTTACATCTTTTTACTACAAGTGCAGCTTATAGAATTCTCTAAAAAAAGCATGGAAACAAACACAGCAGCCTGTTTTGTTGTTTCTCTACACCGCTTTTTGTTCAGAATCACCAAAAAGACCATATTAGATACATTGTCATTTCAATATAAAGCATGTAGGGGCCAAACGCTGCTTTAACTACTGATTAGAGCGATTATAGAGCACCGTTCTGATGAATTGATCTCTGGCTGTTGTTGAGCGACCAAGCACAGGCATACACTCTCCATTGGCGGAGACGGATTGTTAGAAAATTGGGCTCTAATCCGTACATCCTTGCATAGTTGATGGAGAGCCCTTTTGTTGACGGATAATGGCGCTGTGTCAATCCGTTTCGACTGAGAAGGAGAAGTATAAACTAGGCTTAAACGAGAAAAGAAATCTGTAGTTTCAGGGGTAAAACAACAGTAGCTTGTAAATGATATAAAGAGTAACTGATGAAAGCCTAAAGCTGAAGATACCTGTGTGTCTTTTCAGTATTATTTCAAGTGAAGACCTCAATTCTTGTCCTAAATATTTTAGGTGATTAAGTACCTACTGAGTATTTTGGAGCTTTACCTTCCTGGAAATGATGCAAACACCGTTTTCTGTGCTTACCTGACAGTCGGCCATCAGCAGATGTCTGGCTATGCTCTCATGATTGTGGCTGAGCAGCAGCTCCTTTGCTCTCTTCAGGACAACCATCTCCAGCGGTTTGTTTTCAGGTGGCAGAAGACGGGATTCAAACTCAGCCGGCCGGAATGTCGACTCTGTCTCCATGACCGGCTGCAAAAAAACACGTCTCAGCTTTTCATCTTCCTCCCTCCCTGAGTACTCCCCCTCATCCTCGCTCGTGCTTTCTAAGGCTGAGATGGCGTGATGGTAGGAGCTTCTGTCGAGCGCTTTCTGCGCTTCCACCTCCTCTCCGTCGGATTTCAGCCTCTCCACATAGCTACAGAGCGGTGTGCTCTGTGGCTTTGGACGTTCCCACTCCGACCCCTGTGGGCTGCCAGACCTTAGGTCGGCAGGGCTTGGCTGCAGCCACTCCATCCTTCCTGCCATCACCTCTGTATCAGGATATGGATCAACTTCAGGAGGAGAAACTGCAGAACTGCACGGAATGTGGGAATCTGTGGGAGGAAAATGTCGAAACTTCTGGGGCTTCACTGGAGGAACAGGTGGGCCTGTGGAGTAACAAACATATCTGTCTGTGGTTTTATAGATAAAATAGAATGAACTGCACCATGAAAAGAAAAAAAACAAATGTCACCCTGTGACATTTAAAATCTAAATAACCAAAAAAAAATGGTTGACTAGTAAGGGGAGCAGATTATTTTAGGTTATTTAGCATGCCTTGGAAGAAACAAAATCCTAAATATTTAGCTTGTTTACTAAATATTTAGTTAAAAACTATGAATTTATTTTTTTCAATATATACATGCTCCTGCTAAGCCAGGATTTGACAGCTGTAGTCGGATTTAGACTCTTCATAATAATGATAGAGATTCCTTTAAACGTTTGGAGGTTTTTAATATGATTTGAATTGATCATACAGGAGGACAGTAACACATTACAGTAAAATGCAGAATACTGACCTGTCTCAATTTTACAACAACAAGCTTATATTATTTCTAGTAACCTTGGTCTATATATACATTACAATCTCACCAAGTGACTTCGATCCCATCCAAACCCTAAATAAATGCACTAAGCAAATCAATCGCTGGATGTCCCAAAATTTTCTCCAGCTGAACAGAAACAAAACTGAAATATTTATTTTTTAACCTAAAAAGGATTGACCAAAAGTCAGCACGCAGCTTCAGTTATATTACAATTAGAATCCACTGATCAGGTCTGTAATCTAGTTGTAATAATAGAATCAAACTTGAACCTCCAGGGTTGCATAAAGGCAATAACAAGGTCACCCTTCTATCATCTGAGGAACAGTAAAGGACTAATGTCACAATGAAAAACTCATCGACGTTTTGCTTTTATCTTTAGTCAGATTCATTACTCTAACAGGTTCCTCACAGGCCTACATATAAAAAGTCAGACACCTGCACATCCAGAACGCTGCTGCTGGGGTCCTCACTAGAACCAGGAAGGTAAAAAACATCACCCCACTTCTACAGTGCTTACACTGTTGAAGACCTCTTGTCACTAAAGCAACCCCCCAGACCACTCAGGTCTTACATCTCTAGTCTACGAATTATCCCTAGAATCAGTATCAAACATGGAGAAGCAGCTTGCAGTTTTAACTCCTCTTATCTGGAATAAACTCCTAGACCACTGCAAAGCCGCTTTTCAAGACGAAAAACCTTTCTGCTTGATCTTTGAATAAGTGATGAATAATTTCATATGTTTTGTGTCTCTAATTTTACATTTTATGCTTCTGTTTGTTTATTTCATCCCCTTATCACCCAAAGCACATTGAATTTGCTTATTTTTAAAAGTGTTTCATACGAATAAAGTTGCCCAGCATAGAAACCTCACCACATAAACCCACCTCTACTCCTCCAAGAAGAGGCCAGGTTTTCCCCAGATGTGGAGCTTGGAGGAAGGGCAGCCAGCTTCGGGGAGGTGGAGCAACTTGACGGAGGCATCAGGGGCTTCAGGCAGGGTGAGCGGGGCAGTCGAGCCAGGGGCACTTTGCTGGGTTTGGGAGGGGGTTTGGGGCACAGCTGGCTGTCGGAGCCCCGGATAGCTTGGCCTGGAGACACATTTATATTTTACAATCCATACAGGAATCACTCTAATATCACAGCACTTCTAACAATTTGAAGAAAAACGCTGAACTTATTTGCAGGAGTAAATTTAAGTTCCAACTTCCAATCACACAAAGGGCAAATACTTGAAAGCAACAGTGAGTTATCAACATCAAAACCTCCACAGGAGCTTTTATTGGCCTCCAGTGAGGCAAAAATCTATTTTAATCAGCATTTGAATCACAAACGAGTGTAAAATGCATTTATTCTCACAAATACTGAGTTTGGGTTTTATTTTAGTTTTCTTCTTTAATCATCATATATTATTATTTAAGCTCTGTGTGAGCCTAAATTTATACACTTGTCATTACGAAGTAAAAAGTAAAACATTAAAACATATTTATTTATATTGACAGATGGGCTGAGATAAAGATTTCTGTTTACCTGCTAAATGTTCTGCAGATCTGTGTTGGAGTGACGGGCTCAGCACTGGCTCACTGCCGGTCCGAAACACCGGAGACTTTGGACCGGGGCTGGGGAGAAGCGGGTCGGGCGACTGCTGAGGATGCGGTTTGCTTCCTAGGGGAGGGCAAAAAAATAAATGTCAAATTATTAAAATACATTTAGTAATTTGTCTGTTAGTATATTTAATATGAGTCTCTTTTTTACAGTTTAGTTGGTGGGGGAAAAAAAATCCTGCTTTCACACTGAGGGTTACTCCTACATCTTTGTGTTTGGTAATATTTATCGACAACTGTTTGAGATTTCCTGACCGAATTTACACATTTCACTATACAGTATGTTAAATGAAGCAAGTTAATTGTATTAGGCAATCTTTGAATGGGGGAAATCTTCAGCCTTTCGATTCTTTGCCTACCTAGAGGAAGGAAGCTCTCTGATTGGTGTGCCTTCAGCGGACGTCGCTTCTCCTGAACTTGATTAAGACTTGCTGGCTGACTGCCGCAGCGCTCCTTCAACCTGGGAGGAAGGAGCAAAAAAGGTAACAAAAAATGTAATGAATGAAATGTCTTTATATACACTCAACAAAAATACATACGCAAACCTTTGTTTCTGCTCCCATTTTTCATGAGATGGACTTAAAGATCTAAAATTCATTCCAGATACACAATATTACCATTTCTCTCAAACATTGTTCACAAATCAGTCTAAATGTGTGATAGTGAGCACTCCTGCTTTGCTGAGAAAAAAATCCCACCTCACAGGTGTGCCACATCAAGATGCTGATCTGACATCATGATTAGTGCACAGGTGTACCTTATACTGCCCACAATAAAAAGACACCCTGGAATGTGCAGTTTTTTGCTTTATTGGGGGTCTGGGGACTCAGAACCGGTCAGTATCTAGTGTGACCACCATTTGCCTCATGCAGTGCAACACATCTCTTTTGCATAGAGTTGATCAGATTGCCGGATGTTTACATTGCATTAGGTCGCCTGTGGTCACGTTAAACAATAACTTATCAACAAAATCACAAAATTGCCCTTCCATCTACCGATGTCTGGTCTGCTTGATAGTTTTGCTAATATTTATGAGTGTGGAAAACTCCAGCATATGCTTCCCTTGAATAGTAATAAAAATAATAAAGAAATGCACACCAACCATCAGTGAAAGTGCTTCCTATAAATCACATATTTAAAGAGCTCATTTTTTTCATTTATTTTATAAAATAAACGCTTCTTCACATTGCTTTAGAATAGTCATTCTGTGTGTCGATCCCTTCAGCCACATGTTGTTCTTCAAATTTAACAAATACCTTTTCAGGTCATGCCTGGAGTTTTCTGTAACTTAAAATAATATTCTTTATCTATTTGCTTTCACCATGGATTATGAGAGGACAAATGCAGCCTGATCCAAGAAAAGGTGCACCTTGTTCTCATCTGCTGACATGGCAGATATGTTTCCATAATTAGAGCAATCTGCTTTGTGAATGCAGTGCAGAAATAAAAGAAAAAACAGGATAAAGACACTTGCTGTTTAGCTTACTAAAAGGCCTTTGAAAAATGGAAAAAGTCTCATCTCTGGTATTTGAAAACAGCAGGGAGTATCTTAACTAGTCTGAAACCCACAGTCCACTTTTCTTCAGTGTTGAGAAGCTTAGTGAAAATAAGACAAAAACTTAATCAGAGCCTCAGAGGAATTTGAAGGCTTGCTGTTACTTTTGCGTGTTTGAGTTCCAAGCGTACAGACCTCAGCTGGCTGCCTCGGACGAAACCGTTGTCCTCGCAGTGTTGACCGTCGTGGACGTTGTGTCCGACATCGTGCCCGTTGGGGATGTTGAGGCTGAGACGGTTCTGGCTCCGCCTCTCCTGCACCACCAGCCCTGCCTCTTTGTGGTTGCTCGACAGGCCGTACTTTTCCTCCAGGTAGCGCAGCGGAAACGTTCTATTGATTGGCTGGAAGATGATGGACCCCGCCACCTTGAGTGGCAGGGATTTTTGCTTAGAGATACTCCACATTAATAACAAAGTGCTTGAAAATATCGACGGAAGGAAGAGCAGAGAAAGTTATTCATTGTTAAACCTACCTGGGAGACAGGTATTCTGTTGCCAACGTAGTATCTAATGAGTGCTGGAACGTTGTCAAATCCTTCTTTATCTAAGATATACTCGACTCTGGAGTAAGATTCGTGCAGTATCACTATCTGAATGAGACAAAAACAAACCAAACATATTTTTTAATAATTTTCTGTTGAACCTCAAGGTGTAAGAGAGAAAAATTTGGTGTGCAATACAAAAAGAAAAGCTGATTTAAAGCTGAAGAGAAACTATGTATGTTTGCTTCTGTTTAGAGGTGTATGAGGGTAAATTCTGTGGAATGGTGTACAGCAAATCTGAGGAATGCAGCTGAACCTCAGCGCAGCTTCGAGATACGGTCATTTAAAAGCGATAGTGCTGCACCACATGAAGTGATGAAACAGCTGGCTTTATATTCAGCTGTGTGTTCACACCGCAGCTTTTTTGAAGGGGTCAAAAATGTCTGAATGCATTCCAGCCTTTTAACTCGAAAACAATTAAAAATAGACAATATCAGCAAATGCTGCATAGTCAAATGTCAAAATAACCAAATGAAGAGATAGCTTCACACTGGAAGCATGCCTGGCGTCAGTTGGCGGGCCTGGGCCCATCCATTAAGGTGGGGGTTTCAAACTTATTTCCATGTTGGGCCACATCACGATAATGAATGTCCTTAAAGGTGGGGTTGTTGCAGAAAGTATTGATAAAACTATCTTTAAAAAAAACGTTAAAATATTAATAAATATCTCTCAAAAAGTTCTTCTTAAAGTTTCTTCTTTAAATTTCTTCTTAAAATGAAACAATACTGCACATCTTTTCACAATGTGGTTTAGGGCTATTCAAATACACACTAAATTGACTGATAAAATCATATTTAGGTGCAAATAAATAGAACTTAAAGGAAACGTATGTCAGAAATTTATTTTAATTGATCATAAAATGGTCCTGATATATCACTAGACATTAAGAAATCATGTTCTTTTGAAATACTTATATCACTGTCAACAGTGGTCCGGCCAGGATATTGTTCTGTAAAAGGGAAAGTTGCAGCCCTCAAGTGATGTTATTGTTGTCATGTTCTGTTTTGCTCTGAGGCTCCACCCTCAAGCTATCTACAAATCACGAAGTCAGTAGAGTTTCCTCATCCGGGTTGCCAGCTCTGCTCTGTTTACCACAGTTGAAGCTCCGAACGTTACGGATAAAAAATGTATAACGTTACGAAACTTAAAAGACATCGTTATCAATCCGAAATACGTTGTGACAAAGTCCGAAATAAAACAAAGATTTGTATAGGAGATGCCTTTGAAAGATGGAGACGGCTGAAAATGGAGAAGAATTTGAATACAGACGTCAACGTCGCCAATTTTCTCCTGGACAGGTAAGATCTACCTATGTTTGGCTAACTTAGTTGTACTTAATGATAAAGTGACATTTCAAATATTCACGCTAGTCGAACAAAGTTATGCATGTTCGTGGAAAGTAACGTTACGTTAGCGCATATGGAGGAGATTGGTCATAAAATTGAAAATGTAAAGAATTGTTTGGGAGATAAAAACGACGAGTCCTCATTGCTAACATTAGCATCAGGGCCCGTTTCTTTGTCATTATGCTGAACTGTCGAGGAAAACAACAGCACGTCGATTCTGGCAATGTGAAACGTAATGGATACGTATTGAGTAGCCTACACCTCGGTACAAATAATTCTTCATTCGTTCCTCGCCTACATTGTGGACTACACGTGCTGCAAGTTAACCTGTATCACCATTTCTAATGTTAGTTAGTTAGGGTCAGCCGTTCCTGCTGGATCCTGCAGCAGAATGGATACACAGTTCAACAGTATTTTGAATTTGATTGCAGTACCACTTTTGGCCACAATCCTACATTTGTTTCCTTTAATGGTTATATATATGGTCCAAGTTGCAATCATGCTGTATGTTGACCCAGCACAACCACCAGAAGGTGCTGTAGCCCATTAAAAAAGTAATTTTTGGAGGCAGAGGAGATGGGTCGATACAGTTGTCAAACAAAATGGACATTAGCGCTTGGTTTAATAAATACAAGAGGGAAGCTAGCACAAGCAGAGAGAAGGTGCTAAGACATCACTATCATACATTATCAGGTGTGCATATATTCAATACAGCTTATATAAAAGCCACATGTTTTTATGTTGTTAGGATAAATTTACACAGAAAGACACACACTAAAGCCACCAAGGTCGTCTTCTTCTTCTGTGCCTTTATGTTGCAGTAGCTCTATTACCTACTGTGACGGTCAGCTTGATTTCCTTGAACTTAAAAGCTTTAAATTTATTAATGTGTTTCCCATGATGAGGGTATGTGGATGAAAACTACTGGTACTGTCTTCTTCTGTGCACAATCGTTCCCCACATCAACTGGGGGGAGCAGAAGCTCATATACTCTTCTTTGCCATTAAAGTCTCCTGTTTGGGAACACTTGAGACTTTACTGACACTTGATGATGTATGAGAATACGGGGGAAAAAGGACGCACATGAGACGAAAGCAGTGTGCCGTTGTTACGTCGATATGAATTCCCCCCTTCAGTCCTGTTTCAGCTCCAGCCCCACGTGCCAAAAGGGAACTGAAAACGCTGTTAATCAGAGGGGAAACGCTGACGGTGCTCTCAGGATCTTTTCTCAACATAATTTTTTTTTCAAGAATGTACATAGAAAAGGTGTATGTAACTTACTGTCAGCATAATGTAGAGAAGGGGTTAAATTTAAAGACGGTTTACTGGGGCACAGAACCCACCCCCCCTAGTTAAAGTACTCTGGTGCCGGTTCTGTAAGTTAGCGGAAGGATCACGTAAATTCGGAAAGTGAAAGCATTCACATACCTTCTTGTTGATTTTAAAGTGCTGAGCAGCGTTTCTCCACTGGCAGGTCAGAACATAACTTCCTGGGCTAGAAAGTGAATCCCGCACCAAGAAATCTCCGTCACGCTGCACCAAGCTTTCTGAAACCTGTAGGTTATGAACGGGTACACACACGCACACACACACAGGGTCACACAGTGGCTGTTTACAGTCCAAACATTTCATTAAATCTAATAACGGTGTTCCGGGGGACTGTTACCATTTTTATAAGCGGAGTTTCAGCTAGTCTGCAGGGTTTACATAAGAGACCATAAAATGTCAGCCTGTTTGTTTTCCTTTTAACTGTGACGTCTAAATCAGAAACAAGCTGCTTTACTCATTTTGATCCCACTGTTGAATCTTGTATGAAAGACAAATCTTAGTCAAGCTGTTTCACTTTGTTAAATCTGTCATAGATTTCAGGCATTTATGATTAAAATAAAAATTGAACAGAACCATATTCCTTTTATGCATCATAAATACACACGTCTCACTGCGCCGTAGTTACACAGCTTGTTTGACTCAGACTGAAGCTCTCACAAAAAAGGCCGTGCATCGATACTCCTCAGCCTACAGTTTATGGCACTGAGCAGTAAACCGGGCACCAGGAAAGAGTTGGAGGTTTGCATTCAGTAATTATGATACAAATAGTCTCAAATATTGACATTCCTTCTCCTGAACCTATTAATCAGTGGCATTGAGGGTTCTAAAATGGCTCTTTAAAAATACCAGAAAGAGTCCTGTTTAAGTCTCATTAGTAATCGCCATTGATTTTGCTTTACTAATACAAAAGAGCTTTATGTTTCTCATTCATTTGCAAAATATTCCAAACAGGCCCATTTCCATTAGGTGGGCTCATATGGACTCGCCCAAGACAGATCACAAGTAAATTAACTGTTACATATACCAGGGAAACCATCGGATGGTGCTGTAGCCCATTAATTGTGACCTTTAGGCCGCAGTAAAGAAAATACTTTGATACTGTTGGATACTTAAAAAAGCGCATCTTGAGGTAGCTCACTTCAGTCAATGATATGATGGCTTCATATGGCTGGCTACTCATTAATTTATTTTCTGAGTGGTTTGACAAAAGCATTCTACAGTTCTGGTTGTATCCTTGATTGGCATACATCATTGGTATCAGCCAAATCTTAGCTCTCAAACATGTATTATGTAGATGTGCATTGAAAGGAACAAAAAAACTCAGGTTTAACCCATAAGTATTGTAACATTCTGCCAAAGTGATGTTAAAATCCGAAGGATCTAAATAAGAATACATTTTACTACTTGTTTAAGCCACAGCGCCCTATCCCAACTAAATTCCTCTGCCTCCGGGTCTGAGGCTTAACAATAAGAAGTCTAGGAACTCAATCAAGATGTAAAAACAAAAACTTTCAGACAAGTTGGGACTAGTAGTTCAGATATGCATACATTTTTGTAAGTACTGGAAGAAGACCAAAGGTTTCAGTCTCAAATGTTCTAAAAGGATGCTGTCAGAAGTGTATCCTTCAGACTTTACTGACATTTGCAACTGGCTGCATGGAGAAGCCAAATGTCATCTGTAAAGCCTTTAGGCACAACGATCAGAAATATTCTTGGATGGATCAAGTTGGGCCTTTTAGACCTGAGAGCATTGTACCAGCTGTCAGGAATGGTGGTGGTGGTGGCGGCATCATGCTGTGGGGCTTTCTCGCTGTCTGTGACAGCTAATATGATGACTTTGCTTCGTAACAACATGGAGCTGGTTGAAACCTGGACTCGGATAAGTGCTCAGAATTTATTTGGAGCCTGTACATATTATGGAAAATACCAATTAAATTCAAACTTATGCACTAAATTATTGTTATTGTTTGATATTGGACTATTTTTCTATCTTGCAGAAAGAAAGATAAAACTTTCAGCTAAGTACACAAAAGCTGAAAACAATGTGTGCTTTAAACTTTATAAAAAATATATATTTTTGAGTATAACAAAGATTTCCCACATGAATTTATTTTTTCAATGCATTTCCCACTTATTTCAGTTAAGAGCATTTTTCTGTTTTTCTTTCCCACAGAAACACATAAACCTGCAACCAGAACTCAAGGCTTTAATTAGCTCAGTGTTTGTTTAGAGTGGAATGGCAGCTTGGTTTAGCCAAAGGAAGCAGTTTATTAAAAGCAATTACATCTCAGCTCTGGCTTTTAGAGGGAAGTCTACCTCACTTATCCATCACAACAAACAAAATATATGCAGCACACATAAAGAATGCTTTCTATTGGCCGACCCGAAAGTACAACCCCAGTGCTTCTGCCCGGGTCACAACTCACCCAACAATCTGCATGTAGTCACTGCGTGTGCAGCGCTGCAGCCTAATAATAGTCGGCCTGGTCCAACAAGTTTCTAACCGGTCTCTTAAAGGGACGGGACTCGTGACTCACATTTATCTGGGTGTGGTTGTCTGTGTGTTGTTGTTTTTTTTACCTGTCTGGGAATTGCTCCGTGGTACCAAGCGTGACTTCTCGGCTCCTCGCAGTTCATCTTCAACTCCTCCTCCAGCTCCCTGCGGAGCTTCTCCAAGGAACAGTCCAGGATGAACTGATCCCTGGAGAACTGAGACCAAAACAGGAAGAGAGAGTTTAGTTTCTGTCTGCTTTAACCAACAAAAGATACGTGTTTATCAGTCCATTCATCTTTAAACATAGCTGATGTGGGAAATTCGCTTCATGTCTGATCCTGGTCTGTAATCATTTAATCATTTCAAAGCAAAGAACAACTTTTGCAGAACAATGTTAATCACTTTTAAATACACTTTTTGTTGCAGCCCATGTTGTAGTCCAGTCACCATCTTTCAAGTCCTAGTCACACTTGAGTATTTAGTGTTGGAATCAAAGTTATATGCGATTATAGTGCGTTCCAACTCGGAAATACCAACTTCCGGAAGACAAACACCAACTGAAATGTCCCCCGAAGTCGGATTTCCTACTTTTTGCTCCGACTTTGACTTTCAATATGGCCTCTCCTCGTATCAACAATAGTAGCTGTGGTGGAAACGTGTTTATTTTATAAGATAAACTTGTTAGAGTACATCTAAAATCAATCTTAAGAACCTACAACTCTAAACATGAACAAAATAAAATAGGAGATTCCATATGGAAAGTAAAGCTTAAAAAGATGCGTCAGAAGTACTACTACAATGGCTTCCTGGGCCTCGCCATATTGGAATCCTTACTTATCCGACTACGTTAGCTGGAAAGCTGTTTACTGGGGCTTGACGACAAACCTAGCTCCGAGTTCCGAGGTAAATGGAACTCACCATTAGTCCAAGTCGACCCGTTAAGTCTTACAGGAAGAGTCCAAGTCCAAAAAATAATATTCCAGTCGAAGTTGAGCCATTATCATCAGAGAGTAAGTCAAATATAAGAGTGCGCTTTCATCAAGCTAACCTAGTAGCATGTGCAAAATAATAAAACATGCTTAAAATGCATTTGAAAACAATAAAAAAATCTACAATTCACATGTATACTTAAAAAGGCTTTGGGAAGCTGTTAATAATTTTGTTCAGTGATCTGATCTGATATAAAGAGCTAACATTAGCATTAGCTACACGCTAATTCCGACGTAACAATTTCACATGTCCAAGTCCTGACGATGCAAGCGAAAGTCATCTGTGTGCTGCTCGAATTGAGTCACAAGTCCCTTAAAAATTACTCGAGTCCAGGACTTGAGAGCTTGATCCCTGACGGCAGCAATTAAAACCTCTACAGTCAAATTAAAGGTTGAATATGGAACAATTTCAAAAAAAGCTATATTTTTTAAATATTCCTCCACAGGGCATTTAGAGGGGTGAAGAATGAAAGTACATTTCCTTAAAAAATAAGATTGGAGTTAAAGTATAATAAAGTGTTAATATTGACTGACATGACAATGATGTTATACATCTACCACTCAGTAGCGGCACCCATTTTGGGTTGACAGAGCTCTACGTTCCAACAGTGTGGTGACACGACTCGGCTGGCACCAGTAAAAATGGTGGAGTCAGCAAGTCAAGGAGCTGCTTCAGAGCCCCAGAGATATTGTTATCCATCTCAGGAGAGGAATGACTAGAGAAGAACAGAAAGTAGAGTAGTTTTGGGTGACGCCTACACCAGATGGACCTACATAAAACATTTCTACAGCATCAAACACATGCGGAAACTGCTAGTTTCCTCCTGGATCGGTAAGCTAACTCACCTGCTACCTTGGCTAACGTTAGCTGTCAGTCAAACTACTAAAATACAGTCCTCATTGAACACATTTCAGGCTGATCACTGGGCATATCGGCAGTAAACCAGGCAACCCAGCAGATTGAATGATGTTTTTATAGTTGTAACTACAACCTAGATAAACTAGATCATGTTCCATATCCAGCCTTTAATGGGCTTGGGACGTATGGATCTCCTGAATGAACTAAAGTAAGACACCTGCCCTCAAAAAAGCTGAATATGGACAAATAAGTTTATCTACAGTAACATGTCACAGTTGGCGAAGGACAAAGACAATTTCAGGGAAAAGTAACTCTATATAAATTGCACACATCTGCTAATATTAGTAGTAGTAGTAGGGTAGTAGTAGTATTGACTCTGCACAAAAAATGCTGCACTTTATCTATTTGTTATTTGTTACTTTGTAGTTAGGATGTGTCTTGTGTCTGTCTGCGCATGGGACCGTGAGAAACGTCATTTTGGTTACTTTGTATGTCTAATACATGTGAAGAAATTGACAAAGCTGACCTTATAACCTTATAACAGATGTGAAGCATGTTGGTGGAAGTGTTATGTTGTGCTTTCCTCCTTTAGTAGGACCAAAGAGGCTTGCAGTTGGTGGCTTGGTGCTTATTTTAACATTTTGCCAGAGCTCAAAAAATTTCAATTTCAGGTGTTGAAATGACAATATTTTATCAAGGAAACTAAAACAGTAATTGGTTTAACATGAGGAGGTGGAGCGACACCCAGCTGGTTCTGATCCTGCTGCTTTGGAACAACCTGGTCGATAAGTGGACTGAGTTGATAAAGCCCTCAAACATCACGAAACAGGAAACTATGAATGCAAGAGAAAGTCTTCAGCAAGCCGACGTCTGATACCTGAGTGAATAAATGGATCATCTTTCAAATGCTTATCATCTCAGCTCCTCCTTCCCTTGTATTGACACCACAGTTCTACCACCGCTGCAAACCATAATAATGGTAGCGGTCAAATTTCTCCACATCCTAAAATGTGGCATAATCAAAATAAAAAGGTTGACATATTTTTGGAGGCTGTAAGTGAAATGGAAAGTGAAATAAACTAGTTGATTTTAGCCAACAAAATAATAAGTTTAACACGCTGTGACAATGAATTGTGAAACTAAAACAGTGTCAACAATTGATTGTTATATGAAGACTGATTGGTAAACTCAACCTAACACAGACGGTTAAAGGAAAGGTAAAAAGTGAAGGACAGAATTTCTAACCATCTTCCCCCCAACCAACAACAAACAGACTTACATAACAGCTGCTGGGTCTCTGCATCACGCCCTCTCTCTTTCTCTGTTCCTTCAAACTTCATCACACACCCTGGTTACTCTCCCAGGTGCTACAAAGATCACGCTGGCCGTCATCTCGCTCCATTTATCAGACAAACGTGCCCACACAGACTCCCCCTGCCTGCCTCCACACAGGTTTTCTCCCTTTTTTTCGCTCCACCTCACCTTGTGCGACGTCACCGCATGGACACCCACCCACCTGCATCCAAACACGCCTTAACCTGACACACACAAACAAAAATGCACGTGTGAATGACGAAAACACTTCCTTGAACTCTGAGAGTTAGGTTCTCTCTATCTCTGCCAGAAAGTTTCTGGATAATATTAAAGAAAAAATGTGTAACCTAGTCCGTCACCAAGAAGAGGTGTATTACATATCTTTTCCTTCCTTGGGTCACCCAGTGTCATGGTAGATTGTTTTTTATTAGATATTTCATAAAGAGTTTGTATGTCATACAGATTAACTCAGGATAAGGCCATCTCTACCATAGATTTAAAAACGAAAGTATAGATACTGTAAGGAAGTCGCTCCCAACCTTTTTTCCGTGAAGATGCCCTTGCCTGAATCAAAGAGCTTCACACATTAAAAGTGATAAATTTCAAACTTCTATTTGTAAAAAATAAACAGCAGTTGTATCTTTTTTGGGCTTATTCTCCTTGTTTTATACTCCAGAACAGGGGTACCCAAAGTAGGGACCGCGGGCCAAAGCTGGCCTTCCAAGTCAATTAATTTTGCCCGCCAGGTGGTTGCCCGGGGTACAATAAAAATGTCCATATTGTTCAGTCAGCTAAATGTGCAATATAATTATTCTTCATACGCTGATACTGTTTGTGGTTAATTGGCCCAATGTTTGTTTATTGGGCTGATTTAGTCATCACTCATGGCGCTTACATTAGAATTGAAATATCACAAACTAGGTAAAAGATTGAATTACAAGGAACCACAAAGGGTATGTTTAGTGGATTTGTGCACATGTTTACATTTCCTCACTTTATATGACCACAATTCATCATATTTGATCAATTTATAAAAATTTCCCATGAGCCATTGCAGCTGCAACGGACAGGACCAAACTACTTCCAAATTCGCAGGTTACAATGCTGGCTCCTAGCTTAAGAAGCTATTATCTACATGGAAGACATAGTCAGTGAAAATAAAAAATAGTCATAGTAAGAAAAAATACCTTCATGTTGCATGGGTAAATGCCTAAAATGATCCTACTGAGGGACTTGGACAGTGGTCTTATCGCTGGGAGTAGTTTGGTTTTCATTATTTTCCCAAGGATGTGAGTTCGGCAAAGCCTGAGATTGAACTCTAACCCCTGTTTTGTTTTTTATCAGATTAGGAAACTGTGTTATAAGTAGCTCCACAAACACAGATTAAATGTTTTTTTTTTTTATTTATTGTGGTGGATGATTTATTTTTATTTTTTTTTGAAAACCATAAACTCAATAAAGGTGCAAGTCCAGAGTGAATAGTTTGTATTAATCTGTCGAAACCTGTCTGATTTATTGACTTATCTCCCATCTGTGATGCCTCCATTTATTGCAAAGGCTACAATAAAAACGGCTTTATATCTGCAGCTGTACTCGCTGTATAATGAAGAGTGGGAGGGCTGAGGAGAGAGATGCGAGGCAGCTCTGACTCAAGGTTATTCTGTACATATGAAGTAATAAACGGAGGAGTGAATGGAGGTGGTTAATTGATGGGTCATTTACGGATAGAACAGCGAGGGCAAAGGGAAACAGGAACGTGTGAAGGAGGAGAAATCCTTGGAAATAGGGCTGGACGATAATTCAATAATATATTGATCGATAGACATGTGGTGCAATTGATAAAGAAAAAGGTTTGATAAGTTCAGAGAAAAAAAAAGTTTCCATTTCATTTTTATGATGGCCTATGGGGTAGCTTAATACTACAGTCATTACTCAGTCATTTTCAGTGTTGGTGTAGTTACCTCGGAAAGTAATTTGGTTACCTTTACCATCAATTAAAAGTAATTACAAAAGTAAAAGTAACACGTCAGAGTACTTGTACGTTACCAAAAATTCAAAGCCAGTTTGCATTGGCTCGTAACATGCAACTTAATTGACAAACACATGGATAAGGCATTATTTTGTCGCACGTTACCCACAACACTGTTCATTTTAAGCCAATACAGGATGCACATCAACACTAATTGAAACCGTAGTAAACAAAATAAAAAACAGGAAATACTATGGTTATGAGCAAATAATAGAAAGTACAAATAAATGTATAATGTGATGATGAAAGTGCAAAAATTATAAAATATTTTTTCCTTTGAATTTTTTTTACTTTTAACTATAAATTTGTTCTTGATAGATTAAATGTTTTAGCCATTCAACTTAATTCTATCAGTTTTTATTCCTGAACAACCTTTTAAAAAAAGTCTTCTTTTATTTAATGATGGTGTTTCCCTTGTGCCTCAATCTCAGTTAATCTGCCACTCAGGGTCTGTGGGTTGGACCTTTTATATATCTATTACATATTGAGCATTTTGGTGTTCCATACAACACACTTGCATTGCGCTGCTAACAAAACCTGTGAATGTCTGCCCAGTACCCCACCATGTCCTCAGATGTGAAAATGCTTTGATAAATACGAACAGTAATGCTAGTTTAAGTCACTGACCATCGGTGAGTGGCTTTTTAGCTTTAGCTTCAATAGCTAAAAATGATTTAAAAAAATTACTGAACCGTTAGTATAATATAGTGTAATTGTTTTTAATACGATTTAATGATTTAAATAGCATTAGAATATTTTTTTAACCAATGACATAGTGATAATATGAATCGTTTGTTCATGGTTTTTTATGGTTTTTTTTGTATCTTACAAAGTTTCAAATGAGGTAGAATACATTGTTGCATTGAATTTATGTGTGTTCTTTATTAAAATGAGTTAATTTAAGAATAGCATAACATGGCCAAGGCTGAACCTAAAATATATTTTCAAAAAAATGTTGATAGTTATTTATAATTATCAATAGTGATCAATATGACTGTTTTTTTATCAATGTGCTCTTTTTCTAATCATCCAGCCCTACTTGGAATCAATCTGAGAAAGGATGGAAACTAAACTGAGAAGCAACATGGGAAGTGTTTTACAGGCGTATCTGCAGTGGGAGTGGTGACAAGTAGAGCATAAACTGCAACAAAAAGGATCAGCTCTGGGATTTGTTTGCCCTCTAAGTCGATTTAAAAGCTACGAATGACGTCAGACTGATATCAACTACGTTTCAAGCTCCAAGATTAGATCATCAACATTTCTACCATCATCACCTCTACAGATGCTGCCTGTGAGAAAAAGCAGTAGCTTCTTGTTTCGTCTGTATCATGTGTTTCTGGACAATTCGCTCCCAAGAGTAGCCCAGTTATCATCATTTATTAATAAACTGAGTGACGTAACTGACTCGGGGCAACTGAAGCCCAGTCCGATTTTCTCTCTTCCTGGAAGCAAAGATCACAGAAACCTTCCTGTGATGTCCAAAAGCTATTGTAACCAAATTTGGAAGAAGATGGATTTTGACCAGGCTGTAACATTTATTATGTTGAGAATGCACAAAACAAAAAGAAAGGAAAAATCTTTCCCGGCTACAGTCATGGAAAAAAATCAGGACATACAAGGTTTTTCTGGCATATTTGGAAAAATGGAAATGTAACTTCTATATAGAGAAATAAGAAATTGAGTTTGAACACAAAAACTAGACAAAAGTTCTGAGCCATTGATATAATAAATTGTTATAAATGTTTAAAAAAATAAATAATATCCATCCATCCATCCAATTTCTGAACCGCTTTTTCCTCAAAGTGTCGCGGGGGGGCTGGTGCCTATCTCCAGCTGTCAACGGGCGAGAGGCAGGGTACACCCTGGACAGGTCGCCAGACCATCAAAGGGCCAAACAGAGACAGACAGGACAAACAACAATGTACACACACACCCACGGAAAATTTAGAGTAATCAATTAACCTGACAGTCATGTTTTTGGATTGTGGGAGGAAGCCGGAGTACCCAGAGGGAACCCACACATGCATGAGGAGAACATGCAAACTCCATATGAATGCAAACTGGGCTGGGATATGAACCCACAACCTTCTGGCTGCAAGGCAACAGTGCTAACCACTGCACCAACGTTCACTGCAGTAATAAGTTAATAAATTAATAAATAATAAATCATTGTCAGTATTTACTTAACTAAATGTAGGTTTTTTTGTGGTTTATTGAAATTAGTTAATTAAAGAATAGCATAAAATCACCACTGCTCTAAAGGTTTTTCTACATTTTTGATAGTTATTGATTATCAATATGACTTCTTTTTATCAATATGCTCTTTTTCTATATTGTCCAGCTCTAGTGTCATGGTTTGGAACGCTGTGCTGCAGCAGGACCTGGTGAGCTCACACAAGACTAGTTATGTAGGGGTTAGAATGTCCACATTTTTTCTTAAAGTGCAACTTACCACCCAATAGCAAACCATTCTAACATTTATTCCAGATATCTTTAAAGAGGCTATATTATGGAAAAATCTAGTTTTTGGAGTTTTCAACCATATGGTAGTACAAGTTTCTCATAAAAATGCACGCATGTCTGAGTAATTCTCCTGAATTCTGCTCTCTGAGCAGCTCCCCCTCCCACTCTTAGAAATCGACTGAGGATTCAACTAATGACATCACTGGTTGAAAGTTGAGTGGTAGAGGTGTCTGCACTGCCCCTGCAGGCAGAGCGGCTTACCCCTGGTAGATTTTCAAACACACCCTCCTCCTTCTCACAATTCATGGCAGCTTCTGTTTTTGGCAGCTTAAAACACTTTTTCTGTTGGATTTTTTACTTTCTCTGTGAAAACGCCCGTTTGGCTGCATGGATTACAGGATTTTATTCTACATTCCTAAAGAACAGATGCTGGATCAAAGAACAAAGACGCCTGATGGACAGAGAAGTAAGTGGCTACATGCTAATGCTAATGTGGGTTAGCCATTTATCGAGCTGCTTATGTGTTCTTATAAGAGCGTTGTGTGGTTAATTTATTGATCTGCTGCATCTCAGAATGTTCAGTAAAGGGGTGCAAACAAAACCCACGGCTTTTTTATATACTGGGCTGGAAAGATTTGCATAGTGGATGCAGCTGTGTTGGTTTGGGCTGTGTCTAAAGCCTGGAGTTTTAGCAACTGAGATAGGCTTTATTGACTCGGATTTTTACAAAAAATAAAATAAACCAAACGTCTGAGCCCTTAATGTAACAGAGTTTCATTGTGGTGCTCTGTGCTTTTCAAATTCTTGTGAGAATACTGTTTGCGATGAAGCTAAAAACTGTTTGTTTCAGTTTGATCTGCTCCCGCCTCTGAAGTGCAGCAGAGCGGGGGAGCGTAGCGTTGGGGTGCAGGAGGAGGGTTTATAGAGAAATGAGCCGTTTCACTTTGTGGTGTAACATTAACTAGAGGATACAAAATAACTTATAGGACAAATTAATACTGTATAACACCAACGGTAACATTTTATCATATATATGTCTATCCTAGAAGTTGAAAGCTGTAAAATAGCATGATACAGCCCCTTTAAGTCAATTTTTCCTAGTAAAAATTAACATAACAGATGTCCATAAGTCAATTGTCCTAGTACAAATGAACATGTTGACTACCTAAACTGTAATTCATAGGAGGAGAGAAGAGGATAGGAGAAATGCAATCCTTAGCCTACTAGGTGAAATTTAAATTTTTTACAAATTTTACTTCTACAAACTTATTATTATAATCTTATTTTAGATGGGAAAAATATAAATACCACTCGCAAAAGACATTGCTACTAAATATAAATGTAATTATTGATATCTCAAAATATATTTTAACAAGTTAAAATTACATTTGTAATTGTTTTCTATGTATTTTCTTATATTTCTTATATTCTATCATTTTAGGGCAGTCCCAAAATATATGTATATAGTCTTCAATTTGACTGCATTCTCTCCAACATTTATCAGACCTATTACTCTATTTTGAGATCTCCAAACATAGTACGGCTGCACAATAAATCGGATTTTGATCGTGATCACGATTTTGGTGGCCACAATTAAATGAACCTGATCGTCGATATTTACATTCAAAATGCGATGGTCACTGTGTGCCTCTTTATCATACACTGCCTCAACCAATAGTCTGCCAACCACCAGGGGGCAAATGCATGGCTAAAGCTTCATTAAGCTGCCCAAATAAGTATTTACTACATCAAATAATAGTATTTACTACATCAACGGGTGAATAGTATTTGCAATGTAGCCGTACATACTAAGGATTTGGATGCAGGGGATATTCTAGGCCTTTTATGTATAAGCTGTAATTGTTTCCATTAAGTTGCAGTGTGACATTGCACTCTGAAATAGCAAATTTAGTTTGTACTTATAAAAGTCTTGGAGTTTGTTTTCAGGTTCGGTTTCTTTTTGGCATAATTAAATTTTTTGCAATAAAAATAGATATTTTACAGGACTGGATGAATAATCGTGATTAATAATCATGATTACAATATTGATCAAAATAATCGTGATTATTATTTTGGTCATAATCGTGCAGCCCTAAAACATACTTGGGAGAATTTAATTTTATCCTTTCCACTCAAACTCTGATGAAATTTTTTTTTTATATATTGAATGGGCCACTAGACAACAGCTCACATGGCCTGAGAATAATTTCCACCTGCTAATAAACAAGCTAACGGCATTTAAACTGTGCTTCTAATGTCTTTGGATTTGCTTGTGTTTTAGCAGGTTTCTGATACACATGTTCATTAAATAGTTGTTGCATACTTCTGGCCGTGACCAGTGAGAAACATGAATGCTGTAAGCTGCTTGTCTGCTAAGTTTAAAGGGAACAAGGCATTTTGGTACAATCACTCCTTATATTCCCTTATCACAGACATAGACCAAATAATAATCCTCAACAACTTGTCACAATCCTCTGAGTTCAATATTTTGATGAGGAAAGTTATGTTCAAGTTAAAGAAAAATACTTCAAAAGCAGCTGAAAAAGCAGCATTCATTCTGAGTAAACCAGCAGGACTATGAGGCATCTTCACCTGCGGATCCAGATTTAAATAGCTAACAATTCTCTTCAGAAACTTTCTTGGCTTTACAGAATCCTGTTGGCCTTTTTTGTTGCATAAAGTTTGAGGTCGGACTGTTTCACCTTTACTTCCTTTGGGAGATAAGTGAACTCTAATAGGGTTGCACGGTAGAGCAGTTGGTAGCACAGTTGTTGGGTTCTCTCCAGGTACTCCACCTTCCTCCCACAGTGCAAACACATGACGGCTAGATTAACTGGTCTCTCTAAATTGCCCTTAGGTGTGCGTAGTTGTCTAGTGTTGCTCTGTGATCAGCTGGTGACCTGACTGTGTTTTTCTTAAATCCATTACGAGTCATATTTTTGTCACATTTTGGCAGTTTTGGTATTAGTGGTAGCATACCCGTGGACTGTCATATGTTATAATCTGCAAAATACCAGTTTTGTAAAAAATGATAGGTGTTTACGAAAAGGTAAGAAGAAGGACAATATTAATTAAATCAGTAACAATGAGACAACCATTCTGTTTTTACTGGAGTGAATCACCAGTACCGTAACAAAAATAACCCAGTGATAGTAAGAACGGTATTCCTCCAATCTGCAGCTACCGCTTGAAACCGTACATCTCTGCTTCTTTTCTGACCCCTCACAGTATATATTAACGACTATACATTATGCATTTACCTTACTGTCAATTTCATTCACTGGGGGATTTTTTGTGAGGTTGCAAAAGGAGTTCACAGAAGTAACGGAAAAGAGAGAGCGTCTTGTTGCCTCACACTCTTTCCTCTACCTTTATTCTTATTTTTGACTCTTCTCTAAAGTTTCTCTCGCTTGTATTTGTCTGGATGGAGAGCATGAAAATCAACAGCATGCTTTATCGGTCGCATTTCCTTAAACTTTCAGGCGCTTCGAGACTTGAATTACATTACTAAGTCATTAGGAGGACTCTGAAGAGCTCAAGGATACAAATCGGCCGTTTGATTTTGGTGCATTGGATCAGGAACACAAGCGGTCCAAGACTTGAGTTTACCACCCCTGTTTTACATGTTAACCTGCTTCAACATTAAAAACCCTCTGCAGAACCTGATAACATCCTGACGAGGTAATAGAGCCCTTTGACTGTATTGGAGAATCTAAACTAATGGGGGCACCAGCTCCCTAAGGACAGTAATTGGACACCCCTGATCAAAGTCGAGGACAGTAGATGAGAGTAAATTACTCTGGATCTTTGGATTTCTTGTCTCAACCATCAGAGGACCTCTGACTCTTCCTGTTTACTAAAAGCTAAGACACACATCTTCCTCTGATTACGCCAGGAAGTATTTTACTCTTCATTTTGGGACGTCTATGACACAATAGCAGATTACAGGGTTCATACAGTTTTCCCACAGTTGAATTCAAGCACTTTTCAAGTATTTTCAAGATCATTTTCCAAACTTTTCCAGCACCATATTTTGGTGATAAAAAAAAAAATCAAGACGACAGTTTAAATTACCTATCATATAAAAAAAATTCTGTTATTATGTCTTGTCAAATTTTTTTGCGCATTAGGAACAAAGTAAAGTAAAATATGACAAAAAAAGTTTGGTTTTGAAATGTCTCACACAAACACACTACACATCTGACTGCCTATGTTGTTCTTGAACGAGTACATTGAACGACTGTTCACGAACTCGTTCATATTTTTGTGAAACTGAAATGAACTCAGTCACTATTGTGCCTACAAGGACTTTTGTTAGTTTCAGGAGAATGTCTTGTTTGATAGGAAGTAAAGTTCTTCCAGACATGTCTCAGACAGCTGCTATGTAATACACTTAATGATGACCATTTAGTGTTTTGCATAGAGTGAGAGGCTACTCCAGTTAGCTGCAGACACAGATAATTAAGCCAGATTTTGGAGGAAGTAGCTTATCGCAGACATGCACAATCGATCTACACATGGATCTTGTTCCGTCCTTATTTTTTTTGTCCAGTAGTAGAAGAGTTGGACTAAGAAGGGCGGCCCTCCTCATTAGCATAGTAAAGGAAAAAGGCACAAGGTAAAGTAAAAATAGGAAATGAAGAAATGTAAAAGCAAGGATGTATAAAGAAAAAAAAATTTTCATGATGAAAACGCACATGTGAGAAAAAGGAAAAACAAAATATATATACATATGTATTTTTCTGCTTTTATTTTAAGTATGTCAGTTTTGGTCCTCCATAGAGTTTTGTGATAAATTTTACTTTAAATGGATGTTTAATTGTTACCATAGCAGGAGAGAGCATTAGGGGGCACAGAGGAAGTTACTGAAGTTGTTGTTGATACGATGTTACGGAAACACTAATTAAGTTAGGAGTATACGTTGGATTTACATTTAATATCATTTAAAAATAACACCCCATTTTTATAGCTATCATTTATTTTTTATTTTGCTATTAAAATAAATAGGTTAAATATTAAATAGGTGCATAGTGAAAAAGGGTTGGAGGACCACTGCTTTTTGGAGACACAGTAAATATGGACGTTTTCAGGATTTTCTTAGTCTGAGAATTAATGTTGCGCTAGCCAAGCGAGTTTCGACGGCATGTTGTTAAGGGGTATTATGGGATATACTTGCCAAACACGAGACCTCAGAATTAGTCAGACACTCAAAAGGGCTGCAGTGTTACAGTCCCAGACCCAACCTGGCCCCCTTTTAGCCCCTCTTTATTAACCTCCTGGATACGCCCCTGCTCAGCGGCATTGAACATTTAATACTAAACTCACTGGAGTCTTTGTGTAAGGAGAGAGTGAGAAAGTATTTTTTCTAACTTTGGCAGCAGTGCAGCATTGAGTCTTTTGATTTTGACGCTGTAACTGTTTTCTGCCGGATCAAAACCATAGTCAGGCTCAAAGAGCTGGAAGAAAACTCCTTGATTCGCTGCTGAAGTTACCATCACACAGCTGACATAAAAGAAAACTAGACTTGAGGTTGATTGAAACAGTTTTTAATCCTAAATAACTCAGAAGATTTAAAAAGTAATTCAAACTACAGCTTCTGTCAGTCAGATAAAGACTGCTGTAAAAACTTGCTTGCTGTTGCGCCATTCGTCTCTAAAAACAGCTGACTGTTTTCCTCACCGGCCATACGAATTACGTAGGTGAACTATTGTGGATTCAAAACGGCGAATTTCGCCAACAGGTGAAGGATTTTCATTACTGGAATGAGGAAACTGTGCCTCATAGCTCCTTCCTTGGCACAATAAAAATGCAACAAATTTTATTCTCCATCCCTCTCGAAAAAGAAACAGGAACTGTAGCCTACATGATGTGTGACGCTGCCAGATATCGGGAGAAATTCTGGAGAATGGTGGCTCCGGCAGATTTTCGGAAGGGGCACTGAAATTCGTGACTCTCCTGCGTAAAATTAGGAGGGTTGGCAAGTAAGATTATAGGATAGCCTACACAACGCGGAGACACATAGGCCAAAATGTATATATCCATCGTTCAGGTGGAAAGTGGAAAACACACAAGTATTACAAAAGTAATATTTTATTTCTAAAGTAAATGTATTCTGAATACCATGAGAATAGTAACTGTAACGGAACACAGTTACTCATAATTAGTATTCTAGATAGGTAACGTTGGTGCATATATCCCGTTACTCCCCAACACTTCCCATGCCAATATCGAATTGGAACAGATTGGATTGAATCGGATCATGATAATCTATTCTAACTCTTGAGAATCGGAATCGAATTAATTCTTGAAATCTGAATGGATGCCCAGCTCTACACGGCAGCATACAGAGAAACATTTGAGAAAATTAAGTGAAATCCTTCTACATTCAGTCATCTCATGTCAGCTTTCTGTCTGTGGGGATCTTTCATTTTGATTTGAAAGATCAGAAATAGCCTATGTGCTTTGTGCAGGCACAGATACAGAAAACTGACCCCCAGTGGGTAAATGGTGACCTCCCAAGGAGACAGATGGAGAGGGGAATGAACGAGGAGGTGGAACAAATCCTCGGGCTTTTTGGATTCCAATAGCGAGGAGAGAAGGACGCACAAATGAAGGATTGAGTGAAAAGGCTCAATTTAAGGGCAAGAAGGATAGTAACAAGAAAAGGACAGTGACTGGAGAGTCTGTGATGCTCTTCAGGTGTTTTTTTCTGTTGAGTAAAAACCTGCTCTGAACTTCTGGCAAGGCCAAATAATTTTATTTGTATAGCACACTTTCAACACAAGGCAATTCAAGGTTCTTAAGATGATTAGAGAAATCTGATTAAAAAACATAGAATCAATAAGAGAAAGCCTGAACGAACATTTATAAAACAAATAACAGCATTTGATTAAAAACAACAATTTAGGATAAAAAATAAAGTAATAATAGTATTGGCAATATGATATAAAACTTGACAGGAAGTCATCACTGACTGTTCACTCCAAAGATCTGAACACATGTGATGCAGATTTACACTTTGCATCAAAATCTGTTTTCCCTCAACACATGTACCTGGCAAACACCAAACTGAAGAGAACCTTCTGGTGGAGCTATGCTACGTCACTGCAGCCTCACTTCATCCACTTAACTTAATGACATTCCTGCATTTCACTGACGTCACGCAGCTCCACAAGTTTGTAACGTCCCATCCGCATGAGGACCATCACTCTGGTCCCGACACCTCTGGCTCATCCCGGGCCGCCACACACTGCCTCGTCTGTCTGCCAGCACCGTTTATGGATGAAGTCAACATATATCTCACGCTCACAGAGTCAGACAGTTACACAGTTGGTCATTTATAAGGTCGTCTGGTCCCAGTAATAAAAGCGCAGTGTTCAACATGCAGCAAGAGCCGGGAAAGAGAAGGACCATTCAGCGTGATTAGATTTAGCTCCAGCTGGAAGTTAGGAAATGTCCCTGTTGTCTGCAGGGCAGTAAGGGACTGTGTCTTTTTTTTGGTACAGCCTTTAAGTAGACTGGTCAGTTTCCTGTGGTCTGCTAAAAACAGCAACCAGTGATCAAAAGAGCTTTAAAAAGCTTGCAGAGAAGAACATTACATGTTCTTAATAAAGCAGGACCAATTTAAATGCTGAAAAAGTATATTTTCCAGCATGCATAAAAAAAGAACATCTGCACCTGAGTTCATTATTCGCCCTTACACCAAAAGAGATGAAATGATTGAAATGAGCAGGAGGATTTCTCACCTTCCCAGTGATGACAGAGTTCTTGTGGTAGAAGCAACACAGAGCTGCTGTCAGAGCCTTTAAGTTGCATCGCTCCGTCATTCCAGCCAACTTCCCCAGGATGCTGCAGCTGCAGATGACGCCGTTTATAGATTTTGTCCAGCTGTGCAGACCAGCCTACGGTCACACCAACCACTGATCTAAAGCTCAGCTTGAAGGAGCAAATTTCTGTTCGCTTCTTCCAGGAAAAACCTCCATCACAGAGACGTTCTCCGAGGAGAATCAGTCCCTCTCCTCCACAGTCCCCTGCAGAGTGAACTCTCCAGAGCTCACTCAGCTCTACTCATCCTTTCCAACACTTTACCCCTCTAAGCCCCACCCCTACGCTTCATATATGGCGGAGAGAAACATCCATGTGGTAAGCTTTGAGCCAGTCATGTGTGGATTGCTTGGGAGTTGCCTCTTATCTTCTCTAAAAACACATGGTAGCATAAAACACTCTGTACTGTAGTCAAGTGCAATTTTTATTTTCCAACTGTACATGAAACTGTGAAATAATCACCTATTTCTTGTGAAAGTTATGTTTTATTATATCTGCTGCTTTCAATAACCTAAATGATAAACTAATTTAATTGATTTAAAATAGTGCATCTGCAAAAGATTACCTATAATAAAAAATATTTATAAAGGAAAACTTAATTTAAGTTATTAACAATTAATAAAAGTTATAAATCAGGTTTTGGGGATTGTAAGAGACCTTGCAAAAACCCTAAAGAGTGATGGTGCCCCAAACGTCAGCATCAAGAGACGCAAGATTACATGTAAAGTCTATGGTTGAGGTCATCAGAGTTTCTGCCGTGCTTTGTATGCGTTGTTCGCGTCCATTCTTAAAGCTTTTCCTGCATCTCAAGCTTCAAAGTGCCAAAAGCCAGCAAAGCAGAAGTTCAGCTAGCAGAATTTTTTACGCTTTAAAGTGATAGTCTGGAATATGTATGAAAAAAGAGAGAGAGAGGGACATGATTTGGAAATAAAACCGACCCAAGCTCCCTCCCCCTCCCTTTCTGATTGGTCTTGAAGCCGCGCCTACTTTTCCATACACGTGACAGGTCAATGAGCCAAGACATGCGGAGGAGAGTGTCTTCAATGGAGTTATCGGAAGTGAGGATGCTTTTTTGGTTTGAAATCGGTATCTTCTCCTCTTGAGCTGAGTGTTGATCCATGGCTGCACTCGGGACTAATGGCAGAGGCTTGATTCGGAGGCTCCGTGTAAACAGAAAACTGAGCATTGGCGCAGTTACGAGCACACAGCGTTCGTGATGATTGGCAGCCCTTTAATGCAGCACGTCAACCAATCAGAGCATCTCACTGTAGTGACCTCACCTAAAAATGAATAGGTGTCAAACTAATCGTTTTGTCAGCATTATTTGATAGCAGTATCTGTATTGCTGCATCCCTATTTTTTAACCCAATCTTATAAAGAGTGGAACTATAAGGCACTAGATGATTGCAAAAAGGTCTTTTGGCGATTTTGGAACACCAGGAGGTGTAGAAAACAACGAAACAGACCGCTGTGTTAGTTTATATGCATTTTGAGGGTTTTCAGTGAGCTGAATTTCAAGCAAAAAGCTTTCCAGCTCAATTAATATGATTTACAAGCTGAAGTCGTTGAACAGAGACGTCACTGAAATAGTTGGCAGACACGCTTGAAAAGATCTGCACATCTTGCTGTCCTAGTGGAGAATCGATTTGCAACAACGGAGAAGTATAAAAGGAAAACATCTCTCTCAACATGTGTGAGTGTTGGTGAAAACTTGCTGACAGAGAAGCATAAAGTAGGCTTAAGAGTGTAAGAAAACAACAATGAAACAGACGACGACTAGACAGTGGAGCAGTTGGACTGGGTTTAAATCCCAACCTGGGGTCTTTCTTTATGGAGTTTTTATGAAATGACCCCCCAAAGAGCTTTATTGGTTCATCCCTAGTTTTGACCTCCAAAAATGAGCATTTACTACAGAATAAAGACTGTTCTCAAATATGTACGTGTAGGAATCACATCTAACAACTCTGGTTAAAATAGTCTAGAAAAGGCTTTTTTTCTTCGTTTTCTTGCTTTACAAACATTCTTGGATCAGATTTTTTTTTTAGATCTTTCAAAATAGTACAAAAATAAAGTTAGAATACAAACCAACCATTTTTTTCTGTACCATTTAGAAAATGACTCCAGCTTGTATGTCTTAAAACTAACCCAGAGAAAGGGTGCGGGGTTTTCAGAGTGAAATCAAACATTCATCCCTTCCCCTTGGGCCCAGCAGAATAATGCAGATGAATAGCTACGACTTAATGACTGTGGAGCAATTACCGCCACGACTTTCCCACAGAATGCTGCACAGACATGAACACACTGGGGATGGATACCGAACGTACAGAGATGGCGCTATGCAACACAGCAGCACACGCAGACATTTCTACCAGCAGCAACATGCAAACACAGACGGTGACACCCCAACAGCGGCCGGCCGGGGGGAAATATTCAGAGTTTAATTACAGTTTGAACTCCCTGAGGATACAAGAAGGAAATAGATGTTCAAAATTCCCGTGGCACAACACACAAAGACACACACATACGCACACACACCACTGTTGACCACAGCAGCCCCAAATCACCAGCTAGGCTGAACGCACACCTTAAAATACACATATCCATGGCTCCAGGAATGCTCTGGAGGGACAGTATGGGACAGAAATCAGTGTTCCGGGGCACTTTCTATTTCTAAATGTAGGTTGTTTCTGACAAATGCTGTTTCTGCCTCTTTAACTGAATTACTACCTCAGGGATGGAGGAAAGGATAATTTGCTTTCATCTTGTCCAACTGCACATACAGTAACAGCTGGCAAAAGAGCAGTTGGGAAACCAGCTGTTATAAAAACAGTGTGGTAGAGTTAGCAAAGTGAAGTCAGTAAATAAACCAAACAGTAAAACAGGACAAGATAGCCTGTGGATTATTTATTTATTTTCTATTCGACTTCTCTGTCGTTCAGTTTGTTTGTGAATGCTCATAGATTTGTACTAAACGCTGATGTTGTTTACAGTCTTTCTGTAACCTGAAACGTTCCCTTTGTGACCTCACCCTGTTAGCAGAAATGTCACTGCAGTAACCGGGAACAGTTACCTCACATATCACTCAAACAGTGAAACACAATACTGAAATATTTCAGATTTTCTATCTCACACACAGACATATACTCGTACTACCTACAGGTTTTTCTCTTAGTTCTGTGTACAGCTGTTGGTGCTGCAGTGGGTACGACTGTTTGCTTGCAGCAAAAAAGTCCCAGGTTTGAATCCAGGCCTGGGCTCTTTCTTCCTAGAGTTTGCATGCTTATTTCTTAAGTCTGGGATCTTTCTGGTCAGTCCATCTATTTTTTTTTACTCCATCTTTGTTTAGTCCAAACTGGTTTGTTTGGACTAAACAAAGCGGATATATGAATGCGCAATCAAGCTCTGACGTGGACCAAAACATCAACAACAACGAGGTAAACGTGCAGTATCAATGTGAACTGCGCCATCTAAAAAAAAAGGAACAATTTTGTAATTTCGGTCTCCAATCGAAGCAAGCCTTAAGGACTCTCATGTGTGAAAATGACCCTTGTCTGACCTTTCCAAGGTGTAAGGCAAGGCAAGTTTATTTGTGGAGCACAATTCATACACAAGGCAATTCAAAGTGCTTCACAGTGGCATAAATTAAGAAAACAGATAAACAGACAAAAATCAACTTAAAAAATAATTAATTAAAATACAAAGCAAGAGTGCAGATAAAATACTTTCAATTGACATTTGCACGGGTAAAAAGACTTGTTTTCAGCCTGGATTTAAACATTGTTAGAGTTGAGGCTTGTCTCACATCCTCAATGAAGATTATAGCTGCCTCAAACTGAAAAGCAGCCTCACCGTGTTTATTGTTGACTCTGGGAACCACCAGGAGACCCCTCCCTGAAGTTCTCAGGGCCCAAATGGTTCATATGTCTCTAACATGTCAGAGATGTACTTTGGTGCCAAACCATAAAAAGACTTAAAGTACACAAGCAGAGCTGTTTTAAATTCTATTCTCTGAGCGACAGAAAGCCAGTGCAGAGACCGGAGCACTGGACTAATATGGTCGTATTTCCTGGTTCTTGTCAGGACTCGAGCAGCAGCATTCTGGATGTACTGCAGCTGTCTAACAGCTCGTTTAGAGAGGCCAGTGAGCAGGCCGTTACAGTAGTCTAACCTGCTGGAGACAAATGCATGGATAAGTCTCTCTAAGTCTGGTTTTCACACTATTCCTCTGATCTTAGAAATGTTTTTCAGATGGTAAAAAGCTGTTGATGTTATTGCTTTGATGTGGCTGTTTAAGTTCAGGTCCGAGTCCATGATCACCCCTAGATTTCTAACCTGATTTTTTGGTTGAAGACAGACAGACTCAAGATGACTGATAACACTTTCTCTTTGTGTCTGTGGGCAAAAAACAATGATCTTAGTTTTGTCTGAGTTTAACTGGAGAAAGTTGTTTTGCATCCACAAACTGATCTGTTCAATACAGTGACAGAGCATATCTATAGGCCCATGTTCACCTGCCATCGGTGACACGTAGATCTGAGTGTCATCTGCGTAGTTATGGTAAGACACATAATTGCTGTTAATTGGCTGACCCAATGGAAGCATGTACAAGTTGAATAAAAGTGGTCCCAAGATTGACCCCTGGGGGACTCCACAGGTCATGGGAATTTTGTCTGAGACACAGTTGCCAATTTCGACAAAGTACGTCCGGTCCTCGAGATAGGACTTGAACCAGTTTAGAGCAGTACCAGAGATTCCCACCCAGTTTTCTAACCTGTGAAGTAAGATCCCATGGTCCACTGTGTCAAAGGCAGCGCTGAGGTCCAGCAGGACTAAAACCCAGTACTTTACCCAGCTTCCTGCACAATGGCTACTGAAGATCAGCCAAGTTTTTCAACTCTAGCTCTAGATTTTCTTTATTTCCGATGTAAATTTGAAAAGTGACTGAAGCAACAAAATTTCCTACATGGGACTAAAATTAAATATTTAGATCCTGTTTTTATGAATCACAAATGGGAAACATGACATGCCAAATTACCGACACTGGTCATTATATGTGCTCTATAACATGTCATGGTTGAAGTAAAATGAAATGCCATGAGATTTCTCCAACTTTTACCATTTACATTACCCAAATTTTGATCACAGCCATGCAATGTAAATCTTCATACCCTGTGCAGGTCACATTTGTACAGTTTTATAGAGGTTTTTAGAAGAAAAATACAGGTGTATTAGGTTATTTCACTAATATCTTAATAAATCTTTGACAAAATGGATTAGATTATCCATTTGTCACATAAAGACTTTTTGAAGCGGAGTATATAATAAACAAATATATATATATTTTTTTTAGCAAATATGTTAAAACTAGCAGCTTTAACACTTCAGAGACTAAAATGCAGTTGGTTTGTCATTTCTTGATTTTAAAGCAGATTTTCAGTCATTAACTCACAGAGAAAAACGATTTGACAAAAAAACTAAATGTGAGGAATTCCTCCGAATGCAGAAATCTGATGAGTGAACAAATTTTGGTTTTAAGAACTTTTAACTGACACAGTAATTTAGAGTCTAACAGCTTGTAAAGTTACCAAAAATAATGAAATATTCCGCATTTTATTAGGTACGGAAAGCAATCGGTCATGTCTTCATTTATCAATAGATTTAATTGGTCTGTTCGGATAGGAGTCCCACCCACAAACTTGTTGGTGGAGCTGAATATTGATCAGTTTGGTGGCCACATGCAGTTTTAAGTTCCGCGGTCTGGTACCATAACTGGCGGCTAAACTACAGTAGATGAGATCATGCTGTCATATTGGTAGTACTTCAAGATAGCCACTAGATGGCGCCGTCCAATAAACCTTTTAAGTAAATCATACCATAGAAACAAACGATTTTTTGCTTTGAGCTTTAAACCCTAATAATCAGAATGCACCGATGTTATAATACAAGGCGTTCTCCTTTTGCTGGCTGCATGTATCTTGGTGTTTCTTTGTGTAGCCTACTGCTGCAACCTGACAACACACACACACACACACACACACACGGATAAGTGTTCACAGAGAGCATTATTGTTTTCTAAAGCTCTAAAGCTGCAGAGCTGCTTTCAACCCTGACTGAGAATGAAAGAAAATGAGACGAAGTGGGAGAAAAGAGAAGTTATGTTCGCCTG
This sequence comes from Apricaphanius iberus, assembly GCA_028564705.1. Classification (NCBI taxonomy): domain Eukaryota; kingdom Metazoa; phylum Chordata; class Actinopteri; order Cyprinodontiformes; family Aphaniidae; genus Apricaphanius; species Apricaphanius iberus. Next base: position 1,010,516 of record JAPXFQ010002662.1, on the reverse strand, counting down.
AATCATGAGGAAATAAATAAATCAAGCTGTCATCAAAGGCTAATACGCTGTCACAATCTGTGGACTTTCATCACAGGATAAAACAGTAGTTGAACTGTGGATGAATACTAATAATGAAAATTTAGTGTAATTTTGTCCTGATTACAAACTCATCCCAGGGCTTTTTGATGTCTTAACATATTTGATGACATTTTCAACTTCAAACTACTGGAAAACCCCTAAAAGATCTCAACAATATATACAAGTATTGATGTATGGATCTTTATCAGTTACTCTACCAACCATGGGGCCTTAGGCTGCAATCCAAGACAAGGCAATTTTATTTGTATGGCACACTTCAAAAACAAAGTAATTCAAGGGGCTTTACATGATTTTGTGGCAAAGAAAACAAACATACAATAAAATTATGGACAATAAAAACAACAATAGTATGAAAATTAAAAACAGAAAAATAATCAATAAAATAAAACATTTAGCATTTGATTAAAACAGCAATTTAGGACTCAAAGGCAGCTCTAAACAGTAGAGTTTTAATATTTGATTTAAAAGAGCGTAGGATATTTAAAGTATAAAAGCACAAGAGGAGCAGAATAGTGGACGGTATTTTGATGTTATTGTTCTCTGAAAACTACTTTCCAATCCCGAGACAATCTTTTAACCTCTCATCCAATCCGATTTCGAGTCCCGATCCGATATTTTGCCTTTAGTATTGAAATTTATAGAACTGAAATACACAGTATATTTTAGCAAGTAATTCAACTGAACTTTTAATGTGACTAATTTCATTAGTAAGTATTACCATTACTGTTGTAATTAAATTAGATTAGAGAATTAAAGGTTAGCTTTAGTTTAATATTTCAGACAAAAGTAAAAAGAAAAAGCGTATACTTGGTAGCTATACAAACAGTATTTCAGACAGGCTATATGCTGGTGAGCACAATGATGCCTTCCACTGTCAGGGGATCACATTCACTCTATATTTTTAAGTAAATGACAGAGTTAGAAAGCCCACATTGGTATAAGTTTGTAAGTTGGAGTATTATAATTGGTGTTTTAATTATAAACTGAAATATCCTGTGCTCCTGAACTCCGCATGGATTTCCGACACTATTTGAATACACCACAGGTTCAGCTCAGCGGCTGCCTTTTTTTCCTCTCCCGCTGCAGCAGCTAAGAGATAATTTTTTTCTCTGCTTATTTTTGTTTATTGTTGCGTGTAAAAGCCAGAAGGTGAGTTTCTGTTCTTTAATCATAAAGTTCAAAGTACGGTTAAGCATATTTGTTTAAATTCACCCATTAAAGAATTGTGTTTAATCTGTTAAGAGTCTTAGTTTGCACCACTACGGATGTTTGAATTATTGCGGAATCACCGCCATACGTAACTAGGAAGTACTTTCGTAAAAACCATCAAGATTCGTCAGCTAATATAGACGATCTCCGATCACTCAAAAATATCGTCTCAATCTGATTTTGAGATCAGGATCGGGACATGCCTGCTTTCTACCCATTGAAAGCATCCATTCTTACTCACATGTTCCACTGTAAGGTTTACTGCACCAACACCTTTGTGTCTCTCCCCATGCTCAGCAGCCCGTTTTCATCTGCTTCATAACAAATGCAAACACACCTGGAGCTGCAGAGCAGCTGACAGCCACATTTTCACACCTATTATACAACACAGCAGATACAGTAGACTATAAGCAGCCAGCACACAGCCAGAGATCATCCAACGCTGAGTCACAGCCCCAGTTTGACCAGTGTGTGAGGTTTCTATCGTGGGAAGGACCGACTTTGCTTTTCACACTCAGGTGGCAGCATCAAGCATATGAGCCAACAGATGGAGGGAATGAGCGACGGATGGAAACATGAAGATGGTTGATGGGTGGGGTGGTGAGAGAGAAAAAAAAATTTCTCCAATAGAAACCAGCATCAGTTTACTTACGGCAGTCTTACACAGAAATATTGCAATGCAAGATCATTATTGGTATGGGGCGTTTGTTAAGCTACACATTCGAATGATAACACCAATAATTTAAGTTATTTAGCCTGTAATAATAATAGGAAATTAAGAGTTAATTTTTACAAGTCACCCTTTACACCTAAATATTTATTCGGCACACTCCAAGTAAATATTTAGGTAGGAATAACAAAATATTTAGCCTGTGATATTTCACAATACTTAGCTTGTGAACTAAATATTTAACTCTAAGCAAAATATTTAGTCAGTATTAGGAGTATGGGAAATTCATTTATATTTTGATTTGGTTTTGGCAGAGAAGCAATGTGTGGTGTTGCTATTAGAGGCCGACCAATATGGGTTTTAGTAAAGGCCGATACCGATTAAAAAACACATTTGGTTGCCGATGGCCGAAATCTAAAGCCGATAATTAAGGCTGATTAAGACAACTGAAGACTCTCTGTGTGCAATATAAATTAAAAAGTCAATAAAACTCTTAACATTTTTACTGAACTTCACATATAAGACTATATAAAAAAAACTCAAAACAGTAACTTGAGGGCACGTGTGTTCAGAACAATAGAAAATAAAACAGATTCAGGTTTCTTTAAGTATACAAAATAAAATAAATTCAAACAGTAACCAGAGTAATGGTGCAAATAGCTGGTTTAGGTAGATTCTGGACTTAGAGTACCAAATAGAAATCACCACAAAGTAAAGCCCACTGCCACGTGATAGTAAATAATTAAATCTAAAAAATAAATAAAAATAATGCAGTCAAAGATTAAACACTAAACTTTAGAGTAAAATATGAGTGGGTTGGATCACGGTGGTTCAGAGTGTGTGGGGGTCCTTCTTTCAGTCAAATAGTGGCTTCAACTGGCCGCACAGGTGCCTAATGTTTTGATTTTTTATATCGGCTTTTAAAAAAAGCCGATATGTCCGATGTCCGATATAGAAAAACTTGAATATATGACTGTTAAGAGAGATACACAGCCAGCAAAAGAACCCAGTAGACCATGGAGGGTTTGTTGTCGTAGGTATTTTATTTTGGGAGAAAACCATAGACTGTAAAAAAGAATAGACAGCGCCTCCTCACTCCTCCCAGTTTACCAGAATGACACACGTTCATGGGGGAATTCATGGCGGATTCACAGAGTCCTCCTCCCCAGCTCTGACGAAGCATGTTCCTTAAAAAGGGCATTGGGGCGGGATCTTCACTGTAGAATCTGCCCTCACGGGTGGGTATGGGTGTGTAGTTCGGTCCCATGCCTGACGCTTTTCAATGGGGGCCTAGCGGCCAAATGGAGGTACTACAGCAATGGAGGAGCAATGGCGGCCTCCAGGGTATTCGGTCACAAAGCAGAGCAGCCAGCGGCCATTGGAGAAAACCAGTGGGCCCAAATGAAAGTTTTTTTTGTATTTTTTTTTTTTTTGTAGAGGGAATCCCGCCTTTGTAAAACAAATAAAAACTGAACTCAAAAACCTGTTCCTGGCCTGGCTGGCCAAGGAGGCCCTGAACTGCTCTGTTGGTGCAACCATCAAAAATCTGCCTTCCAGAGGCCTTAGGGAATGGAGGTCCAGGTAGGCTAGCCATGTCATTGTTTTCTATCTTCTCTTTTAAAACCAGGAGGTTGTTTCACGAAGCAAGCTAACTCCAAACACCAGGCTTGCTTTGACAATCCCGGCTCAATTTCCCCAGATTCGTTGTCCCCCTGGACAGGTAATCAGTGAAAATAGTATCCCACAACAATATGCCGTGATTAAATACATAATATAGTAATGTTTCCATCAAATTCTTATTGTGGAAAACCTAGAAAATTCAAACCTTTAAATCAGTTTAGTCACCCAACAATCTCCATACTCTCCATGCATCCAGCTGACTGGTGGGACATTTTCTGTCCTATCATCACAAGCATAGCCGTCATTTTAACCCGGGACGCCGGGGACATGTCCCCAGTAATATTTATGATTGACGGGTTTGTCCCCACCAAACCTGATGCAGAAATTCTTTACCTCCACTGATCTAACAGCCACTTGTGCTCCCAGCAAAGTTTCTGCATCAGTATCTGAACAGAATTTTATTTTAATCACTCCACTTTCTCATACAGTCATGTTTCTTTCTGCTCATATACTACAGCATTCTCTGCAGTAGATGTCATGTTTAATAAGACTGGTAGTCAGCTACAGGGTGGAGTCCTGCAATGTCACTTGTACATGTTTCAAGATGGAAAAAATGCAATTATCCTATACACTTCCTTTGCTTTCACGCGGTCCACCCTTCGCTGTTTCGCTCTTTCGTAGATTTTATTAATGGCACAATATAAATGCTTTTATTACAGCGCACAATGCGCATTGTGTTCTGCATCCTAAATGATTGGATGCAGTTGTGAATCTCCTCCTGTCATGTTTCCTGCGCTTGCCAAATTTATCATGTCTGGTTATATTAATATTCTCATCCAGACAAAAAAAAGCGGCACAAACGACTGCCTATAGTCACTAGGACATGACACCTGTTCCGAAACCTTCCGTATTGTGTATTAATACTTTTATGTTTTAAATCTACTAAGGTTTGAGTATTAAAACTAGTAAGAAATGTGAGTAAATGATATGTATGTGTGGGAAAAGTGCAAAAAAGTGTGTGGGGAGGGGTTTTACAGCCTTAAAATATAATAACTGTAGAAAAGTTGGAAAAAATCAAAAAGGAAAATAACTTGATTCATTATTGAAAGTTAATTATAGTGCAGTGAATTATTATGAATTATTTGGATACTGCTGCTTAAATTAATATTGTGCAGAAATCACTGTGCAGAAACCAAACACTGTCCACAGTCCCTGGATTTACCTTGATTTCTCATTTCTGAATCGCTGGAAGCGCAGGATTGATAGCGACAGCATTGCGTCATCAGCGCAACTTTGGGAGACATTCCCTCCTGCTCCCTCCACCAAAACAACACATGAACATTTTCCTCTTTGGGACTCTTAAACAAAACATTACAACAACAGTATTGTCTCACTCCCAGTCCGCTCACATTAAATTAACTTCCTCTCGGAACCGTGAAATTCAATTTGAGTTTTTTCCACCTGAAACAAACACAACTTTTTGTGTTGTTTCAATATAGGGAAACAAGTTTTAACCCGAAATAATTTAATAAGATTCTGGCTCAAAACACATTTCTTAAACATCTCTACTGCTCTTAGGTCCTGTCCGTTTCCTGGACCATTACGTAGGAGACTTACAGCACATAGACCTATGAGAGTAAAAACGACGGCGGTGAAAGAAAGCCATAAAGAATATCACATGTCAGCTAGATGACACTGCGCTAACAGAACGATCACCTCGGTGCCTCAATCCCTCTCTCGCTGAAAGCCGAGACTCAGGTGGTGTGTGTGTGTGTGAACATGATTTAAAGCGGCGTGAAACCGACAGGAGAAGGGCAGACTGCGTGATTTAAACGCGCATTATCCTGATAGTTCGGCAGAGATTGTATTAGCGTCTCAGAAGACGGATGTCTGCGCTGCAGCTAGAAGTAGGAGATGATCGGATTAACACATGTAGCACAACATGTGTACAGCTGCTGGATAGAGCTCATCTTCATGGCTCCTGATTAGCCATGTGCTCACATGAGACTCGCATCATACGAGTACGAATGACTATAGATTCACACCTCTGACACAGAAAATGAAACCGAAATATGCTACTACTTCATTCTATTTTTACCCCCCCCCCAATCTAAGATATATTTCTAAATATATGAGCATTAGACTAATTGAATTTCCCCTTTTTTGGGGATAAATAAAGTGTCTGTCTGTCTGTCGATAATTACAGTTATATTAGTTGTATATCTGATATATATTTGATTGCAAAAAAACTTCTGCTTTGGTTTTTTGTTTGTGGTTGTTGTTGTGTTGTGCAGAATAGTGCATCTTTGTGGTTCTGCTCAATAAAAAGTTGAAAAAAAAATACTGTTTAGTTTTACTATTAAGTCAGAGGACTGATCTCAGGGATAACTTCAGACTCGACTTACCCCACTTCCACATCTTTTAAGTTTGAAAATATGTTTAATTTTCTAATTGTTGTGCTTTCAACCACTCGCAATGAAAGCCACCATTATAGGCATCCCACCAGTAAAAGGAGGAGGAGTAAAATGAGTCACAAAGAGCTATAGTGCTAAGGTATCTGTGCCAAAGATTACTGGGAAGGTTCTACAAATGCAAAGTTTCAAAACTGGTAAGGTTTAAAATCTTGCCGTAATGTCACTCTGTCCTGTTTTCAACACCTACTGCTGTCCACTGCCAGTCAGCAGGCTGATAAAAGGCCACAACACTTTCCCTTATTTACACAAAACGACAGAACTGTTTGTGAATATTTCCATTTGCAGAAAAATAGACAGTCATGCTGTGAGAACTAAAAATATGTGGTGGTGGAAGCATTAGTCTGTGGGGATACCAACTATCACTCTTACTGTAAAAGGGTGATGATTGGCATCATTATGAAAATAGTTGGGAACATATGTGTGCTAAGTAAGTTTTAAGGAATATTAGTTCAAATCAAATGAGACAGCTCGCTGGATTAAAGCATATTGCTAAACAGAGGAGAATAAATTATCAAGGAGTAACTCATAGGAAAGAGGTAAACTGTGGCGCCAAATGCCTTTTCTGCCTGCAGCGTGTGCCCTCCTGAAGACTGTAACTCTGGTAGCTCCGGTGGTGGAGTCCTGCTGCGGCCAGTAGCAAGTCAGAGTCCGGTCTTGTTTAGTAATGCTGCCTAAAATGGGTGGTAAACTCCCTAAATAACGGCTTCATTTTTGTCTCATGTAACTGATTTTAGTAAACTGAGATAGTGTAAGAGTAATGTTGCAGTTAGCCAATCAGAGGACAGAAACTTTCATGTCATTAAATTTAATGAGCAAGCCGCTAAATCTTGTTGAGTCTCCACTCCCACACTGCACTGGCATAAACTGAAATAGACTGGGAATTTTTTTTATATTTCACAGAAACTGACTCAGACGGCATTCTTTCATACCAGAGAACACTGAAAAATTGATAAAAACACCAGTGAAAGAGAACTTTAAGGGTTAATATAATATTAACCCTTCAGGGATTTAAATATTTATTTAAAACTCTGGGTATTTGACAGTTGCCAGATTGTTATGTTTATACCTTGTAGTCCAACTGTAGTGTACTTTTGTCTAACTTGCTGTTGGTTTCTGGTGTATCCAAACTTATATATTCAAGCAACTGTAGAAGTTATGAATGAACTTATTTTAAGAACACTTATATGGCCCACCCAATTTTCGTTAGGCCCACCTGAAAAGGAATTCCTGGCTATGCCACTGCCTGGAACACTGACCCTTCACTTGGTGTGTTGTTACTAGCTGTACAGACTGCTCATAGTGAGTGAGAACGGCCATCCAGATAGATTGATATTTAAGCACCAGCCAATTAGTGTTCAGGTCCAACTGATTGACCCTGATTGGCAGAAAGACTCTTTTAGTTGAAAATCATCCTTCTAAAATAAATAAGACATTAGGGAAAGCACCATTATGAAAAAAAATCTGACTTTTTGAAGAAAAACCCCAGACGGTCTCAGCAGATGACCGTTTATGCTGAGCCTGGATCTGCTGGAGGTTTCTTCCTGTTAAAAGGGAGTTTTTCCTCTCCACTGTCGCTTCATGCTTGCTCAGTGTGAGGGGTTGCTGAGAATTCACGACAATCGTCTGTGGTTCTCTAATCCCTAAATTAATCATTGTATTGTAATAACTCTTCTTGTAAAGTGCCTTGAGATGACATCTGTTGTGAAACAGTGCTATATAAATAAACTGAATTGATTGAAAAAAAAAGAAGATTTGGAATAAAACCTGAAGATATTAAATTACAATTGCTAAAGAAATAAAATCTATTAAGAGGAAAAAAAAGCTAAAAAGGAAAATCGTAAATACTCTAAGCTGAGCTACGAATTTTATATGAATTCATTTTTTTCACAATCTAATTCATGTAGCTATTTATTTGACAAGATTTTATTGTATATATTTATTTTTTAGCATTTTGACAGTGGTCGGTGTTCAGCTTGATTTCTGCTACTTGCTGACGTCTGTTTAAGCGCTCTGATGATCTCCAACATGGCATATTCCTTAAATGCACTAAGAATGTAACTAATCAATTAATCCTGATTATTTTAGAAATATTCCCACTACAAGATATTCCCCATTTTATTTACACACATGTACAAAAGTGTGTGTGTTTGTCGATTCAACCAAGTGTTTTTTCCTACCTTTACATAGTCGACTGCAGCATCCAGGGCAGCTACAGGATCCCTGGGGAAGACAGACAGAGAGAGGGTCCTGTTTAGAGAGAACATCCCGACCAGTCAGACCCTACGTTGAGGTTTGGTTCGGTTCCTCCCTGCAGCTTCAAACTAAAAAGCTGCTGGAGTTTGGCTTGACTTCAGGTGGGTCCCTAACTGGTGCTGATGTTGCTTCTTTTGGTTCGGCTGATGCCTGAGAGGTTTTTACAGCTGTACGTGGGTTTCATGAGTCCAAGCTTGTCCAATTTACGGGTAGGAGAGAACAAGACAGCAAATGTTCTCAGTAAAGTTTCTGAATCCCCCCCCCCCCCCCCCCAAAAAAAAAAAAAAACAGAAAAAGAAAAATTGGCATGAAACATGTCCCGCTACAGAGTTTTAAGTTCTGTTCGTCCTCCGTCCTGTTCTCTCAATCTTTTGGTTGGTGGTAAACACGGTCGCTCGCAGCTCCGACCTCCTCCTTCACTCCTCCCCCGCCATGACACACATCACGGCCACACGCCGTTCTTACTGCACTGACAGTTTCACATAGAGGCTTAAGCACACACCAACACACACTTTAAGCAGAAACTCCAGGGTTTTGTCATCTGAACCTGCAGGCACCAAATCACTTTTAGTCCTTTTCTCTTGATCCTGCTGCAGCAGCAGTTTTATCTACTTGTCTTTGTTGGAATACTTTAAATGACGCAATTAAAATAACTCCTTACTGGATTTCACATCTTATCCCATTTTCTAACAGCTCCCTTTCTTTCTTAAAAATACACACATATTTAGGCATAAAATAAATGTATCCGGAGTATTACTGCAGCTTTCTCTACAAGAGACTTACTTCAAGGGGCTCATTGAAAGCGGTATTCATCACAAATCCCTAGCCATATTTGCAAGGTTGGTACTGTAGTTCAGATCCCTTAGCCTTGAAATAGTGCTCCCATGGGAATATTAGCACAGCTCATTTCTTACCAAATCAAATATCTTTAGCTCTAACTCCCCCTTGGTTTAAATATGGCCCTAAATAATGAGCAGGATTTAGCACACAGGGCCCCATTCACAACAAACTGTAGTCGTTTATTCAAGGCGGATTGTTCAGCTTTTCAGGCCCTTTCGAGAACTCCGACAGGTCTATGAAAACTCAGAGCAGATGAAGCATGAGATGAGGCTACTGATCCTTTTGCAGGTCTGCAGATCGTGTCCTGACACGCCCTGGAGCACATCAGCAAAACAAAAACAGAGAGCTGTCCCCTGAGCCAAGGCCACAGAGACTGTTTTTGGTTTTGGTGACACTCTGCCAGGAAGTACTGCAAGTATACTCAATACTGGAGGTTGAAAAGTCTTGATTTTCTTAGTTTTTTGCCAACGTATCTATATGCAATAATTTTTTATTTTATTTTTTGCCACAAACAGACATATATTTTATTGGGGATTCATGTAATAGATGGTGATGGAAGAAAATTTGTATTTTTTATTTTTATTTTTATTTTTTTAACAACTCATCTGAAAAGTGTGGCTTGCATTTGTAGACAGTCTCCTGGCTTAGTCAATACTTATACAGTACAAAGCTCCAGGAGTTGACATCCCTTCTCCCAGCATTCAACAGTACAAATCAAATCAGCAACATACTAGCAAGCAGTCTCAAGTAGTTATATTATAGTTATATGCAATTAACCCAAACTTAAGAACGGTAAATACAGCGGATACCTGCTGTGCCCCAGGATGCCACAACAGACGTGGACAAGATAAGGGAAGAGAGTTTAACAAGATTCCCAAAATGCAGCGCAGAATGCAGAAAACGTTGGATTACTGCAATGCGATCTGCTAAAATGAAGCTGTGGGACCCCTGCGAGCAAAGGTCTACGCTTACATAGCGACCACTTCACATCAAGGACATAAACCAATGTTTCCTCAACGTTATATAGTATTTATTTTACATGCTTTCATTAAGCGTCGTAGCGGACTTACTACAGTTATCTTGCTGTGGATTTTTCTGTCTTGTTGCTCACATAATTTCCCGGAATATACAATAATATCTTCCGTTTTAAAATGGGAAGTAAACTCAGACGGAGTAAAATCCCAGCCGGCGGCATTCATTTTGATTACATTCCTGCCTGCCAGTGTCATGCCGAAGCTCTGCGAGTCACGTGACGTCCAGAGCTCTATACAACCACAATTCATTATAATTACTGCTAAAGCTACATCCTGACCTGCTTTTAACATCTAAAGACTGTTTTGTTTTTGTAATCTTATTTTATGCCAACTCCTTGTAAAAGGCCGCAAGCTCAGAGAGTTGGAGTGTAACGATACACAAAAAAACACTGTTGGAGTTTTCAAGTTATGGTTTGTAACGTTTTTGGTACACTTTAATCGAGAAAAATAAACACAAATGTGCTTACAACTTTTGTTGTTTTTATTTTGATCACAATTAAATAAATAAAAAAATCCTGAATTCCTTACTTTCAGTTTAACATAGTACAAGCGGACCTACCCAGAGTAGAAAACAATATAAGAACTTGAAAACAGTAAGTGTTGTCGCTATTTCCGTTTAAAGACCTTGATCTTACAGTACTAAAAAAAAAAAAAAAATGCTATCTTTTTTTTCTTCTTTTTTTACCAGAAAACATTGCTAATGCAGATAGAAAGAGGGGATGTTTCTACTTCCTGGTGACACTGTTTGTGTGCTGCTGTGCTGGAATCCTGCGAGACCCAGAACCCGTACCACATCAACCACCTGCCTCCCGCAACCCTGACCTGACTTTCCAGTGGAAATCACCATGGACAGACAACACCCATTCAGATCCCTTCGAATAAATCTCTTCAAACACGGGGAAATTCCCCGATGCCCCCCCCGTGAATCTGGCAAAGTCAAAAGGTCACCTTTAAAAACAAAGGGATATTCTAGAAGATGGAAACGATTTGCTTGTCAGGTGAGTAATTTTCTCTCCTGACCTGGTTACTTACAAGCTGAACCAAAAGTATGTGTTAGATGGTTGGACCGAGGCTTTTCAGACTAAACAAACTGACCACTGCTATATCAGTATCCTTTTTTTTCCCGCTAAAGTTGCTAAAATGGCATACAACGCTGAGTTTTCCCGCTTCCACAGCCATAAAAACAATCTGTAATGGAGACAGCAGCAGAAAACGACTGAAAAAGCTGAGGCGAGGAAAGGACTGGCTGAAGCATGAAGAGCTCACCACAGTCTTTTTCTGGCTACTGTTCTTTTCAGTTCACCACACAGCACCCAGCATGACCACAGCTGGCTTTAGCCCTGAAGGGGGGTCGACACAAAGTCAAACAGCTGCATGCAGTACCTACAAATCACCTCTAGGGGTCAGTGGCTTTACATTACACATGGACAGAAAATGCTTCAAACTGACCTCTGTTTAACTACTGTGGCTTATTTACTTCACAGCATCATGCCAAATCTAGTAATATAAGACATGGAGCTGTAAAGTAATGATGCTAAATATAAAAAGAGAAATGATGAAAAGCTACATCAAAAATATATGAATGTAACAGTGAGCTGCAATTACTCAAAATGAAAACAGTTATTTACTATGCGGCGTTGTTTGTAAAGTCACCCCGTCAAAAACTGACAGCAATATTTTGGGTTTAGGTTTTCATGGGGAAAAAATGTGTGTTAATTTTTTGTCTCTTACAACCAAATCCATGTTATTTATAGAAACCTTTGCAGCTTCAAACTAAATATCTAACTAGCAAGCTACATATTAAGTTTGAAGCTAAATTAACAAGCTAAATATATAAATTCAAAGTAAATATTTAAGTCAGAGCTAAATTTTAGCTAACATACAAATTCACTTGTCAATAAGCAGAAGTGGACAATCAAAATAAAAGCTGGGTCTTGCGAACCTCTAAACTCCTTCTGCAGTAACTGTTGCTGTAAATCGGTAAATGTTTGTATTGCCATTAATGTGAGTTAAGATGAAATGTTGGAAAATAAACAAACTATAACAATTATTTAGGTATCGTGAATATTAAGGTTCTCTGCTCCTGTAAAATATCTGGGGACACTTCTTCTTTGCTGTCGCATAGAAGGTTTAAGGTAAGGAGTTAATAAGGTGACATAACCATTATGGAACTACAACCAAGTTGTTTTTACCGACCCATCAGAGGAGACTTTTCCTATAAAACCTTGTTATTGATATGAAAATAGTGGATTTTGTCTTTTTCCAGTGGCTGGCAAAATTTTTCACAACATTGTCCATATCATGCATACATACTGACAAAAAGACTTAAGATCTGACATTATTAAAGTGTCCATCTAATCTGTCTAATCGTATGTAGTTCTCTGTGTAAACACCATAGGCCCTTGCTGTCCTATATTCGGATCGATAAAAGGTTTAAGGAGCGTGACTGTTCCTCAGGAATTAGGAGTTGGTCGAGTAATCGGCGGGTTGGCAGTTCGAGCCCCAGCTCTGACTGTCTCAGAAGTTGTGTCCCTGGGCAAGGCACTTCACCTGTTGCCTACTGGTGGTGGTCAGAGGGCCCGGAGGCGCAAGTGTCCGGCAGCCTCGCTTCTCTCAGTGCGCCCCAGGGCAACTGTGGCTACAACGTAGTTCGCCATCACCAGTGCGTGAATGACTGAATGTAGTGTGAAGCGCTTTGGGGCCCATAGGAACTAAATAAAGCACTCTACAGGCCATTTACGATTGTCCTCAAAAATTATTGTTCGGTTTGCATTTGGGATTTTAAAGCGATTGTTCAGTACATTTCCTTACACTTTAATCAAGAAAATTAATTACAAATATGCATGAGACTTCTTTTTACTTACTTTGATTTGCATTGACCAAAACACCTCTTTTTCTAAATTCCTTCCTTTTGATTTCTGAAATTATTCTATGTTCTTGAAGTTAAAAAAGTTGACTGAATGGAGATTTGATAGGACTGTTAAAATACATATAGTACAAGATGAAATAGCCAGAGTAGAAAACAATAGAACCACGACAGAATTTTGAATTGCTTTTCATCTAAAAGATTCAATACTAATTTGTGGTTTTCTGTGAGACCAGGCCTGCTGAGTCTTCCAATATTTTTTTTTAAAGAGATTTGAGAAAATTGAGAAATCACAAAATCTCCCCAGTGCATGCATAAAACCAATTCTCACTTACATTTATTAGATTTTTATTAAAGTCGAAGTGAATGACAGTTCATGTGGTTGCTTGATTTGGTCAGATCATAATTCTTGCGCAGTTTGGGCGTAACAAAACATGAAATTTGATTATTGAAGGGAAACATGGACAATTCCAATCTCTTGTGGACTCATCTGTATATCTTCAATTTTATGTTAAATTTTGGTACAAAGCAAAAAGCAACAAAAAAATTCCAATCTGGAGTTTAACTGGACAAAAGTCAAATATCCTTCCAGCATCCTTCTCTCTTTGTGCCTTTTTCTTCTCACCATCCTCTCTGCTGCCCCCCTACTCCTTCTGCCCTGGTGGTCCACAAGCTGCTCACAGAGGTCAAGAGAAAGACAAACTGGCCAATCAGGAGCTGGTGCACCATAAGGTCAGGGGCCACAGGTCAGTCCGCAGCATGAGCAACGAAAGTCAAGATTGACTAACCTCTTCTACGTTTGGTTTTATAGAAAAGAAAACGTATTTGTTGCTCACAACTTTCTAAAGACAAAATGCTCTGAATTTCAAATTTAGAAAGGAAGCAGATACTAAATAGAATCGGGTTAATACATTATCTTACAGTGAGCTGCTCACAGTGCAGCCACCTGCAGCGGCTGAATTCGACCCGTAGAAATCATTCCGCCGCATATCAGCAGCGTATGAAATGGATCCGGCGTGGAGATGAAGAGAGAGCAGACAAAGAGTTCAGAGGAATCTCTGATCAAACCTGCCACACCCTGACGTACAAAGGTTCCCCAACTGCTGGGGGCCGCAGGCACGCACGATCGAAGCTGGCTTCTATCAGATACAGTGAGCTGTAAGCTGACCCCAGAGACAGAAAGATGGGAGGACATGATGAGGGATGAGGTGTATGTGTGGGTTCTCTCTGAAGTTGAGCTGACTGCAGCACCCCCCCTCAGGGCTCTATTTACAACCTTCTCTGTCTTCATCCAGCGCTGAATGATTTCACTCCCTGTTCTGATGGGAAGAGCCTTAAAACACAAACTGTTTTAAGATTTCTTATGGATTTTCTCCACACTTCTCCTGAAAATGTCTTTTGTTTTAAATTATTGTTTGTTTTATTATTATGCTCATTTAACTTCCGCTTAACATTTGTTGTTATTTTATTTGAATTTTACTTGTTTTATCTTTTGTCTTTACTGTTCAAGCACTTTGGTCTGCTGTAAAGTTGTGTATAAAGTGCTAAACAAATAAAGCAGTGTGGTATTTTCTAAATCGTTTAATCACATTTTGTACAAAAATGTAAATCTGAAGGTGTTATGTGCATTTGAATAAAGCCCACTTTATTCTGATACTCTTAAATGCAATTAAAAAAAATTGTTTGTGGAAAAAGAGTTTACAGACTCTTATTTGTTCCACTTTACAATTATGCCCTGCTTTGTGTCACTCTATCACATTAAATAACAATAGAATTTATTATTTTAAACCTTGTGGTTGCAATGTGACAGAATGTCAATAAGTTAAAGGTACATTAAAATGCTTCAAGCCATTGGAACCATTTTCATATTGTTTTGAAAGATTTTGTAGTCATCTATTTAAATAAAGATGAGTCCGAGCAATCTTGACATCATCCGTCTTTTGTTTGTGCATGTCTACCTGCAGCTCTTGAGGTCGTCGCTGATATTCTGACCCAGGGAGGACGCGGTGGGTTGAAGGACGTGCCTTGAAGGCAGGAATGTGTTCCCGGAAAGCAACGGCTGCGCCTGATTGGTTTTTGGGTCCCATGTGTGGTTGCTATGGCCGATGTTGGTTCCTCCTCTTCTGCGACGAGGCAGAGTGCCGTGCAGCGAGACTGGCTGGTAGGCTGCGGGGGGAATTTCCGATAAGCTGCCGGCCTGTCCTGAAGGGAGGCTGCACAAAAAAAACAAAAACAGAAATGAAACCCCAAATTCCTGTTGAATTTGAGTTTAAGATGATACATTTAACAAGTAAATGAATGTCACCAAGGATTGGAGCCATGGAGATCAATGGAGATGTTGAGCTTTCTGGGGGAGCAGGGGCCACCAAGGGAGGTGCTGGGCCCTCCAACATGGGCGGATCCTCCTCCCACGGTGTGATGGTGTGCATGTAGCGACCTCGGCAGACTGGCAAAACGTCCCTCAGCCATCATCCTCAACTCTGGAAAAGTGCAGAGAAAGTAGACAAATCGTATCTGAAACAAGCACCGGTGATGCTTGGCAGAATGACAAAAAAACCTGCAAAACATTGTGAGTTTTCTGGAGATGAAATTAGAGCTTGCTTAACGTACACACGACAAAAAACCTTTTAGAACAACAGCTACCACACCCAGTTCCACTCATAAGTGGGATAATCTGCACTCTGTCACACTAACATAACACAAACCAACAAAGTACCCTGCAGGGATATGAAAGTCATCATTATCTTATTATGTATTGGTAATTACAATTATACAATGGCATTAAAATGCCATATTTCACGCCTGAAGGACAGATTTCTCTGTTTTAATTATTGCTTC
The DNA here is from genome assembly GCA_028564705.1 of Apricaphanius iberus. Lineage (NCBI taxonomy): Eukaryota > Metazoa > Chordata > Actinopteri > Cyprinodontiformes > Aphaniidae > Apricaphanius > Apricaphanius iberus. The sequence continues at coordinate 994,631 of JAPXFQ010002662.1, read as the reverse complement.
AAACATACAACAACATGTTAGGTTTATTTTTATTTGTATTTAGTAAATTCGGGATTCAAGCAGATGTTTTAATAAAAAAATACTCCAGAGTTTCAGATTAGCTGCAATTTTGCGATTAAATTTAAAATAATTTATTTTTTGTACATTTCTAAAAAATATTTTACAACCCATCTGAATGTGAGTTGGAGAAAAAATATGAAGAAACAGCTGCGGTTTGCTCCCGGCAACTTTATTTTGTGTTCATGAGGTAAGCTTTGGTCTGTTGGCACTGATTCCAGAGACAAATATACACCGTGATGAACAAGACAGATAGCTGGCAAAACACAGGACGGGTTCTTTATTTTCTTCCAGTGTGAGGATGACTGGACAGTGAGATATCTGCTCTGATTCACTCTGCATGCAGTAGTTAGTCACACTGTACAATCTAAAATATCATAGAAACACCCGGACGAGCTGGCAGGTTTAACTTCTAATCACATCAAAACCAACAGGTGTGACCCAGAAATCTCAGTTGGTTGTTTCAAGAAGCAGACTGGGATCAGAGAATATAGGCAGCAGAGAACATTGTGGAGAAATGTCCGGTTTAGACCCAACAGTATCCAGAAGAGGTTACTTCTGAATGTCTGGTTGGTTTCGACCAAGCAGCTTGAGCATAAAAGAAAGCATGAATCATTTGATTTTGCTGAAATATTGGCAGCTTCTTTTATTGGCAGCTGCAGTATATTAGAGGAGTATATTAAAGGTCACTGGTGCCTCTCTCCCCTCGGTCCTGAATCTGTATCAGAACCACTGCAAGAACAGGGTTCTGAGCATTACCAGATCCTCCTCCCCATGAAGTTTGGGAACAGCTGCCCTGAAAATACAGGCTAAACATACAACATCAAGATCGAATTGTTCATAGCAGGAAATTTCGACATGTTCACAAAAAAAAACTACTTATCTGGGGATCAAAATGTGTACTGTATATTACGGTGTTAAAACCATTGAAAGGTACATCCAGAGTTATTTTCCAATGGGATTAATTCTTAAACAACATTGGTCATTTCACCCATTAAAAGCCTTACTTTGGGTTTTTTTCAACTATGTTCTATGATGAAATGTAACAAGATGATTCCAATTAATGAATGAAGGGGCGAACTGCTCCACTTACTTTTATCAACCAACGTCCGGAAAGCTTTTTTTATTCTCAATGTGAATGTTCACAGCTTGCATAACAAAAGTCCAACATCGTTGATAGTTTAGTAGCAATTACACATTGCTAGATTTATGGCTGGCAAAGGTTAACAACTTCAGTTTTAACTGATTTGCTTTGAGCTGGATGTTTGATCTGGGCCAAACATCCAACTCTGGCCATATGGAGATTCAGGAGTTTTCTTGAACAACCGGTCTGTTCTAGGGCTAGAGTATTTTTTTTTTTTTTGGGGGGGGGGGGGGGGGGGGGGGCTTTGTCCTTCAAAATCCACTGTTGTAATCGGTGTTGCTACAGTTACTTTGAAATTTTTTTTTTTATTAATAATTACTGATTAGTCCTTCCAAAAGAACTAAGATACCTTACTGATTACTTTATTCTAAAAGAAACTTCATTTTGCTGAAAAATGTCTAAATCATCAGTCAGTGCAACCAGATAAAAGGCTTGAAGCTCCCAGGGTGAATTTCAACACCAGCCCACCCCTGGAAATGGGTAAAAGTACATATTTGAGGAGTCTTCAGTGTTAGCTGTTTTTGAATTGAGAGTACTTAGCCAGTTAATAAATAAAGCAAAATTGAATCGGGGCAGGGGGTGACTGAGTCATCAGCTCGTACAGATGAATGTCAATGAAAATGCAAATGCAGCTTTAGAAGAACTAACAGCTGGCCCGTCCAGGACTCCTCAGTGTGACGAGAGATGTGTATCCACACAGGAGCAGACAGTAAAAGAATTACTAAGGCACGTAGGATCAGACAGAATGTGGATTCCTCCGGGGGGCAGAATGACTACAGCACCTATTATATGACCCTAAGGGATTCAGCTGTGTGTGTGTGCAGTAGTGACCATCTGCCAGACACACAACCTCCCTCTGTAGTTCATAAAGGGATCAACTCTAGCTGAGTAAAAACACAAACACATAGCACTAACGCACATAAATACTTAGCTTTAGATTACTGTATTCGAGCTACAGGAAGTTGTGATAAATGAAATGTGAAGAGGTATAAAAGAAAAATCCCAGCATGACGCATTAGATCATGATCCATTTATCCCTCTATGTCATTTATTTCACATTCAGCCTCATTTGAGCCACTCCTCTCTCTTTCTGACCCGATCCCAGCTCATCCATCTTTCTCTTTTAGTGCCATACCCCCCTATACAGACGTCTACTCTCTGTCCATCACAACATCAGCTCCTCTTCTGCCTCCTGACTTTTGTCTCTCTCTTTTCTCTGGCCTTCTGCCGCTCATGCCTCCACTACTCTTTTTTTTTTTTCCTTTATCGACTGATCCGCTGCTCCCAGCATCTGTTCGGCTACCAGTCGCATCGCTCCAATTGAAACGAACACCAAACAGTGCTGGTATTTGGTGCAATAACTTCATTAGATTTTGAATTAGAGACATAATCAGCCATACTATCACCACTAACTAAAGACTTTATTATCTTTCACTTAAAAAAATTAAAAAGAATTAATGACAAGAGATACTTGTAATATTTACTTATATGAAATTATTTTCAAAATACAAAAAACTCATTTATTTTTTGGGGTGTGCCATCTTGGGTGCCTCAAGATTAGATTATTAAACAATTCTTTTTGTTGCATATCTTAATTCCTCCCATGCTTACTTTCGATTTTCAAATCAATTCAGTTTCCTTTAATATCCAAACAAATGGCCAACAAAGGGCCAATTACTTTGGCAAAATGCCCACTCAAATAAATGACTTTTTAAATTACATTTAATTTCTTAGGAGTGCCTCATCATAAAATAAAACAAAATAAAACTAGAGGGGAAATTTCCAACTTTGCAAGACTTGTTGGCCGTTTTGAATAATATCAACTCTCCAAGTCTATGATTTTAGATTTTAAACGTACATTTTTATTAAAAATATATTGATCCTTAGCCCAACATTCCAGACTAATCCTAATTAAAGTACAGTTTCATGTAAAGTGAATCGATTTTAAAAAAACAGTTAGTTTAGGGATGTTTGGTTGAAACACTTAGCAACATTTCCCATAATCCGTTGGAAAAAACTGACCAATCACTGATTTCACAGAGTCCAGCTAATCCCACCCTGTTTAGCTTCCCCACCCAATGCTACTTCCAAACAGCAACATAATTAAAAGTTTCTGAATCTATCCTAACTACAGGGTGAGCTACACTAATATTATCCCTTAACCGAATCAAGGAATTCATTATCTGACAGTAGATATGTTTATACTTTTGTAAAGTTTTGCAATAAACTATGACTGCCACTGATCTGCTGCGACCCAGGGAAAGTGGCAAATTGTCTCAACAGTGAGTGAAGCCCAATAAAGCTGAACTACCACCTAAAAATAACAAGTTTATGCCAGAGAGCTGATATGAGCTACCTTTGTTAGGCTACACTTTTAATATGTTTTAATGTTGCCTGGATGCTTTGTTCTAAGCTGTTTTTGATGTACAAACACTAATCTATTGAATTTGATTTCAATCCTATTTATTGGGCCCACCTGTCTTTTTTAAAAATATTTATTGGGCAACAGAGGCCTTTATTCGACAGTGGACAGATTTTTGAAAGGAGAGAGAGGTTGGGGAAGACCCGGGACCAGACTCAAGCCGAGGAGGCCCCGTGGAGGACGGTTGCTTCCGCACATGGGGCGCCCACACTAACCCCTACGCCACGCAACGCCCCTGGCCCACCTAAAAAGCACATTCTGGCTACCCCTCTGCTCACAAAGGCACTTAGAGTAACTGCTCCTGTCTTTAGTTTTTCTCTGTCAGTTTAATAGATGAGCTCTGACGTTTCTCAGCCTTTTCATAGTGTTTGGTCCATTGTGACCAACGGGATCTTTGGCTCCAGTCATGCTGAGAAACAAACACGCAATCTACAGTATGTACATGGTGCACTCCGCCACACATTAGTCTCAACCGGGACAGTATGGAGGTTCGTCCGTAAAGCTACCATTGGACAGAAGTCTTGTCAGCCCAAGTGGAGTTTCCCAGCACTTTGAGGAGGACATACTCAAGAGTATGTGAAAAGTGGACATGTAGGAGAAAAAAAGGGCGTTGCTGCCAACATAAAATACCACAAAGATGCTCCTTTCCCCACTAAATTACAAAATATTTGCAGTAAAGTTGACGCTACTTGGCTAAAACACTAGTGCTGCATAACATTTCCACCGGTCCTTCTCTAAACTATCCAGGCGTGTTTCACATCAAAACTTGGACATCAATTGTGAGTGAGATGGAAGGTTAAAATTGAATAGCTGAGTAGAACAGTTTGAGTTTTATATCGGCTAAATATTTTTTCCTCTATTCGCCTCACATGGTCGGTCTGACATAAACCCAGAGATGATAAATCATCACCATGAGTTGTGTTTTTTATGTGGCAGATCACTAAGCAGACCTTCATACCCAGGAGTGGCGGTTAATACAGTAGAAAGGCTGACATCAGCGCTCTATTACTGGATGACTTTCAACCTTCTACCTCAGCAGCAGCTGATATTTCTAAAAACGCAGGCTAAATTTAAAACCATTAGTAATTGGACCTTAATTACCCTTTAATCTTGGGAGGTCGGCCAGGCAATATCTCAGTCGGCACCTCATCTGTGGCACTTGCATCGACTCAGTTGGGATCCATGTGTAATTATTAGTTGATGCATTTAATATGTATGTATGTGTCTATCTGTCTCTATCTATCTATCTATCCATCCATCCATCCATCCATCCATCCATCCATCCATCCATCTATATTAATTAGAATAAAGCACTACAAAGTGATAAACATGTCTAAAGTCTTACTATGATCAAAGAAACATGTTGATTCTCAAGTCCTTTAAGTGCTGAAACTAATGAGACCAAGCAAGTCCATCAACAGCAGAGAGATTCAGTTTTTTTCAAATTTCTCTCTGTTTTATTCATAGAATCCAAACTTTATTGTAACCTCTAAAAGTAGGTCTTGACTTTGTTTCTCTGCCTTTTTAAGTGTTTTTTTGTGTTTGAACTTTTCAACTAACTTTCTGTCCACCTCCTGACCATTTTCAGAGGAATGTTTGTTTCTGTTTCAGATACTTCTTTTTCTACAGACATTGTTAATATGGACACCAGAATACTAACACTAGCAAGTAAGACTGGCTCCCTGGAAGCAACATGTAGATAATTTAAATTAGTTCAAGGGACAAACTCTGCCCGCAGAATATGAAGCCAATTCGGAAGTAACATGTTTACAGCCTTGTTCAAAAAATATTTTAGGTTTAATAGGTCAGGTTTACCATCATCACAACTCTGAGGGGGTGAATTTTTTTTTTCTAATTCTTCAGTTTAGACATAATTTAATCCTGAAATTATGAATAATTAGGGTGTGTCCCTTTGATTGACATGACAGTCTAAGCAAACCCTTGTGGTTAATGGTGGCTAATGGTAGCTATAGCTAACTCGCCCTGGGGAAGGCTTTCGGAATGGGCTAAATACGGGCTGAAGCTTTGCCAGCGTTGGAAGGAATAAGTTTTGTCAGGTTGCCAAGAGGAATGCAGCTCTGATCGGGGCTGTTATCTCCTTCCATATGCGTGTTGGAGCAGGAGACCGGGGTAGTGGCAGAGCAGCCAGCTCACCGTGTGACAGAAACGGGAAGCCGTGGCGAGCCTACATTGTCGGGAAGGAAGAAGGCTGGTTGCCAGTATAGCAGCAGAGAAGCAGGAGGTCTCTGCGGTGACGGATTGCTGGGGTCTGCTAGATCGGGCTGGAATCATGCAGATTTAGAGTCTCAACTGACTGGACGAAAGCTGGTTAGATCAGTGCATGACAGACACAGATCAGGAGCTGGAGGCATGAACGGATCGATGACAGAGAGATGTGAGGGGAATCAAATGTATTTTAACTTTTGAGAGGATCTGTGTTGTCATGATGACATTGCGACTGCTTTTTGCTGGAACTTTTGCTAAGCTAAACCCACCCATGTCCTCACCCTCTACCGTTTTTCTGAGATGCTAATGGAAACACATCCCATTTTAGGCCATACTGACCCGTTTGGGTCTTGTTATGTTGATATATGTTCCCCCCTTGAGATGCGTTTCGGAGTCCAAAGTTACCCGTGTGGAAAGGGGGCAAGAGTTTCTCGACCGCAGTCTTCTGCCTGCAGCCTACATTAGCTTCAGTTAGCTCCGTACTAGCTTCTGACGAGCTTGTAGCTATGTCAGCTCGGAGTGTCAACCACCCTCACAGCACCACTCTCAGCTCCACCTCTTTGCCCATTTTTGTATTTTTTGAGAGAGACAAGGCGAGTGACGTGGCCAAGATGGGACCGCACAGTTGGCTTAATTTTCTACTCTTTAGAAACCTATGTGTGACGTCCCCCGAGGGGTTTGTCTAATGTATTTACAGTCTTTGCTTACATTGCATGAATTAGTGGTGATTTTACAAGAAAACTTGTTCTTATATTTTAGGAAAGTGAAAAACCTGCAGCATCATTTTTGCCTCAGACTACTTCCATGTTCACATGTCTCTCTTTAAGGCAGCAGACAAAACATTCTGGGTCTCTGTCACCACCGGTGCTGAAGGCCTTGAGTCGGGAACACATAAACGCGCTCATAGACACACAAGCTCTTGGATGGGAAGATTTAACAGGAAGAGGAAATGGTAGTATAAACATATAATCGAGCGACAACCCATTATAAAAGATTAGTGTCAATAAAAGTTCCTACCTGGTCCCACATTCATTTTAAAGGAATATCTATTTCTCACAACCCAGAAGACACAACTTGCCTTCAACATTCAACTGTTTGATAGTCGCCTTCCTCCCCAAAGTCTGTAGCTGACAATAAACACCAATCAGGACTCAAAGAGCATTCTCCTCAATCCCTTAAAGTGGTGGTTATTTACAGTTAGCTTCTACCCATTTAATTTATATGAATCAGCTATATACATATTAGAATCTTCTAGGTTATAAGATACAAAAATGATCATCAACAGACTTTTTATTTTCTACACAAATGCAGCCGTTCAGATGAAAGGACTGCTGCAGCCCTGCTCTATCATTTAACACAATGGAGAGGACGAACACAAACAACATGTTGGGGAATGAGTAGTTTCCTCTCGCCGGCTTAAAGAGTTTTCCTGCTATAGCGGAGACTTGAACACACACAAACACACACACACATGCACACCTACACACACACACACCTACACACACACACACAAGTGCATTAGTATAACCACCCCTGGCCTGAAGTGAACAATGGAAACGACTGTCACATGACCGCTGTGTAGAGCCAGTCTTTGTTAAAGCTGGAGAGAGAAGTGTCCTACTGCGCTCTTCTGTGCGTGGGCCAACCAGCATGCTTGAGTGTGTGTGTGTGTGTGTGTGTGTATGAACTCTGTATGTAACATGTAAATGAGGTCTGTATTAAATCCCACAGCAGTAGCTGCCATTTAAACCTTCTAAAATCTCTGCTGGCTTGTCTATCTCTCTCACTTTCTCACACATTAACACCCAACTACCCCCAGTGTGTGAGCTCATTTTGCATGTCTGCTCCAGCGGAGGGGAGGAGGGGTAAATGTGACAAGAAAACACACTCGGTGTGTTTACATGCGCATCTAAATCGAGCTACAGCAATAGTCACGCTAACGCCTTAATAAGGGAGCCTTTATCCCAGTTTAAATGTCACTCAGAAAGTCAAATTGTTGAGTGAAATGCACTCGACTCTGACAGTAGGTGGCGACACCTGCCATTTCGTGACGAAAAAGCAGGAGGGGCGAAGAAATGGATGACAACGCTGCATCCACACTCATCGTCACTCTGGAGGAGGGAGTGGCCAGGCTTCTAATAGCCCGATTTAGCTAGGATGTTGTTAAAACGCAGAGAAATTATGTTTTCTAGCCGCATTATGTCAATTAGCCTTCAGCCGGACTGAGGTGTATACATGAATTTCCAAAGTCCAAATTCCATTTGGCAATATTTTGTAAACCTACTGACTGATAAAATTGCTTCGACACAGTGAAACACAGCGGCTCAGCTCAAGCTAGATTTGCTGTGTAGCAGGACACTTAACATGACTTCCTACTAGCAAATTATCTCAGTTTCGGGAACAGTTTCTGTCTCCTTCTTTGACTGTTTCACTGAAAATTACTAAACAAACAAATCTTACTCTGATCAAGCTTTCATTGCATGTTAGAGGAATAATTAGTTAAAACAAGAATGCTTTCTCAGGCAATCTTTGGGTGGCTCATTTTAGATTGCACTGATTAGCTGGTTGTCTGAAACGAACTATAAAACAATATTTTTTATGTAACTTTTCAAACACCTGCTTGCATGAATACCAAGGTCATAACCAGCTGTTGTCTTCAATAGTAAAACCTTTAATTTTTTTTTTCTTTTTATTAAAGGACGTTCTGATAAGACTATCATAAATCAGAGGTTGATATGCAGAAACCGATAAAGTTACAACTATAATGGTGTCTTTTTCATTGTCTGCAAACATGTTAAACAATCCTAAACCTTTCCTGCTAATGCAGACCATTCCAGGTTTAAAATGGAGAAAAATGGGATAGAAAATTAGATGTTTTATTTGGGTTTAGGTCAGTTTCCATCCTTTAGATACCTTCATACCTGTTGATATAAACACACGTACTAATGTAATGTAGGCTGACATAATTAGATATTATTTTCTAAAGGTTTTGTGTCATGTGCAATTCCATGTCTTGCTGGTACACTTTCCATGTTGAAAATAACTTTAAATCATCAGTTATCAAGTAGGGGCATGAATAAAAAGACATGTGGCTGGTACAAAGTATCCCATAGCACGTGAATCCTCTATGTATTAAAAATACTGTTTACAAAAGGCAGAAAATGGGGGGGGAAAGTACAAAATAGCAAAGAGACAAAATGACCTGCGCTCAGTTTCATGCTTTCTAGAATGTTTGAATAAATCAATACCACTTTTATGTTTGGGTAAAAATATTAGGTCGGTTTTAAAGGCTAATTAGCCTTTCTTAGCCATAGCTTCTTGAAAAGTAGAATTACAAATAAATTAAGTAGTGATGTCAAAGTTCGGCTTAAAGAAAGTAAGTTAGTGTTCTTATTATTTATAATATCTATCTAGATCTACTGTTTGTTTCTTTAGTGAATCGGTTTGGTTACACTTGTGATGTGACCAACACGCAAAGCGTAATCCCAAGCCATATTCTACGAATTTAAAATGACAATGTCAAAAGCTAGCTGGAGTTTTCTGGTCAAGCATAGCAACAAGTCAGTTCGCCCCATTCCTACTGATCTCATTTTATATCCATTTTGTACCTGCATACAACCCCTTTTTATCTATGTAGTTAATTCATGCTGTGTGAGTTTATTTCCAAAGTCAGTTTAATATTTATTGAATTATGGAAGTAATTTCAAATAAATATGTTTAACTATTGTATGCACTTTAATTAAATTAAGTAAACTTTGCATTGCACTCTATTTCCTTGTTATTTTGGTTCTCATTCCCAGCAAATAAACCAAAAAAAATTAGGTAACTTCCAGTTGGTTTATGTTTATTGGAGTAATGCAAACACATTTCCTCCCAGTAGCCCTTGGCCAGAAAATAGAAACTTATTTTAACTGGGGGTTTTTAAGCGGGTACAGCGCAAATGTCGCGTACATGCGAACTCATACTGCAAAGTGGTTACATGAAACACTAAGCAAACACAAAACGCAATATCAATATCGTCCACATATTAGGTCAAACTAATCCATTTTAGAGCCTCTCTTATTTGTCTATAAGAGCATTTAGGTTTAGCCTATAGATGACATGTTGTGAAAAGTGCAAAATGCAAAAAATGCAAATTTTTAAGCTTCACAGCTACTGAACCACCAGGTCTGACAGGGTTGACTACTTGCTAGAATAAAATTTGCTATTTAATAGGACTGTATGCAGTCATGCAGCAGACATAACCAAACTACCACAGCAAATCTACAAGCATCGCAGAAGAAGACATCTTCAGCATTGTTGAAATGCTGATTCTTGCTTTGTTGTTTTCACACGACACTGACTAATGTCTGAAAAAAACTGCTCCACACATGTGTTTCTCTGCTCGCACCAACGGCCCGTGTCATCATCTGATCTGGAGCCCGTCATTTAAAGAGGTCTCCTCAAAACCGGAAGGTCGGAGTTTGAGTTTGAGCGGCACTCCGTCAACCCGTCAAAGTAAAGCCTAGAGCAAATGTGGACCAGTTTGGTCAGCATATCACATTTGACCAGACGTTCAATCTGATAAAATGCCAGCAAATTGTTTCAAGAAATAAATCACAATCCCAGTCTCATGTCAGCGTTAAAACAAACATTTATAGAGCTAATTTACTCCAACAGTAAACTGAAGACAGGAGCCAGGCTGTAGATTTTTATCTGTTATATTTCAAATAATTGTGTCCTACAGGGATTTCAACAATTACTGCTTATAATCTCAACAAGAACCACAGCAACACCCATCGCCTGGGGATGGCAATTTATTGCCCACAAAACTCTCAGGGTAAATATAACTCGCTTTAAGTTGCTAACTAGAGGGAAACAGCAACCTGCATGTAATAAAAATCAGATTTTAAAAGATCAAAACCATATGAATGAATAAATATTCTAATAGAGATTGCTGCATCAGGTGTGCACAGATGTCAGCTTTAACATTCAGTCATTCCTAGGCATAAAGTCTGAGAGTGTCCGATCATACCTGTAAGAGTTGTTTCCTCTGCCAGATTGTTTCTCTTTTTTAGCTCTTAGTGTTGTACACTTCCTTCAAGCTTATTCCTTCTCATACTTCGCAAAGCCGAGTAGCTGACCTGCTGAAAGTCCACACACACTCACACTCCTTCAGGCAGGCAACAACAAGTAGGCAATCACAAGCCCTTCCCTGCTCATCCTCCTCTCTCCGGGGAGTGATTTGCGAGGGTCCAGCCCCTCCTCTTGCTCCTCTGCGTTTGGGAGGAGTTTCCCTTTTTTTTTTTCTGTCAGAGTTGTCTTATCAAACCAAACTCCTGCCTCCAAGCACTGACCCTAACTCCCATAGTGCTCTTTCTCCACCACCATCCCCTCCTTTCTCCCGTGCGTTTCCAGCACAGCCTCGTATTTTGTGCGCCGAGTCCTTTTGTTTGGGCGCCTCTTACACAAACGACAGCAACTGGCCTGGTGCTAAAAGAAGATTTAAAAGCGAGTCAGAGTTGCCATTTGCAAAGAGAAGAAAGGAAACAAAACGACCTAATCTCAGCGAAGTTGTGACATGTCTGAGGAACTTTAGGTACTCTCAAGATTAATGAGGTTCAGCTACTTGATACAATATTGGCTTTAACTTCAATCAGCTGAGTGTTACAGGTTATAAGTCTTGTTGAATGCCTCTTTTAACATCTAACATTTCATGTTCAGGCGGACACACAAAACGAAGGAGCGTTACTCAGAGAATGTGTGTTTGGTTTTCCTAGTGTGAGTCTTTGCTGGCAACCTTGAGGACAACTCTCTCCCGTCTTTGTCCTCCTGTTCCTTTGTATTGTCTGAAGTTGATAACACAAAGACACGTGCATGTGTGCACAAGGGTTTTCCCGGAGACAATGCAACAACCCCATCCTGCTGCAACGATAACTAAAGATGATCCAATGACCTACTTAGTACTCACTCTTATAAAGACAAACTGCCATATACATGGATCGGATGTTCAGCATACTACCTACATTTCCTTAGAATGGGTAAGACAGCAAGGTGAGTCATGGATGTAAAATTATTGGTTTTATTTCCTGTGAGGGGGCGAGCCCTTTATCGAGACACGTAGAAAACATGCCTTCAAGATCTACTCATTCTGAGAGTATATCTTTGAAAACTGATTAAATAAAAGCAACTTTTTTTCCTACACTCCCTTTAAACAGCACCACCCGGTGTTAAAATGGTGCAAAAGCAGAGAGCAAAAAAAAAAAGAAGCAGAAAGCTCAGATACAGCCAAAGACAAGGTTATTCATTCCCCTGGTAGATTTAGATTAAAAGTAATTGTTTCTGACTAAAATTAAATTCTATTAATTTCAGTTAATTTATAGAGTAGCAATTCTTAACAGATGTCATCTTGAGGCACTTTACAAGAAGTAATTTTAATTTAATTGTATATACATTGCAATCAGTTTAAAAGCTTTCTATTTAAGGAATCACAGCAGATTGCTTCGAGTCATTAACTTGCAATAATTACGCTAGCTGAATGCACATATAGCGAGACAGTCTTTGTGTCCAGGCAGCAATCCCTAATACAGAGCAAGCATGTAGGGAGAGTGGAGAGGGGAAAACACCCCTTTAACAGGAAGAAACGTCAAGCCGAACCTGGCTCAGTACGAGCAGCCATCTGCCACGACTGACTGGGGGTCGAAAGACACTGAGCAGAGACACACACAAAAAAAAATAGGTGAACAAACAAACAAAATAGAGTACTTTCTATATTAAAGAAAGAAAAAAAAGTTGGTAACTGGACAGCACAGACATTCAGTTATTGGGAGCGTCATTCCAATAGATGACCCCTCCAACGAGGCATTGCTCCTGAGCAAGATGCAAGACTAGGTGTAGCTTTTATCAAGAAAAAAACACTGAGAGAAAACAAAGTTTACAGGTGAAACAACAGCAGATAATGCAACTGGTGAGTAGTAAAGGGGAAAGTGGTAGAGTGAGGAAAAATGGTCAGTCACTCCACCAAGAGGTTAAGGCCCAGCTTATACTTCTCCGTCAGCAAATCTGCATCCAGACGCAGCCGTATTGACGGAGACATTTTCCGTTTATAGTTCTCTGTTGATTTTTCAGTGTTGCAAAGAAACTAACTTGAGTTCATTTTCTTCAACTTCAACTCATTCCTCCCTCAAGGAGCAATGGACGACAGCAGACAGTTTTGATTAAGCTGGAAAGCTTTTTACCAGAATTGCAGCTCATAGAATACTAAAAATGTATGAAAACAAACACAGCAGCCTGTTTAGTTGTTTCTCTATGCCTCCTTGTGTTCAAAATCACCTAAAGACCAATTTAGATATATTTTCCTTTTATTATAAAGCATGTAGCGCACACTGCACTGACTACTGATTACAGTGGCTATAGACGGTTCTCTCTGGTGAAACGATTTCAGCCTGTTGTTAAGCGGACCAATCAATTTGTAGCGACTGTGGTGCAGGGGTTCAGAGGTTGCCTTGCAATCGGAGGGTTGCTGGTTTGAATCCCCGAGCCCCCAAATCCATCTGTCAATTGTTGTGTCCTTGGGCAAGACACTTCACCCACCACCAGAGGAAGAAGCGTTGGTGCGATATGGCAGCCTCGCTTCTGTCAGTCAGGGCTGCCGTGGCTACAGTTGTAGCGTGCTTCCCCCAGTGTGTGAATGTGACAGTGAATGAATAGTTGAAGTTGTAAAGCATCTTTGAGTGTCCAGAAAAGCGCTATATAAATTTGAGGCATTATTATTAGAAAAAGGGGCTTTACTTCGTCTGTCTTTGCATAGGTAATGGAGAGCCCTTGTGTCAGCGGAAAATGGCGCCATGTAAATCCATTTCGATGTCGAGCCTATATAGTGGCATAACTACAAAGATAGCTCTGGATAACCCAGCCTAATAGAATGAGACATGAGAGAGGCAGAGCCATGGCGGACAGTCTGTCTGGACTGGAATCTGTTAAGAATGACGAGGTATCTGAAGATTAGGGTGATGTCAAGGAGGCCCTCCAGCATTGAAGATGCACAATCATAGAATAGATGAATCAATAGCCCTTCCGATTTCAAAATGGGAGATGGACTTGTCCATCTCAATAGACCAAAACCTCTGGTCTCAAATTTCATTAAGAACCTTCAAATTTCTTAAGAATCCTAATCTACGATTAATACAATATAAAATCCTTCATAGAGTGCATTATACAGGGCAGCGGATGTTCAAGATGGGTTATACGCCGTCGGATACCTGTTTACAATGTACAAGCAATCTACCAGACAATTATATTCATGCTCTTTGGTTCTGCCCACCTGTTAAGAAATATTGGTACCAGATATGTGAAGATCTATCAAAGTGTCTGAAATGTAATATCACACCTGCTCCCAGAGTTTGCTTGCTGGGAAATATAGATGAAGTTACCATGGATACAATGTCTATGCAATTATTTTACATCGCCTTATGCATCGCTAAGAAAAATATCCTCTTGAACTGGAAAAATAAAAATACTCTGAATATTAATCAATATAGAGATCTCCTTCTGGATTACATTGGTTTAGAAACGGCATCTGCCTCCACATCTGATCAATCTGTCTGGTCACCCTTGATCAGTTCCATCACCTAGTGGGGTCGGGCCCTTGATTCCGTTCTGTGGGACACGGTTGCCGATGTGGAGCTAAGGGTTGGTGGTGACTGCGGGGAGGTCCTTGGGGGTGGGTCCGCTTGCGGTTCGGCGGTAGGTGCCGTGACCCTCGCCTGGGGTGGGACTTTGGGGGCTTTGTGTGGTGACTCCTAGTGGCTGCATGCGGCGCCTTAGAGGGGTCGTGCTGGCGGACATGGGTTACTGGCCTGGTGCTGTGCTGCTCTGGGGGGGTCTGGGCTGGGCCTGGGGCTCGGGGTTCTGGGGCGACGTGCCCCCCGGCTGGGGCCCTGGCTGGGGCTTGGCCGGGGGGGGGCGCTGCCGTCGGTGCCGGCTGGGGGGGGGCTGTGGTCGGCCGGTGGTTGGCGGGCGCTGCTGCCCTTTCCATCTCCCCGGGCTGGTTCCTGTCGCTTGCTCCCCGGTGGCCGCTTGCCGCGTCCGGGCGTCGGCGAGAGGCCGTGGCGGGTGGCCGGCGTCTCCGGGCCCGATCGGCTATATTGACACTGACATGGCTCCTGGGTCTTGGTCTTAGCCCTCGCGGGGGTGCTGGGGTGGGGGGCTCTGGCCGGTGTTGGTCGGCCTCCACGGTGACTGACCAGTTGGTGGGGTGTGGGCTAGTGGGTGGACGTGCTGGGTTCTGTTTCCACCCGGCCATCGGACGGTAGTAGCAAGGCTGGAGGATGTCGGCCTGGGGATTGGCCGCCCGGGACTTCGGTCTGCTCACGGGCCTGGCGCGGCATGTCCGGGGTACCCGAGTCGGTGGTGCGCCGGGTTCCGGCCTCGGCCCGGGGGTCCTCGGACGCTGGCGGTGCCTGGGGCGTCTCTTATTGGCGGGGAGGCTTTTTACCATCTAGCACAGGCGCTCTTTTTAACGGGGTGCGCTTGGGACGGGAGGGGGGAGGGCGTTGAGGGTGAGGGGGGGCTAAACTCAACCTGGGTGTCTAGTGACATGTGTTTTGTTAGCAGTGTGAACGTTGGGGAGGATTTAGATATGCCCCTGGCATGGGGGCTGGTGGATTGCCGGGGCCCCCATGGGGCTCGGCGGTACCGCTGCCGTGGGCCCCGACTGGACGTGCTGGGGCCTCCCACCCCTGGTGGATCGGGCCGAACGGGGGTGCCTATTGGAGTCAGCAGGGGAGCTGGCTCCCTGGGGGTGGCAATGGTCACCCCAGTTATTTTCTCCCCATCCCCATGCCTCTGTCCACCTGCTCCTTCATTCTACCATTCACAAGGCCTTGGGACGTGGGCACGTCACTGGGGTGCGGGATGGAGCTTCCGTCTTCTCTACCCGGTGTCGGCCTGGGTCCCGATTTTATTGAGCAATTTAGACACTACACTTGCAACATTTACAGGGAACGCACATGTAGGGACCTGGCGGTGTGGCGCCACAGGCGAGACCCCCCCGTTGAGGGGGCCTCGCCTGTGGTGCCGGCATCCACTGGTTAAACGCATCTAGACACTGAGGGCCCGGGGGGGGAGATGGGGGTACCCGGCAGTATTCCCATGTCCCCCCCCTCTGTTTTAAGTGCACATTAGAACAACACGCAACAACACCACATTGAGCTGGGGGAGAGAGGCTGGGGGGTCTTCCCACACCCCTGTTCGTTGGACCATCAGGGGTCGGAGCCCGGATAGAACATCACGCCGTCTGGTCGGGGTCCTGGGCTGGTGGGCTGCTCTTGCCGGTGTGGGGCCTTGGCGGTCTACTTGTCCCCGTCCTGTTGGGCAAAGGGGTCTGTCTCCTGGGTGCAGGGGCAGGGTTCTCTACTGGGGCGTCTGTCCCTGGGCCTGGGAGTATGGAGTATAGTGTACGTATGGGGGGTATGAATGAGGGTATAGCGTCCTTTTTTCGTATGTCCTGTATTTGTAAGAATGTGTACACATGAGAGGGAGGGTACGTATGAGTGTCTCTGTCTGTCTATATCTACCTGTCAGGTTGAGTGTTTGGCTGCTCTCTGGCCTGATGCGTCTTCTTCCATCCCCGTCACTCCCCGTCGGTGATGGTTGCTCCTGCCCGCTGGTTGATGATGACTCTCGATGCATGGGGCTGGGGGTCCCGGTTGCGGCCCGGCTCGGTCCTGGTGCATGTCGGGCGGGTCCTGGGTGGTCCGGTTTGTCGGGCGGCCGCTGTTTCGGGCCGATGTCCTCCTTGGATTGACTGGGGCACCTCTTATGGGGGTGCCGGGGTTGTAGAATAGGTTGGTGCCGTCCGGTGGATCGGTGGGGACCGTGCCTGGCGCCCAGTCCTCCTGCCGGTTCCAGGACTTCAGCTGGCTGGTCTGTTCGCCTGGTGGGGCTGTCCGGCATTGGCTGGGCCCCTGATCTTGGCGCCCCACGTGGGGCGGGATCTGGACCCTAGAGCTGGAAGATCTGGATGTCCAGGTGCCGGCTGGGCGCGGCCTGGGGAGGGCGTACATCCGCTGTGGCTCCCTGGCGTGTGGATGTGTGGGGGCGGGCCGGGTTGTTGGCGGTGGGTACTGGTCCGGGGTGGCGGCGGTGTGTGTTGTCCGTCGGTTGGCTGCGGGTCCTCCTTGCCTGCGGCGGCGGCGGGGGACCCTTGTCGGCTGGTCACTGGTTGGGGCCCCGCTGGGGGGTGGGTGCCCCTGGTCCCCGTGGCCTCCGGTTCCTGGTCCGGGCCCGCCCTGGCGTAGCCGGTTACCGGCGGAGCCCGTGGGCTCGTCACTGCGATCTCTCGGGCCCCAGCTTCGCGGCTGGTGGGTGCTCCCCTGGGGCTTCCATCTGTTCCCCTCTTGGCGGGTGATCGACCCTGCGCTGATCCGCCTGTGGACTCTGTACTCTGTGGGACGCTGGATGCATACATCTCCTGCCTTCTTCATGTCTGTGTCGATTCCTGTAGAATGGATTGACGGTTCCTTACACCAGCTATCAATCACTTGCATGGGGAATCCTTATTCCGACCTGCATGCTCGCACACACATAGGTGTGGGGACATAGGTGAGGACGGACAAATCTTAGGCTGAGGTTATCATCATTAGTTAGTTGTTCACAGGAGCTTACCAGAAACATTTGTATTATGTTCATTAATCATTGCTTGTGTGTAGTGAATGTGTAATTCTTTGTTTATTCTACCAGATCCGAACTATTGGTTTGGTTCTGTACACTTTGTTGTTTTTGTATTACTGTTTCTCTGCCGTCCGGCAGAGGTGGAGGACTGGGATGTTTTGTGTTCTTTATTTACCTCCCTGTCGTTTGTCATCGGTTCGCCCCTCTGTTGGTCCGGTTTCTTTTCTTCACCTTCTTCCTTTCTCCCTTCTTGTCTCAGTTTAATGTCCATGACGTCAGGAAATTGAACCCACAGTAATCACTAATAAAGATTTTTCATACATATACATCAAGTGGCGTACTACAGCGAAGCTGTACTACTCTGCTTGGGAAAGTAAAACTGTTGGGCTTGTACTTGGTACTCAGACACCAATTCTGAGTAGCATACTGCTAGACAGGACACGTTAGAAAAAAACAAAAAAAAAAAAACAAAAGAAGATGCACAATCAAAATACCAGTAGAACCATGCAAAAAAAGAAAAACTAAACCAAAAAACTGGTTACCAATTATAGGGAGGTGTGATTGCTTGAATGCTAGTAAATGTTTTTTTTTTATATAATTACAAAGAGGGAAAATTGCTATTTTTAATTAAAAGGTACATTTAAAAATAGAAGATACAGTTTTTGGCTGAATAAAATTCGGTCGGTACGAGACATCACAGAAGCCACACCTTTAAATCTGGAGTCAGGTATCTTACTAAATATGAAGTAAGTAGTATATATAAGAAGAAATTTGAAGAGCATTTTTTAAAACTAATTTAGATACTTATAAAGCCATTAAAAATCAAGCTCCATCGTACATCAGAGGTCTGATTGTTCCATTTGTTCCAAACAGAGCACTTTGTTCTCAGAATGCAGGTCTACTGGTAGTTCCTAGGATTTCTAAAAGTAGAATGGGAGGCAGATCTTTTAGTTATCAGGCTCCTCTCCTGTGGAACCAGCTCCCAGTTTAAGTTCATGATGCAGATACTCTGTTTTCAAGACTAGGCTTAAAACCTTCCTTTTTGATAAAGCTTATAGTTAGTGGCTTAGATTATTCTGAGCTATTTTTTTAGTTATGCTGCTACTAGCTTAGACTGTTGGAGGACAGAGTGACCACTTTTCTTCTTTCTTCTACTTTTTTCTTCTACCACTCTCCAGATATATTTTTTCTACTGTTATTGCGATTGTTAACCCAGTTTTCTCTCAGTGTTTTTCTCCCCATAGAAGCTTCACACGGTCTGGTGCCCTGCTCAACTATAAAGTCCCCTGCTGGATGGGGAACATCGGTCCAGATGATGCTCAATGTGACCGAGCATCCTCCATGCTGTCTCTTCTCTGTCTTCTCAGACCCCCAGATGGTCGTGGCAGATGATCGCTTGTACTGAGCCAGGTTGTGCCGGAGGTTTATTCCCGTTAAAGTGGAGTTTTTCCTCTGCACTGTCGCTACATGCTTGCTCAGTATGAGGGTATGAGGGTCACGTTGATGACTCATCGCAATCTGCTGGAATTCCTTACATAGAAAACTTTTAACTGATTGAAATGTTTGTATAATTGTATTGAAATTACTTTTGTTGTAAAATGCCTTGAGATGACACATGATTTTTGTCGTATGATGTCTATATTAAAAGGACTTGAGCAAAGTCAACTGGAAAAGTTTCCATTGGAACCCATATGACAAAGGTTTTTGGTGAACTCACAAGCTACGTGCATTGCAAAATTTCCGATTCCATCCATCCATTTTCTGAACCGCTTAGTCCTCCAGGAGTCACAGGGACAGATAGGCTGGTGCCTATCTCCAGCTGTCAACGGCCGAGAGGCGGGGTACACCCTGGACAGGTCGCCAGTCCATCACAGAATTTCCGATTCCATTAAAAAAATTATAAAAATTTAAAATTAGAATTGGTTTCGTCACATCGTCCTGTACCAAGGTCCCTGACTCCTGTCCGAATGAAATCTGAAAAGGTTCCCCATTGGAGGGTAGTTATAAGAACTTAATTCTAAGAGGATGGTTCTAAGAACGCACTTCTCTGTCTGAAAGTGGCTAATGTGAGTAGAAATGGTAAAGATCAAGGGAAGAAAATGCATGAATGACAAATGTATTGATTTGTCTTAGTTTCTGTGAGATTGTTTTGTCATTTAAAACCAAAATTAGCTGTGAAGGTGTTGCAACCAACAGGTATTTAAAAAAAAACACATTCTCATATTTACCTCTTTCTGAGTCAACCTCTGATGGATTTCACATCAGCATGTGATCTCTCTTGTCATCTACTGTGTCTGTGAGGGTGGTACTTCCAAGAAGCTGCCAGCTGAGTCAGTGGTGTAATCTGTAATCTTCTCCTGAATCACCTGAGCCTACCCAAAACACCCAAAACAGAGGGAGAGGAGGGGGCTGTGAGGATGGGGAAGAGGGGGAGTATAAACCTTTGGAATTGACTGACACGTGTTGGTATGGCGACAGCTTTCATCAAGTCGTCAAAGAAAAAAGAAATTCCTTAAAAGAAGCTTTGGGTGGGTGATTAGAAATGAAAATGCTTAAATTTATTCTAAACACATCAGTAGTTTTTGAACTTAACTGTTGCTTCTTTTTACCTTGCTGCACTGCATTTCTCTATTTTATTTGAAGGTACATATTTGACTTAAAAGTGACAAACTTCATAACATTTGCTATAATTTGAGGATAAAAGTGTAAACCAAAGCGTTAGCTACCGCTACTTTTTAAAACGAACCAGAAACAATCGTGTTTCAATGACTTTGGTTTCTTTCATACGTGCTGGATCTTCGCAAACCAGGGGAAACCATTTCCTGCACTTCCTGTAAACAGAAGTTCTCCAGCCAAGCCCGCTTGCTTTGGCACAACTAGTGAAAGCAGGTGGTCCAACCTGAATGCCCGTTACACCAGCCACCAATGCATTCCCTTGATTTTTTTCTCTAAAGGCAGAAAATAAACAGCTGTTAAAATAGTTTTTCATAGTTTGTGTTCAGGTTGTCAACATGTTTTAATCAGTTGCCCTGACCCCTTTAAGGGGACGATACAAAGTCTGCACAGAACATTCCCACCCTGATATCATTCACTAACCCCTCCTGTCTCTTTTCTCTCCCCCTCATTCCTTGGACTCCTCGTCTCCTTACTCCCTCTCCTCCTTCTCTGCCCTTCTTTCTAATAGATCTGTATAGAGATGCATGCTTGTGTGCCCACGTGCACGCCTCCGATCAGAGAAGCATCTTTTTAACGCCACACGACTGCTTCATAAGACTTTTTTTATTTTTTTTACAAAAGTACAAAGACGTACACAAGGTATTCATGTACAATGTTTTGCATGGAAACTATCAAAGCAATTTCTTGTGCTTGTGCAAACCTGTTCTCACCTGAAAAAACAACTTTAATGAGGCTCTTCTCATTTCTGTAACTGCCTCATGTTTTACTTTCTGGAACCTGCTTCTGCCTGCATCATGAAGATTAATCAGAAATCTCCTTTACGAAGGTTTAAATTCCTTAATTCAAGGAGAGGGGAGAGAAAATGCTTTATGGTTATCACATGAATACTTCCATCAATCCATCGTCTAAAACCGCTTATGCTTGGAAGGTCGAGGGAGGGTGGGGAAATGCCAGGGCTTGTATCTATATATCCTACAGTCATTGTGCAAGAGGTGGGGTATAACCTGGACATGTTGCCAGTGCATCACAAACAACCATGCTCACACACACTCATACCTAAGAGAGAGAACGCACACATGCACACCATATCAACTAAGTTCTGTCTTTTTATGTAATCCTAAAAAATAGCAGCAAATAATAAGAATGATAATCTTCTGGATTTAAAAAAATATTCTAGATGTTAAAAAATTGTGATATCCTAAACTATATCTTCACCCAGATGTCCATGTTGGTTGGAGAGCAACAGAGACTGCAGCTGAAACCCTCGTAAATAAATGTAATGGTGTTCAAAGCAAAGTTTTGCGTTTATTCAGCAAAAAATGTCCTTCTTTCTGCATATAATCAAGTTTATCGTGTTCTGATCCAAAATATCAATGAGTCATTTCAAAAGCGAAGAGAAACATTTTAGCGTTAACCTAGCTATTCATGAAACTGATGTCCCTGAAACAACTTCAGCGGGAACAAATGGGGAGTTTACTGAAGACCATTGCTTTGTCACGTTGGATCCTCAACAACGGTGTATAAACTATAGATGTTTATGGCATCATTGCTGACATTATAATAGCTTTCTGAACTTTGGTATTAGTATACCGAGATTCTCTATCAAAAACTCAATTTGGGACACAATGACTGATTAACATAAGAGACAGTAACAATGCTTGCAAACCATTTAATGATAATGATCTATTATATGGTTATATACTGCATTTTAAAGCTACTCTGGTTCAAATGATGATACGGTGGAACTTATTACCAATAAAGCAGAATCAGATCAAAGTTTATCTACACATTCCAAGTCACAATTTTCATCGAAAGCACTTTACACTAGAAGTACACTCACCCTGAAGTACTCACCAACAGACCCTCATTCATACACCAATACTCAGATCACTAGTGAACATGACTAGGTAATCTTATTTGTATAGCACAGTTTCAAAAACAAGGGAATTCAAGGTGCTTTAGATGATTCGGTGGTAAAGAAACAAACAAACATGAAAAAAAGCATGGAAAGTAAAAAAAAAGAAATTAGGAACAAAACATGAAAAGCATAAAAATGCAACATTAGAGAAAGTAAAAAGCAAAACAAAAACTCAGCAATTATTCTTAAAAGCATGGAAAGGATTATCTGCCTCGCCCGTATTCCAATCAAAAAGTAAGGTTTTATCCAAAAACTTTTATTATCAAGTAAGAAGACTGAGATGTATTATTTTCTTTTAGTTTTAAAAATAATAAGCAGCTGTTTACTTAATATTCACTTTCCAAAAACACAAAATCCTAACAGGTAAACATAAATACAAATGCTACACTGAAAACACGTGTAAATAACTTGTAAACTCTGCTAAATTCTCCTACTACTCTCCAGCTTTGCATGATTTGTTTGTATAATTGCATTGAAAGTGCCTTGATAAGGACATCTGTTGTGAATTGGTGCTATATAAATAAAATGAATTGAACTGAATATTTGCTGGTAATTTAGCTTTTAACTTTATCTTCTTACTGTAATTTTTCTGTCCATAGAATTGTCCTGTTGCCTGCAACTTCATGTTCGTCTATAGATGATACATATGGCATTTATTTTAGCATTTAACCCTGTCTCTCATGTTTAACTCAAGTTTTTGATGATAAATTGTATAACCTACACAAAACACCATTTGGCTATGTGTGAAACCCACAGGATTACATGTGTTTTGCATGTCTGTAAAATGTATTATAGCATTAATTGCATTTCAGTGTTTAATGTGCTTAACATGCCATATTCAACATACTGAAAACATGATACATTTTCATTATTTTTCTGCAAACAGCTAATTGTTTTGAAAAGGTAATGCCGAACAATTGGTATTTTGTGTTTTTGTTAGATGTTCTGAATCAATCACGGACAGGAAGTTAGTGACAAAAATCTCACAAAATGATAGCGGCTATTTTTGCTTTACAGAAAGGCATGTGTGATTTCATCTGAGCTGTTCGTGATGCATCATGTTTTGTTTACATCAAGCTATGTCAACCATCCTGTAAACATCATAACAGAACCAGCACCACCTCATATTTCACAGCAAGCCCTGAAATAAAATCTATATACCAAGACTTATCAGTTCAGATCTAACGAAAGTTTGGATGATTTGGAAGACATTTGTCGTTTCTTACGCAGGATGCTCGTATTTTAAACAACTTGTTTAAGGAGAAAGATACTTTGATGGAAGAGACTACAGTTGAATGATGGATTGTGTCACTGATCTTCACAGAAAGGAAGAGAACAATGTTGATAAACTCTGGGTCATGTTGATAATGTTTTGAGATTGTCCCATGAAATCCTGTCTGGATAATATATGTATAAGGTTGAGGGATAAAATATCACTGCGGACACAGACCAAGATAAGCTCAAGAGAAAGCACAAAATAGTTTTTACATGACCTGAGATCATGGTTCAGTAATGAAAATTTAAGCTTGTCTTTGGGAATGATTGTATCATCACACATCCAAGGCAAAATATGCAAGTATGAAGCTGAAAAACAAAAAAAACAAAACAAAACTATTTTGAGTATCTGTTAGGTCTGATTGGTCGTTTTTCTTAAATTTTGGGAAATAAGGACTCCAAAACATCAGCACTAATTCATGTGGTCATTTGAAACCATTCCTTGTTTCAACTTTAAAATCACAAACAACAGCAATTATATTCTTACAGTCAATCATTGTAAATATGCAGAGTTCGGTTTCACAATTGTAGCAACAGTAGAAAGCAAACATAACCTAAAAACAAAATGTCTCACATGTGCGTGAAGTATGAGCATGTAAGAGTGGCTTCTGCCCTGTCTTTACCCTGTTATTGCTGTTACTGAAGCATCTTTAATTGGGCTGCCACATTTTGATTGAAAAAAAAATAGGAAAGTACCTGGCACATATGCGTGCTCAGAACGGGAGAGATTGATCTTCCTGCAATGCAACCACATTTAAACTTTAATTCAAGACTTTGAGCAAAGCTCCAGGTTACTACTTCATGTCAAATAAGTAGAAATTATTCTTCCAATAATCAAAGAAGTCTAAATTTGAACCAAGTTTAGTTCCCAGTTTAGGTTTGGAAGGCTGACAGGATCCTTCTTTTAAGATGAGATTAAAAAGTTTTCTTCTTGATACGCTTAATAGGATTGGATCAAAGGTACCCTGAGCCATTGCTAAGATTTACTGAGCAAGGACCTCCCATGAAGCTCAAAGGACAACACCTCATAGTCTCCTCTTTCTTTCAATATTAAAATCTCAAGTTCACAACCTAAGTGGCTTCTTCCATCCTCCTGTTTCAACTCCTATTTTTAAAGGAGAACATATTATGCCTCTTTGTAAACAAGTTATAATAGGTCTATGGTCTGTACAAAACATTTCAATAAAGTTACTGCCATGAAACCACTCTGACATAAAGTGATTACACCAGCATAATACTTGAGAATTTCAGTCCCTTTCACTGAGGGCTCTGCCACTTTTATGCAAATGAGCGATTGGAGACCACACCCACTCATCTTGTTTCTAGGCTTTTGCTACACAAGACAATGGCAAGGAACTAGAATTGGTGGACGGGGTTTTTACAGGTGAGGGACAGCCATATGCAAATGAAACTCATGACGTCACAAAAACAAACTTTTTCAAACAGCTTGTAGAAACAGAAGCTTTCTAACAGAAAAAAAGGATTGGTGCTTTTTATTCCTGTGTTAATAGAGGCATCAGAGAGAAAAACTGCAACACAAAAGGATGAAAAAAGGGAAAATGAACAATAGGTCCCACTTTAAAACACTTCCACCCTAAATAGCAAAGTAATAATACCAAATGCAACTTGATCAAACTCATGGTCACAAACAATTTTCAGTTGTAAAGAGTTTAGATTTACTGCAATGTGATGCCTATTTTTGCTTTTATAGGCTACTTCAGTCCAGGAAGGCATGAAAATTACTGCGTGCACATTGAGATATGGGACTTTTTATAGTCACAGCTTTCTATAGCAGGTTCAGGAAATATGCCCTCTTAAAAAATGTTGAGCACAGCCAAGAAACACAGAGCAGTTTTTGAGGTGATGCAGCCAATGTGCTGCATTGTTTAGACTACATATCACTCATTTGGATCTACTGTACATTGTAGACTTAGTCAACCTTTAATCCTGTTCACAAACAACTGTGTTGACCAAAAAGATTAACTGTAATAATTCTGTGTTAGCAGCATAATTCGTGACTCAGTCGCCAGGATGACATGTAAAATTTACAGTAATTTCACAAGAAACCGTGCAAACGAAGCTGTTTGTGGCCAAAGGCTGTGGGTTAGAAGACAGAAGAGTGTAGAGGCCGGCAGTCCTGCTGGTTTTATAGATGCTTCTGTATGTGTGAGAGACAGACTGTACTGCCTCAACCTAACACTCTCCCCATCAGCAGACTTCACATGACAACAATGCTATCTTCTCTCCATCTGCATGTCTACTTGTTGGGCAGACAGGGACTAAATAAAGGTATTTGTTTGGGTCTTCTATGAAGGATTTTGCAGAAAAAAAAGAGTACCTTTCCGCTTCTCTCGCTCCCTAAGGAGGTGCAGGGAAGTCAGGAGGTGTAGGCGATGGAGGTGATTGTGGACACCAAGCTCCAGGAGGTCATATTCTGAGATGTGAAGCAGATCCTGAAAAATATCACAAAGATAAATATCATACATCTGAAATCAATAAAACCTTTTTTTTTCTTCACTGACATTAAGATTGCAACTCAAAGTACTTTACAGATTAAAAATTACCCCACATATACCACATTCCCATCCCTCCCCCCGGCTTTAAAGACCCACAGCATAACTTTTGCAAAATAAATACACGTTTTTTCGAAACGTTTTGGTGACACAACATGTTTGATGTTTGTTTTCTGAGATGTCCATACATGGGAGGGTCCTGCTGCTAAAAAGCGCACTACAGAACTCTCCCCCCGCTGGACCATTTCACCGGATGTACTGATGTTTCGCTCTATGGCAGTACGCGCTACGCTCTACCTATTTATAGAAACAAACCTATGGTTTTGAGACTTGAGCCATAGCAGATCCACCAAAGAAACCAAAGAAGACGCTATCAGAATGAGTGAGGAAGAGAAGCTGTGCTGCAACAGCTGATATCTGCCAAAGCTTCATCGCTGGAGAATGAATGTTTTTTACACTCTGATTCATACTGGGCGAACGGATGCGCCCAGTATAAAAGGTGGAACTGGACACTAAACTGAGCCAGCTTCTCAACACCAAAGAAGGACTTTATCAGAAGCGAGGAAAAGAGACTGGGACGCAAGAGCTGAACGCTGCCGGAGCTTTACTGCTGGAGAAGGCTTGTTAATCTCGAATTCACACCGGGTTGCATCCGTTCTGTGCCCGGACTGTAATTGGGCATGATGATGTGATACAGTGCCGGGAAAACTGTTTGATGGTCACCCAATGACACGGCATTAGTTTGATGTTTTTTTGTTTGGCTTGTTCAGGTGCGCTCAATAGAGATTTGTTTTTACGACAGTGACGTTACGCCACAGGCCTTGAAAGGCCGACAGAGGCAAGGCAAGGCAATTTTTATTTATATAGCCGCTTTTAACACAAGGCAATTCAAGGTGATTTACATGATTACAAAAATTTTGAAAATTAATACATATACAATCATTAAAAGAAAACTTAAAAAAACATTTATGATCAACTAGCAATATAAAAATACAAGAAAGCATAGACAATAAAACGATGCCATTTAGCATTTGATCAAAAATAATAATGAGTAGGAAAATTTAAAATAGGCAAACAAGAAATCATTAGCAATTGAGTAAAATCAATAATGGGATCAGTTACTCATAAGCAAGTCTAAATAGGTACGTTTTTATTTTAGATTTAAAAGAGTTCAGTGTCTCTGCAGATTTTCAGTCGTCCGGTAGTTTGTTTCAGATATGGGGAGCATAGAAACTGAAAGCTGCTACTCCATGTTTGGTTCTTGTTCTAGGGACGATCAGTAAACTAGAGCTAGAGGATCTAAGTGATCTGGAAGGTTTGTACTGTGATAGAAGATTGTTAATGTACTCTGGTGCTAACCATTTCAATGATTTATAGATGAATAAAAACACTTTGAAATCTATTCTCTGAGCTACTGGAAGCCAGTGTAAAGACATTAGAACAGGGGTGATGTGTTCTATTTTCTTGATTCTGGTGAGAACACGGGCAGCAGCGTTCTGGATCAGCTGCAGCTGTCTGATTGATTTTTTTTAGGCAGACCTGTGAAGATATTGTTACAGTAATCAATCCGACTAAAGATAAATGCATGGATGGGTTTTTCTAGGTCTCCTTGTTTCATCAGTCCTTTAATCCTAGAAATGTTCCTCAGGTTATAGAAAGCTGACCTTGTTATTGACTTTATGTGATCTTGGAGGTTCAGGTCTGAGTCTATTTTTACACCTAGATTTCTGGCCTGGTCAGTAGTTTCTAGTTAGACCAGTTTAAGTTGTTTACTGATAATTAATCAATCTTTTTTTTGGTCCGAAGATAAGTAGTTCAGTTTTGTCTTGATTCAGTTGGAGGAAATTATGGGACTTCCAGCTGTTAATTTGCTCAATGCATGTATTGAGAATTTGGATGGGTTCAACATCACCTGGTGACAGCCTACTCATGGTAGTTATAATTTGGCTTAATAGGGGCATGTAGATACTAAATAGCAGTGGCCCTATGATGGAGCCCTGGGGGACTCCACACGTGATTTCTGCGTTTTATGATGAGAATTGGCTAATTGACACAAAGAAGTTGCTGTCCTTGAGGTAGGATTTGAACCAGTTGAGTAAGAGGGCAAATATCTGCAAAGTTACAGAGAGTGTCTTTAAATGCATGAATACATTTATACCATTCTCCCCCCAAACCCCATTAAGCAACATAAAGCACATTGTGTTGTGACAGGCACTGTAGTCTGATAAAGATAAAGACTGAAAACCAAAAAACACCACACCATCTTAGAAGTGCACAGCCGGCAACATAATGATGTAGACATCACTTGAAATCAGGAGTGCTGAAGCAGGAAAATATGTAAAACACAAAAACAATGTCCCCGGTTACTTTAATCTACAGAGAAAAAAAATGGTTATTTACACCAATTTAGATGAAAAACACAATTTAAGTTGGGATTCAGTGTCTTGTTTGATTAATGTGAAGTTCTCCATTTGTCTTATCTGGCTTGCTGAGCAACTCACAGTACAAAGAGACTGTATGCCATAATAAATTATCATTTGCCAGGCTATCCAACATGGTCAAAAGAGAATTATTTGTTCACTTGACAGAAAATCTTTAGAAGCACTAGTCCATAATCTGATTAGATATCACACACAGCATTGCTGTTTATCGAGGAAGTCCGGAAACAATCAGTCCAGACAGTTTGATGGCTCCAGATGAGAGGAAGGAAAAACACTGGTGACCTCCCCAAAAGTGTGCCTTCTCCTCCTCTCATCCAGCTCCTGTCATTATAATCTCTCTGCACACAAACAAACACACCTTTCACTCCTCGCAGTCATTGACTCAAATGATCTATGAAGCAGACACTACCCTCTTTTCTAAACCACAGGTCAACCTTTACCTGACACCAATATGACTATTCTATCAGTTCACAGAGAAGGAGTGAATAATTAACACAGCATTTTAGAAGACATATAGAACCAACCATGTGTGCAAATCTACCTCTAGCACAGAAATGAACCAAAACACAAAATCTCTGAAACAGGAAACCTTTTTTTGTAACAAATATGGATACCCACTGCAGCAGAACAACACAGGATCACAGAAAAAAAGACAGAAAACACAGCTTTCCAGCTGATCATTGCAGTTAACAAGCCCAGACAGGTCAGTAATAACATGCTGGCTAAAAAACATTCTCTACAGAAACAGATAGCTGGAATATCTTTCCCCAAATCTCTCCATCCCGCCTTCTTTCTCATCTCCTGTCACACAGAACAGCAAGCTGACATGTTTTCTTTTGTCTTTCACTTCCAGATCACACAGCGCTGCACAACAAAACGAGCCCTCATTCCACCACTTTTGAGAGTTGATTCAGGAGTCCAAGGATGTTGGTTTGGCTTGGGTAAACGTTTAGCTCGCCGCAATGGTGAATGAAAGAATGAAGATAATGAAACGACGGGGCAGCGAAGCAGGAATGCTTCTGGACAATGGCCACTTGGTCTAGCAGACTTTAGCCGGATGTTCTAAAAATGAGGAGCAGTGACGATTCTTTATTTCACATATATGCGTTTTATATATCAGTTAATTATTATATCAATGCTCATAACTCAATCAAAAAATCTAATCAGTCTTGTCAATAAATTTAGCTCTATTAAGTTAAGACTAATAAACATGGAAATTTAAGAGATTGTACAGGAAAAATAATCAATACTATTTATTTTGATCTACTCACTTCTGATTAGCTAAAACTAAACAAGAAATGATGAACCTAAGCTACTTATATACAATATAAACAGCATTTTTACTAATCTACTTCTTAGCTAAACACTGTTTGAGAATGAAAATGGTCACTGTTTTTAAAACTGATTAAAAGAGTTAAAAGTTATACAGAAAGCGTTGAGTTGTCAGATGTCAGGAAAAAGTAATATTAATGGCCTAATTAAGTTTTTTACCTTTGCCAAGGTGGTCATGTTTTTATCAGGGTTTGTTAGTAGTTTGCAGAACATTGACAAAAATGTAAAGTTTAAATATATACTTGTAAAACTTGATGTGTCCTGTGTTGAAAAAAAAATCGACACTGAATCGATTCTCATAAAAATCTAGCTGATTAGATTCACAAGTCCAAAAATCGATTGAATTGTTGAAC
This sequence comes from Apricaphanius iberus, assembly GCA_028564705.1. Lineage (NCBI taxonomy): Eukaryota > Metazoa > Chordata > Actinopteri > Cyprinodontiformes > Aphaniidae > Apricaphanius > Apricaphanius iberus. The sequence goes on along the minus strand of JAPXFQ010002662.1, from coordinate 964,622 downwards.
ATTGTTTGCCCTTTTTACGGCTAAAATTGTAAGAGAAAGTTCAGACGGCTTGTGGCTCAAAAGGTTAATGCAGTTTCCCCCAGTGAACTGTTACTAACCCAGTGTTGCACACTGAATTACAGCCATATAATTAATGTAGCAGCAAAATAGAGTTTTTAACAGCACAAACTCATATCAATATAGATTGAAAAAGATCCGGAACAGATTGGACTGTGATAATCTATTCTAACTCTTGAGAATCGGATTCGATTCTTGAAATTTGAATCAATACGCAGCATTCATGCAGAAACTTTCTGCAGCTTTACTCCGCAGCCGGTGAAAATGCTCTTTTCTTCTTTTCTGTACTCGGAGGAAATCAGGTGTAATTCTCTCCGGATGCAGTAAAGGAATCATCATTAAGAACAAATCGGCTTCTCAGAAGTTGTTGTAAGGATAATTAGTAAAGGACCCAGGCACAGAGACATTTTTAATTGTAAAGTGAGTTTTTAATGGAAAGGGATTCAAAAAAATCATGCTTTGATTGTACAAAATCCAGGGGACAAAAAAGCATCGACAAACTTCACCAGAAAAACAATATATTTCCAAATTTGGACTTCACAGAACCAACAATCTTATTATTTTTAAAAGGAGATAACATAGGTCTTATTATGCTATAATCATAAAACCCAGATGGGCAGCTGAAGTAGGGAGAGGAGCAACAGGTCTCTACAAATAAAAGCTTGAAATTAAGGCATTCGTGTAAAATAAATAATGTAGTAATTATGGAATGATAAGAAATCAGATTGTCCAGCATTATTATACCAACAACAGCAAGTCTAACCCTACTTTAAGTGTTTTATTAGTGATGCATTAATAGGTTAAGAATAAAAAAACAGTAAATGTGCACGTTGGTGCATGGTGGTTTTACTGTAAGCTTGTCGAGTCGATATAGGAACAGAAACTGATGTTTTCACAAGAAGTCTGATTATCTTGGAGCCACTGAGTCGGATATTGTTGTTACAGTATGCAGAGGGAGTTTAGTAACGCTACACTAAGTTTATAACAAGCAATGGTAAAAAAATTTTTTTTTTTAAATGGAGTTGAGATTAAGTTTAAAGACCATGGCTATGGAAAGCAGTTTCATTTATAGTTAAATAAACAAATAAATAAATAATTATTTAATCAAATTAAAAGATTGTTTTATGGAGAGCCTATTTTCACTTTCATTCAATCACAGTTTCTATTTCTTTATTCTTTTTCGTTTATACCCAATTTATATTGTCATGATTTTAATCAGTCAGAATCCTAGATTTAATTAAGTGACTTTTATTTCATAATTACGTTTTTATTTAAGTCTATTTGTAAACCTATATTCAATTGAGAGGATGCAGTAAATAAACAAAATAAATAAATCCTGAAATAAGATAAATAAAACAGTGATTCAACAAAATAGGCTTCCCAATAATGTTTATTTTATATATATTTAAATATTGATTCTGTTATTTCATTGGGACATCTATTTAATGGCATATACATTAATGTATATTAATAAAAAACATTTTGAATGAAACTGCTCTGGATACATGATACCTGTTATTCAGATAATGGTGAACGCTTTCACTTTCTTTTAACTTTCTTTTAAACATTTTTGACCTAACACACATTTAATTGTAATTTAAATATAGTAAAACTTTTCCACCCCCCAAACTAGAGGATATTTCACTTTTATCTTGAGCTTGTGATGTTTCCTCTAGAAATACAAGAACCCATTTTCCTGTTTTTATTTCTTACTTTACCTTCTATTCTTCACACTACCAGTTTTCCATTCTCTAATTACACTTCACATTTAGGGAGACCATTTGCAGTGGGTAATGGAATAACTGATGTCTTATACTGGCCCATCAATCTCTTCCCTCAGCCAATGGCAGCGCAGGATTCAGAATGAAGCTGGTAAATCTCTGGATGTAAAAACAGCATTAGGGGCCATTCAGCGTAATGGACCCCTGATCAAGTTTTATTGGCCTGCTTTATTAAACTGCTGTGGGAAACACTCCTAAAAACCACTACTCTTCACGCTGACATTCTTAGAACAGAGATGTTTTCCTCCACAGCAATTACACCTACTAGACAGACTTGTTTTATATGCTTGGTTGAGTTTAAGTATAATAGAAACGATTAATGTCTTAAAGCCAGTGGGACAGTACAGCAGTTGTCTTCTTTCTAAATACCACAGTTTCATTAACGACATTTTCTCCATAATGGTGCTTTTGGCTTGTAAATAAATCTCAGACAAGGTTATGCAAATGTGTCATCATGTGTGGTTTCTGAAGCAAAAGCAAATTAATGTTGGTCAAGAAAGAAAGATGAAATACAAAACATTTTCCCTGGCAACAGAGTTTGAATGACTGAATATTTTTTATTGTGTTTGTGAGGAATTGATGAAATTTGGAATACCATACCAATTTATTTATAAAGCACTTTGAACACAGCATTACAGCTGACCAAAGTGCTGTACAGGGTAAAGACAGCAAAAGCAATCAAAAAATTGAGAGTAAAAATAAGAATATCAAACACAGGTTAAAAACAATTAGCTGAAGCAAACGAGCAATGAAACAGGCCAATTCCAGTCAATGTAAGAACACAGAAAGAAAAGTAAAAGGTGAGATTAGGAATTTAAAAAATTACAAGAATAAAAGGGTTTTAAGCAAGATTTAATGACAATAAAGGCTGATGCCTGCATAACTTAGATGAGGAGTAAATTCAAACGCTTTGGAGCTCTGACCAAGAACACTCTCTCACCTAGAGACTAGAAAGAGCTGATCCGTAGATCTAACACAGCGAGACGGGTAATAAGGATGGGGCAGCTCGGCCAGATATGACAAGGCCAGGCAATTCAGTAAGCAAAATCTTAAATTCGAACCTAAAGTGAATGGGTAGCCAATGAAGTGATTGTATGGTATTGGGGGGAATTGATGTCTTCAAACAACTGTAATGTTTTGGATAAATAGAGGCCGTGTATGCTGAGTTTGTTGAATATTGAATTTATAGAATATGGAAGATATTCCCATTACCTGACAAAGAACTGATCTTAAAACTGATTCAAAGTCAAATGAACGAATACATTTCACTAATTAATCATATCAGAAATTACAGTACCATAACAAAAGTCATACTCTCATACATGACCTGTTGTGCTGAAGTGTGGAGAAATACATAAAAGACAACAATATATTGTGTCCATTTTCTTAAAAGAAGCCATAAGAATAATCACAAGATCATCTCACACAGAACCAACTCTCTGTTCATCAAATTAAAGTTATTGAAATTTGGAGATGTGATGACTTCAGAATACTTCAAACTATGCTCAAAGTAAAAAATAAACTCAAATATTACCAAATAGTATCAACAAGCTTTTCCAATTATGGAATAGTAAATTCAATTTGAGAGGAGAAAATATGTTTATTAAGCCAGTTGTGAAAATAAAAGCTAAACTTCACTGGAGAAAGCTTAAAAGAAGATAAAATTAAAAGAAACACAGCAATTAATTAGACTTATTATGAGCTATGTATGCATTTTGTTCATTATTAGTTGTCATATCTTACTAATTTTATCTAATGAGTAACGTGTATTACTTTATTTTGAATTGCTGTAATAGTTCTCTATTTAAATTCAAATTATAATGGATGAAAGGGTTATAGACAAGAAAAGTTTTCAACTTCCTCCAGAGCTCTTTTCAAACTTTTCAAAGTAGTGATCTTTACATTTCCTTTATCAAGTGTTCATATTTTATTTTTGTTCAAAATAGATTTAATAAAATAAAATAAAACACCTCCTGAATGTTATTGCACTGATGAATTTTGCCGTTTGTAATTTTGCTGGAATTAAACCTACAATGAAGCTGTGCATCAACTAGATTTGTTCATTTTATAGCTTGAATATTTAGCCTTTGTTCTTAGAAAAACAGCCCAAGCTTTGAGCTTCTTTGAATAGCATTTCAAGACCGGCCACAATCAAGACTTTGACTATGCTATGCTAACACAAGGATATCAATTGATGTTAGCCATTCCGCTGTAGCTAGATTATGTGTTTAAGGGCCATTGATAAGCTGGAAGGTGAAACTCCATCCCTTAGATAACCAGTCTGTTTCTGTTCTATGAACGCTCTGGGATTAGTTCTATCCAATCGTCAGATCTACTCTGACCACGTTCCCTGTCCTTGCTGTAAAAAGCCTCCTGTAAGCATGATGCTGCCACCACCGTGTTTCGTTGTGGAGATCTCTTTTGGGTGTTACTTCTCCACTACATACAGTGTTTTATGAATCAGCATGTTCAGTTTTGGTCTCATTAGACTGGAACACCTTCCTCCACCCGCTCCAGCCCCTACATTGCTTGGTCTCATTAGACTGGAACACCTTCCTCCACCCGCTCCAGCCCCTACATTGCTTGAAGCAAACATATGACGTTTTATAAAGCTGTATTTCTTTTTACAGCTGTCCCTGCCAGACTTGTAGAATGAAAAATAAACTGTTTCCTAGTCAGATTTTCCCACCTGAGCTGTTGGCTGCAGCTCCTCTTATCTGCCTCTTGCCTTTTGGTTACGGCCATATGCTTCACAATAAAAACATTGCTTATGGTTCTAAAGTGATGAAATATGAATAAGGATTAAAGAAGGCACTGTTGATTACAAAACTAAGGCTATTTTATTCTAATTAAGTGTGAAAATTATGACAGAAGCAAATTAAAGCTGTTAGTTTAAGTAGCAAGATAAAGCAGTTTTTTTTTTGCATCTACAGGAATCAAATCAGGTTTATCAAGTTTGGAAATCCAGAATTTCCTAGAACATTGCTTGATTTATTATCATTTTATTCACACTGTATCGAAATTCTTGTTCTATATATGCATGCATGTCATTTTGTTACCTCTACACCATCATATTCCTGTTCCAACAGCATGCAGTACTGTGGCAGTCCAAGTTGGCTCAGCCAGCGGGAAATAGATTGGTGCTTCATGGTGATGCATATGACTACACAGGAACGGCAGCAGATGCATGAAAGCTTTGCAGCTTAAAGCTTCTCCCCTGAATGGAACCTGAAACACATTAAAGAAAGAGAGAATCAATTAATTCACAACAGATTCCACTACATGAAAAAAGAATTAAACCATCAGTCTTCCTTTTCACTGTCTGACGGCATGTTTTAAACAGCTGCTGCATTTGATCTGAGACAGAGGAATTAAAACAACTTATCTCTCCCTCTCATCCCTCTTGCCAAGTGGCCTTTCACAGCTCAATGCAATGGAATTCACCAGATCACTGTAAGGTTTTGCAGCATTTTCTCAAGAGGACAAACAAAATGTGAATCTGCACCAGGGATGGATCGCACAGAAAATATCAATATGAAATGTGATTCCAGATATATGTTTTCAAGGATTTTTAAAAACTTGCTTTTCACCTCAACTGATTTTTGTTAAAAAATGATCACTAAAAGGTTTCTTCCTCTAACTTTACCCTATTTGACAGTGATCACTCAAATTGAAACCTTTTTAATAACATTTAAATTATTGGATTTTCCTTTCTTTATATAAATATTTATTCTTCATATATATTACATGTAAAAAAATAAATTCTTATCCCTTTTTACTTTTTTATTTATCCTTTATTTGTATAAATATAATATAAAAGAATAGGAATCTCTTGTCCCTTCATGTGAACCTTACAGTGGTAGGAGGAGAGGTCCAAGTTGGAGGTATTCTGACCAAAATCAACCAGCAATAAGGGTCAGAAATTGAATATAGCATGAAGACAATCATGACACTGACCTCTATCTGAAAATAACTTTTAAGCTTAAACATAACTTATCTATAATTTTGTACAAAAATGTAGGTGACTGTGAAAAATATGCATGAAAATTAAGCATACATTTAAATATTTGCCATTTTCCACCATGTCCAGTTTAAAGTACATTTTCACTGTGAAACTTTCAAAGAAACAATTACTATTAAACATGGCCAATAACTTGACTTAAAATGCAAACAAAATGCAATGGGATCTTTATATGTTGGTCTTTAACAAAAATCCATCTTAATATTTAGCTTAATAGGCAATATTCGTGCCAAGGAATATACATTCAACATTATCACCTCCAGCTGTCCTGCATTCCTGCAAGTGCCTCAGATCTTACTAGTGCTGGGTATCGATTCAAATTTACTGAATCGATTCAATTCTGATTCTTAAGAGTTAGAATTGATTGTCACAATTTGATTCGATCTGATTCTATCTGATCCAGTTCGATATTGATATGGCTCAATGCTATAATTTTAAATTTTTTTTTAGCTATTATCTTAATTATATGCCTGTAATTCAATATCACTGGGTAAGTAAAATTTCACCGCGGGGAAACCGTATTTACCCTTTCAGACACAAGACTTAAAATGGCCGTCTGGACTTTACCTTCCTATTTTAGTTGTAAAAAGGGCAAACTATTACAAAAAATAAAAGCGATTTTTGAAATTGTGAATCAATTCGATAAGATTTCTCTAAGGATGGATTCAGAATCGATTTTACGATTTTTTTTCAACACAGCCTTAGATGTTACACAGAAAAATTATTTGAGCAATTTGCAGTCCATGTGTACAGTAAATATTTAGAAGAAATCGTGGCACTCCAAACTCTGTAACTGAGATATGCGCTGACCCAAAATATCTTTAACAAAAAAACAACCCAACAAAGGCCCCAAGCATTAAAATACGAAAATATGAAACAAGTGTTGACAATGGCTTTACGTCAGTAATTTTACAAGACCATATAAAAATGTTAAAAAATTAAGTTTGTGCTGTATTCTTTAACAGATATTGATTTGTGCATTGTTATAAAACATTTTGTCTGGAAGAAAAATTGGCATGCCGTTGAATATAATCTGGTTTACTGAAGCTGATTCTGCAAAGGCCTTGGAAGAACAGGAGACTAAGCATTATAACAGCACTGATTCTTTATTCTAGATCAAGCTAAACAGAAAAACACTTATTTATTTTCAACTTTGAATAATACAACTTTTCAACTGGTTCAGCATCCAAACATCTTTTGTTTTCATATCCTGGTGGCTTCATCCTCTAATATTTCAAAGTTTAACATAAGTACACCGCAGAGTACATTATATATAGGCACTAAAGTTAGCTGATTTTATAGATAGATAGATAGATAGATAGATAGATAGATAGATAGATAGATAGATAGATAGATAGATAGATAGATAGATAGATAGATAGATAGATAGATAGATAGATAGATAGATAGATCGGGATGTAAGTGGAAGCATTATTTTAGGAGGACATTTATTAGTAGTATGTCAATATTAAACACAACATCTAACATATAAGTGTGTGTTTAATGATATGAAAAAAAAATTAAAAAAGAGTTCCTGAAGATGGTGAGAAAAAAACTCATCTAAATCTTTGGAGGATAATTGTGTTTAAAAATCGAAACCTTCATCTTCATCTGGCTGTTTCCCTGGCTTTCTACAGACCGCATTAATTTGTTTCACATTTGACACCTTAACCCGAACAATCTCCAAGTAACTCAGCCGGTAGTTTTCTTTTTACTAACCATCAGCTCCTCTTCAATACTTTCCCTTAGGCCTTCATTCATCCACATGTTATTGCTGTCTTCTAGACTGATGCCTTGTCCACACATATCTCACAAAACTGAGACATTTTTCTACAATTTGGCCTGTCAGCCACAAACGCCGATTTACAGCAACAAAAATGATATCTAAAAACGATAGTCAAAGTAAAGATCTGCATTTCATGCATTTGTGTGCAGACAGAAATAATAAAAAAATAGGTTTAGGTGTCGCAACGTCACTGTCCACGACAAAATGCTCCAACATGATATTGTATGTATGACCTATGTTTACTCTCAAAAACAGCATTTATACCCTCAGAGCTGTGTTGGCAATATCGGTTTTCCAAGCGCTTTTAGCATGCTTTTTTTAAAAGCTCAAATACTGCTGTGTGTAGAAGTTAGAAAGTTACTCTCAGTCGATAGGACTTGGGGGAACTACTGCCCCCAACAGGTTTCACATGAATCTGCTTAACAATACACTTATGTGCTTATGTGTGGACTGTGAATTTTCTTTTTTAAACAGTGAGGTTCAGCAGTTAGAGTGAGATGCACTCAGCGAGGAAGGGAGGTGAAGTAACGCAAGAGATACAGTAGATGGGGAGGCAAGAAGACATACTAAAATATTTTTGACAATATAAATGATACTGGGTCATCTTGTGTCTAATATGAAAATATGGTGATATTTTCAGTCATTCATGATTCCTTCATCTCTCCGCATGTGGCCGGCATGACTGTGACGTGGGTGGCACTTGGTTTTACGGTCTTCTTACTTTATGCACGTGTGTTTTTATTCAGCTTGTGTGGGGAACACACCATCAGTAAATACAGAACAAAGGAAGCGTCGCGGTAAACCTCACCCCTCACCCCATCCAATCTCAGTAAGAGATGTCACAAGAACGTATGTGAAACCGCTAAAGGTTATCAGCCCCACAACTCTCTAGGATTCTCTCACAACCATCCATCATCTGAAACCACCCATCATACTGGTGTAATCTGTGTGTAGGCCATCATGTGTATAAGAAGGTTGACTCCCATCAGGGTCTATCACTGTTACTAACTTAATTTCACGGAGGAGTAGAGGTCATTCTCCCTGAGATATTCGTACTACCAACTTTATTTTTTCATGTCTTTGCAGACAAAAGGATCAATCTCTGAAGGTCCCTGATGGGTGAAGCAGTTCAATAAGAATACTTGTCATCTTTTAGAAACCTCTTGGTCCTTTAAGTTACTTTTAACAGCTATTATTAGCACTGCCATTATATATGAATGCGCCACAAAAAAATACACTAGATTATACAACTGCAGTATGCGCTGTTTCTTTCTCACAAGTGTGTGTTTACATTTTGATCCTACACACACACACGTACAAGGCTTTTGGCATAATTTGCTATTTCATCATAATGTCAGAGATCCACTTCATGCTGATGTTGCAAGACTGCAATAAGATTCCCTAATCCATCTTTGTCCAGTTAATCCATCATCTAATAACGTCCTTAACATTACTGCAAAACGTTTTGATGCAGCGCCAATTACATGTAATCTAGCAAACTGCTGTTGCTTTACTTTCAATCTGTGGACCATCAATCTCTTGAACATTACCCTTCTGCCTTGCTGCAGCAAAAAAATAAAATAAAATAAAAAGACAGTTTAGAACATCCTATTTAATAATATATTATAATATAATAATATAATATATATAACATCCTATTTTATAATATTTTATAATATAATATAACGCTTAGTCTTCCTCGTAACCAACTCATAAGAGTTGCAACTTCTGTGATTAAAAATTGACAAAAATGAAAGGTCAAAGAAGATGTCAATAGAGCAAAGCTTGCATAGTTTAATTGAATATGTAACGTGTTTAATTTTTCTTTGGTTCAAAACTGCAAGTATGTAGAAGCATATGGCTGTTTAGATATTTTATTAATATTTTTGGAATATTGATTTCATGCAGCTACTTGGAGATGAGAAAAGTTAAGAAATCTGCATGCAAGGCGAAGCAAGTTTATTTGTATAGCACACTTTCAGCAAACAAAATCTAAAGTGCTTAGAGTGAAAAATGCAACAAAATAAAAACATCATAAAATAAAACCAGCAGTAGGCCAACAATAAAAACAAAAAAGCTCAACATTAAAGATATAAACAACACAAAAATATTCCAGCTATTATTAATCAATTAATCAAAAAGCAAACACTCAAAAGCATCTTTAAACAGATGGGTTTTAGCCTTGAGTGGTCTGGAAGTTTATTACAAATAAGAGGAGCATAAAAACTGAAAGTTGCTTCTCCATCTTTGGTTCTGATGCTGAGGACCATTAGTAGACTAGAGTCGGAAGACTTGAGTGGTCTGGGGGGTTTGGTGCAGTATCAACAGATGTTCAACATACCTTGCTGATAAGTTATTCAACGATTTATTAACTAATAAATGTATTTTGAAGTCCATTCTCTGAGCTACAGGGAGTCATTGTAAGGGATTTAGAACTGGGGTGATGTGCTCTACTTTCCTTGTTCTAGCGGGGATGACAGTTGCAGCTGTCTGATTGACTTTTTAGGTAGACCTGTAAAGACTCTCTTGGAGTAATCCATCCGACTTCTAGCTAATCTTGCTCCTACGTGAGTCCTGAAGAACTGTTCTTCAGGCTGACTTTGTAAGCCTCAATCAGTTTTTCTTTTACTTTCTCTGTTTTAATTTTCACATTTCTGTAATCTTGTACAAGCACCTTAAATTGCCTTGTGTTGAAAGAGTAATATATAAATAAAATTGCCTTGCCTAGCCTAGATGTCTTTATATGTCTCTGAAGGTTCAGGTCTGAGTCCATCACTTGACCTGGATTTCAGGGATGATCAGTAATCTCCATCTTGAGAAATTCATTGCACCTTCATACATTAATTTTCTTAAAACATTTGGAAACAAAGTTCTCCAGTTTTTCCTTGATTTGCTGTAATTCGCAGGCTAAACATGAAAACAACAAACACATTAAAACAAAACTCCCACTTTTTATATTCTTAAAACACCGCATCAATCTGCAGTCTGAGTTTATAGAAAAGGTTAGGGATCCCTTTTCATTATATTAAAAACTGCTACCTCTAGCAAGGACCTTACAGCTGTTTATAGGCGCATTTCATCAGCGTGACTTAACCACAGCTCAAACACCAGCAACTTTACGGGGCTATTTCTGATACCCCAACATTGGTACTCAGTTGGTTCCTGAAAGGGCTCTGAAAGCGAGTCTTAGAGAAACCATAGAAGCCGATTTTGTTACTTTTAACATTTAAACTGTTAATATGTTGTACAATAGTTTGAGGTAGATATGTCTCAGTAAAAATGAAACAAAATCACACCGTCTCTTGGACATCTCTGCTTCATAGCAAATTTAATCCCATTTGACAGTCTCATTTACTCTTTTCTTTCAATGACTTTCCTCTGGTCTCTAGCCAAATTATAGCCTGTGCCTTGAGAGCCGCAAACGCCTTGTCTCTTAACAATGCGACTCTAATTAAATAAATGACTTTCCTGGCGGTGTTCCAAGACAGATTCCAACATTTCTTCCTCAACTAAATTTTTTTGGGGTAATTAAATGCAAGGGTGATGTGCTATGTCCACAAATGAAACCAAGCCCAACAGTGATCTGCCATGCTGTGTACTTGCTAGCAGTTAGCTTGAGTGCTAACAGTTAAGCCTAGTTTATTCTTCTCCGACGGCAAATTTGTACTCTGACGCAGACGTATTGACGGAGACGTTTTCTGTTTATAGTACTCCGCTCCTCCACTCTATTCTCTATTGTTTTGCTCAAACTGACCAATCAGATGCATACGCCATCCGTCGACGGATAGTTAAAATTTGGGCCTCTACCCCGTGCGTCCTTGCGTAGGTGACGGAGAGCCCTTGCGTTGACGGATAATGGCATTGCGTCAATCCGTCTCCGTCAAAACGCAGAAGCATAAACTAGGCTTTAGCGTCGGCTTCAAGCTTCTACTAGCAGAAATGTGCAATGGAATCTCCAGGGTGCAAAATCAACCTTTCCGTGGACGGTCGCTAGACCACCTAGGCAAGACCATAAATGCTAATTTTCCCTGTGATGTAGAAGGGACTGGCTTTTTCTGACTAACTCGTTTTCTTATCTGTTTTAATGCAGAGAATGGGAAGAAAATGTTCACATGCAGCATGTCTATGCAACTCAGAGTGACCAACTGTATTTACAAAAACAACCGTTTTTTTTAACAGAACTTTCAGAGAAGGAGACCTTTAAACTAACTGGTAAACAACATTGACTACTTTTCATTGCTTTCTATTGACTGGCACTATTACTTTCACTTCTTTAAAAGGAAATTAGGGACGTAAAAATGATTCAAGTTGAACTGTGCCTGTGTGATCAAAAATGAGCCATCAAGTCTGAAAGATTTAACAACTGGAATTAAGTGAGAGGTAAGTGCTGCAAACGGATGCCAGTGAAACCACTTTGCCTCCTAGCTTGTCTTTTACTACTGACATCAAGACTTTTCAGTGCATCTTTCAGCCAGATGATGGGAGTTATGACTGAGTAGCGAAGACTACCGAACAGATGTGTGTCGTTTTGGAGCGCAGAAGCTTCTCCCCGACTATCAGTGGTTTATCTCATAAAACTTTGAGGGTTTACACATGGCTGGTTGGAAAATCCTAAAAGGTAACAGAGGGAGGTAACTGAAATCATGGATTAAACATGAACACTCACTGAGAGGAAAGGACCTTTAGGGAGAAATATGTAAATTGCTTTGAGAGGAAAATTCTCAAAATATGCTACTTTTTAAAGAAAAGCTGAACCCCTACTCTGTCCCTCAAGAGTTCGTCTTCCTCTCCTCTTCCTGTTGTTTGACCTCAGCTGTTTCCCATGACCACATTTCTCTGGAGCCCAGTCACAGCATCCATTTTATCCTAGAATATGAATAGACTCACCCATTTTTATGACCTAAACAAGCCTGGCAGTTTGACAAATACTCGCCGCATACCAAAGTAACTATGGCAGAGAACAAACTTGGAGAGCAGAGCAGCTAATGCAGCATCAGAGGACAATTTCCCACTTTTACTTAGCCAATCTCTAATGCCAGAATTGGCTGCCCTCTATAGTCCAAGGGCATCCATTTCACCAATCACATTAGAGTGACAAAGAATCCAGACGATTAAATTAGGCTGCAAAAATAACATCAGCATCAACACCATCCTGAGCCTTCCAGCTCCCGTTACTCAGCATGGAGTCGTGATGTTGCAATGTTTGAGCTCAATGTTGACGTGAAAGGAAAATTGCCCAGAAAAGGCAGCTGTACACTTAAATAAAACCACGTTTCAAATCCAAACAAGTTAAAGACATATTATTGGATATCACCAAGAATAAAAGAGATGCATATTAGAAATACCTTTTAACATCACAAAATAAGATGCTATTTTGCCCATTTTAGGGAAAAACTGAGAAATATTATATAATGGGAAAACTTCACACTGAGAATGCTTAATATATGAATATCTTGGTAATGCTTATTTAGCAACATGCATCATTGAACATGTTTATTGGTTAAGCATACATTTGGTTTATTGTTCTGCTGAACGCAAAGCTTTCAGAACAATGCCTTCGGAATTTTCTTTCATGTGACATCCAAATCATGTGAAAAGGATAAAATATTATTTTCTCCATTTTTTTAGATGCTTTAGATGTCAGAGGAACACATTTACAGCCATCTGTGAGTTTCATGAACTAAAACACAACTGAAATGTACTGTGGTGGAAATAGATATTGAACAAGCAAACATTTTTTCAGCATGTATATTTCTAAAGGAGCTACAGTATGAACATAATGTTATATGATGACCCTAGTAATCCAAACACAAAGAAATCAGCTCAAATAAATCAAATAATGCTATGTGATGAAGCGGAAATAAGTATTAAGAAAGTATTTGATTTGTGTTTGTCTAAAATAAAAAAAATGAGAGACCAAGATCTCTCCTGTATTGGGAAACCAGTCACATGCTCAGAAAGTTCTCAGGTGTATTTCTGAGCTATTTTTCAAAGCAAACTTGCCTACATTTTACACTCTAATCTGTAGTTTTCTGTGGTGTGTTAACTAGGCTATTCCAACAGCATCATTGTATTTCCTTGCAATCAGTTGACCTACCTTGGGTTTGTAAATTGAGTGAGTAAATTGTTCATTCATCTTTCCTTCAATTAGGTGAAGTAGGTCAGTACTTTACACTGAGAGACGCTCAAACACATGATATTACGAACACTTCACTTCACCGTTGGTCTGGTGTTTTGGGGGTTTAGATGCAGTGCAGGTCATCCTTTGAGCATCATAAATGCAGTGGCATTCAAATAGTTCCGTTTTGGTTTCCTCTCACCAAACCATGTTCTCTTGGGATTTTATTTTTTTGTTTAAAAGTTCTGCAGATAACTTTACATGAGAATCAGCATATGTTTTCTTCTGTAGTGGAGCCTCGTGTAGAGACGCTCTTGTGTGCATCACTGTTTTTAGGGACAGAAACTGAGGACCTCAGTGAACACTAACAAACCCCCAGTTGATTTCTAATTAAACTCTACCTGTTGTAAAAGCAAACTGCAAATGGGTTGCCAAATGGTCTTTCGTAACATGTCCTTAAACGACCATATAGGTTGATTGTCACCGCTCCAAAAAACGACCCATTTGAGCGTTTTTTTTCTGGATTTACCTGACGTCCAAAAACACTCTCTGCCTCCGTATGTTTAAAAGGCATTTGTGTTGCATGCTTTTCCTAATAGAATTGGCACTTCTTTTATACAAAAAAGTGGTTTTGAATTGAGAGCAGACATGGGGCGAAGGTTCACCCAACCAGGAATCGAACCCGTGACGACTGCGCCAAAGGCAGGCAGCAGGTACGCAACATGACTAAGATCACGGCTGATTTGCAGGTAGAAATGTTAAACAGATATATCACATTAGGTTTAGGCACTGGTTCCCGAATAGTAGGATTAGGAAAATGGTCAGGATATGGTTAGGCAATTATTCTTGAATTTTCTAATTAGTAAGAAATCAACCGGTCAGCCAATCATAAGCAACAAAGGGAACACAAACTGACGTAACACCGGCATTAACATTTTAGAACACAAGGGGTCGCATACGGAATAGGATCGTTTTTACAGATTTCACACTTGACCCATGTGGTCGTATTTCACTTGAGGAGGGTCTCATCTTTCAACAGGGAATTTATATCAAAATGGAAGCCCAGGGGAAGACCCAGGACCAATGGCCGCTGGCTGCTCTGCTTTTTGACCGCATGCCATGGAGGCCGCCATTGCTCCTCCCTTGCTGTAGTACCTCCATTTGGCCGCTAGGCCCCCATTGAAAAGCATTGGACTTTAGACACGTTAAAAACAACTTTAATGCCTGGTGCCCATTTTTTTTAAAACTTTCTATGGCTACATATTCTTCCTGAGATAACGCTGAGCTCATAAAAAGCCTGTGCACCAGGCTGGTTTTCGTAAGATAATTTTTTGAAATCTTGCATAATTAATGAGGGGGCCGAGCCAAGTTTAGCATCAGAGCTAACGACGCGGGAGCAGAATGGGCGTGATTACGACCGAACTACACGCCCATACACGCCCCGCGAGGGTAGAGTCTACAGTGAAGATCCCGCCCCTATGCCCTTTTTAGGAACATGCTTCGTCAGAGCTGGGGAGGAGGAGTCTGTGAATCCGCCATGAATTCCCCCATGAAAGTGTGTCATTCTGGTAAACGGGGAGGAGTGAGGAGGCGCTGTCTATTCTTTTTTACAGTCTATGCCCAGGACTCACTGGAGGGACTATGTCTCCCGGCTTGCCTGGGAACGTCTCAGGATTCCTCCCGAGGAGCTGGCCCACGTGGCCGGGGAGAGGGAAGTCTAGGTCTCTCTGCTTAAGCTACTGCCCCCGCGACCTGACCCCGGATAAGCGGAAGAAGAAGATTATCTCAAAATGACTGCCAAATTAAACAGAAATGCTTAAGCAAGACACAAAATCAGTCTTCTGTGGGCTGAGCTAAAGAGAACATAAGAACATGTTTACTTGCTGAACAATAAACTAAAAACATAATATTTTAAACTAAAAAAGTTGTCTGATGGTTGTAATGAAGAGATATGGTTTCTGGGCAATTCTTGGTTTTATGTTCACGTCTCTGCATTTCAGCTGTACCATATCGAGAAGCTGGTTGCAGATGTGTGCATGGACAGTTTTGCTCAAGATGGTATCCTAACTGAGTAATTGACTGTTTAAGGAATTCCCCCAAGACAACCCAAAAGCACAGTGTTTTTATTGCAAATTGCGGTGCAGTATAGTGCCAGCAAGGCCTTTTCTACCATTGACGACACAGTCGTCCTGACCTCTGTATTTTTTTCTGCTGTGTATTTAATAAAAAATTACTAAAAGTATGCTTTCAGACTGCCTGTGTGGTTATATGCAGTAGATCAGATTATGGTGGAAGCGCTACAATAACGAGCGGCAGCCAAACTAAAACATTCATGACCACGACGAAGAGCGCAGCTCATTTTGCCAGCCGCCACTAAACACAAGAAAAAAGAAACAAGAAAAAGAGTTGAGAACTTTTGGCTGGAAATATTTTATCTAAATTATATTCTTCACCGAATACCAATTACAGTCATTTTTATCACTGCCAATGTAATTGGATTTGTTTCCACTGTGTAAAATTGTCACATGAGAAATACAGAACGATCGATATTAAACCGATATAGTACGTGATTTGTATCGTATTTTTACAACTGTCTAGCATGTACTAATTCAACAAAGGCTTGTAATTTCATGTTGATCATTTGTTGATTTTTTTTTTTTCAGATGACAAAACAGGCTGCACCACAATCAAGCTTACCTTTTGCTGGAAGAATGTGATGAAAAGGTAGTTTGCCTGACACTCGGCCCACTCCTCTGAACAGAACTGGTGGCACTGGGTCAGGTTTGTAGAAATTCATGCTCCCACTCACCTTTTCAGTGCCACCCATACATTTTCTATGAAACTAAGGACTTTGTGATAGCCACTCCAATACCTTGATTTTGTTGTCCTTAAGCCACGTTGAAACTAACTTGGAGGTATGCCTGGACCCAAGTTTTAACTTATTTTTAGATGTTGCTTCAACATGTCTACATGATTCTCTTTTCTGATGATGCCATCTATTTTGGGAAGTGCATTAGTCCCTTCTGCAGCAAAACAGAGCCACAGCCTGATTCTATTGTGTGGCTATCGGGATGGTGTTGTGAATCTTCTAACCTTCTGAAGCATTTTGCTCAATATGTACCTTTTTTTTTGTTTTAAACAGATCACAGGACATGTCTCAGATGGACTCAGTTAACCTATAAGAAGCTTCTTAAAGCTCAGAGTGGAATCATTTTTAGTTTTCATTTTGTTTAAAGGCACAATAAACTTAGTGTTTTTATTCTTCTTCTTGATTAAGGTAATAAAAAATACATAACAATTCTCTCTTTCTTTACTCCGACATTTCACAATTACGGAAAATATGTAAATATGTATTGATCTAAAACAAACTAACAAAAAGTTTACAATGGTTTGATGTTTAACAGTAAAGATAATTTTTTTTATTGCGTTTTATTCTGAAGCGTATGTCAATATTTGGTGTTAACCGTAAGGTGAGAGAGAAAACGCTGATAGCTACTGCCCATCCATTTCAGCATAGGAGGCAAGACTTTTGTCCCAACATTTTTTTATACAGTGAGCAAATAAGTATTAGATAAACTATTTCATGTCATTTCAGCGAGTCCTCGTGGATGAGCCAAGGTTCCCCTGAACCTTCGGATGACTCTTCATGGATTTACTTGGATGAGTGCACATAAATTAACATATTATATACAAATACAATTCACTTTAGTTTTAAATAAATGATTACATTTGAATTAAATTTCGATCTTCATTTTGGTCTCTACTTAGTATTCAATGTGTAGGTGATAATATATGGTGCAGGTACACCCATTTGTAGAGTTTAGAAAGATTATCTGCAAACACTGTCAAGAGAGTGTTCTGCAACGATCGTAAGCATAGGCGTTTTGGAAAGGAAATGATTGTTGAACATCTTGTTAGTAAGAAATTAGGACTGAACAGCTGACATTAACTGATGATGACAAAGGCACGGTTTTCTTGCTAAATACTGAAACATTCCACTTTCTTTTGGCTTTGCTTTCAATACTTTCACACAGCCTTAATTCATCTATTCACTACTTCTGCTCACATAAATTAATTTGTGATCAAATTTGTGTTCATTTCTTTTTTTGTGTGGATTACTTTGGTTAGACATCTGGAGTCAGTTTAATTTTCACTATTTCCATCAGAAATTCATTTACTAAAATCAATGTTCATGCGATCGAACTATACTGCCGAAACCAGATATTTACATCCCCTGTATAAAAAGGCAATTCAGGTTGTATAAGGTTGTATTTTTATACAGTGTCTATAGATATTTAATACAGTTTTCCCTGCAGTAGCAAAGGGGGTATATTTTTGAGGTAATCGTGTAATATATTTCTTAAAAGAAGAAGGTAGCTAACTTGGGACTGGTTAAAACCCCAGGTGCTGTCCTCTCACCTTCCTCTCCACGTTTACCTATATAATTCTCAACCGTGTTTGTCTTTCTTTGCATTTTTGAAATAACACCAACTGCATGTATCTTTCCCTTCTGTTTTGGTAATCTTTTTGTTTTCTGGTTTATGCTCAGAGCAGCAACTGCCGTGTCTGCACGCATTCGCACACACAGACGCTGCCAGAGGCATTTCATGAACATCAGAGCATCAAGAAAGCTATCTATGCCCATCTTGGTGTCAGTCTCTCAGCTCAGACACACACTCTAAAACACATGTGCACATCAAGCATGGCTGGACTTGCAGCTGAAATGCCACAAAGCAGCAAACATCTTAATGAATGTGTATCAGTAAACTGCAGTTTTCATTTGGTAGTAGTTTTGCCTTGAAGGGCTTTGATGTCTTTTGAGGTTTTTTTGTCATGCTCTAATCATAAATTCATTTAATGTTTCCTTGGAAGCCTACTTTCACAAGTTTATTATTACTTGTGTGAATGCCCATGATTAAAATCGATGGCAAACTTATTCAATAATATAATCTACAATTTTTCCTTCAAAACATCAGCTTGTATTTCAAAGCGTAGAACAATAATTTCTTATGAATGTGGAAAAAGTCTAATTTCACCCTGACTGACAGTCCATAAAAGTTCCATGATATCTAGTAACTCTTCTCTTAATCTCATTTTTCAAAGTAATCTGCACAAAAACCTGACAGAACAATTAGATTAACGTTCACTGCAAAAAGGCATTTGTTTTATGAGCATTTATGAAGGGAATCTAATTTTAGATTTGACAAAATAATCATGCTAAAATGAGAGAAAAGAGATAACAATATACAGTACAGGCCAGTAGTTTGGACAAACGTTCTCATTCAGTGCATTGTCTTATTTTCATGACTATTTACATTGTAGATTTACACTGAAGGCATCAAAACTATGAATGAGCACATGGAATTAGTAGTACTTTTACAAAAAAGTGTGAAATAACCTGGCCTCCAAAGTCACCAGACCTGAACCCAATCGAGATGATTTGGGGTGAGCTGAACCGCAGAGTGAAGGCAAAAGGGCCAACAAGTACTAAGCATCTCTGGGAAATCCTTCAAGACTGTTGGAAAACCATTTCAGGTGACTACCTCTAGAAGCTCAAGAGAATGCAAAGCAGTAATCAGAGCAAAGGGTGGCTACTTTGAGGAATCTAAAATATAATACATGTATTCAGTTATTTCACCCTTTTTGCTTAAGTACATACAGTAATTCCATACATCACGTGTTCATAGTTTTGATGCCCTTAATTGAGAATCTACAATGTAGTAATGAAAATAAGAAAATGCATTGAATGAGAAGGAGTGTCCAAACTTTTGGTCTGTACTGTATAGATTACATTATTAAGTACACAAAACAACTACATCAGAATTGATAAGATAAATATGTGATTAGAATGTTTCCTTTTTTACTCCCATCAATAAATGCAATAAAAGTCAAAACTCCCAAATTTTTTGTTCTATAAATGTAATTAAAAAAGATGTTTACTTTAGTGTCTCATAAATATCTGGTACACTTTGGAAAGACCTGCCAACAGTGAATATATATGTATTTTTTAAATCACTACTATTGTATCTGTCGAACTCTATAACAGCAGCTCAAACATAAAGGAAACTGGAAATTGGTATCCATTAGGAAAAGCTTGATCAGTGCATCTGTAACTTTTACTGAATAAACTGCAGTGTAAATTAGATTAAGTTAAATGAAACACTTTTTTAAATCTTAATCCCAGACATTTCAAGGATATTGACAGCAGTAAAATCAAATTACACTGCCTCTCTATAGCTCCAGTTATTAGTTTACTACTCTTCCTAAATGCAGTAAATGAAAGAGCTATTTTGAAATGTAGGTGCATATAAACAAAGAAAGCCTGACTTACTTTGTGAGCGTCGCTCAGCGGCTGACAACGCTGTGCAGAGAGCGGCTGCAGACCTGCACGCTTGCAGAGAATCACTGCGCTGACTGTAGCAGCTACAGCGCTCCTGGTTATGATCCCGCTGCAGCTGTCTGTTTGAGTAGCCTACTCTCGACACCACTGCATGAAGTCTGCAGAGAGAACCAATCAGGAGACAGTTCAGTTTCCTTCCTCCTGTATGGAGAACATAAAGTTTGCCCAATCTGCCTGCCTGCACAGACCAATAAAATAAGATGGCTCGTATGCCGTTTAGATGATGCAGTAGGGGAGGGGCGAGCGGGAAATACGACCGCTTATATGGAATTTATAAAAAAATTGAATCTAGCAAATGTCACAATGACAAAAGTAAATTCCGAAACAGCTTTATAAGTCTTATTTTTGTTAATTAAATATTAAGAGCTTTTCTAATCAATGTGCCCAAAAGTTAAAAAGCAACTGCCCACAGGACAAAAAAAAAAAACATGTTGGGTGAAAATAATAAAATTATGGAAATAATTTGCACCAATAAATAATGATTTTAAAATTACTTTAGTTTTTTTAATATTAAACTCTTTTTGATGATCTGAAACTTTTAAGTTTGACAACAAAACACAAACCTAAGCAACCTATAATGGGGTAATAACTGTTTTACAGCACTGTATCCATTAAAATGTGATTACTTATCTTTGTATGCAATATGCAATAAGTATCTTGCAAACCTGTCCTTGTCTTGGAGTTGAGGCTCATGTCCAGCAGGGGGCACTGAGAAGTCCCAAAGTTTATACATATCTTGAGCCAGCCAAGTGTGTGTATACATTGCTATAAGCAGCTTGGCATGGCAATAAAAGCAAATTACTCCAATCACAAACACGTATTTCTATGTAATATTTACACCGTGTTGCTCATCATGTTTTTTTGAAACAATAACAATAAAACTGAAGTTTTGCATGCTTTAAAATAAAAGCAGAAAATCAAAGCGTATTGTTAAAAAGACACGCAAAGGGAAATGTTCCATCCTGATAGCAAAAAAGGGAAGAAATATTAGTTAAAAATGAAACTATAAGCTATACAAACACACTGTTATTTCCTCTGCTGCTGAAGAGGCACATACAAACCAGTTTGACTCGAATCAGACTGTCTTGGATTGTACATCAAAATAAATGCAATTTCTAAACTACTTTTATCAAATCATGTCCCTTCTCTCAAAAAGCAACAAAATAAAGATCCCAGAATCAAACTATTAAACTAAGCAAGTCATATACGTGCACAGGTAAAACGTGTCATTTTCTTTTAAGCGTGTTTATTTCACTTGTGCGTGTATCAAATCAAATCAAACTTTATTTGTATAGCGCTTTTCATACAAAATAGCATTTCAAAGTGCTTTACAGATTAAAATGATCCCATATACAACCCCCTTCCTCGACCCAGAATATATTCAATATTCAAGTCCACATCTGGCAAAATACATATTGTCTACAGACACTTTTGCTCAACTCCTGCCCCCTAAAACAAATAAACTGGTTTCGCCGTGAACACAATGTATTTATTTATTTCTTTAGACAGTGGTTCCAAAAATGACCTGTTTCTATGTGTGGAGAACAATTTAAAGGTTCTCATCCAACTTTTGCTGCTAATTGAAGACTAATCGGACAGTAAATGGTTTTCTAGCAAGTTTTCTGTGCTGACTACTGTCAATCAGTGCCTGAGCTTTCAGCTTGAAGTGTATAAGAGCTTTGGTTGTTGTTGTCTTAAGGTTGGAAGTCAAACTTGTTTTTTCTGGATCAATATCTTACTACCATGAAGTTCCCATTGCCATCCATGATGAAGAATTTTCCTAATAGCCAGGTGTCATGACTGACCATTTTTTGTCTTGGAAAAATCCTCAGGAAGCTGCTCTGCAAAAACAAAAAGAAAAGAATATATTTCATTTGATGTCTGAGGTCCTTCAGATCAAGTAAAGGAGTTCTTCTCGTGTTTTATACTCCATAATGAGTGTTTTACCAGTATTTAGAAATCACATTGGATAAAGGTCAGCGCACAGTTGAGAAATTAATTCCGCTTAATCAAATAGAAGTCTGCTCTAATCTGTCAGTCAATGCTGTAGCCCATCCTTAAATGAGGATTTGATGAGATTAGCTAAGAACTTGTGCCCTGACCCTGACCATGTCCTGAATCATGCATACACACTGCTCCCATCTGGTTGAAGACACAAGGTTCCTCAGTTTGATAAGAATAAACTAAAACACCTGATAGTATGACATGTGTTCTTATGTCGTACTAGTTGAGGTGTGTAGAGTGACCTAAACTTCCGTTCAAATAAGAGTAGTGCCTCTTCAGTAGGTTTGGCCTTGAGTAAACGTTAGAAGGTATTTGATAAAAATGGCTATTTACACACTGAAAAAATGTTTAATGATGACATCTGATTTAATATGTGTCCGACAGTATTTATTTCCCCTGTTTTAGCTTCCCTTAACTGGTTCCCTGTTAAATCTAGTTTATAATTTAGGATCCTCCTTCTTACATATGAAAATTAAAACAGAATCAACAAGAGAAAGCCTAAACAAACATTTATAAAACAAACGATAGCATTTAATTAAAAACAACAATTTAGTAATAATAGTATTGGCAATAATAGTATCAGTTACACTTAAGCAAGTCTAAATAGGTATGTTTTTATTTTAGATTTAAAAGAGTTCAGTGTCTCTGCAGTTTTGCCTTCGTCTGGGAGTTTGTTCCAGATATGGGGAGCATAGAAACTAGAGCTGCTTCCCCATGCTTGGTTCTGGTTCTAGGGAAGATCAGTAAACTAGAGCTGGAGAACCTGAGTGACCTGGAAGGTTTGTACCGCGATAGCAGATCTCCAATGTACTCTGGTGCTAACCTATTCAATAATTTATTGACTAATAAAAGCACTTTGAAGTCTGTTCTCTGAGGTACAGGGAGCCAATTTAAAGACTTTAGAACTGGGGTAATGTGTTTTACTTTCTTGGTTCTAGTCAGAACACGAGCAGCCGCGTTCTGGATCAGCCGAAGCTATCTGATTGATTTTTTAGGCAGACCTGTGAAGATACTGTTACAGTAATAAAGGCGGCAAGAAATAAATGGACGGATGAGTTTTTCTAGGTCTCCTTGTGTCATCAGTCCTTTAATCCTAGAAATGTTCCTCAGGTGATAGAAGGCTGACCTTATTATTGCCCCTACACCTAGATTTCTGGCCTGGCCAGTAGTTTCTAGTTGGACCAACTGAAGTTGTGTACTGATATTTAATCAATCTTTTTGGGGTCCGAAGAGAAGTACTTCATTTTTGATTTTGTTCAGTTGGAGGAAATTATGGGACATCCAGCTGTTAATTTGCTCAATGCATTTATTGAGGATATGGACGGGTTCAACATCACCTGGTGACACTGAGATATAAAGTTGAGTGTTGTCAGCATAATTGTGGTAGTTGATATTATTTGTTGTCATAATCTGACTTAATGGGATCATGTAAATGCTAAATAGGAGGAGCCATCATACAGCAGAGATCTGATTATTCCATATGTTCCTGACAGAAAGGGTTGGGCTGGTGTTGAAATTCAGCTAATTAACTAATTAACCGAACGGTCATGTTTTCTGGACTATGAGAGGAAGACAGAGTACCCCAATGGAACCCACACATCCACAGGGAGAACATGAAAGCTCAATGCAGAAAGATTCAATCCCAGGACCTTCTTGTTGCAAGGCAGCAGCACCACCAGCTGCAACTAAAATCATTTCTATAATATTTCTGATTTTTCATGTTGTGGTTTTACTTGTCACCATGAAGACCAAAAATTAAAGTTTTAAACAGCAACAACAAAGCCCAATATTTTGCCCATGAATGCACAAAGGGCTGTTCACTACTAGGACATATTGTAAATGAGATTCCTATATGGAATGCTGAAGCAAGGTTAAGAATAGCTATCAGAAGAAAACGAGATGCATTAAACATTCTAAACATAAAAATAACGTATTCATATAAAACCACACAAAATTAATTCGGTCTTTAAATAGTTAAAAAATATAACAACAACCTCACAAATAGTTCGATGATGACGCTAAGTAACCAATCAAACGGTCGAGCGCAAATTAGCAACCTGAAGAGCCAATCAGAATTAAGTGTGGGCGGGAGCTTTGTTGTTACGGACGGTTCCTTTCCTGTTTTGCAGCATGAAATCAATAAACTGTAGCAGTCGCTCAATAAGGAAGAGACGAAAAGCTGGGAGCCTAACATTTACGTAGGTACTTTAGTTAATAATCCGTCTTTTATTGAATGTGAAAGACAGTTTAAAAAGGCCCGAACTGGACAAAAAGGTGTGATGTAAATGAATTTATCTTAAAAAAACCGGAGCTGCTGCTGCTGCTCACAAGACTGCAGCATGTGATATCGATTAGTAAAAAAGGAGTACAGCAAGCAGGACAACCGATGCTTTCTTTTAGCCTCTGGGAAATATTCAAGCTCTACAGCAAATGAGGTGAAGTTGCTTTTGGTTTTAACACCGCCAAACTTTACAGGAGGCTACCATTAGTTTCGATATTGCCATCGATAATGATGAACACCTAGAGTTAAGGTTCGGATTAAAATTAGTTTCTGTAAATAATTGTTATTATTTGTTGTTTATACAAATGGGATTGGGAAAAAGGGGTTTTTATTATTTTATTTGTGGCAATTGGGATAATTATGAGCCCTAGTTAAAAATTGTATTTACAGTAGACAATAGAGACTCTGAAAACACAATCTGAGTCGTACAAATGTATTCAATGCAGAAAACTCTAAAGAAACTGTAATTATTCCCTTTCTGGTAATCTTGACTGAATGAGGTCCAGCTCTAAAACCTTACACTGATTCAATTTAGCACTATATATTGCATATATTATATTTCAATGTATATGTTTCATTTTTGTAAAAAACTTGATCATTTTAGAGATTTTCCTGTTTATATAAATGAAAAAAAAAAAACATAGAAAAGTCATCGGGCTGATTTATTCCTTATTTTGACCTTTTTAATTACTCTTAAAAATAAAATTGGCCTGCAGGTAATCTGATTGAGGTAACAGTTTTGCCTCCAAAAGAAAATAATTATCCCTATTTATGCATCAAAGAATTTGTCTTTAATCTGTGTCTTATTTGATTCAAATTAAAACAATGCGTCAAATGCATATTGTTGGCTGAGGTGGTTATAGATTACAAATATTCGTGAGTTTTTAGTTTTGGTACATTTAACGAATTGAATATTCCAGAAATGCAAATGAAAAAAATGCCTGTTTTGTGTCGGTTTTTTACAGTATGTGCTCAGTAACTATGATTGGGTACCTGTTTTTAACTGTAAAACTTAGTGATCAACTTTCAGAGGATTTCACTTTTATCAGATATATAGGTGATTATGGGTATTTCCCCACTGATTTTGAATGAAATTTAAAAGCATGTTGTTGGCATTCAAGGGAATCCAGACCTAAGTATCTATCTAACTCGATCTTTGCATGGTATTATAAGCATTTTTTTTATTTTTTATTTTATTTTATTTTTTTGCTGATTAAGAGGTTTTAAATTGGACCAGGAGAGCACAACATATTTTTAGAATTTACAGGTTGCCATTTCCCTGGTTTAGAAGGCTGATATATCAAAGGGAAATTTTTTACAAGTTTTCCATATATCACAAATAGTTTTTATTGTATTTTTTTTTTTTTGTATTGTATGAAAATTCACTACGCTTTTGACCCTGTGATAGGTTTATGGAATTGGAAGCTGTGAATATAAATCCAATTTATATGTCCAATTTAAATCCAATTCATATGTCCAAAATGCATTTTTCTTTGTCATATTACCGCTCTTCATACGGGACACTTTAATTCTGAAAAATCTCTAATCTCTCTAATCATTGTTATTTTAGTCAATATTGTTACCTCATTAATTTAAACAATTATTATTTTGGAGAAAGTTGCATTTTTGTGTTTATAGAGCAAAATCTAAGTTTATCTGCAAAGCAGAAATAGTTTTTTGCATTTTTTTAAATTAAATAGTTTCTGTGATGATTTTAAGTCATAATTGGCAAGCATTATCTGCATGTCACTTTATATTTGGTCATTTGTTGCACATATGAAACTAGAATTACCAACACATCCTCCCACCAATTATTAACAACTAAGTGAGGATATCCTATTAAGCCCCGTTTGAACAGGATGATTGGATTAACCTTAAACCATACTCTGTTTTTTGCAGCAGTATTCCAATGGATGAAGCCTCCTGATGAAGGATGCCACCAAACTGATTGGAAAGAACAGCAATTGAGATTTGAACTAACATCTTGGGGCTTAATCATTTTCCCAAAACTAGAACCAAACATGGTGCATGTCTACAACTGTCATCCTTTTGCCTCACAGCAGATTGTTCAGGTAAGTGGAGCAAATTGAGCCAGGTTAAGTATGTATAAAAACAAATTGGCAGGGGTTGCAGTTTTCCCATGTTGTTTGCTCTCTGTGGCTCAGGTAGAGCAGGAACCTGGACTCGTGTGCTGTGGAGGCGGAGCGCTGTTTGTGGTGACAACCGGAGGATGCAAGGTACGTTTAAAATGATACTCAGATTTATTCTTTTTGTATTTGTGACATTGTTTAAAAAAAAGCTAAGACAAAGCAGAAGTCAGGAGTAAAACGGTGAGTGGTGATTAGGTCAATATATGGATGAAATTTGCTTATTATTTGACCTGTATGTTGCTATTTTTCAAATTTTACAGTATCATACAATGGCTTATTCTAAGACATTTGAAATCCCTCTATAAAGGTTTAGATTAAGTTGTGAATATATTCCTCAATTATACCCCATTTCCACTTGGGCCAGTACGGTACAGTACAGAACAAAATCAGAGATTAAATTGTTAAGCCATATCGCCCAGCTCTACCTCCAAGTTTCTCTGTAAATATTCACTCTCTATTCTGAACCTTTAATCCTGTAAAATAAGAGTGTTTTGGCCCTTGTTTAATAATGTTAGTCAGGGGAATCATATTTTGACAAAAAAATAAACGGAAGAAATACTGCATTGAACAATCTCAAATTAAAAGTATTGCTCTGCCATTAAAATATTATTTTTGCCTTAATTTATTGAAATGAAAAACATGAAACAAACCTAAAGCAATTTAAAAATAAAATATAAATAAGAATTTTTGAACAAGTCCTTTTTTCTGAAACCAGGAAGAATGTCTGAACCTGAACCTACTGTGAAAAAAACTTTAAGCACTGCAGCAGCAGGACGTGAACCTGGACCTACCAAACAGGAGTCACCAACACTAACCATGAGCCAACATGGCAACATGATGGACCGCACAGATTCAAAAATATTTATACTTACAAGACCCCCACGTTATTTAAAACTTATGTAATTCGCAACTCACACTGATTTCTTTTTAATTTTAGGCTGCTTGCAGTTAACTGCAGTGTGCTGCTTATTTGAAACTTTAAACTATAGCTTATTCTGAGACACACAAACAACTCCAGACCAATCAGCAGATACCGCTGCTGCGTAGGAGTGAGAGGGATATCATGTTACCGAACCAATCAGTCCATAGGTGGGCGTTTTGGGTCGCTTTAGAACGCTTGGAACCAAGGCAGAGGTAGTCCGAAAAAATGAGGTTGACTAGGGTCAGCTCGGAACGCACACAGGTAATGGAAACACGGCAAAGCGTCCCGTTCCGTACCGTACTGGCACTTGTGGAAATGGGGCATTATAGAGAGACTTGGCTGCACTTCAGTAGGATGCTTTATCTGAAAATGAATGCATTTAAATATTTGGAGAACATCCTCATCTCCATATTCATCTGTATGTCTTTTTAAAAACTGAACCCAGGTGGAGGCGTACAGTCTGGAAATAGAGGGCTGCCCTCTCATTTGCCGCTTCGCCACCATGGGTACAGTGAGGAGAATCCAGCACAGCACCATAGGTACGGAAAGACACTTTATATTCTTCTCCTGCAGTCGCTCTGAAAAGCCACCCAGTTTAACTTTTACTTCCTTTGTTTAAGTAATTATTTCTTGCTTCTAACGTCTATGAACCTATACACTGTTACATAAGTAAACAGCCACGTTTCTTCTGATTACAATTATGTCAGCCAATCGAGGATAAAATTATATCTGTTGGCGCAGTGAGCACTTTTGCGTTGGTAAATTTCTGATAATTGACACCTCAAATAGCCAACGAAGTGCTGTAATTGCAGATATATTACATGCCTAGGTTACCTAAGCTTTTTCAAGCGTAACTCGTAAGTGTGAAATGGCGTATTCTGAAAGTCATGTAAGATATTTACGCACAGAGTGCACGAGTATTATATGGCTTCAGAAACGTGTCTAAACATCCATATTCTGTCAAAATACAATTTGGATGGAAGCGGTGGATGTTTACATGAAAGGGAGAAACGAATGATTCTGACCATGTTTTTTTAATGCAGTGGAGACTAATGCATGTAAACATACAGGGCGCAGGTGGTATAATTTTTGGGTAACTTTGTCCTGTACTTTGAAAAAATATGTGTAAAATAGGGCTGGACGATATAGAAAAAAAGCATATCGATAAAAAAATAGTCATATTGATCGATATCGATAATTATCGATTAAAAAAAGTCACACAATGTAAAAAATATATTTTAAGTGCCTCCTCAGTCATTTTGTTATTCTTCAATGAACTAATTTTAACTAAGAATTAAATAAAATTTTCAAACACTTATATTTATCATAAGTAAGTTTGTAAGACGCAGAAACAAACCAAGAGACCTGAGTAACATCAGTAAATACAAAGAGAAGTAATATTATTAAACATTATATTATATTTATTTTTAATCATGTTAGTAATTTAAATTAAAGGCTTATTTTCATGCTTTTTAATCTTTGAAACATTTTTTGACACTTTATGATATTAATGGCTGAAAACCTTGGTTTAGTTTGTCAATGAAGCTGACCGTTTGGTGTGGACACAGCGTTAATGGTTGGTAGGGGCTCAAATACTTATTTCACTCAATGAAATGAAAATTAGTTTTTATCTTTTATTTAAAGTTATTTTTATAGTTTTCCTTTTGATGTGGTATCTGTCGCTGTTAAAGAACTTTAATTTGAATTTGGGTATGCATTTTTTAAAATGTAGGGCAGAAAATGCAAGAGAGTTGAGGGTTTTTTCCAGTTTTCAAATCTTTTTGCAGTTTCCTATCAACTTGGTATTACTATACATAAATGTGCTTTGAACCAAACTTTGTATAACGACTCTGGCTCCATGTTTTGTTGTCCTTCCTGAAGGTGAAGCAACTTTTGAAGCATCTAAAACAAACAGCGGTTGCTGCTGAATAATAATGAACCCTCAGCATGATGCTGCTTGCATTGTGTTTCACTGTGGCAATGGGATATCCAAAGGATATCATTGTAGGCCAAAAATTGGGATATAATCTGTCCAGAGTACAGTTTTTCCACATGTTTTATATTTGCAGCTCATAGTGGTCAATGGTTATTGCTGTGGGCTTTCACTATTAAACTTTCTGGTTCAAAACCCTGCAGGGGCTTTTTCTTTGTGGAGTTTCCATGTTCTCTCCATGCATGGATTGTTTCCCTAAAGGTGAACTCCTTCCCCCTGAGAGTCCCAAAAAATGGCTTCGTAATTGGTCTTTCTAAAATGACCTCCGGCATACGGGCTTGCATGCAGGGTTGTTTGTCCATGCATGAACACACGAGCTGTCCAGGCTGTACCTTGCCTCTTATCCAATGATGACTAAACTTAGAAACCAGCAGCCCTGTCACAGTTTTGTATGCACAGGCAGGTATAGACAGTAGATTGGTGCCGTCTCTCTTACACTGCTTGCACCAACCTTGCAGTGGGACTTCTTACTATCATCGCATGATGAATTGAGCAGAGCTCTTTGAAATGCCCTTCTTATTTTTGTGTACAACTTTGTCCCAGACCTGTGTGGACTCATTTGATCTTCATCATGTTTACCAATGTTCTTTCTGTTGTTGAGATTAATTTTTCCCTCCAACGAACAGAATTTACAGCATTCCCTGGCATTCATAGTAATTGGGACAACAGGCCCTGATGTCACAAAAGGTTCTATACAGAAGTGACCATATTGGGAAAACGGTTCTTCTGTACAGGCTTGACACCGAGGAGGCACTATTCACGAGTAGATTTCTCCCTTCTGGTCTTCTGGACGGGAAAGAGGACTTTATGCAACCTTCGAAGTGCAAGCACAAATAGCTTTAAGGTTTCCTGTTTGAGTAGCCAGAGATCTTCTTTAACGGCCATTACTGCAGTCAGTGATATTTGTTAAAATTAGAACGATTTAAATTTCATTTTAAAGAGTTGGTTTGAAGTCTTTTTGAATGCTAAACTCACTCTTGGCTGAAGAACTATTGATTGCACACTTTGAGTATTTTGCTATGCATTTAAATGGTTCAATCTAGCGTAATGTTGGGACTCTCTCTCTGTTTTCTCTCCCCCACTCTATATTTCTCTTCCTCTCTTCTACACACAATTTCTGGACTTTACCTTCTTAAAGCTAAGCATTAGCATCCCACTTTTTCCTGTGTAAAGAACCAGTCTCTCCCCTCATTTAGCCTTGGCAGCACACACACATCCTTCTCTTTCTCATCATTACATGCTGAAATTGTTACATTCTTGTGTTCTGATGTTTGTTATTCCCATTTCCCTCATTAATTATTGTCTGTCCCGATCAACATTTTAGGCCTCCGATCCCGACCCAATCTTTTAACCTCAATTCCGATCCGATTTCGAGTCCCGATCTGATATTTTGCCCTTAGTATTGAAATGTGTAAAATTGAAATGTACAGTATTTTTTAGCAAGTAACTCGACTGAACTTTTTATAAGACTAATTTCATTTACAGCATTTACATGATTATAAATCCAATGAAATTAAGAGAATTAAAGATCTCTTTCAGTTTAATATTTCATACAAAAGTAAAAAGTAAAACACTTACACTTGGTGCATAATAATTAAAAAAGTATTTCCGGCAGGCTATATGCTGGCGTGTGCAAAGCTGCCTTCCACTTTCATGGGATCGCATTCACATATTTCTGAGTTAGAAACCAGTTAGAAAAAACCACACTGTTCTAGGTTTGTACGTTGCAATATTTTTATTGGTGTTTTTACTATAACCTAAATTACCCTATGCTCCTGAAGTCAGCATAGATTTCCGAAAGTATTTGACAGCGCCATAGCATCTGCCTTTCTTTTTCTCTCCCACTGCAGGAGCTAATTAGAAGTTTTTGTTATTTATTTCCGTTTATTGTTGCGTGTAAAAGCCAGAAGGTGTATGTAAGTATGGTTAAGCATTGTCGTTGATGTTTACTCATGTTAGAACTGTTTAATCTGCTATGCTGATTTGTGGTAATCAAGAGTACTTGTTTGCATCTGACAGAAGTTTAATTATTGCACAATCACAGTCAAACATAACTAGGAGGTACTTTTGTTAAATCGGTGTAATTTATCAGCTAATATAGATGATCTCCAATCTCTGAAATATATGAAAATATCGTTCTGATCCGATCTCGAGATCGGAACATCACTACTTCGTAATTAAGTTTGCATGTTGGGAGTGTATGTATAGAACGTATTGACTGATTTGACTGTAACGTTGATCTATTTTATTAATAATTTATCATACTTTGCAGAGAAGTTGTTTGTGCCTTTTCTAGTCCGTGTGTGCAATTCTGTCAATTGAAAAAGAATTATGGAAGTGTTTCCTTGTGCAATGCTTTATGTGAGCTTATCATATTATATAAATGTGCTATATAGTGCGTTCCACTTTGTTGGGTTAAAGTGACAAAACAGTGGAATGCTGAGTGAGTGCAAATACATTTTGAGGGAACTGTACAACCCTCCATCCCTTCGTTATGCAGCCATTCTTTCTTCTTTCTCCCTCCATGTTTTCACAAGGCAGCTCATTTAAGACAGAGAGAAAATGCCATATAACTGAATCATTTATAAACGTGGCTGTAATTGTCTCTTTCTTCAGGAGACTACTTGGTAACCATAGAGGAGAAGAATGGCGCCACCTATCTGAGAGTGTATACAAACTGGCGGTACCAGGTATGCTGTAAAAAGGACATTTAACAGCTTTTGTACTTTTTCATTAAATGTCTTGTGAAACTTTAATAATATTTTCCCCAATATTACATCTTTATTATAAGGTGAACTGGGCAATAACCAATACGTTTAAGTTGTTCTCTTCTAGGATTTTAAAAAGTTTGCCACACAATGAAGTCAGAAGTTCCTTTTAAATTGGCAAGTTAAAAGTTAGAATCCCATCACTCTTTACAATCAATCATAATATCTAAATAATGAATGGATACTGGTTAATATAATTAAGCCTTGCTGTATAAGTTTGAGGTATAAAATAATTCAATAACTGTGAGAATATTCATTCATTCCTGGATGGATTTCTAGTCCATCTCAGGGACAAACAACCATTCATGTACAATTTAAGATGTATCAGTTTTTAGTCTGTTTTATTAGATTTTTCTTTGTTTCTGTTCAGGCAGAGGAGAAGGCCCGTGTTGGGGTGCGTTTATTGGGCCACTTACTTCGTGGAGCATCTGCTCGGGGCGGAGTTCAGATGGAGATCATTGAGATCCCCATGTCCCAGCATCCCATCGCCCTGGCATGCTGCTCAGTGACTGGAAACCTCCTGGTGGGCTGTGAGAACACTCTAGTTCTTTTTACTCTGAGGAGACACACCCAGCAGAACCTGGTGAGAATCCTGACCTTAGACCTCTGTCATTGGCATTGTTTCCTGCCTCTTCAAGAGCCCAGTTTCAACCTATAGCTCAGCTCAAACAAATTTATGGTGTAACTGGGATCTAAACATTCCATCTCTTGAATACAGGCAAGTGAGAACCAGCAGAACCTTCAGAGCTCCTGGTCGAACACAGAGCAGAGCTGCAGTCATAGTCGAGGTAATTTAAAGTGTGAACGTTTCAAAACCTAAAGTAGAAGAAAATACTGGAGCCATCTCTCATTTGTAAGAGTTGTCATATTTCTCCTTAATCCCTTCAGACCATTGTTTTTCCCTAGTGAGCCAAAACATTGCTATTTGGGAATAGTCGAAGATTTGGTGCATTAATGGGCGGAGCCTGATTCAACCACCAATCTCAGGGTTGAATCTTTGCAGATGAAATGAGCATAATTCCATTTTAGCATTATGGGAATGCTCAGTGTCTAATTGCACAAAAAAATCTTTATGTACAGGCTAATAAATTGACAGACCTATTAAGTTGATTGTAAATAAAAGATAATCCAAGAGTTTCATTCACATTGTGACCATACAAAGTCACTGTAAAGAGGATTGCAGTTGCAATACTCTCTTACTTTGAAACACTGATCCATAAAGAGGCACTTTCCTCAGAAACTCCTGTGTGAGTAGGAAGATATGCACGACATGCAACTATCAGGGCAGACAAGTGATGTTTGTGCACTGCTGTCTTGAAGATCGTGCACAGACAATTCCCGCCAAACACGGACAACAACATAAAGGATAACTAAAGAACATGACAGTATTTGTAACACAAAATATAATGTAAAACGGAGAGCTTCTACAATTAACACAAACACATTACCCATAAGTCTCTGTGGTATACAACCGTCCCCTGCACATAAATTAGGTGTTGGATAATTGAGCCGAACTCCAGATTTCCACTAGAATGGACATTGAACTCTGAAAAAATCCTACAATTATTGATAGAAAATATTTTAAAAAAAATTCTGAATGCTATCAATAGAAAATACATGAAATTATGTTGAGACATTTTTTTTAAATCCACCATGAATACATTTATTTCTACACTTACTCCTGTTCTCTGGTTTGGAACCATACTTATCTTGTTGGATGCCCTAAACTCATTCATATGTAGTTAAGAGTCTGAAACTCGTTAAGTTTGTAATAATCATAATTTATATGACAAATTATCTAAAAGAAATTCCTGTCCATTCCAGAGGATTTGTAGAAAATTGAGAGGGAATAAACAGTTTCTAAAGGAGTAAAGGTCTAGTTCACCGTTTTCCTTGTTTTCTGTTTGCTGCGGTCCCTCAAATGACTTTTGAAAAATTATTATTATTAATTTGTTTTTTTTCCTCGCAGGTCGGACTTCTGTTCCAAATCAGGATATTTCTGTCTTGGACTTTGAACGTTCAGTCATCCTGCATTTCTCAAAGATTACACTTAAGCAGGTACCTAATGATATTTTTAATTACTTCTAATAGTTTGAACTTGAGCCAATTTTAGTAGTTTCCATTGTTATAAACCTAACAGATTTCACTCATAACATTACATATTTCAGTAATTAGACATTGTAATTATTTTTTCTGTGGGGTACTTTATTGTATATTCTACAAAAAAGGAACCGATATTCTTAATCCTTCTTAAGGGTAGGCATTTATAGAAAAAAACAATAACTAATGTCCAGCTTGCTTTACTTTATTGTTGCACTTCTGCCCTCTGTTTTGGCTTTAGGTGGCGCTGTGTGGACGTTATGTGGCAATCCAGGCAGAGCTTGAAGTTCTGGTTCTGAAAATAGACGCAACGACTGAATCCACAGCCAGAGAAGAACTGTCAGACTCCTTTAAGAGTGGTAAAAAAAGAAATCACTTCTCTTGTCAACCATCTTCTCCTGCTGTACAAACTGGTGGAGGTTTCATGTCTAGCCTGTAGAGGAGTCTAAATGTAGAATAAAACTGAATGGTGCAATCTTTCAGCAGTGAGGTTTGATTTTTATTATAACTTCAGCTGTTTTATGAAAGCATCAGAGGATTGTTAGAGAACAAACAGCATCATGAAGACCAGGGAAAAAAGCAGAGAGTTTAGGGAGAAGCTTAAAGCGGAATTAGGTTAGAGAAAACGTACTAAACTTTAAATATCTTTGATGGGAATATATTTTTTAGTTATTAGAATATATTACT
The DNA here is from genome assembly GCA_028564705.1 of Apricaphanius iberus. NCBI lineage: Eukaryota > Metazoa > Chordata > Actinopteri > Cyprinodontiformes > Aphaniidae > Apricaphanius > Apricaphanius iberus. The sequence continues at coordinate 929,554 of JAPXFQ010002662.1, read as the reverse complement.
TCATTACCAGGGATGCAGCAATACTGGTATTGGGTATCAGGGCCATTACCGTACTAATGTATTCATATCAGTATTGGTCAGTTAACCTATACTATGAACCTATACGTAAAATGTGGAAACTCATCAAATAATTTCACAGAAAGATATTTTTCACTTGAATTTTAGTTTTGTGGTCATTTTTAATAATGTTTTATTTTTTATCTAGTTCATTGTGACTTGTTCGTTGTGACTAATCCTGAAAAGGTGGCAGATGTAGAAACACCATGCCCTGTGTTTTTCTGTGTTCAGCAGATTACCCAGAAGACCCGAGTGATTTCCTGCTCATTCCAAAACACCAGGAGCTGCTTGGTGATCGAGCCAGAGAATGTGACATCCCTGTCGACGTCGAACAGACCGGACTGGAGGATGGGAGACGTTACACACTGTCCCACGTTCTTTTTAGGTGTGTGGGTGTTATTTGGTTTAGAAATACTTGCGATTATGTTTCAGTATAGTGACCTGAGTTCATATTGAATCCCTCCTCCAGACGCTTTACTCCAGAGTTCTTTCAAGGCTGCAGCGTGGAGGAGATGCAGCTCCACTCTCTGCAGCTCTACCCGATGTTCACCAGTAAGTAGCTGCAAGGTGGACACATCCCATCGCCTATTCAGTTAGAATAAAATATTTTTGTATTAAAAATACATCAAACCTGGGCAATTTAAACAAGTTTGATTTAAAACTAGGTGTAATGATCTTTAAAAACTTAATTCAGTCCAGATTTCTAATCAGTTACGCAATAATTGCAATCACAGGAAGGAATATGTAATCGCCTGTAATCGTTTTCTTGTCTCTAGGTAACCAGCCATTGTCTGTGGACAAACCGGCCTGCATGTTCTGCTTCTTTTCTCTTCCCACCGCTGGATACCTGTACAGTCTGAGGGGTGGAGTAGAGCTCCTATCTGCCTATCAGTATCCAGAGAAGGTGCTTCAGGCGGTGCTAACAAATCACCTGTTGCATGTCATAACAAGGTCCGTTTGCAGCCCTAAATCAGTAAAGTGAAAGTATTTACTTAATGTCTTATGATTATATGTATGTATGAATGTATATATATAATATATATAATTTCCATTTTAATTGTCTGTCTTACTGTCCTTTTAATGCTGCTCCTGAGTGCATCTGTGTGTGTTCATGCTTCAACTTGTGGGGATGGGGGGCTGATATATGTAGGGCAATTTTTATTCTGCAAAGCACTTTGAACTGTCTCTTTTGTATGAAAAGCACTTTATAGCACTTTAAAGCACTTTATAACCAACTAATCAGTTTATAACTTAAGTTTGATTGATAGATTGATTTGCATTACTTTTATTGCATCTGTTAAGCCTTTTTTCCCGAATATAAACACTTGCTTCTGTGTTTTGTCTGGCAGAAATGCCCTGCAGTCTTTTACAGTGCGTTGTGCAGCAGTAGCAGCCAGGGTTGAAGATCCCTACATTGATACCACCATGAAGGTTTGAGTCCAGTCCTTTATTTAGTGCATATCATTTTTTGTTAAATGGTCTCCTATGGCACGTTGTGGATGCTACCTTTTCCGTTTTTATTGGACTCATTGACACCTCCTAGTGCCCAAAAGAAGACAGGAGTTTTAATGATTTACCCCAAATCTTTTAATACACTTTAAAAAGACACTTAGTAGTACATTTTTATGCACATCTAAATTGAGGTTTTGGCAAAAATCTTCTTACATGCTTTGCTAGCAGGGGAGCCTGTATCCTAGTTTACTTGTCACTCAGCAAATCGCATTATTGATCGATGAAGTGTGTTCGTCTCCGCAACACTAGGTGGAGACATGCATCCTTTCACATTGAATTTTTCCGCCTTGGTCTAGAGCGCCACACAGATGGTAAACAAATGCTAAAGTTGATGAAGCACATGGAGCGAAAGCAGGATGTGCACAATGAGCAAAGAAATGGACAACAATGCTGCAGAACAGGACATTTTATAAGTACTGTACTGTTTGATTGTGTTACACTCATTGTTTGCGCTCGTTTCAGTGTTATCATTCCCACTTCTGTGGTCTCGTGAATTCCCAAAGGGGGAGAGCCCAGGATGCTAACAGCTTGGCTAAGATGTGTTGGTGTTTACATGCAGATACATTTCTAACCCACTATGTGGGTGCTTTAGTTGGATTCAGAGAAGGTCAGTTTTATTCAACTTCAGCCAGACCAAGGTAAATACATGCATTTGAAAAGTCCAAATTTAGTCAAACTAAAGCAATAGTTTGGTTTTCTCTTATTGTATGTAAACCAGCTGAATTCAGACTTTTGAACTTCATGTATGCACCTCAGTCCAGCTGCAGACGAAACTCAAATTTCTTAGTATTAACTGAGTCAGACTAGGGCAATAACATTTAGAACACACCTTATAAGACCTTATTTGCCATTGTCTAACATTAAATCAGACCAAAAAAAATTTCCGGTGCTGGTTTGTTTGGATAATATTTCTGTTTGCTAAATGCGTACAATAATTCTATAATTTTACCTTTTAGTTTTTATTTTAAATTCAGAATTTGTCATACGTCATTATTCTTATGCATTTGAACAATTTGGAAAATCACAGATTATGACAATGTGATGGATATTTAAGTTTCCGATTGGTCGATTCACAACATTCGGAATTATAGAAGAATAAACAAACAACATCAAACAAGATATCAGGAGAATGTTGGACTGTATCATTGGATGCGATTTCAGATATCTACATTTTACTTAGATATCTTATTTACTTTGATCAGCGTTAATAAAGATTTTTCTCTTTAATTCCTTTCCTGAATTTAAAGTCCATTCAATGAATTTGATTGTATTATGTTCTCTAACTGAAAAAAGTTGAAAGTATAGAACTGACTGAAGATATTGAATTTTTTTTCTTCAAAGGAATAAAACAGAACAAGCAGACATAGCCAGAGTAAAAAAAACAATATAATCACTTGAACAGTCAGTGTTAATGTTTAGAAATTTGTAAATAAAATCCATGGGGCTTTAGGAAACGTGCAGTATGAAAGTACATTTCCTTCAAAATGATATTTGAATTGAAATATAATAAGATAAAAATTTTGACAGGCACGACAATGCCATTATGTTTACATCTACCAGCCAATAGTGGCCACCCCTTGCGGGTTGCCAGATACAGTCTCTATGTTCAAACAATATGGTTGACACAGCTCGACTGGCACTGGACAAAAACGGCCTAGTCGGCAAGTCTAGCAGCTACTTCAGAGCACTGGAGATATTCTGATCTGTTTCAGAAGAGGACTAACTGGAGAAGAGCAGAAACTAGGGTCAATTTAGGTGAAGCCTATACTAGATGGACACACATAAAACATTTCTACAGCATCAAACACACACAGAGATGGCTACTTTCCTCCTAAATCGGTAAGTTAATGTTAGCTGTCAGTTAAGCTCCTCTACGATACATTCCTCCTGGACACAGCTCAGGCTGGTCACTGGGCTTAGCGGCAGCAAACCAGGCAACCAAATGGCTGGAATGGTTTTTCATTGTTGCAACTACAACTTAGACACACTAGATGTCGCTATCGTGTTCATGTTCTATATTGAATCTTTAATTCACTTTAGAGTTTGGATATTTTGACAGACGAGTCTCCCAGCTGTGCATGAATGCAGCTGTTGGGGAAAACCCCTTCTCAATCTTTTAATTATGCTGACTAGTGTTTTATCGAAGTTCAGGAGTTTGGTTTGATTGCAATGTGGACTTCAGCTGTTTTTTCTCTTGTAACAGTGATGTTTCCATTCTGCTTGAAATTGTTTCAGGTGAGTGATCCAGTGCAGAGTGTGTTATAGACCTTATTGTTATTGAAAGATGCTTTTACAGACATCTGGTTGGGTCCTTATTTCTTTTTCTACTGTAGCTGCATAAGAAGCCATACATTTTTTTTAAATAGCAGAGTTTAGTGATAGCTGAGTGTTCTTTTTGTTCTAATTTTGTGTCACTTTTTAAAGTTGCACTTAGGAACGTTGCACTGAACTCTGAGTTCCCCACATAAACATTTTGTATGTGTTCAGATAGAAAACAGCTGGATTTGTTCATTGCACGTTTGTACCGAAAAATCCACAATACATGTACCGTTACGCTACTAATAAATATTGAAGCAACATCTCAAAACATCAGCTGGAAATTAAAGGAAGGCAAAATGGGTTTCCAAATGACAATAATTCTAAGCATGGCTTAATTTAAAGGTAATGCTTGCAAATATTAGGGAAATGTGTGTAAACCTCTGACTTTAACCTGACCCATAAACTGAAAACGATCAGTATGATTGGATGGTGATCTTTTCCCCTAAATCGCATTGCGACCATCATTAGGGCGTTAAACATAATATCTTTTCAAAAGGAGAAAAGCGCCTAATTGTTTGTGTGTTTGACAGGCGTGTCCACCGTGCAGCCTGGAGGTGTGCGCGCTCAGAATGCAGTTATTTATTGGTCTGCGGTCGGTGTGTGTCTACGGCAGCCATGTTATCCTACTCTCCACTGCTGACACAGAAACGCCAGAGGAAACAGAACGCCACACACAGCGCAGAGGACTGTAAGTTGCATGCATGCAGCATCCTACATTTATCCCCGGTTGATATTTTATAGAATATTCCATTTAATTTGAAGTTCTACATCAAATATTCTATTAAATTCCTGCCTGTTGTTTTAAACCACTCTAAACAGTAGCTATGTATTCCCAAAGCCAGGCATGCATGGATTTATATACCTTTTCATTGTACATATGTGTGTTGTTGTTTTAGCGAATTGAAAGAGCACAACATGCTGACTGGTATTTTCCTTGCGGTGGGAATCGATCCCGCAACCACACCAGCTCTGGAGAACCTTCTCTCACGCCCCTTCCTGTAAGACAAACCCAACCCCCCACCCATCACCAGAGAGATGGTAGTCAATTTCAGGTCAAGCTTGTAGATTTCAGATTGTTTAAAGAGCAAACGGGGAACGACCATCCATGATAAAAAAAATGCTTTCCATTGTGCTTTTCTCTCGATTAAAATATTTTTGTCTCGTGATAATTAGACAATGATCCTAAATTCATGCTCTTAAAAAAAAAAAAACATTTTACATCGTTCAAAAGTTTTTTTTGTTGCCCATTTATGCATTTATTTTTGTCATTTATGCCGTGCTAAAGCATAAATTATGTTTTTGCAGAATATACTTAGACATTTATACAATTAGTGAGCTCTTAAAGTTAAGTCCATGTATAAATGTGTGTGTGACAGTACAGCTTGGCCTGAAACAGACAACCAGTCCCATTGTAAGAGCTCAAACCTAGCTATCCTTAACTCGCCTAACTGCACCCAGTGTGTACCTCCCTCTTTTGTTGGCAAACTAATAGTGTCATTGTTAAAGTGTGGACTAAAATAAGAGCTCAGTTTTTGGCTGACTTAACAGGATTTTATTAAACAGATTATTGCATTTAAAGTAGGGCTGGACGATAATTTGATAGTTATAGACTTGTGGTGCGTTAGAAAAAAAGGGGTCGATAAAAAAGTTCGATAGAAAAAGAACTTTCCCCTAATTTTTTGCCTATCAGGTAGCTTAATACAACAATCATTACTTCCTCCAAACAAATCATTAACAATGACCCACGCCACTCAGTCAGCCACCCCTCTCTCCTTTGAAACCACAAAAAGGATGAAATGATTTGAGCTGTAACAGAATTTTCTGATAGTCCCTAAGCGCACCATCGCCGTAACTTCATGTCGGTCAGATGTCACAACAAGCGAGCAGCGGAGGAAGTTGTTCTGGATAAATGTTAGTGGCTCAGGTAAAGGTTTCGCCCCATTTTGAAACTGATCCTCGACACACTAAAACACTAAACCTACCAATAATAAACAAAATATAATACTACGATTAGCTGTCTTAAGCAGGACTCCCCTCCTCCAGCTCGCTGCGCTGCAAATCTGTTACAGAGAGACACAGGAAATTTACACACGTCGCGCTGCTACCAACACCTGTGGCTTTTAAAATGTCCCCTTGGTTCTTATCCCGTTCCTCAGAAGCTTAAAACGCTTTTAAACAACATTACAGGATTGGATAGACCCGTCGGCTTCAGCTCTCAGTGACTGGGCTGCAGTGTTCTGGGCTCCATCAACACTGGTGAGTAGCTGTTTAGCTTTAGCCTACAGCTGAACCAGAGCTGAAGTGAATCAGAATCAGCTTTATTGACAAACTAATCCAAAGGTTTCAGCCATTAATATTATAAAGTGTCATAAAATGTTTAAAAGATTAAAAAGCATCAAGATAAGCCTTTAATTTAAATTACTAACATAATTTTAAAAACATGTATAATATAATGGTTAATAATATTACGTTTCTTTATATTTATTGCTGTTACTCAAGTCTATTGATTTGTTTCTGTGTCTTAAAAACTTAGTTATGATAAAAAGAAGTGTTTGAAAAAAAATGTATTAATTCAATTACTAGTTAAAATTAGTTAAGAATAACAAAATGACTGGGGAGGCACTTAAAATATAAATTTTACATTTTGTGATATTTATTGATAATTATCAATATCGATCAATAGGACTATTCCTTTATCCATGTGCTCTTTTTTCTATATCGTCAAGCCATAATTTAAAGATTGATTTCCTTAAGAAATGATTTTTTTTTAAATTAGAGCAACGAAGCACATGTATTTTAATTTCTGGCGGTATTCGGTCCTCATACACAGATTAGATGCCCTTGTTACCTTGTTTTAACATGTTGACTAACAGTAAACTAACTGTTCTTTTATTCACGTGCAAGATTGTTTCTCTGTTGTTCATATTTGTATTGCTCTCCCTTTGTTTTTCATTGCATGGATTCTGAGAGATTCTTTCCTGAAAGTGTTTCAGGAATATGATTACGGAAATAGTGATCATAATAACGGCGGATACCTTCTCTTGTCAGTTTTTCATGCATGTGCATTTCTAACCGCCGTTCTCGGCAGATGTTTCAGTGTCAGTGATTAGACAGAAAGGGTTTTATGTTTCATGATCACAAGATGCAGATGAAACTTTGTTTGCACAGACGTGTTGTGAAAATATATAAAAAAGGTTAATTGTTAAAGAGGGATGCACCGAAACAGGTATCTGGTATCATATCGGTTTGAAAAAAGTGGCATTGTTGCATCCCTATTGTTAAATGCTCATTTCAGAAGAAGCATGAAATGCATAAACTAGCAAATGCTTGAAACTGTGTTTGAGATGTTTAGTTTGATGCTTTTAAGAAGAAATTAATTGAATGTCTTTATTGTCATCGACTTACAATACAACGAAATTAGGAACGCTTACTCCACTGGGTACACACAATAAATACAATAAATAATCATTGCAGAAAATATAAAAACAGTAAAAGAGCAGTAATCCTATAAGTACAGGTATTGAAGTGCAGGAGTTGACAGTAAGTGTAACTACAATTTAAACTATAAGCAATAATTTTTTTCAGGACATTGAGAGATGAGCTGCAAAGCACTGGAAGAGCTGCTCTTCAGCTGGGTATTTAAGTGTAAATTATAACAGGCAACTAATGTCTCATTCCATTAAGGGAAGTGATGAGAGGACAGATACATTTTAGACATCCAAACATTTAGCATTTTCAGCAGCATGGCAGTAAGGTAAAAACTTCCTGGCTGCGGTTCAGACCTGGAAACATCTGGTCAACTTTTACATTGTTCATTTCAAAGCATATATGAATTTATCCTGAGTTATAATTACATATCAATTGATTTTCGCTTTCCATAACTTGAAGAACTTGAACGTGTGAAATTTATTTTCACTTTATCTACATTTATTGTGGTGAGAAATAAAAAGTACTTCTCAAGCTCTCTTCGTTTTGTCTGCAAGAGGTGGGTCTTTGGCTGCATGGGGAACTAAGCTTGTAGGAACAACTCCATATAAATTTCTTAGTTGATCTTAAGGGATGGGCCTTTTGCATTTACGGCAAAGTTTAAAGTCACCACACCATGCTGACAGATTTAAAAAAAAAGGGCTTTAAGACTAAACCTTCACAACTAATTACAGTTTGGCTGCTTAAGGCCTGCCTGTGCTCCTGACTGTAACCCATCTATAGGATTTATAACCTGATGTTTAACATTTTATGGAAGAAACGTCTTGGGTTAATTATCATTGATTACTAGCTTCAAGCAAAATTATAAAGGGACAAGACACTTGTTTGGAAATGTTTGGGATTAAATGGAAAGATATACAAGCCTATATCCAAGTGTTGGCCAGCTTTCCACGGTGAGCTGTGTTTGTTTTGTATTTTATTCTTCCCTCTTCTTAACCTCAGGAGCAGGAGGTGGGCAATCTCCTCCTCCCCCAAAGAAACCAGTGCTGTCGGACATGGGTGGAATCTCTATGTTGTTGAAACGGCATCACCCCTCACTCTCTACCAGGAGATGGTAACAACAAATCATTCTAAAATAACTGTTTCCTATAATAAACATAATAGGAATACATATAACAAATAAATGTGGGAATCAAATGCAAAGGTTCTCTCAGAAGAGATTCAAATAATCACACATTATTTTGCTTTCTGGTCTATCAAGTTTTGTTTGTTTGTTTTGGGGTCATTTTTGGGACTTTAGAAGTGTCTTGTGTTTGTGTGCCAGGTTGAGTACAGCCAGCGCTACGCAGAGAACACCCCACAGGGTCTTAGTCTGCGGCACCTCCTCGCCGAAGCCCACCTCCTCCTCCGCTCCTCCCTGCTGGAGCCGTCGGAGCAGCAACAGACGGGCGAAGGTGCTGGAATGACAGAGATTCACAGGGAGGAGTTGGAGGTGGCATTCAGGCAGAACTGCGCCCAGCTTGGAGACAGTTTCAGCAGGTATCATCATTAGTGCTGGACATGCTACCTGTTTACTCCATATGCTTCAGTATAAAGAACTCATTTCATTTATACATATTGTCTGATTCTGTCCTATTTCTTGTGCGTTCACATACTGCTCTATAATAATCGTTCATATTCCATCAGCTCTCTTTGAAAAAAAAAATCTCATTTTAGAATTAGAAACATCAAGTTGAGATTCTATTTTAATTCTTGTAGCTTTCGAATTGCTATGAGGAATTTATGTTAAATGTAAATGTTAGCGGGATATCGATAGGCGGATTAGTAGGGCGACTGCAGTTATGCGGGCGCTGTACCGGTCTGTAGTGGTAAAGAGAGAGCTGAGCCAAAAGGCAAAGCTCTCGATTTACCGGTCGATCTATGCTCCTACCCTCATCTATGGTCACGAACTTTGGTTGGTGACCGAAAGAACAAGATCACGGATACAGGCGGCTGAAATGAGTTTGGGGTAAGGGGTTTAGAGTAGAGCCACATCGAGAGGAGCCAGTTGAGGTGGCTCGGGCATCTAGTCAGGATGCCTCCTGGTTGCCTCCCTGGTGAGGTGTTCCGGGTACGTCCCACCGGGAGAAGGCCCAGAAGAAGACCCAGGACTCGCTGGAGGGACTATGTCTCCGGGCTGGCCTGGGAACGCCTCGGGATTCCTCCAGAGGAGCTGGCCCAAGTGGCTGGGGAGAGGGAAGTCTGGGTCTCTCTGCTTAGGCGACTGCCCCCGCGACCCGACCCCGGATAAGCGGAAGAAGATGGATGGATGGATGTAAATGTTATTAATAGGGTTGTCACAGTACCACTTTATTAAAAACGACTTGCCGATACAGAGTAGTACCAATGCCGGTACCTCTAACAAAAAAATGCAGTGAATTGGAAGAAAGCTTTCATTTTATTTTCTGCTTGTAACAACAAATTATGGTGAATTAGATTTAAAAAATACTAATAAAAATTAATAGTTTTATCATTTACAAGATGAAAATTTGAAGTAAAGATTTTTTTCTGTGAAATTATTGCAGAGTTTCCACATTTTGAGTATCGGTTCATGGTATTGGTTAACTTTAATGGATAACGATACGAGTAAATTAGAACGGTATAGGCCCCGATACCTGTAACAGAATCGGTGCATCTCTAGTTATTAACAAAAAATCAAAAACAATGTCTACACTGTTAAATTGGCTGTTCTTACACATCTGAATTTTAAAAAAACAAAAACAAAAGAAAGACCACCTTCTAGAGCTCGTCTCTTTGCCTCTGCTTTTGGCCTTATAGCAAGAAAATCCACATAGAATTTCAGTATTGATATTTAAGGCATCGGCAAACAAGTAATTCATTTCAACATGGATAGTGTGTTGGATCCTCTTATATATGGGAAATATTGCAACACATTTCTGCAAAATAAATCAATAAAATGTTAATGAATTTTGAAAGCAGCACCAGCTAAATATGATGAATTTACCTCTCATATCACTCATAAAGATGGTAATTTTGCACCTAGGTTTGAAATCCTCCCACTTATGTTGAGGTATTCTTGTGGATATTGAATATGTGAGAATAAGATTATTACATGTTTCTTTTGTTTTCAGTTCATGTTTGAACTGGACACTGAGCACAGCTCTCGTTTTCCTTCCTGTAAGGGGTAGTCACAAGGATTGCCACCTGGCTTTGCCATACTACAGGATGTCCGGTCTGTCTGTCACTGAAGTCATGACCAGAAACCGTCCACTTCCAGGCAGCCCTCACTCCTACGGACCTGGTTTCCTGTTTTATCTGAAGCATTACCTGTTAGAGGAAACGGAGCAGATTCTGAGCCAGGTATAAAAACCCTTCCAATATACAGTGGGGCAAAAAAGTATTTTGTAGCCACAGATTCTGCAGGTTGTTCCACTTAAAAAGATGGAAGGTCTGAAATTTTCCCCATAGGTACACTTCATTGTGAGAGACCGAATGCTAAGAAGAAGAAAAACATTGATGAAATCCCATTTTAAGGTTTTTAAAGATCTTATTTGTATGTTGATGCAGAAAATAAGTATTAATAACAGCATTTTGCCTCAATACTTTGTAATGTAACCTTGGTTGGAAATAACAGGTCAACTGTTTCCTGTAGGTCTTCAACAGGCTTTCACACACTCTAGTTGCTATTTTGGCTCATTCTTCCATGTAGATCTTCTCTAGAGCATTGATGTTTTGGGGCTGTTGCTGGACAACATGGACTTTCAACTACCTCAACAGAATCTCTTTTGGATTGAGATCTAGAAACTGGCTGCGCATCTCCATAAAATGTTCAAATGCTTTTTACATAACCACTGCTTTGCTGCACAGGCGATGTGTTTGTGATCATTGTCACGCTGGAAGATCTAGTTATGTTTTATCTTGAATGTTCTCACTGATGGAAGGAAGTTCTTGACCAAAATCCTCACGATACATGGCTTCATTCATTTTTTTTACTTGATACGGATCAGCCGTCCTGTCCCCTTTGCCAAAAATGCAGCAGACCAAAGCATAATGTTTCCAGTCCCTTGCTTCATAGTGGGTATGGTGTTCTTGGGATCCAATTCAGCATTCTTACCCCTCCAAATATGGCAAGTAGCGTTTATACCAAAAACTTCTATTTTTGGTCTCATCTGACCACATTACATTCTCCCAATCCGCTAGGAACTTTTAGACAGGCCAGGACATTTTCTGGCTTAAGAAGGGGGACCTTTCAAGCACTACCAGATTTTAATCCGTGACCATGTATTGTTACTAATGGTAACCTTTATCGGTGGTGTCCTTGGACAGCTCTCTGGTCTTAGCCATGGTGGAGGTTGGAGTCCGACTGTTTGGAAGGTGTGTACATGTGTCTTTTATACAGATAAAAGATTAAATTAGATGCCATTAATATAGGTAACAAATGGAGAATAAAAGAGTTTGTTAAAGAAGTAGCAGGTCTGTGTGGGCCACAATTATTGATTTTTGTACGTACTAAACACTTATTTTCTGCACCATTATACAAAGAAATTCTTTTAAAAAATCACATGTGATTTCCTGAACTTTTTTCTTTACATTCCGTCTCTCATAGTTTAACTTTACCAATGATACAAACTACTGGCTTCTTGCTGGCTGCCAAATACTTTTTTGCCCATCTCTATCAGCTCTTTGTACCTTAAATTCTCTCTGAATGTGGTTTGGTTTTTGTTTTAATGATACAAAATAAATGTTATCTTTTAATTAGCTGGAGTATTACCTTTTTCAGTTCAATAAAAGCTGTTAAAAAGTGAGTCGTTCGATATCTGCATCCCATCAGGAAGACGCTGATGAGGTCACCAACATTATTAGCCAATCGGAGCCCTCGATGCTCGTCAGCGTGTGCGCTAGCCCGTGCATGATAAACGCCAACCCTGCTGCAACGCTGCAGGTTTTACAACGTTTGGAGGACACCACTGGCGTGTCGGTGCCTCTGACAATCAGCATGGCGACCATGACACTGCGTCTCGGCGACGTGGCACAGTACTCAGAGCTGATGGAGCGACATGCCGAGGTGAGGCTGGCATGATTGGTTATAGATGTCGTCAGCTCTATAATGTCTATACTTTAAAAATAATAATAAGCCTCTCTGTTAAACCAGCTAGTTGCTTGTGCGATATGCACGTTACTGCAAAGGGTTGTTTTTTTATGCAATAGCTTTCTACACTGTATACAGTTAATCATATGGATTGCACACAGATGCTGCTGGTGTACGGATTCATCGAAGAACCGAGGCTGCTGCTGCACAGTGGAGGAGGAGCCAAGCACACAGAGGTCCGTCCCACACCGTTGGCTCGACAGCTGGCACAGTCCCAGCCTGGGTTGCTTGTGGCTGCCATGGTGGCCTTACATGAGAACAGCAAGGTTCAGCTGGAGCAGGCGGATCACATTTTCAAGGTCTGCATCCCTGGCGCTCTTTAACCCCTTACCATCTGAATGCTGTAGATCTACATGTATTCCCTTTTCTCAAAGAGATGGCTGCAACATTTAGTGTTTATCCATGCGCAGGAGCTGGGATGTGAGAACACCTTGCAGGTGGACTTTTGGGAGGCGATGCTCATGGCCTCTTCCCAGAATGCCATCATTCAGGAGCTTCTGTTCCGCCTGGCTTCAGTTTACATCGACCGATTGACATTCAGTGAATCCCCAACAAAACACAAGTCACTGAAAAGTGCAGACGACCTGGTACGGCTACACAGTCGTCTGTATTTCTTCTGGGCGACGTAGTTTTACTATACGAGTTCAGACTTTATCCAGGTTGCTCTCATGTTTTTATGTTTCAGATCAATTCCTGCTCTCATTATGGGGCTCTGTACCCGTGGCTCACCGTCCTGAACCCCAAGACTTCCAGCTACCAACACCGGGAGGCCCTGCACAAACTGCAGGTGTGTGTGAACTGTATATTAGGGGTGTAATTAGGGCTGGGCAGTATGGAAAAAGAATTCTATCACAATATTTTTCACATCAGTCATTACTGATAAGTCACAATATAAAACAAATATAGTATTTAACATTCCCTGGTACTATTTTAAGTTATTTTGAGGTAATTTTCGAGTTAAAATTTTATTTTTAAAGCTTGAACATGTCATCAGACAATAGGCAACAGTTTCAGAAAAATTTGAGGATTAAACTCGCTTTTATTTCAATCATCCCTTCTTGGAGTTGACCTAAATTCCTAATCACGTTTATAGGATCAGGAAAACACCTTTTTATATATATATATATATATATATATATATATATATATATATATATATATAAAGGTGTTTTCCCAATATCTGTCCATGCTGTGTTCAAGCCCAGCTGAGAGACTAGGTTGTCAAAATATCAAAACGTAAGCATTTTTTTATTATAAAATATGGGCAAAGTATTATTTAAACATTTCTAAGCATTAACACTGTTTTCAATTGATTATGTTGTTTTCTACTCTGGCTACATCTGCCTGTGCTATTTTTTTTATTTTATTTTTAAATCCAGTCCAAACTCCAGTCAGTTCTATATTTTCAAGTTTAAGTTGTAGGAATATAACAGAAGGAATTCAGGAAAATCCTGATCAAAGTTGGAAAAAGTCACACGCATGTTTTTTTTTCCTTGATTAAAATGTACCTAAAACGTGCCGAAACGTGATTTTTGTGCATGATTACACCTCTACTGTAAATGATTAATAAATTGTTTAATGATCCATGGATTATTGTGAATGTCCCTGTTCTGTCTGCAGTCCCTGCTGTGTGGGCCGTCCCTCTCTGTCGGGACTGTTGCACCTCTGTTGGAGAGTCTGTCGGAGGAAACCCTGTGGGGCTTTAGCCTGCACCTCCTCTGCGCCACCAGAATGGGGCACTATGACAACAGCATTGAGCAGTTGTTGGACCGGTGTCCCAAGGCCATTATAGCCTACGCCAACCACCAGTTACAAGACAAACACATGGTTTGTACGGAGTGTTGAGAGACTTTTCTTTTTAGTCTATCTTTCTTTTTTTTTTAACCAACTAATTGACCTGTCTGGTCTTTGCAGGCCCTCTGGTGGCAGAAGCTTCTTCCTGAGCTTTGCAACCGGACGAGGGCAGCAGCTGATAACATCGTCCTGCTCGGGGCTCTAAAAGGTTGGATACTTTTGGTCAAAAATTTGAATGTCTCACATTAAAGAGAGTAATTTAACGAAGGTTAGACTTGAACAAAAGTAGTTCTAGAAGTGCATTGACAGTGGTTTCCGTGCCAACAGAGACACTGGTGGTGGTTGCCATGGAGATGAACCCCGCAGAGTTCTTGGAGCTCATACCGGACGACGGCACAGCGTCGTACTTCCTGCCTCTGTTGTTGACATGTGGCGAAAGACGTCTGCTGGCCTGAGAAGCGAAGACGCAGAGAGACTTGATAAGCGTCCGGGAAGACATTTGTCCCCTAAAGTCCGCAGTGGATCTGGTTGGGCTCAGACGATCTATCGGCTATTTTAGGATATATAAAATTCAATAAAACACTGAACCATGTTGAATGAATCCTAGAATATGTTAAGTTCACACTCCAGTCGATTAATAGCCAAATATTTCTTCCTCAGTGGTAGTTATAATTTATATATTTATGCTAAACCTGAAGCTTCACAGACAATTTCACTGGTGTTAGGCCTCAATCCTACACTTTTTAACTGTTTCATGTGGAGGTCAAATACAGGTGATTATCATAAATATATTGGATCCCAGCCAGACCCTTCTTCCTGCTTCCTGCTTCATTTCTTTTCTCACGGTTGAGTAAAAATTCTGCAATAAATGTTTTTGTGATGAAATGGGGAGTATTAAATCTTATATAGCTTTCTTCTCTCTGGTATTTAGTGAAAATACTTTTGTTCAAATTTAGGATTGCAACAATATCACTTTTCTTCAAACAGATACAATAGCGACACTTAGATCTGAGTATTTACCTATACAAAGTACCAATGGCGATGATTCTACCACACACAAAAAAATGCAATGATTTTTGAAGGCAGGTTTAATTTTCTTCTATGCTTGTTACAACAAATGATGGAGGAGGAGATACAAAATAAAAGTCCAACCACAAAAATAAAATTTCTAGTGAAAAATAACATTTAATGTGAGATTATTGCAGAGTTTCCACATTTTAAGTATCGGTTCATGGTATCTGTTTAAACCATACAGAAACAAGTACATTAGAATGGTATTGTGGATCCTTATTCAAATTGAATTCTGCAAAAAGCTGTTTTTGCTTTATTTTTCTTGAATACTTTTTTTATTACATTACATTAAATTGTTTATACTACTTTAATATGAAGGGAAAAAAATTGCCCCGGAATTTTTTTTTTTAGCATACTTGTGATTTGACTCCATAATGCTTTTAAAACTGATATCCAGGTTGGGGTTCCTGTTAATTCTGAGGTTGCAAATCAAACCGAACGCTGAATCAGGATTTAAGAAGTTGTCCTTGTTTTGGATGCTGCAGTGGTGTCAATAGGAAGTCCTCAAATTCTGGTAACCTGCATTTTTTCGTTCTTTACCTGATTTAACACATATGGATCAAATTGTGGTTCTTCAGTGTCAGGCATCTGCAAAACTTTATGGAAAACAATCAGGAGGTAGTTTGACCATTTTGTTCATATGAAAATGCCAGGAGACCAGCGCTTGAGGACTGGATCTGGACTGAAGCCATTTGGAAAAACACCAAAGCATGGTTGAGATGGAACGACCTTATGGTGGATGCTGGCTGTTGGTTTTGCCAATTTGTTATATACAGTAGACAGAATGACGATGCTTCTCAAATATTTTTTTTAAGCGAATGAATGAAACCAATGAAGGGGCTTTTCAATAAATTAAAGTTAATTCATTCGAACATTTCAGTTCCAATATTAAAATAGAAATTAAACAGGGTATTATTTTCAGGTGTGTCAAATAAATTTTATTGTTTTATTTCACCTTTAGCCAATGAAACCCTAAAATGAAATTTCTCTTTAGTGTGAAATAAGATCAAATTGAATTCTGTAGCAGCATGGAGGAGGCCAATCTGGGGCCTCTGCTGAGGTGCTCTAATACTGGCCTTCAGCTTGTCTGTACTGACTTGCTGTGCTAAGTTTAGACTAAATAAAACTACAATTATTAGCAGCAGATGACATGGCTTCCAAAATCATCTGTGACGGAAACTTCACTCTGGACCTCCAACGACACGGATTCTGTTCCTTTCTCTACTCTTCAGTTAGTCTCTGGAACTCCAATTTTACAATAGAAAAGCGAAATTAAGTTTGATCTGAAGATGGTTTAGGATGGGCTTAAACAAGGAATCTGAGTGTCGTGACGTAGGTATCGGTCCCCTCATTGTGTGGTGACTTCAGCTGCAGTTGTGAATCTTCCCCAATCTTGAGTAGGCCGTGCTTTCCACTAATTTATTTGGTTACAGCACTGTGAAGCGATTCATCTTTAAGGCTCTTCCGCTCGTCTTGTTTTTGTGAAACTAACGTAATCTTGTCAGGTTTATTGATTAAAGATGTTTGAGTGGCTGATGGGAACAATCGAGGACAGTCGTTCCTGTTGCTGTGACGTGTGACTTTAAGCAAACAAAGTTCTGTTCTAACTTTGCCCCCCAAGTAACTGATCATTTCAAAACACATCAGTGTGCAAATCCATCACAGAAATGAGATTCCAACATTAAATAGTTTTGTATTCCCTAAAAGTGAACCTTAGTTCATCTGAGAAGATATGAGAGAAAAGCTAAAAAAGACCGATTGGCTATTCTTTAATGTACAACAGGATGTCTGTAGCTATTCTGTGTTATGGGGCAGGTGTAATTGTAGAAGTTATATTTTTCTGTTGCAAAGGTTTAAATGAAATAATCTGCAAAAATTGATCAATCACATCACTGAAAACAGTTCCTAAACTGTTTTACTTATGTGTACATGGCTGAATCAGCAGCTCCTCCAGGGACCAATCGTCCAATGACCAATTCCTTGAAGTCAACAGAACCAATCAGAGATGGGAGGACAAATCTGAGCCAACCAGACCTTTAACCTCTGATAGACTCCAGCTTGAGTTGATGAGGGCTCAATCTGCTTAGATGTTTGCAGAGGGCCAGTTTGATTTCTGCTCAACCTGGGAGGAAAGGCTGTCACTTTGGGCTAAAACCTGGAGAGCAAACAGGAATGAACCAGCCAGCCGGGGGAGACAGATTTTAACGAGGGAGAGTTGTGAAATGTTTTTTTATTTGAACAGGATGAAGCTGTGTGACAAAAAGTCTGTGTTGTTCACCATCACAGAAAACATCGAGATGAGGCTCTTCTCTTCAGAAGAAGAAACTCTGATCATAACAACGCAGGAGAAAAAGGAGGAAAACACCTTTGAACAGGTATGTTCTTCATGATTCTAAAACATGATAATTGTCAGTCAAGACACATTGTCACCCATCTGGTTTCTCTGCTCTTGATGGCAAGTCATTGTGCCACTTTTCCAAAGATTATTTGAACTTCTTTCTCCAAGATAAGTAAATTAAGTATTTTTTTTTTGTTTTGACCTGATGAATATAACCGATATGTGACAAGATCACAGATTAAATGTTTCTGATTGAACAACAAACCATCAGCTGATGAGTGTAGAGCTTGTTTTTCTAGTTATGTAGTTAAATCGTTCAGCAAAAGCCACAATCACATGACCGGATCAATTCACCATCAGCACAAATCAGTAAGCAAGAGTTTCCTCATACCCGGAGTGACTACAAAAAAAGTTTGTTTGCACTAAAATCAGTTGTTAAGATCAGAACTGGAATTTCCTCAATTCAATTCAGTTTATTTATATAGCGCCATTTCACAACAGATGTCATCTCAAGGCACTTTACAAAAAGAGTTATTACAATACAATGTTTAGTGTAGAAATTACAGAACCACAGAAGATTGCGTCGTGGAATTCTCAGCAATCCCTCATACTGAGCAAGCATGCAGCGACAGTGGGAAGGAAAAACTCCCTTTTAACAGGAAGAAACCTCCGGCAGAACCAGGCGCGACCGTCTGTGGCTTGGAGAATACATAACAGAGACACAGAAAGAGCAATAGAACTGATGCAGAAGTTTGTTGCAGGACGTGGAGAATTTTCCGTCACTGCAATGCCATCTTAGTCAGGGTCGTCAAGCAGGGCTAATCCGGAGCACCTACTATAATAGAAAACAGGTTAGTGCTTGAATTGACAGCACATCATGCAGTTGGGGAGAAGTAGGAGAGAAAGTAGGAACAGACCCTAATAATGTCCTCCAACAGCCTAGCCTAAAGCAGCATAGCTACTAACATTAACCTGTCTCCTAGCTACTAGGAGACCTGGCTACCAACACTCTGTCTGAGTCCTCCTGACCCGTGGACGGTGTAGGGCCGGTAACGGCCCCTGTCATGCCGGGGTCTTCTCGGAGTCGGCTCACAATACGTTATTCTAGTAGTATTTCAGTTCCTTCAAACGGTGTGTTTTGCTGCAAATATTTAAGATATTACCAAAGTTTTTATTTCAAAAGAACTTAAATTATCGTTTGAAGAATACTTAGATCAGGTATCCAGATTCCATGTCAAAGATAAAGAGTTAAAGGATTTTAAAATCATGGGTATGAGCTTTAGACTTGATATAGTTTATTAATTTGATTTAAATTATTGGCAACTTCATGTTTGTTTGTTTCATCTCAGTTTGATCATACGTTTAATGGAGGATGGTTTTTAATATGTCTTCCAGTTTGATCATTTGAAAGTTGAACTTGTTTTCTTTGAGAAGTGAACATTTAATAGTGAGTTTGCATACATCTAAAGAAATCCAAAGAGGGGATGTTAAATTTTGTTCTGAATTCATGAAATTAAATACATTTTCTTGTTCATGGAGACTTGTTGTTCAAAGGAAAAGGACTTAAGTAGATGTTGCTGTTTCCTGCATCACAGTCAAATCCATCTAGGTGACCACACCCTTAAACAAGCCTTCTTCCCAGAAGAGGTTTGGTTTTACAGTGTTTATGTACACAAAGCAATGCCGATGTGCTCAGCTATTCAGTTGCATACTTTCTTTTTGGATTGGGTGTGTTCATGCATAATAGACTTAATTCGTCTTACTGTCAACAACAAGGGAAGAGATCGCATAAGGACACAGCCGAAGTCCTAAAAAAAGAAAATTCTTGAGCTCAACGAAGCTGCTTAATTAAAAGTTTAATTCCAATCAACGCTAGACGAGGCTTAAAAAAATCTTCTCTCCTGATCTAACATTTTGGAGTCATTAACATAAATTTACTAAGCTAAAACAGCCCTTTCCCCCCCTTTTTAAAACCAGAGGTACCGGTACCTGGAGCATCCGCTGGCTCCTGACCCGGAGGATGATGAAGATGAAGTCGAGATCAGACAGAGGCATCAGGAAGAGCCTAAAACTAAATCCTCTGTCCAGAAGGAGATTGTTCATTGCTCCAACATCTTTGACATTACAGACGATGCAGACATTGAGATGGAGGCAAGTGGAGTAAATATTTCCAGTCTATAGAAATTGTTTTTTTCCTCCATATTACAAACTATCAGAAAAAGGCATGTTTATAATTTATACATTTAAAGGGTGGCAATGTCGGTAGCTTTATATTTAAATACCTTTTTATTCAGTCTATTTTCCATTTCCTGTCCTCTCAGTCTTTTCCACCCATCAGGCTGTCTGATATTGAGTTGGTAGAGATGAAATCAAGCGACTCTGCCTCCATGGTGAGTATTAACTAGGGATGCAAAGATATGGGTAATTGCTGATGAATTGTAGGACAGGTTTTATTCTCTTCTTTATTCTCTTCTTCTTGTTATAGAAAAGGATGGTGAATTAGATAAAAAAAATATGAAAATGACCACAAATCTCAAAATTTCAAGTAAAAACAAATTTTCTGTAAAATTATTGCAGAGTTACCACTTAAGTATCGGTTCCTGCTATTGGTTAACTTACTGATACAACCTTGGAATGGTATCAACCCCAATATCATTTTTTTTAATGTTCTCATCTGTAAATCAAAACCATCAGGATCCAGGACTGAAGGATTAAAAAAAAAATAGAGTATAAAATGGTTTAAACTTTGCACTTCACTGCATGCAAGTCTCATGGTAAATGGGACATATAATGCATACTTCACTTTTTTTCATCCTTTGGTTTTGCCATTAGGGCCTCTGCTGTCTCTAGAAACAGAAATTCAAATTTGCTGCTGTTACAACCAATTTTCCCCTTGTGGGGCAATTAAAGGATTATTGTATTTTATTTTATTCTATTCTAAATTCCATCCCATTCTCATGTGCGGCAAACCTACATCCTAATAATTTGTGACCATGTTCTGCAACCTCGTTTGCATAAAAGTGTCAGAGCCACTAAATGGCTCTTTCTGAAAGGGACTTGGTGTTGAATTAAGCTGGCAAAATTGTTTTAGGTGAAGGGGATTTTGTGCAAAGAACTTAACATGTTTTGCACAGACCATGAAAGCTTTAAATGTATCCTCCTCCAAAAAAAAAAAATCAAGTTGGTAAAGTTAGAACGGTTTGAGGCGCTTATACCGTGAAGCTGACAAACATTTAGCGCAGACTGTGGTGATGTGACACAAAAGAATAAACCTTGTCAGAGAGGGCTCAGATTTAAAAATGCATAACAAAAACGAGTAATTCGCAACATATAATAAACACGATTTTTTTAAATTTTTTTACATGAAAATTTTTTTTCTTTTTGCAACACAAAGACAACCAAATGTTCTCACCATTTTAGATTTTTTTTAATCGGTAATGCTTTTTCCAAGATAATTGTCTGAGAAATAATTTATAAATAAAAAATATTGGCACTTGAGATTTTAATTATTTTTTTATTATTTTATATATTTTTTATCGTGCTCATTATAGTTTTATTGCCGGTCAAGATTTGTAGCATTTAATCTACGCTAATGTCTATATTATCAAACACAATCAAGAATTCAGTGAAAATATTTTTTTGGCTTTCTTTTATTCATTTAGTATACATTTTATTGAGAAATTCCAATTTTTGAGAGAAGTATTCCAACATTATAAAAAATCTATAGAAAATCACGAGTTTCTTACAAAGCAATACAAGTGCATGTGAAGGTAAAATATCAGAGCAAGATAATATAAGAAAACCCACATTTATCAACAATGTCAATAAGAAAAAAATGTGATTTATAGGAAAAACTTTTATTTTTTCACATATTCATGCTTCTGTCTACTGAAACCTCTGGAATACTTCCATATATTTACTTTCATGCTTCAGGTTTATTTGAAAAGTAGGGATTTTTTTTTGCCCCCAAATTATTGCAATACTGACTAATGAATTCTAATGCTGACTTGCAGCCCAAATCAGAATCCTTTTATGTGCATCGAAACAGCAACTTTATTTTTTTAACCTTCTTGAATTGATTTTTGTTTCATATTTCAGTTTCTGATTTTTTTTTTTTTAACAAAACTACATTTCAGTTTCATGTGTTGTTTCAGTCACCTCCAAACAAAAGTCGTCACATTAAATGGAAGAAACTGAGTCCACAAAAGCTCAGACATGTGGTCAAAGACGTGATCTGTCTACCAAGAGAACACTACATGGCGCAACTGGAGGGGTAAGGCATCTGATGCAAGGTTCCAAAACTATTTCAGTCAATTAGAACATATTCGTTCGCCTTCAGCCCGTTGGCTTCTGTTTGATATCAAAAGTTACCTTCACCAACAGTTTCTTTATATATTCAGGAGACAAATGTCTCCACAAGAAGCTGCTCTGGCAGACGTTGGACTGATGGCTCGCATCACGGTTGACTCCAGCTGGTCAGCTGATCAGATGGAGAGTCGCCTGGCATTTCTTTTTCAACGGCAGTTTGTGAAGAAGACAGGACAGCGGTTCAGGTTCACATACCTGCAGGTTTCTGTCCGGCTGCTCTGCTCTAAAAGTCTTTAAATCTCAGATTAAAGGTCTCCTCTGCTTGAAGCCTAAACTTTTCTGATTCATTGGGTTTCAGAATGTGCAGAGCTCCAAAGTGCTGTTTGTCCCTGACACTCCTGCAGAGGGCTGGACCGGAGAGCAAGTACTCAGGATCAGTGAACATGGTGCTTTGTACATATTAAGTCACCACAACTATGAACAGGTACATGATAACATACTTTCTTTTTTAACTTGATGTTCTTGCAATTCTTTCAGCGGTAAATTGTTTCATCTTCTATCAGCACTACCTGGTAAACAAGAACATCTAAGTAAATTAGAACATGTTTTCCTATGAGACTTGTCAGATTAAAAGTACCTTTTTAAAAAAACAATCTAGTATTAGAGGTGTAATGGTAAAAACGCATCTCAGCTCTCTACATAGTTGAGGTTCTAAAGTCAACGTTCAGCATGTTTTCGGTAAACTGTTTAAAAAAAGAAAAATCCATACAGATGTGCATTTAACTTTTTTTGGGCTACAGTAAAAAAAAAGCTGGTTCTTTCCACTGAATTCCTTCTTTCAGTTCCTGAAATTGATTTGATTTTATGTTCCATCTAAAACAATAGAAAATGTAGACTAGAGATTTTATACTATTTTCTATCTTTTTTTTTTTTTACATAAACTGGTATAAGCAGACATAGCCAGAGTATAAAACAATATAACCAACTGAAAATGGTCAGTGTTGATACTTAAAAATGTTTAAAATGATTTGGGAAAAGTACTTTTTTTTTTTTTTTACAGTACACTGTCAACAACAAGGTAATATAGGTGCTTTACATGACACATTGGTAAAGAAACAAACATGTGACATTTCACATTTGAATAAAACATGAAAAGCATACAACATAAAAACCATAAAATAATTCATTTGAGACATTTAAACAGAACAATTAAGTTTCATAATCATCTACTTAAAGGCAGCTATAAACAATGAGTTTGAAATTTTAATTTAAAGCAGCTTCCACATGGTTAGCCAAAGTCAGAGGTCGTGTT
Organism: Apricaphanius iberus; assembly: GCA_028564705.1. Lineage (NCBI taxonomy): Eukaryota > Metazoa > Chordata > Actinopteri > Cyprinodontiformes > Aphaniidae > Apricaphanius > Apricaphanius iberus. Next base: position 906,268 of record JAPXFQ010002662.1, on the reverse strand, counting down.
AACTGAGTATTTTCAGTTGAGTGTTAAATGAAAAATCTAAAGGCCATCGGCCAATTTGACAGATTTCAATTCCCATCCCCGACCACTCGATGGAGATACACACTAAAAACCTGTAACTAACTCAGCCCAAAAAAGATTCCCTTGAGCATGATCTTAGATCTGCACTCTAAACTGTCTCGCTATCCAGAAACTGACAGCGTGCTGAAGAGTTATGGGGGCTTGGAGCGCATCTGTGACGGCACAGACCTCATGTGACAGATCACCGTGCAGAAAGAACGTATGTGAGGACTTCCTCCAGCTGAAGGGAGCAGAAAAGTTGCTATTCAGAGAACTTTGCCAGATTCTTATCTCTTCAATTAAATCTTTCTAAACTTTGGCTGAAGTGGCACTTGTAATTCAGTCTCTACTCTGGTAGCAGAGGAAAGTGAGAGTTTCTAGAAGTGGGAGCGCAACCAAAATTAAATAAAATTAATGAAAAATAAATAATACTGAATGTCATTTTAAAATGTGAATTGTAAAAATAGATTATGACCAGAATTTTTTTTTACCCCCATCGGTAAAAATGACGAACGACAAAAAGCTTTTAAAACCCCCCTTAGGCAGAGGCTTACCTGATATAAAGTGATCACTCCAGATGGTTGCTTTTTTATCATCTGTCATTACAACCATTTTTAAAAGCTTGCAACCAAAAATGCCTTTATTTTTATTTTTTTAAAGGGGTGTGAGCCAATGGAATTCTATAGAACTTGGACATGTTCTTGCTTTAGTCAATGCAATAGAGCAGGAAGTGCTAGATCAATAATTCCTATAATGTTTCACTTGGATAATTACTGAAATAAATGACCCTATCAGCAATGTTCTAATTTATAGAGGTGCAATTAAGCCGATTCCAAAGTTAGAATAGTTATCAATTTCAGCCCGATAAGGCAAAATATTAAAGATAATTTTGCAATAGTTCAGGGTACCTCTAAAGATGCATCTACAACTTTTACTCCATTTTTAAAACGTTTCTTTGAAACATTTTGTCGGCACACCAGCATTTTTTGTTTTCATATCATTTTCTGAAGTTCGCACTATACAACTTTTCTCTCCTGGGACACCTGATGGAAGTACTGAGTTTCGCTTTATGAGATTAGGTCACAAGCTACCAAACAGATATAAGCAAACCCGCGGTTTTGAGATTTAATACTGTACCTCGTCGCTCAACATTACTGGTTAGTACTGACTTGTTCACCAACTGGCACACCGTTAATTTGATGGAGTTTTGTTGTTATTTTGGCTAGCGAGCTTGTAAAACTATCAGGATTTTACAAGTGACGTTACGCCGCATGCCTTGAGAGGGCGATAGAGGGCAACTATCCGCAAAGTTATGGAGTGCATCTTTAAAGACATTCCTCCCAATAAAAGCAATAAACAGAATTTGATATCATTGTTTAGGATTAGATGACTTTGAATCTGTTTATTTGGATGGATTTTTTCTTTTTTTTTTTTTTTTTTTTTTTTTTTTTTTTTTGCTGTGTTGATACTATATAAACTGGAAGAACTAATTCCAAATAGATCACAGGTTTGGATTTTTATTTTATTTCAAGCTATAGATTTTTTTATTTTTTTATTTTTTTGCTGCACAATTCAACTTTTTCTTCTTGCCAACAGACACAATCCGGACGTTCTCATAAAATGGTCTTAAAAAGGTAAGAGATACTTTTGTGTAAAGAGAAATGAAAAAGGTAACTCAATCTGCTACAATAAAAGTCTGAATCCATTCACAGCAGAGATTCAGAAGCAGAGAGTCGTAGTCCTCTGATGGGACAGAACCAGCCTCATGTCTGCAGGGCTCCAGAGAGGGTCGGTTACGTTTCACCTCACAGCCTATTTATTAAATGACTTTAAATATCTGATTGGTCAAGAAAACAAAGACTGTGTTCCATTTTTATGTGCAGCTCACACTCAACCTGGACACCGTTTTAGGATTATTCAGACAAGAAAACACAAACACAGAAACTCACATCAAGGTGAGCAGAGAAGATGCCCTTTCCAGCGCTCTGAAAGAGGTCAGGAAACCTGGCTTCTGCTTCAGGTCCAAGCCTGTCATTTCCTTCAGTGAAGAGGAGATGATCAGCCATGAGGAAGCTCTCATAGAGTTCTTCAGGTTTGGACTATTCTATTGATGATGCACCTGGGATCCACCTGTGATGTTTCAAATCATGATTTCAGTTTTTAACTGGTTAATGAACAGAGGATAGAGGGCACAAATAAGCAGAACTAAGTATTTTTCATATTCCTTGTTTACAAACTTTTGATTTCTAGACTGAGACTTTAAATAATAAAATCTTTTATTTCTTGGATAGAATGGGGGTGGCAGCCTTTGGTTTAACATCCCAAGGTTAGCTAACCCTTTAAAAGCAGTCTAGTCACTTCTAAATTATCCTAACTCCTAAAGTTTAAATCCGAACCAAACCATTTAATATTATTCTGTTGGTTATATGAATTCTAGGTATGGAACATTAATAAAAAGCCCCTTCTTGACAGTAAAAATGGTCTAGAAGGAGGTTAAAAAGCATTTTAAAAACAAAAACATAATATAATAATTTATTTTTTTTCATTGTCCCACATTCAGCTGTAACAGCAGCAAAATGACGGGTAGTAGAAGCTTTCAACTCACACAAAAGCATAAAAAAATAGGTATAATAGTGTGTTAAGAACAAAATTGCAACCCCAAAGTACTGTGCTACTATTAAATATATAATGGCATACTCTGATTTCAATGTGCAACTGAGTAGTGTCATTTAATTGTTTTTTACAGAATATGCATGTGTTCATTAACAACTAAACATTATTTAGAAGTTACAAAATATATAAACTGAAAAACAAATTTGTGAATGACAGCAGCAGAAACATTACTTGACGTGAGAAACGGTGCAATTTACAGCGGGGATGTAAACATTGAGCTTGTTGGGAGCACTTCTGGTTGTAGAGTCTGACAGCTGCAGGGAGGAAAGACCTGTGGAAACGCTTCTTCATGCATCTAGGATGCAGCAGTGTGTCACTGAAGGAGTTCTGCAGTTCAGCAATGTCTTCATGTATGGGACGGGACACTCTGTCCATCAGAGATTTTATTTTTGGCCAGATTCCTTCCACAACACCTGCACTGGATCCAGGGTGCATCCTAGAACGGAGCTGGCCTTCCTCATTAGTTTTACCAACCTCTTCCTCTCCACTGTAGATAAACTGCTGCTCCAAAATACAATGCTATAAAAGATGGCAGATGCCACCACAGGGTCAAAAAAGGTCTTGTTCAGTTTTGTGGCTCCAATCTAGTTTATTTTTCAGATGAACACCCAAGTATTAATAAGAGTCCACAACCTCAATGTCCACTCTGGACGTTCCGGCTGGATGGTGTTGAAAGCACTTGAGAAATCAAAGAACATGATCCTCATGGTGCTTCCAGGTGAGATGGAGCTCGGGGCAGCATGACGTCCTCCACCACGATATCAGGATGATGGGTCAAACTGTGACGGATCTGAGGAAGACCTCACCAGGGGAAGAAGATTGCTGAGAACCAACCTCTCGTGGGTCTAATCAGTCAAACATAAAAAAAAAATCTTGGCCGTAGCAAACAAGTAGTAATTGGTTTCAACTTTTTTTACATGAAGCTTTAACTAGGTACAGTTTTGTCTTTCCCGTTTAAACGGATTATTTAAAGGATTTTAAATAATGAGTTGATTAATCGCGTTATTGATAAGTGGAGAGAAGTCTTTGAGCTATGAAGTTTTGTAATTCTGTCTTCAGTTCTTGAGAACAAACTTCTTTCTACACAGGTTGACCATTCTGGAGCTGCAGCAGAGTTGTGTTTTTGAAGGTCGTCCAGAACGTCTTTTTTTTACCTATGACCTCACAGCACTTGATGGCGGGATGTATTACGAAGCAGGTGTTCTCATTGGCTGGTCTCTGGCACATGGAGGACCTGAACCATGCTGTCTGCACCCTGCACTCTACCAGGTTTGCTGCTCACCGGGAGAGAGTGCTTTTATACCTTTCGGCATTTGGTTGTATTATTCAAATATGTAATTTGTATATGTATATTTGTGGCATCCAGTCCACCTAAGTGGAGGAAATGGTCAAAGGGCTGATTGTTTTATTTGAGGCTATGTTTCTAACTGTTCAAACTTGCTGTGACACAGAAAGATGAAAACATATTTTTTAAAATGGACGCTAATACTTTTTAGAAGAACAATTTATAGAAAGTGATTTAATTAAAAACATCCAACATTCATCCTCCTTTGGTTGAAATAACTTCGACATTAACAACCTCTGAAATTGATCTTGAGGAAAATATCTGTTGATAATTTTGTCATGGTGAGTTAGCCAGTTTCTGCGCTTTCAAAGCGTCTCCAGATCATGACACTTCCAGTTCCATGCGGCCGTTGGGTTATTTTTCCCTGTAATCTTTGTTCTTGTGTCCAAATATGACAATTTTGGATTATTTATTCAAAGAACGTCACCCCCCCCCCCCCGATCATGTTGTTTTTGGCAAACTTCAGTTTAGCTTTAAAGTTATTTCTCACGCTATGTTTACACAGCAGGTATTCATGGTTATTCTGAATTTTTTTAAATCAGATACTTTTTTTCTTATCCAATATTTATTTATTTTTCCTATTTTTGATGTTGTTTGTTGACACTGAAACATGCTCCAGTGTGAACGGTGCATGGCCTTAAAGTGGCAACAAGATGTCAACACTCATCAAACTGCCGTTTAGAGGTAAAATGGGCAGCTACAGATGTTGCTGTTTGTGCATTAGTTTAGTAATATCTGCATGCTCAAAACCAATAAAATACTAACAAAAAGATATTTTGAGGAAGAACGGTAAGAAACTAAGAAAATTTTGAAAGTATTTGTCATGCTTGTTTTAGCATTTGCCTCCTTCAGTGCTGATTATTGACAAGACAGAATTAATGCAACGTCACTATTTACTGTCAGACTCCCTATGTTCCCATTACCTGCTCTGTATCAATCACATGACCCATATTGTGTTCCTCGGCACCAGTCTTATTTTGTACTGATCGTTACCTGCACTCGTTTATATACCAATCTGTTTAGGACATTTAAATTTTTATTCTCATTTGAGTGGTTGTCTTTTCTGTATGTTTGCACAAAGTACTGCAGCAATTTCCTAATGTTGTAAATCTGCCCAACACTTTGTGATAAACCCCCTTTCTGATTTCTTTTTGACTTTTGCTGTTCAGACCGTCATAAATAGTGGGTTGCTTTTGGCCAGAAATTTGGCCTTTATGAACATTTCCCTGCAGTGTGAACATAGCCTTTATAGAGCAAAACTTTTCTACCAGCTTATCTCCCATAAAAGGTCAACTTGTGCCATCTACCTTTGATTTTATAGGCATACACTTTGATAGCAGTAAAGCCTGCTGAAGGCCTCATGCCATTTTAAAGAAAACGTTTTAAAAAATATACATCATATATTCAGTTGATTTTCCATTTGTAGTTTGAATAACAAACCACATTGAAATGCAACGGCAAGAAGCCCACTGCACATATCACAGACGACCACAAAAAGCACAAGCCTGCAAACAACACGATTAGCTCACAATAACACCTAGATGCCTATGCGAGAGAGAAGAACACTATTAAATAGCAATAAAAGTAACTGAAATACCTCTGACAAGCATTTTGTTTTAAAGGGCATTGTTCAAGGCACTAACAGCTTATGGAAAAAAACTTTAATGAGATGTGCATATAATAGAGCTATGTCTTCTTCCCAAACATCTTTGAAACGGAGTGATTAGAAGAATCTTTGATGATTTGGAGAGCTCTTTTTCAAAAGTCTGCTTTTATTGATGGCCTCCAAGAGGTCACAGCCACTCCATCTGTCAGCAGAGTTAACCACTCTACTTAAAAAAAACTTTTCTTTACGATAAGACTACCAAACCTCACCGCATAAAGGGGGTGAGAACACCCTCAATCCTTGCACACATAAAAATTTAAAAGGATGGTTTGGTTTGGAGTAAAATCTTTTAATTTATGAAAAAAAAACAAAAATAACAGTTGCTGATGGGCATTTTTAACAATAATTCTGGTATTTGAATGTCAGCTAAGATCACTGGCGGGAGAATTTCTGACTCTCTCCATTATATTACAGGATATTAAGTTTAAAACCCATGTTTATATTCAAAGCTTGAGTGCAGATCAGATATAGTGCTGTATGAAACGCAACGGTCTCCTTACCATCACTGTTTTCTGTTCTTGTTCATTCCCACAGCTGATGTGTGGACAAAGTCCAACTTTGGAGGACTTCAACTGGAGGGACATTGTTGATGCTGAAGCTCAACTACGACTGCAAGAGGTAAACCCCACACAGACTTCTGACCTGTCCTGTACTTCACTGAAAACAATTTGATGCACACTGATTTGTCATTATACTTTATCCTAAAGGTTTCTTGATGAAAATATTAGTAAGATGCACAGTTTGTTGTATAGCATACTTTTAACAGGGGAGTTTAAGCTGCTTTAGGTGATAAAATAAAGGCATAAAACACATTAGTGACACAACACGCTTTGATAATGGAGAAAAGCATGGCACATATAACCATTGATTTGCTAAATGCATTTGCTTAGTGTTTGGATGGGTTCAAAGTCACCTGCTGACATTATAATACAGATCTGAGTATCATCTGGATAGTTAAGCTGGGCTAGCGGGAGCAAGTAGATATTATTATGAGGGGCCCCAGGATAGAGCCTTGGAGGACCCCACATGTGATTTCTATCTGCTCTGAATAGTTCCCTATTGACTCAAAAAGGTCTGATTTGTTTTTTGTTTTTTTAAGGAAAGACCCAAATTAGCCAAGCACATAATTTAAGTCATTGTTAACTTGAATTAATTTAATGCAGGACAATTTGATAATTGCTGCTTGCATGAAGCTGTTTTTACATTGTTCTTTCTTACTCCTGAAGCTACACAGTTGCAGTGATCTGAGGCAGCTCTCTCCCAGTCTCTGTGACTGGGTGTCATGCTGTGGAATCCATGGAATCCATTCGGCCTGCTCTAATGAAATACCAGCCATCTACGGACGTTTGATTAAACACCACATCTACTACAGGTGGGATGGTTTACCTCAACCACACATCAGTTTATTTCTGCTGAATATTAGAGATGTTTTGTTGGATGCTGCTGTCACAGTTTGCATGTCTCCTGAACTCCAAGGGTAGCCAGTATGACCTCACAGTTTATTGAGGGGTTGAACAGCTGTGGGGGACTATGGGATCTGGTAAAGTCACACTGGGAGACGTTTCTGCCGGTAATGACGAGTAAAGAGTGGCCAGCTCTGGGCTTGGAGAAGTTCAAAGCGCTCTTCGCTTTTTGCTTCAGTGATCCTGACTCTGAGGTGAGGAAAGCCGAGGAGGCCACAGCCGGTCACTGGGACACGGTCCTCACCATGGTCAGGGGTATGTACAAACAAATAAAATAAAATGGACACAGTTGAGGTTTTTCAGGTTGAGTTATTTAAATGAACCTATTTCCTCTTCATGTTGAATCAGATGGTGAGGCATATTTTTCCTTTGAAGACCTCCTCCTTTTCATCACAGGAACTGACCACCTGCCTCACCTTGGTTTCCCCAAACTGATCTCTTTGCGGTTTTACTCACAGGTTTGTATCTGTTAGATAATCATGAACCTGGCACTGCTATCTCTACTTCATATGGAAATTTCCCTTTAAGGTAATGGGAGTTATTTAGGGATGTCCGGCAACCCATTTTTTTTTTTTTTTTTTTTTTTTGCTAGAGTCATTTGATTTTTGATTTCTATCAATATCGACTCCCACTCTTGCGCTTCTATAGGTAATGCAAAAAAAAGAATAAAGAACTGCGAATCAACAGATCCAGGATGTTATTTTTTATGATATTCTCCTTATTTGAACATATAACAACTATGTTAACATATCACTTCTGTCAGGTAGCTTGAACAATCAAGTAACAAATTATTAACTTTTGGATTTTAGCGCAAGAGTAAACATAAAAAATGTCTTGTATTAAAAACATCTAGCACCTCAACTTAAATCAGGGTAATACTGACAATGTATATACATATCAGGGGTCTAGTTAACTGAAGATATTCCGTATTTGACCTGTTTTTTGGTTTTTTTAGAATGTTGACAGAAAAATCTAGATGTAATTTTTACAGATTAGTATTCATACTGACCACTTATTGCAAATGTGCAGATACTTTGAACTTTACGCACAGATTCCAGGTAAATAAATCAAAGCATGTTGCTGACTGGGAGCTGACTGTGTTGAAAGGTTCTGAGACTTTGGAGCACGACTGTAGCCTTTGCGGCTGGTTAGATGCGCTTCTTTGTGTATCTGTCGATGTCCGATACCAATCTGATACTATTGTTGAAATGATAAACTGTATAACTTATACCTTCCTTGAAGAGACTAAAGGCACCAGACTTTAATAACTAAACATAACTAAGACAAAATAACAGATCTAATTTATAAAATTACCACAAAAATAAAATTACAAGTGAAAAATTGTGAATTTATTGTAGATTTTTCACATTTTGATTTTCGGTTCATGGTATCTGTTAAGTTTAACCTATACGATACAAGTACATTAGACTGTATCGGGGCCGATGACTGATATCGGTATCATTGTATCCCTACTCTTTATGGTTCTTGTGCCTCAGCTTATAGGGGAATCTCCATGCATGAGTTTCTTTAATGTGACCACAACCTACATTTTTCAGGATACAAGCTCGTCAGACATCAGTCTCCCCTTTGCTTTCGAGGACTCTCTGGAGCTCTTCCTGCCGAGGGGAATCCCAGAGGCCTTGGACCTGTTGGTGCTGTTAAACAGAGCCTTGCACAGAGCTCTGGATCAAAGACTTTCACAGGAAGTTGGAGATGAGAATCTCTCCTAAAACTGACAAAACTGTAAAAAGAACCAGATGGATATTTTAGGGCACACATATGGCCTTGCTAAACATTGTAAGTTTAATAATTTAAAGCATGGATTTAGCAGCTCTTATGTTTTTTTTTGTTTTATGTGATAATTTCTTTTAAAGTGTCAGAATTTCTTTGTGTTTTATGATTGTTTTTTTTCCTCGTGTGTTTCAAACCCTAGATATTTCAAGTCCTTTATCCAAAAAAGAAACTTTTATAAATAAATAACCAATCTGTTAACTTAGTCATATACATTTCAGTCGGGTATTTGAAGGTGGTCGACAGTTGTATCATTTTTATTTTATTTTTCCTCTTTTTAACATCGCTGCATAATTCTTTAATTCCATTTTTAAGCACATGTTTTCAAGTTTAACAATAAATGTATTAAGATAAAACCCAGCTTTGTGTACTTTTTGTAGCTATTGTAGCGATTATAAGTGAAAACCAGCATTTAGACACACAAAATAATTTACAAGACAACAATAAACAATTTCGCAACCTATGCATAAAGGTTTTTTGCAACAATTGGAAAAAGCTGGTTGTGCAAAATGTGCCGAATGTGATACTGACAAACTGTGGGAGTGACCTACATATAATACAAACTATTCAGTCCAACTGGTATGGAAAGTTGAGTTCAGTCGATCAAAAACACTTCTAAAATAGTTTTTTACAGCTTAGGCTGTCATGACATTGAGTAGTATTTCACTTTATCAAAGAAACACACACACGGTTCAATAGCAAACGGAGAAAAGGAATTCAGGATAAAAATCTACGGTGTCCCAATTAAATGCTAAAAGACCTACAATACCATAACTTCAAATAAAACAACTGAAATTGACAAGTGGGTTCTCCAACACTGACAAACATTTGGCTTGCACTTCACTGCACTACCTTGAGCGTCAACCTCCAACATTCCGTCATTGTATGCTATAGTTAGTTTTCACATACTGGGTTCTCTGTAGTTCTTCCACAAATAGGTAGAGTACATCGGAGTGCAGAAGGCTTTAACAAGACTAACCTGCACTCGACCGATGTACATACCACACTTTTGGGTCAGCATAAAGGCTTGTGCATACAATAGCAATATGTATAGATGTCAATGTCATTAGGTTGTCAGATATGTATTGTCCTAAATATTTTACCTCAGAACAAACTTTAAGAACATAATGAGACAGATGTCAGTAAATAAGCTAAGTTTATGTCCTTCCTACCGCTGACAATGAAAATTACTCTTCTTTGCATTGTAATGAATATCAAGCTGCACCCTATCTAGAGTAGACCCTCAATAGTTGAGCGCCAGCGTTATATGGGAAGATCATAAAATAATCTGCATACATTAGGTGATTAAAGTATTCCCAGTTACACAGCCTGTTGCACATTCCTTTAACGTCTTTGATCATCCATATAGACATTGAACAAAGGATGGGATAGAATGTTCCGTTCTCTGACCCATTCCCTTCATGAAAGGTGGGTAGATATACATGGTTGCTCCATTTAGTGCTCTCAGACTGATGAGCATTGCGAAAGGATAAGATTCTTGATCAACATCTGGAACCGCTACGTTGTATAATTTTCAAAATAACGAAATTATTTACATGATCAAATACTTTGGATGCATCAATAATTTGATGCATCCAAATTATGCTTGTTTTACAGATTCAGGATCTCCTTTAGAGCAAAAATACACGCGTCTGTGCCATGTTTACATTTAAAACCAAACTGGTTATCAAAGGTCAAGACAAACATCTCTATTGTTTGAAATGTTTTTTTTTTACTTTAGCCTTATCAAACATGCTATCCAAAGTCTAATAATTATCCTTGCTGTTTAATTTACCAGATTTGTATTTTATAATTGGTATTAAGAGAGGGTATTTATTATACCATATTTCATCTTAGTGTTAAAGCTATTGGCAAAGCATATTCGAAGACTTGCTCTTTATCACAGAAGCTGATCACCTTCCCAAACTGTATGTCCTGCGTTTTACCCTCAAAGGTTGGTATCTGTTGAATAACCATATAATATTTTTGCTGTAAGCTATTCCCTTTAGCCTTGTGGATGACCTAGTGACTTTTGGCACAAAATAATATCCACATGAGATCAAATCACTATAAGTCATAAATGTAGGTGTTTATAAAATTAACATTTTCTTAAATGTATTGGATAATATATAAAGTTTATTGATGGGAGTTTCTGGAGGTCTTTCTGCATGTTTCAGCGGCCACTAATCTTTTTGTATCGCTGAATTAAGCTTTACACCAGTGCTGGACTCACTGCTTCTGTTGATAGATGGAGGTGTAGAGGGGATTTGTTCAAAGGGGAATGGAGTCCCTGATGGAATGCATTTGTTTTTTTTTTAATAACTTTATTTGTTGGACTTTAAGTAATCATTGTAGCCTATATCTTGTTTCCAAAATAATGGTATGCTTTTATTTCTTTTTGATGACGTACAGACAGATTTTGTTGCCTTACAGAAGTACAAATTCCACATTTAAGCTTTTGACGATGTTCAAGGAAGGCTGTTTTATCCTTTAGATTTTTTCCCCAGGTTTCTTTTTTTGTAGTTCAGTGCCTATACTAACTAAGCTTAGAAAAAGTGGTGTGTCAAAGTGAAGCTCCTAGCTAAGAAACTAGATGCATTCACCCTGATTAATCCCGGACAGGATGACGAGTTGAATAAAGTTAATGATCCGAAAAACAATTTTAAAGGACACAGTTTTATTTTTTTAGTCCCAGTGAGACCACCTTTGATCTGTTCCAGGATTGAAATCTAGAAATGTAAATGGGTTGAAGCTGGACTGGAACGTCTGCTGAACTGCACTGGTCCGGTTAGTGTTGCAGGGCCTTGGGTTTTTAAAGCCCTGTGAGAAGATGATACTATACTCTTGTGCTAAAGTTGGCATCTGATCGATATACTAAAGGGATATTTTACAGTTTTTAAAAGGTACAGAACTTCATTGGCTCCTCTCTGGTTCAAACTCTGATCCAACCTGATCAGGACTTTTTCAGAAAACTTTTGGAACCTAATATATAAATATATAAATATTTTTCTGACTTTGAGCAGAATAATCACCTCATATTGGATCATGTAAGCTGAATATCCCACTATCTGCTGCGTCTGTAACCCCAAGGTGTGATCAGTGAACTGGATTCTGAAGAATGTGTTCTGAGTGTGGACCATCTTATCCTGGTGGATTCTCATTACATACAGAATTGTATTATATGTGGTGGTTCCTGTAGAAAACTGTTAGCCAAACATTTTCTTCATGAATTCGAACCATCTTCAGAGGTTCCAGAACCTGAAACAATCAAACACTAAATAATTGTCTCGCCCATCTGCTCTGGGTTGATTTGGACCCATCCCGTCCCACAGAGAGGGGTAGAAGGAACCACTGAGCCATATGACCTCATCCTAAGCAGGGTTTTCCTGGCTCAAATTGAGGCAGAGGTGGTACCATCCTGACCATGCGCCAACACATGCATGAATTCTGTGCATTCAACTGACTCACTTTTATAAAGACAACATATTTTTTAGCTAAGCGTTCTAATAACAATATGATTATCATGTTAAAGCATTCTTTTATTAAAACAATATACATACAAACATACGGTGCGAACTTTAAATTGAAAGTGCATTAAGTTGTAGGGATTTATTCACACATTTGGCAGCCAGACATTAGCTATTATTAACTTTAATGATTTACCATTCATAGCCTATTATTATTCTGTTCCACGTTTCATCACAATAAGCACTGAAGGTATAAACAGCTGTTGAAAATTGTACCTTCATTCAATTCAAGAGTTGAAAGCCAAAGGATTGCGTGTTTTGTTTCTCAAATGATAGACATTTAAAATCCATACATAAAACAAAGATGGCAAATAAATACGTATTTGCCCGTTACCTTTGCAACCTTTGCTGTTTTTGCCCGTTCTGTGCAGAGAAACTTCAACCTAATTTACAGTTCAGAGTCTTCCAATAGAACAGGTAGCTGCGGCTAAACCGCTATTTCAGATGGACAAATCAAATCTCTCTCTGGGAGCGCTGGATGCGGAGATAGTGAGAATAATCTGCGTTCAGCGCAAAGTTGGAGAGATTTTCAGACATACTCTCTCCACACAATTGAAAGTGGGAGTCAACCAAAAATATTAGTATTTTTCACCCATCCAACTTGCGCCAAACCCACGACATTTAGATCATGTATTTTTTCCATGTTGAAACGGTACCTTCAACATTGCAGAATGTTTTTGGGGGCAGAAAGGAGTCTGTAAAAATCTTGAAAGTAGCATCTGCGCAGAAAGAAAACATGATAGTGTGCATGATAGTATGAGTCCTGTTGAAATACATATTTGTTTATCTACTCTTCCCATTTAATAAATATAGAAGGAAATCTCTCTATATCATCTCTATAATCTATTAGTATCCACAAATATGATCGCATTTGTAATCTGCAGTACTTTATTTAGAAAAATTACCTTTAGTTTCGCAGTTGACTGGATCGCTCATGCAAAAACTAGGTCAGACGCCGAAACGATCACTTAGCGGCGCTCAGAGGCTGTTATGAACCAGGCTTCAGGTTTGCTGGGAACCCGTGGTAGAAAGTGCTGGGGACATGTCCCCGGTGTCTCTGGTTAAAATGATGAATAAATCCCAGGTAACTTGATTAAGCTACTGCTTGTCAAACCCACTGGCTGTGTTTTGGAGAAACTTTTCTGTCTTGCATTCTGACCCTTGAAAGTCCCTGCCTGCGAACTACGTTCAGACCTGACACAATTTTCACATTGTTGTAATTGTCACAACTATGATTACCTTTTAACTGCCTGTTACACTACTTTGTCTGCACTGGTTTACCTGGATTCCTGCCTCTCCTCGCGAAGACGCTTTTCAAAGTAGTGGCTGATTGTCCCAGCCATTTCTGCAACGCTAAAAACCAGTTACTCTGAGACGGAGGATAAAAAAAAAAAACATGACTTGGATGAAAAAAAACAAAATATTTACCTGGTTGAAGAGCCGGTGTTCTGACAAAACAGCATACTTTGTCAGAATTGCATACCCTAACTGGAGTCATCTAACCAATTTTAACCAACCCAAAAGTATGTCCTAACCCTAAGGTCACAGAAGGACAAATTTACTTTCTTTTAAATACCTAATTCTAAACCTAAAATATATATAAGTTGATTTGAACAAATTTTAAACACCAAATGGAAAAGTATGGGTTTTTTTACTGCTGTGCATGCGCATTATGCTAAGGTAGGCCTATGTCATTCTGATGGGTATGCTGTTTTGTTAGAACACCTGTTACACCTGTGGAAAATCAGGACGCCAACAGCAACAACTAGCAGGAAAAACCCATTTTGCTTCAGCGCTTCCCGTTGGTTACCTGTACACCGCTGCTGATACAGTGCCCCCATAGTGGCGCAACGCTGCAACTGCAGTTAAAATAACGTCCATATAGCTGGGGGCAGCGCAAAATCAGGCTGGGGCGGCACAAAATTAGCTGGAGGCGGCTGCCACACAAATTTGAACACAGGAAGAACCCTGCTAAGTTGAAACCTTCGGCATTTTCTTCTTTGTCACTCAATGCAACCAATCAGACTTCGACATATGCTCCTCTGATAAACCTCAGAGCTGCCTCAGCTGAACCACAGATATCAAGAGTGTATACAAACTCTTTATTGTACTTTACATGTGAAAATGACAAAAATAAGTTGGAATATAACCTTCAGTATGTTAGAGTTAAAACATGTTTGAATTAAAAAATATAATATAGTTACCATCTTTCTCTACTAAAGCTTTCTTTGGCCTTTTCCTGAACACATTTCCTAAAAACAGCAAACCAAATTCATTGCAAAAAACATTTAAAACTGATTGCACAAATGTAAAACTGGGAAGAAAGACGACTAAATAGGCTACTTGTTAGTTCCCATAGTAACAGAATAGTAAATATTTTTTTTACAGGTATTGGATCATAAAATGTACATAACATGTAAATAATATTACATTTTCATACTTATATAATAATAATACACTGTCTAGAAAAAATTAAGTTAACATGGTAACTTAATTCTACAATAGAATTTCTTACATTTCATAGGGGTATTCCATACAGCAGGTTAAGGGTAAACTGAAACCTGAATTTAGGGAAAGTCAGGGTTTTTCTGTTTCAGGTATAAAAAGAATATAATTTAAACCAAATGTTTTCTAATCGGTTGATCTATTCTTTAAATAATACTGACATGTTCTGTAAACCTTGCATTCTTCTGATAAATGTGATTTTTTTTTTATAGGTTAACCCTAACCCTTTGAATGCTTCGCACAGTCACTCTGTGGGCTGTTCCGTGAGGAAGCTGGTTCTGGAAAAACTAAATAAAAACAATGAAACAGTTAACATTTTGTGTGTGTCAATTAAGATTGAATTAAATTACACAATACAAATAATGCATGGGTCATTCTGGTTTACATACCTGTTCAATGAGCTCAATCACTGTTCCATTGCTTAACTCTCCATAAGACCTTAATTTCAAGTTTAGATGTGCTAGATACTCCAAGCCTGTAGTGATTTAGAAATAGTATACTTGTTTTTGGAGGATGAATTTAGTGAGAAAGACAAATTTAGAAGAACATTGATCTTGCTTTTTCCTTCAATGTCAATTACTTTACTTTACAAACATAATCGTACAACAATGAATTGGGTTCTCATGAAATTTGGATAACATACCATGAGAAGTCAATAGGACGGTAGTTGTTGGGACCGGAGTTGTAGTTGTTGGGATTGTAGTTGTAGTTGTCGGGGCTGTAGTTGTAGTTGTCGGGGCTTGTGTTGTTGTTGTCGGGGCTGGGGTGGTTGTTGTCGGGGCTGGAGATGTCGGGACTGTAGTTGTAGTTGTTGGGGCTGTAGTAGTAGGGGCTCGGGTTGTTGTTGGAGCTGAGGTGGTCGTTGTCAGGGCTGGAGATGTCAGGACTGTAGTTGTCGGGATTGTCGTTGTAGTTGTCGAGGCTGTAGTTGTAATTGATGGGGTTGTAGTTGTCGGGGCTGTGGTTGTTGTTGGGGCTGTAGTAGTAGTTGTCGGGGCTGGGGTGGTTGTTGTCGGAGGTGGAGATGTCGGGACAGTTGTTGTATGGGCTGGTGTTGTTGACTGTGCTGTAGTTGTAGTTGTCGGGGCTGCAGTTGTAGTTGTCGGGGCTAGAGTTGCAGTTGTTGGGGCTGCAGTTGTCAGGACTGGAGTTGTTATAGCTTGAGTTGTAGTTGTCAGAAATTGGGTTGTACTTGTTGGGGCAGCAGTTGTAGTTGTCGGGTCTGGAGTTGTTGTTGTAGGGGCTGGAGTTGAAGTTGTCGGGACTGGAGTAGTTGTTGTCAGGCTTGGAGTTGTAGTTGTCAGGGCTGGAGTTGTTGTCGGGGCTGGGGTGGTTGTTGTCGGGACTGTAGCTGTCGAGGCTGCATTTGTAGTTGTCAGGAATGGAGTTGTTGTTATTGGGGCTGGAGTTGTAGTTGTCGGGACTGGAATACTTGTTGTCGGGACTGAAGTAGTTGTTGTCAGGCTTGGAGTTGTAGTTGTCGGGGCTGAAGTTGCAGTTGTTGGGGCTGCAGTTGTCAGGACTGGAGTTGTTATAGCTTGAGTTGTAGTTGTCAGAAATTGGGTTGTACTTGTTGGGGCAGCAGTTGTAGTTGTCGGGTCTGGAGTTGTTGTTGTAGGGGCTGGAGTTGAAGTTGTCGGAACTGAAGTAGTTGTTGTCAGGCTTGGAGTTGTAGTTGTCAGGGCTGGAGTTGTTGTCGGGGCTGGGGTGGTTGTTGTCGGGACTGTAGCTGTCGAGGCTGCATTTGTAGTTGTCAGGAATGGAGTTGTTGTTATTGGGGCTGGAGTTGTAGTTGTCGGGACTGGAATACTTGTTGTCGGGACTGAAGTAGTTGTTGTCAGGCTTGGAGTTGTAGTTGTAGGGGCTGAAGTTGTTGTCGGCACCATAGTTGTCGAGGCTGTAGTTGTTGTCTGGACTGGAGTTGCTGTTGGGGCTGCAGTTGTAGTTGTCGGGGCTGGAGATGTAGTTGTCAGGGGTGTAGTTGTAGTTGTTGTAACTGGAGCTGTAGTTGTTGGGGCTAGAGTTGCAGTTGTTGGGGCTGCAGTTGTAGTTGTCAAGGGTGTAGTTGAAGTTGCTGGGGCTACAGTTGTCAGGACTGGAGTTGTTGCAGCTTGAGTTGTAGTTGTCAGAAATGGGGTGTTACTTGTTGGGACAGCAGTTGTAGTTGTGGGGGCTGCAGTTGTAGTTGTCTGGGCTGGAGTTGTAGTTGTAAGAAATGGGGTTGTACTTGTTGGGGCAGCAGTTGTAGTTGTGGGGGCTGCAGTTGTAGTTGTGGGGGCTGCAGTTACAGTTGTCGGGACTGAAGCAGTTGTTGTCAGGCCTGGAGTTGTAGTTGTCAGGGCTGGAGTTGTTGTCGGGACTGTAGTTGTCGATGCTGCAGTTGTAGTTGTCAGGAGTGGAGTTGTTGTTATTGGGGCTGGTGTTGTAGTTGTCGGGGCTGGGGTTGTTGTTGACGGGACTGTAGTTGTCGAGGCTATAGTTGTTGTCGGGAATAGAGTTGTTGTTGGGGCTGCAGTTGTAGTTGTCGGGACTGGAGTAGTTGTTGTTGGGGCTGGAGTTGTTATTGTCTGTACCATAGTTGTCGAGGCTGTAATTGTTGTCGGGACTGGAGATGTTGTTGTTGGGGCTGCAGTTGTAGTTGTCAGGACTGGAGATGTTGTTGTTGGGGCTGCAGTTGTAGTTGTCAGGATTTGAGTTGTTGTTGTTGGGGCTGGAGTTGTGGTTGTCGATACTAGAGTCGTCGTTGTCGGGGCTGGAGTTGTATTTGTCAGGACTGGAGTTGTTGTTGTCGGGGCTGGAGTTGTAGTTGTCTGGGCTGGAGATGTAGTTGTCTGGGCTGGAGATGTAGTTGTCAGGGGTGTAGTTGTAGTTGTTGTAACTGGAGCTGTAGTTGTTGGGGCTAGAGTTGCAGTTGTTGGGGCTGCAGTTGTAGTTGTCAGGGATGTAGTAGAAGTTGCTGGGGCTACAGTTGTCAGGACTGGAGTTGTTGCAGCTTGAGTTGTAGTTGTCAGAAATGGGGTGTTACTTGTTGAGACAGCAGTTGTAGTTGTGGGGGCTGCAGTTGTAGTTGTCGGGGCTGCAGTTGTAGTTGTCAGGACTGGAGTTGTTGTTGGAGCTGGAGTTGTAGTTGTTGGGACTGGAGTAGTTGTTGTCTGGGCTGGAGTTGTAGTTGTAAGAAATGGGGTTGTACTTGTTGGGGCAGCAGTTGTAGTTGTGGGGGCTGCAGTTGTAGTTGTGGGGGCTGCAGTTACAGTTGTCGGGACTGAAGCAGTTGTTGTCAGGCCTGGAGTTGTAGTTGTCAGGGCTGGAGTTGTTGTCGGGACTGTAGTTGTCGATGCTGCAGTTGTAGTTGTCAGGAGTGGAGTTGTTGTTATTGGGGCTGGTGTTGTAGTTGTTGGGGCTGGAGTTGTTATTGTCTGTACCATAGTTGTCGAGGCTGTAATTGTTGTCGGGACTGGAGTTGTTGTTGGGGCTGCAGTTGTAGTTGTCAGGACTGGAGATGTTGTTGTTGGGGCTGGAGTTGTTGTCGGGGCTGGGGTTGTTGTATTTGGGACTGTAGTTGTCGAGGCTGTAGTTGTTGTCAGGACTGGAGTTGTTGTTGGGGCTGCAGTTGCAGTTGTCAGGAGTGGAGTTGTTGTTGTAGGGGCTGGAGTTGTAGTTGTCAGGACTGGAGTAGTAGTTGTTGTCGGGGCTGCAGTTGTAGTTGTCAGGACTTGAGTTGTTGTTGTTGGGGCTGGAGTTGTAGTTGTCGAGACTAGACTCGTCGTTGTCGGGGCTGGAGTTGTATTTGTCAGGACTGGAGTTGTTGTTGTCGGGGCTGGAGTTGTAGTTGTCTGGGCTGTAGTTGTAGTTGTTGGGGATGGATTTGCAGTTGTCAACTCTGGAGTTGTAGTTGTTGGGGTTAGAGTAGTTGTTGTGGGGGCTACAGTTGTAGTTGTCGAGCCTGCAGTTGTTGTGGTCAGTTCTGGAGGAGTTGTTAGGCCGGCAGTGGTAGTTGTCAAAACTGGAGTTGTAGATGTTGTAGCTGCAGTTGTCGTTGTTGTGGGTGCAATTGTTGTTGTTGGGGCTGCAGTTGTTGAAGGAGTAGTGGCAATTGTTGGGCCTGCTGTTGTTGTTGCTAGGGCTGGAGGTGTAGTTGCTGAAGCTACAGTTGTAGTTGTTGTAGGTTCAGCACTTGTTGTTAGTGGCAAAAAAGTTGTAGTTGCTGCAAATTAAATTAAAGTATATATTTATAAAACATTTTCAAAAGACATGTATGGGCATTATTGTCGGCATGTTGTGTCTTGTGAATGTGCTGTGGCAGCATGGCAAAACGTTAATATTATGGGATTTGTGCTGTTATGCTTGATAGCAATATTTTTCCTTTAATATTGCCGCAGTGCTGGACTTCTGCATGAAGAACACGTCTAACACAACAGAGGGTGATGTCATAATGATGTGTGGAATGTAGCACGGGCCTCACATTTTGCATTTGTAAACTGTATCAGTTAAATTAATAAACTGGAGTGATGCAGAGGTCCAGGAGCCTCTGACCTTCAGAGCTGAGAACCAGATTGCCAGACAGTTCACACTGCCTGTGAAGGAAAGCCCCCTTTCGGAGAGGTCTGCAAAAAGCCTTGAATTGGGATAAAGACAAGTTATGTCCAATTATTTTCCCTTTATATCGCTGATTTTTACTGTCTCACAGTTTATACGCAACCCTGCATGTCGAATGCCGAAAAAAACACCTGATCGCTGCACATTGCCGCAACAGGCTGAGCAATTATAAATTACCAAAAGGCTCACTGATGCATTAATGCAAGCACAGATGGAAGCATTGTCTTTAGTTTATTGAATATGAGTCAACGAATTAATGAACTGATCCACTTTAAAGATGTACTGCAAAACGTTGAGGATATTTGCCCTCTATCGCCCTCTCAAGGTTTGCGGTGTAACGTCACTGTCTTGAAACAAATCTCTATGGAGAGAAGAGGCCAAATGAAGAGGCAAGTGTATTGACGTTTTTACAAGCTCGCTAGCCAAAATAACAAAACACATAAAAATAACGGTGTGTCAGTTACTAAGCAGTCAGTACCAAGAAGTATTGTTACAGTATTAAGATTTTAACATTTTCAACATTATATTGCTACAGTTTGGTAGTGTGTAAGGTAATTAGGGATGCAACGATACTACATTTTTCTAACCGATACGATACTTGGATTTAAGTACTTGCGGATACTGAGTACCAATACCGATACTTCTACCATACAAAAAAATTGTATGAATTGGAAGACAGGTTTTATTTTCTTCTCTTCTTGTTACAGCAAATGATGGTTAATTAGATTTTAAAAAAATAATTTTCATAAAATGACTACAAAACTAAACTTTGATTTGAAAACTAAAAATGTTCTAATAAATAATTGGGAGTTTCTACATTTAAGTATCGGTCATAGTATCTGTTAAAGTTAACAGATACCGATACATAAGAACAGTATTGGCACCGATACCCAATACCAGTATCGGTATCGGTGCATCCCCAAAGGTAATGCTGTAAAGTAACACTCAGTCAGTAGTTCCGGTAGGCCACCTGGGAGAGAGACTTGTATAGTTCAGTTTTCAGCAGCGGGACGCTCCCAGACACCTCCAAAAATTAACATAATAAAAGCTTGTCTGCAGCCAAAACGTTTTGAAAACACATGTTTTGTAAAAGTTGTGGAGTGTGTCTTAACTAAACTAAACTACAGGGTAAAATCAAACATATTTTTTTATTCTTTCATAGAATTCTTATTAAACATTTTCTTTATATGGTTTGTGACACAACATATTCTTTTAAAGGCTGTTCGCCAATGTCTAAGATAATATTCCCTTTAAAAAATAAAAGCAAATATAAACAAACAAAATATTTTTGGTGAATATTTACCCTGTCCTGAAGTTTCAAGAAGACATCCAAGAAAACATAAAAAGATTGTGATTTTATTGTCCATGGTGAAAATTGTTGTCCTGTAGACTGCAGCACATACTGATAATCCCTCTGGTGCACCTGGTTAAGTTTGTGAAATGCTCCTCCCACATCAATAAAGGGGGAGTGAGATGTATTTACTGAGTTGTCTCTGATAGCTCTAGCTAAGGTAGGATTTATATTTGATTAAAAAACCAAAATTAGATAAAAACATAAATTTACTAAAAGGTCTTAAAATGTGCAGGATAAACTGAATGCATCCAAGAAAATCTTTCAAGAGTAGATATTTCAAAAATCTGAAAACTAATACTTCCTTATGGGTTATATGATTCATTGTGTATAAATTAAATTTAATGAAAATATAAGTGTTTTTATCGTATACCTAAAAATAATACACACAGCTCACTCAACTATTTTTCAACAAATAGATAACTTTTATTTTTAATAACCTCATCAAATAACTAAATACAATAGAGGCTATACATTTAGGGAATGTGAAATATAATAACCATATGAAAAAAAATCAGCAATAAAAGTTTTAGGTCATTAAAATCATGAATAAAAAAAGTAGAAACAGATTTCTTTGAAAAGCTGACTTTGTTTACAGGTTAAAAGGCCACGTAATTTAAACAAACAATATACCTGTCTGGTAACAATTAACTGATTTAATAAATAACAAAAATAACCTTAAACCAATTATAGTAGAAGTGTAATTGCACCCAGCCAGTGGAATTTAATTTTTATAAATTAATTTGCATAAACATTTTCAAAATAGGAAGAAATACACAGGTTGTAGATTCTAAATAATTATACGTTTAAGGCATTATCCGGCTTAGTGTGGACGTGGCCTATGATTCCCTCACAGGATTCATTCCCTTTTTAGATGCCATTACTGTTGCCAATCTAACCTATTACTGGAAATCTGTAGTAAGGCTGTCAAACAGGTTTTTTTATTTACACTGTGGATTAAAGTTCATTTAAGGTCAGATTCTTTTCTTATCTATGACATCAAATACCAAAATAGGCATGCAATCTTCAACTGTGTAAAAGTCAAGCAAAATATTCAAAGAACTGCCCTGTAAATGTAGCACAGGTGTAATTCCATCCATCCCTCCATCATCTATACAGTCCTTTGCCTAAGAGCAGCCCTGTTGGTTTTGCCGCACAAGTACCACACAAAAACTGTTTGTAAAAAACCCGATAAAACATTCTGAAGTGTAATAAAAAATGACACCAAAATGAAAAAGGGAAGACCAGAGTTTAGCTATTTCAAAACTCTGCTGTTTGGGAATAGTGGAGAAAGAAAAGTATGCTTAACCAAAACCATTTTTTTAAACAGCAACTCACGCTACACTTAACGGAGTTCATGTGAAACAAAATGTCAAGCACCACTCCACCTGTCAGCCTGCTTTTAGGTCCCCTATAAAGATCAATTATGACACAAAATCCTTTTTAGCAGATAAGCCTAAACATTTCACTGTAGTTGAACTTAAATAGGCTACAGATGAGTCGGATAAGTTAGAAGAAAATATGCAATCATATATAATAACATGGAAAATTCCACAATTTTTAAAAACGGGTGTAATTTAGCAATTGTAAATCTGATGTTTTCCTCAAATGATTTTTTTGTAAAGTTGAACAACAAAATTGTTGGGCGATATTGATAAAATATCTCAAATAAATTAAATCAACGCTTTGACGAATTAAAAAAATGTGAATTTTGGTTTGGTTTTTGCATTTTGGTTCGTTTTTTAAACGTAATTTTTTATACATTTAATTTAAAAAAGGTCCAAATTATTCAATTGACTTTTCACTATGGTTCCTGATCACAACTTGTTTCTTTCAGCTCATCTCAGTGTTGCACAATGTGAGCATGCGCACTGGGCCAAAGCTCACAGCTTGCTACGGTTTCAAATTTGAGCATTTGAGCTAACTTTAGCTGCTAAATCTAATGGGGTGCCTACATTGTTTGGTTTAACGAATATTACAAATATTTTTGCCAATGCTTTGAAACATTGCCTGTCGTTTCGAGGACGGTAAATAACAGTATCTGCATATTGCGCAGCAAATAGTACTTTCAGTTAGCCTCAACAGCGCAAAGCAGTATTGTAGCTTCAATTGCAAACATTTCCCTCTCTGCTTTTGACTTTTCCTTTTTTTATATTTATGGACGAATACTTCTTTTAAACGTTTGTTTAATGAAAAATGTGACGGCGGCGTAGTGAGAGGAACAGAGTATGGACAGGGACTTGTTGAGGCAGTGTCTGGTCCTTCACGGAGAGTCTCTGTTGAACAAACTGAAATGTGAGCAAACTGAAAACCCAGACTTCCAGGCGGTGGTGACTGACCTGTGCAAAGCCACGTATGATGGGAGGTATGGCAAAAACTCGACTCAGTTTTCTTACACGTTACACTTGCATTTCTGTCACGTAAATTGTTCATACACATAGTTTTATCAGCCTCCCTGATTTAACGTCTAAATTAGCAGTAAGTAAACGGCTGTTTGAAAGGAATCTGGACATTCCTCTTCAGAAGCTCTTGACCTATGCAATTCAACAAAACAAAGATATCGGGGACAGGAAAATATGCCACCTCTAGATTCTAAAATAAACGTTTTCTCGTGTACGCTTTAAGATCGCGTCACAAATGTGATTTCATCAAATCAAACTCTATTTGAGGAAAGAAGCTGCCACGAAATCCACCCTGACCTGAAAACAAGATGGACCTTCTGCAAGCAATTTGGGATGAAATAGTGTCATAAAAACATTACGTGCCTTTTGTCAAATCCACAAAATACATTTCGACATAGTAAAATTAAAACTAATTGAGTTTTTGGAAATGCTTTCTTAGTGAAGAATAAATCAAGATGCTGAAGGGTTTAATAATATTAGACTAAGAAGTAATCTCTGTTTTTTAAAAGCAGAAACATAATTTACTCAAGTGATCAATCAAGGTTTAATTCTAAAAGACTGTTCAAAAAAGGTAGCATGAAAGCTTTTATCGAGGTTATGAACCAACTAACACACAATAATTATATTAGAACTAGCTTGCCCAGCTATGTAGGATACATAGTCCCTCCATCGACTTCTGGATGGCCCCGTGGTTTTTCCTTCCAGTGAAACGTTCCTGGGAAACCTTCAAATGGACGAACCCAGGATTAATCCCAATCAGATTCCTGGAGCATCTCCGCGGCCTCCTCTTGATGCAGAGAAGCAGTTGCTCTGAATTCCACTCAGAGTGATGGAGCTTTTGACTCTATCGCTGAGGCTGAATCCAGCCACGCTCTGCAGGATTAATCTTGTTCTTGGTGATGATCTACATATCATGAACGTGCGTGAGGGCCGGAACGTGGACGAATTGGCAAATCGAAAGCTCTGCTTTTTGGCTCAGCTCTTTCTTCACCAAAGCAGCTCCTGGATTACTGCAGACAAAGCCCCAAAAAACTAAATGGCAGGTTAGATAGATGGATCTTTAGTTAAAAAAATAAAAGAAAGCATGAATCAAAAACAATTGGTGAATAAATCCCACTTCCTCACAGGTATCTGAAGTGAACCATGGTTTTTATTTAGCATGTTTTAAAGCATTGTTTTTGGGAGTGTGGGTGGGTTGGCAAAGTTTTAAACTA
Source organism: Apricaphanius iberus (assembly GCA_028564705.1). Taxonomy (NCBI): domain Eukaryota; kingdom Metazoa; phylum Chordata; class Actinopteri; order Cyprinodontiformes; family Aphaniidae; genus Apricaphanius; species Apricaphanius iberus. The sequence goes on along the minus strand of JAPXFQ010002662.1, from coordinate 881,678 downwards.
CATCTAAAAATGTTTTTTATTTTATAAAAAATTCCAGCAATACATTAATATTAAGGATTTTCAGGATAAAACATATCTAAATCTGAAATGGTTTCTAAGTTGTTTTTGGAATTTTTTAATTATTTCTTGTAAAAGTTCTATTCAACATAGGTAAACCACCAGTAGGCCTCAGTTCCTGAAAGTCTGAAACAAGAACATTTGTTGTTGATTCATTTTGAGGTTTTTAATATCATCCGTTTAGCAAACCTACATTATTTAATGCATTATAATTATTTTTAATTATAATTTGTTTTTTTATTTATTTATAACCCATAAGAATTTGTATGCAGCAATGAAACGGTCACACCCTGAAACCTTTTCTGGATTGTGTAGCTCTCACCACATAACAGCTTGTATCTGTGCCAATTTTACCTCACCTCTTTCAAAAGAAAAATAGGTTTAGGCTGTTGTATAAACACAAGCACTTTCCTAACCTGATACATTCATGTTGAGTTTGGCTTTTGAATCAGGACTTAAGATGCTGCTGCTTGAAAAGCACGTTTGTGTTATAACTGGCTGTTCAGGCTTTATTTACACATTAAAATTCTTTCTTTAGCTGCCTTTCATTCTCAACTCTAAATCTGCCATGATACAGGAAAGGAATGCAAAGTTTTGAAATCTTTCTAGTTTACCTTGAAGCTGCTAATGAAATGTTTTATTCCTCTATTAAACAGAGTTGGCAAGCATGCCAGCCCGCTGGTGGAGCAGTTCATCGCCAGGAAGGCTGACATCCTCTTCTGCCCGGGATGGAAGACCGCCAACCCACCGCCACAACATGATGATGAGGAGGAGGATGGGGGTTTGTTCGTTGAAACTTTATCCATCTGAGGTCTCCTTCATAAAGCCTGCTTACACACGAAATGGGGTCTGAAAACTGTGTAAACCTCTTCTAGGCCAGCTTTGAGCTTTATACAAGAAAACTTGGTGGAAAAATGTGTGCAACTTAAGCACACTAAGGACCTTGTTTATGAACATTTTGTACTCGGAGGACAATGGCAGCCTAGCTGGTGAGATGCCAAAATTTTGAATTTAAGCAGAATTGACTTGTAGAGCATTGCACACACAAACACATGACAAACACAAATTAAAGTCAGCTCACACCCCCATCTTACCAATTTGTCCTGCGGAGTACCACAAGGGTCCGTTTTGGGGCCCAATTCCGTTTTTACTGTATATCTTACCACCTGGTCAAATTAAGGGTCGTTTCAAGGATCTAATTTATCATCTCTATGCAGATTACGTTCAGTTGTATTGTTCTTTTAATGATGCTGACTTGTCACTGTTCTTAGAGTGTGTGTCTTCTATCAAAGATTGGCTATCCATTAATTACTTGCAGTTAAATCCAAGCAAGACCAAAACACAGATTCTTGGCCAGACCATAAAATCGCACTAATTAAACAGCACCTTTGCTGTCTTGGGTCCTCTGTCAAATCCAGTCTCAGAAATCTGGGAATGTTGTTTGACCAGGCTTGTCTTTGGAGACAAACTCAAGACAGTTCATCAAAAACTGCTTTTATCACCTTAGAAATATCTCTACAATCTGTAAAATGTTGTCAAAAAAGGATCTGGAAATTATTATTCATGCATTTATTTCAACAAGACTTGACTATTGTAACTCTGTTTTTACCTGTCTGAATAAGTCTACTATGAACAAACTGCAAATTAGAGGCTGCACTTTGGATGCCTGATTAACTCCCATTATTTGGATATACGCTGATCATGACTGGATCTAAATATCTCCCAAAGGACTCCAAGTGACTCCAAACTTGTCTGAATGTTATGCATGCTATAAATAAGGTCCATGTTGCAAAAAAAAAAAAATACTACGTCCCGTTTAACAAGCTGCAGGGCTAACATCAGATTGATCTACATCTATTTCAAATAAGTTGCTTTTTTATTGAGTAGTTATCTCTAAAGTGAAAAATACCAAGATCTAGAACAAAACGAATGAAACGAGTAGAAATCAAAGCTTGTTTTATGATTTAATTGACTAATTCTCTAAATGTTTGTGTGCTCTTCCAGAACCTTATGCCATAATGCCACCGGTGGAGTTATTCATGGAGCTGTCGTATGAGGAGAGAAGAGCAATGATTTACAGGGACTTGGAGAGAGGAGACGTGGTGGTGGGGCGGATCAACAACATCCGAGAATATGGCTTCTTTCTCACGCTGCTGTGCATGGCAGGAGGCCTGAAGAGAGACATCGAGGACCTGGAGTTGTCTGTAAGTAAGCACGGTGGACTTGTGGAATAACCTGATTTGTCTATTTCCCGGCTACCGTCGGTGCACCAGCTGTTGAGATGTTGAGTGGGTGCCAGGACGAATATTTTGATCCGGCGCCACAGGTGGGGATGTTTTACTTTAAGTAGTATGCAGAATGTGAAACCAAGCAGTTAGTTAAGGCAGACAGTTGTCTTCAGCATAATGCAGTGTAGCATGTACATACACACTCATTTTGTATATTATTGAAAAGTTTATTTCACCAAATTAGTTCATTAAGTGAAAAACACATTGATTAATTACACACAGAATATATCAAATCCTTTACTTCTGTTAATTATGATGTTTCTCTGCTGATAGCTGAAACATTTAATTTAATATTGTAAAAAAATATTTTTTTTTGATGCAGAAATGTGCGCTTGGTTAAAAAAAAGATCTTAAAGGATATTTCTTACAAAAGCTATAATCTGACAACCAAGCCGATTGTCGATTATCTGCTGTTTTCTGCTTTTAGGCTCTCTGCCACGTCAAGGAAATTCCCTCCACCAGTAGCCATGATGATCCTCTCTCCTACTATCAGATCGGGGACCTGATCAAAGGTGAGCGGTTTAAATAAAACAGGGGGTTAAAATCCACACAGACAAAAAAAAGGTCGCCATAATTGGTACAGTAATTAGACTGCAGACCCTTGTCTAATTAACTTCTGTAAACCACCAAAGAAGACTACTTAAATCGGATCAGTACTGACTAATTAGAAATGAAAAGTTTTGGATTTCATGAATTTACAGAGAAGCTTTGACGTGAATGAGAAATGAGAAGAAAATGTACCCAACACCCACAGGAATCAGTCAGCTATTTATTATCTGGCAACTTTTGATAGCAATCTGGATATTGTTCTAACTGCTGACCTACTTCACCTTATTGTGATCATTGTGAATCTCTCTTCTTTGTTATTGTATCCAGATATTGTTCTGCAGTGGATTAATTCAAACTAATAAACAGCTTAAAACTTGCTATGGTTTCTGGGGTGTATTCATATTTCTTTTCGTAATTTTCCTGTACAGCCCTGTCAGTTTGTTATACAAGTTTACCGTACGCGTCCAGCTGTTCTTCACCTGAACGCATGCAGAATGTTTATGTGCAATCTGCAAAGCTCAGTGAAACGTTTCAGCTGCATAACTTTAAAAAGTGACACCAAAACAAAACAGAACGGACTCCCAGCTATCACTAAACTCTATTTGGTAACATTAATGGATGCAGCTGCATGAGAAAAAAATGATGGACCGAACCAGAACTTTGTTAGCGAACGCATCTTTCAACAGCAATACGATCCATAACTGGCTCTGCACTGAACTGAATGACTTACCTGAAACAATGTAAATTTGAATGGAAACATCACTGATACTATAGAGAAACCAGCTACCACCAGCAGGATCCTATCAGCCCAAACTCCTCTAATTTTGGATAAAACGCAAGTCAGAGGAATGGGGAGCCTGGCCATGTCCACACGTAGACAGGGTTTTCAGAGACGTGGCAAACCTGTAGGGGGCAGTAGATCTCCCAAATCCTACCTGCTCAGAGTAACTTTCTATCCTCTATCTTCAGTACATAGCAGTCGTACAGTTTGAAAAACAAAACAAACAAAACGCGCTGTAACAATCGATGATACCAACACAGCTCTGAGTGCATAAATGCTGTTTCGCCGGTTGCACATGTGATGTTTGAGCATTTTTTTGTTGCGGATAGTGACGTCACGGTTCTTAAAACTCCGTTTCCGACCATCCACATGCAAATACTGAAAACGTAGAAAACGCAAATCTCCACTTTGGCTGGAGTTTTTAAAAACATTTGTTTTTGGTGCCGAAAATCCTCGTTTACGCGTGGATGACAGGCCAAACTGTAGAAAAATATCAGTTTTGTGAGCTACCCGACTACGTGTGGACAGGCATAAGTTACACCCTTGTACCTCTGGGTGCCCTGCTGCCAAAAAAGAAAAATGAATGAGAATGAATAGAGTGACAAGTTATTTTCTGATCCTGTTTGAAATGCGCCAGGGATTGAACATATGATGTCCATAAATCTTGTTACACGTTTGGGTTTTATTCTTTAAATTTTATACAGTAAATCTTATTTTAAAAGACAGAATTGATGCAATTTTTATTAATGGTCAAATAGTTTATTTACAATAAGTGACAGTATTGTTTAATACTAACGGAGGCTTGCTGCCATCTTGTAACTCTTTATAGTTGCTGCAGAAAAAACGACTTGGAGACACGATGCTCCAGATAGGACCGAGCAAAATGCAGCTTGGTGGTCCTCTTGTTTACAATGCGAATTTGGACTTAACTCGCTGGGAACTAAAAATTACCTCACTGGTGATTTGAGAGTAGAAGGAGCGGCTTTAACTTCGCTCCTTCCGTGGTCTGAGCTGTGACTGACATGTTGCTGCAACACAGAGTCTTACCCCACCACGGCCGCGGACTGCTGTTGTCACTAATCAAAGTCTGCGTCAGAAAACCAAGATTAGCCGTTAGCAATGCAGGATTCATATTCAAAGTGAATTCCAGTGCAATGTATTTTTTCAATGAGCGGGGGGGAATATACGGTTTTTGGCAGAAAATTTATATTTTCACTTAAATGTACTAAAATCCAAAATAATTGACCAAATATGTAGACAGTGTTATTATACACTCATTTATAGTTTATCAACAAAAAAAGTTGATTTTGGGGTGAGTTGCATTTTAACATCGTCTTTTCAAATTGTTATATTGTTTTCTACTCTGGCTATGTCTGCTCATACTATTTAATTTAAAAAGAATCCAATCAAGTCTCCAATCAGTTTTATACTTTCAACTTTTAAGTTATAGAAAAATGCAATCTAATTGATTTCACGAGTGGGAGGGAGAGGGAGGAATTCAGAATTTTTTTGTTTGCTTAATTCTTATCAAAGTAAAAAAAAAAAATCATATGCACTTTTTTATTTTTTTGTTAATAGTGTACCGAAAAGGTACAGAATTGTGATTTGTGTGTGGTGTGACACCTCTAGCAACGACTTATTTTTGCTCTGCAGCTGGAGTTAAAGACATTGATCGGTTCCAGGAGAAGATCACAGTGTCCCTCCATCAGGCCTCCCTTTCTCCCAGCCTGGAGCACATCAAACTGGGCGTTCTAACCAGAGAAGATCTACCCATACACTACAGGTAAAAAACACACTGCTTGTGGTGTAGTTACAAATACCATAAGAGCCGTCAAACCAGTTGGTCATATGACTCAGCAATTTGATTGAGTCCTTTGAACTACAAAGATAGGCAGAAGTTTCGGTGTTAAGACTGATTACATTTTGGCTTGAAACTCAATATTTGATGTGAAAATTTAGCTCAGAATGCTAACAGTTAAGGGAGAAATTTCTAAAACTTGAAGGCTTGTGGTGGACATTTAAATATGTGGGTGTGTGTTGTTCAGTCGGAGCGTTTGTGCCGCTGCCGACTCCACAGAGACTTACGAACAAATACTGATGAGGTGCCACGGCTACGAGAACCCGTCTGTGGTGGAGTACCTGCTTCAGAAGGTGGGGATCAGTGACACCAATCCGCCATCCATGATGCGAGGCTTACAGTGGTGAGTGTGTGAGCTGCCTGAACACTTTGCTCTTTCTGTTATTTTGGATGCTGGAATACTTTGCTGTCACCTAAGCATCTCAATCAAATTCTTTCTACTTCTGTGAGCACCTGTTTCCTGATACTTTCATAACAATGCATGTGCAATCTTCTTTGCACAGTCTTAAAGATCTTTATTAAGTCTATGTTTTGACCTTTTTTCTTCACAGTAAACTTTTCCAGGAGGAGGATTTTGCTTCTGCAATCAGAAAGAAGCAGTCTGCATCCTGGGCCTTGAAGTGGTAACATATAATCTGCTAACCCTTGACATTTTATAGCTATTATAAATGAAACAGTCTCTCTGGCCACCTATTGCTTCACCTTGATATAAATCTGACCCTTCTTTTAGTGTTCGTGCAGGTGTGGACCACTTCAAACACGGGCGACATGTGGAGGCCATGAACGAGTACAACAAAGCGCTGGAAATCGACACCAACAACGTGGAGGCGCTGGTGGCGCGGGGAGCTTTGTGAGTTCGCCTCATGTTTTTGCTTTATGTGTATTCGCTGATGTTGCAAACATCCAGCTGCCCCTTAGATTTAGAGGTCGTCAAGCAGTTATTCACATTCATCTGCGGACTCGTTCCTCATACCGATATGAAGTATGAGGAAGAATATTTTAAATAACATAATTGCGTAATCTTTTAATGTTTAAAGAACATGTCCTAGTGCTCTTTCTACTGCATAAAAGTTTTTATAGCATAAATATTCATGCAAATCTGTATACCATTTTTGTTTTTAGTAACTGTATAGTGCTTTATTTTATTGTGTGCATCTAAATGATTCTCTTACCTGTCACTTTGTTGCTGTTGCAGCTGAATCTCCAATCTGTGGGACCATTAAAGATTTTATGTTCTGTTTTATTCTGTCTTTGATTTTGTTTTTTACTCCCCAGATATGCTAACAAAGGCAGCATCGTTAAGGCCATTTCAGACTTTGAACTGGCTCTGGAAAACTGTCCAGAGCACCGAAATGCTAAAAAGTACCTCTGCCAGACCCTAGTGGAGCGAGGAAAACAGTAAGTGGCACCTTTTCATGACTGTTCCTATTTTTATTTAATAAATATGTATAAAAATGATCAAAAATCAAAGCATTTAAAATACAAAATGATTTCCTTTATATCTGTGTGTTTCTCAGAGCCTTAGATAAGCTGTTAACGGCTAGTTGGTTGTGTTTGGCTCTTTTTAAGAATAAAAATAGCCTTAAGCTTTTTCCAGGTGACATTGACAAACTGTTTTACACTCAAGACATCGATGACAGCTGCCCAATGAGATGGCTGGCTGGGCAGTTTATTAGTGCTTGCTTATGGACACTTCTTTCTGCTTCCATTGCTGCAAGTTTTGGCTATTATCTCGGATTAAACTAGTGCTTCAACTCTGACCTGCACCAGAGGAAAGAACCGCTTTCAACAGGAGAAGGAGGCAGGTTAAAAAAGACCGCGGCATTAAAACATCACAAGCATCATATTCAAAATGATGGCTCCTTATCTGTTTAAACATAACTATTTTTTAAACAGAAACATGTAAAAACACAAGTTAATATAAGTTAAATGTTTGCCGTTTTTTCTAATATCACCTATCCTAGAGCTTTACGTCGATCAGCGGTCCACAAAGTGTTGCTTCTAACCAATATTCTTAATTATTGTTGGGTATTATTAACAGTCTTTCTCCAAACTCATGTGTGTAACTCCTGTTATTCAGCACTGCTTATATTGATCAGAGACCAGTATTGGACAAATATTATAACATTTGAGTTAAGGGAGACAGATTTCTTTGCTGCCTTTCCACATAAAAATTATAATAAAACTCGGGATGAAACACCTGTCCTATGAAATATTTATACTAGGGATGCACCGAAATGAAAACTCTTGGCCGAAACCGAAAACCGAAAATGGAGAAAACTAAGGCCGAAAACCTGAAACACCGAAAGAAATGATAGTCAATTATTAGAACCGTAGAATTTATGGCTATGATGTGTACTAACCTCACTAAAATCAAGGCATTGCATGAATCAGTTACAAAACTATGAAGATAATTATTTAGCACTGACATAACAACAATGCACAATATAAATTAAATGAATAATGTTTCGGCTGTGTTGTTTCGGTGATTTAGGTCTTTCGGCCGAAAACCGAAAATGCAATTTTGGGTCATTTTCGGCCGAAAATTTTCTGTGACCGAAATTTCGGTGCATCGCTAATTTATACTAAATAAAGTGGCTTTTGCTGGCAGTCTGGTTATTAAAACCAGTTAAAGAAGATCTTCCTTATTTAAAATGTGGACCTTATTTTTCGCAGATATGTTCAGTTACTCACCCAGACAAGTTTGGAGCCACTTGGAGTCCTTCAGGAGAATTTTTTTATCCAGTCGCGATCAGCGTATATTCATATAGTATCAGCATAGGAGATTTGCCGCATGTAATAAGGCGTTACCAGCACCAAAACTCCTTCACTTAGCCATGTTTTGTTATGAATACTTAGCGATATTCCCCTGTGAGTTCGGAACTTCTCAGAAGTGCTTATTTCAAGGTGATTAATAGGCTATAATACAAAATGGTCTCACAACATTATTGTTTATTGCAAACGTTTCTGGGTGATTTATCTTCTAGCTACATTAGTTATCATGAACGGATTAGTCCCAGCTCTTTGGTGTTTTTTGTTCCGGAGAGACGGAGTGTTCCTTGAGGATTCACATCCATGAGGTTCTCTAATATTGTCAAAGCTCATAAACTAATGATGTGTCACAATCCTGATCATGCCTAAACATTTTCACTGCCAGTTTTTTTTCCATTTAATACGTAAAAAACTGTTGTTATTTTTTTATCTCTGCTGTTTCTTTAAATATATATCAGATTTCCAAAGACCTGCTGGGTCAGTTTAATCACAGGTTTAGTATTGATTGCACTGCTCCATCAACAAATCTAGCCTTGATCTTATCATTGTACCCGCAGCTTTCCCTATCCAATCTTTATCACTCAAAATATGCATAGTTCAGGAAGTACATTCTTTTGGTTTCATGATGGCCTTTATCTGCTCGGTCTCAGATGCGTATCTGTAAACATTCTGACACAATATTTACTATTGTTTAAGTTTATAAAGAAAACTAAAGGTGAAATCTCTGGCTGAACAGGTTGGCAGAGTTTCTTCCCCTAGTTTCCCAGACAGATTAAAGGTCACTGTAAAGATGACTGCTGTAATCGGACCGCTGAGTCAGTTCATTTACGGCATTAAAAACACAGTGAATACTTTTACAGTTTTTTTGTTTTGTGTGGGTTTTTTTCTCATAGGCTAGAAGAGCAGGATAAACTAGTGACAGCTGAGGGCTTGTACAAGAGAGCTGTGTCTCTTGATGACTCAAATCCTGAGGCGAAGGAAGCACTCCACAACATCAATGACACCATACAGGTGAGTGGGCCAGAACACCTTCACCACAACTTCGGATGGCCTCCTGGTACGCCATGGTTTTATGTTGGGCTTAACTATTCAAGCAACAACAACGGTTTGAAAAAGATTAGTCAAGTTTACTGTGGGAGGATGGTTTTGTCAAACCATGCAAGTTTCAAGTCACTGGAAGGCAGCCATGATAAATGATTGCAAAGTTTTTTATTAAGAGTCTAGTCGGATAACTTAATTCGCTCTCAATCTAAACAGACATGTTCAAATTCTTTAAAATGGTCAACTTTACCTATATCAACAGTAGAAAAGGAGGGCCTTGATAAAAAAGTAAATAATTTGTACAAAACTATCATAGGTTCCGTCCCCCCCCCCCCTATTTTGATCAATCAGAGCAAAACATTTTAATCTCGAACTGCCCTGTTACTGATTTCCGTCACTATGAATGCCACGCTGTTCGTTGCTCTGATTGGTCCTAGCGCCATCCAGTTGCAATAGGTCTAATTATTATTGGTACAAATAAGACCTAAGAAATCTAGCAGCTAAAGGTTTTTATTTTCAAATCCTGAATATTTCCACACACACACAAGCAATGCTTTAAAAGCTGCAGTCCGGAGTATATCAAAAAGATATAAACAACATTTGGGCACGCGTATCAGCTGGGATTTCACAGCCTGTCATTGTGTACTTCAATAAAGGCCTTAACTGTTCAGCAGAAATGTGGCCAAAGCTGCGTCGGTTTAAAGCCTTTAAAATTAGAAGGTAAACTCTGATTTAAATCTAGCGGGAGAACACATAACGATGTAGCAACCTGCTACTGTCTCTACGGTGTTTTTCAGCAAGTTACTCACCGTACTTTCCTTTTTTTTTTCTTTTGGAAGTTGATGTAGCCTTGGGTAGCCGGGGAATGGCTAACTATTTAGCAGAAATTTGTTGCGACTTCTCCATGACCGCTCTCTGCCATTATAGTGACTGTAAACAGGAAGACATGGAGTGGTCAGTGTGTACGGCCTCATCTCCACAGCTTTGTGCATTGTGGATGCACATTGATTGACACCGGAAACTCAAATTCTATTGAATAAAAAAGAAAATTCTGGTCAGTGAGAATATAATGGGCGTCTATGGGAGGAAGGAGGGATTTAAGAAAAATAACAGTTGTTGTGCACTACCCAATCATAGTACTGAACCCCACTATCATTTTAAGGATATATAAAACTTTGATACATAAATAAATCCTCCGGACTACAGCAAACAAACCAAAAAAAATTGGCTTAACTGTTAATTTTTCTCGTAGGAACATCTGACTAAAAGCTGCAAACAGAATTTTTTCATCTTTGTAGATCTTCCTGTAATACTGATGAGGTGTTTGGTATGTTTGTGTTTCTGCTCCGCCGTACATGCTGACTGCTGCCACTATCTGCCACCTGCCTTCTGGGGGGCTGGAAATACATGAACTGCACTGTGCAAACGACTCTTCCTTCTCTGGAAACTGGTGCGTCGGCCCGTACACATGCTGCCATAAACGGTAATGTTGAAACCTTTTTTTGTGTGTGTGTGTTTTTGGATCACAATGGCAAACAAATGCTGTTTGCGTTGGCCGCATGTCCTTCTCTGCCTCTGCTCCTGACCCACCTACGCTACTTCTGAACCACACCAATATTTCATGGTAAATATGGGACTCTGTCGATTTCTCCATTGCCTGCAACATAATTGATTCATGTTTATTGATGATCCTGTTAAATTCCTTTCTTTAAAAAAAAAATTCCTCCTCCTGTGCTAACCGGTGGATTGATGAATGAAATTTTGGGGCTGTTTGCTGTACTTTCCGTCTCATGGTGTGAATGTTGTGGAATATGCTTCCACTGGCTTTTGGCTGTATGCTGTTGTCGTGCCTCTTCTGTCCGCCGTCTGTAAAGAAATCGATCCGCTTGCGAGAAGAAGCTCTCGCTAAAGAGGAGGTAAAAGCTACGAGCAGCCAGATCAGCGCCGAGAAATTACGTAAGATCTTAAAAGAGGAAAAAAGGTACGTTGGGCCAGCGAACGATCGGCCCCCAAACCTCTCTTACAGCGCAAATCTACTGCTTCGAGTGCAATATTTTTAGTAGATTTCTCTCGTTTTTAGGGCAAAGAAGAAACGTAAGCGATCGACTTCTTCCTCTTCATCCTCTTCCTCCTCCAGTAGTAGCTCTTCCTCATCGTCGTCTTCCTCCCGGCGCAGGAGGTCTAAGAAGAAAAGGAAGAAAAAGCGGAAGAAGTCTTGGCGAGGAAGCAAGCACCGTCGGAGGAAGAGTGAGGAGGGTAAGAGCAGAAGAGGCAAGAAGGAGGAGGAGGAGGATGAACTGGAGTGGTATCCCGCACCTCCCAATACCTCCGCCACTTTTCTTAACCAAAAGGGTGGCCTTCTGTTTGGAGGGGCGGATGAGGATGGGATGGCGGGAAGGGAAGGAAGCGATGCAAAGATTAGTCAACTGTATTCATTGGTAGCAGCTTCAGAGGGTGAGGAGTCTGACTCGTCTCACAGAGAAGGGAAGAGAAGGGACAGAGCGGATAGTGAGTCAAGTAGAAGGAACACCAGCCGAAGCCCAGAGAGAGAGAAGAGAGACCGGAGGACAGAAAGTAGGGACAGAAGCAGGGACAGATGGAGAGCAGGCAGGAGAGACAGCGACTCCAAAAGGAGGAGCAGCGTTGAGGAGAATCACACGAGAAAGCTTTCCAGCTCTTCAGCTGAGGTGAATCATTCTCGGAAATCTGGCATCCAATTCGAATGCTCCGGAAGGAACAGGATCAGACACGACTCCTCCACCAGGAGCTCCTTTGACGGCGGTAGGTACGAGAGTAAGGAGGAGACGGAAAGGGAGAGGGGAACAGCGAGGAAGAGAGCAGAGGGGGAGAAAACGTCAGATCCTGAACCAGAGGGCACCGGAGAGCAGAACGGGCATGGCGGCGGGAGGCCCAGTAAAAGCCTGCCCTCAAACCTGCTGGACATTTTTAACCAGATTGCTCAGTTCGAGAAAGAGAAGGGAGGCAAGCCAAAAAAATAAAAGATAAAATCAAAGAAAATAGGATAACTGTCTGTTTTAATCTTTGTTCATGAAATCAACCAGTTGATTTGTTGAATTGTATAGGTGTTTACAAAAACGGTTGGTTTAGTCTGATTTATTTTTTTTTGCGTGTTCTGATGAAACACGGACTTGCTTTCAGCTGCAGCTTTCGGTCTACTGTAGATCGTCAAAATGTCATGAAGAAATGATTTGTTTTGGTGACACAGACACCCTTTATCAATCGTCTCTTTGACTTCCCCATTTAGATGAACTAGCATTTTTGGTTAAAAAAGAAATCACTGTTTTTAATGAACCAAGCTGCCTTTCTGTTCTGCTTTGTGCCATTCTGAAACTTCAGAGGCTTCCTCCCAACAAAACAATTCTTTAAAGCTACGGTACTTTCGTTTGCCTTAACATGATACAGATGTTCCAGCTGTTTAAACTGTCATAAAATGAATTATTTGGAACCAATAAAAGCATTTTACCTGTGGAACCTGCATGCAGTTTATTTCTGCTCCAGAGTACTAAACTGTATCACCAGTGGAAGATTTATGCTATGAAATTGTGTATTACATTTTCTGTTCAGGTTCAGAAGATGCAATTTAAATGAAATTTTCACAATCTGTCCAGTTCACAAACATCTGCAAAGAAATCACAGCATAGATGTATTTAAATTGTGTAATAAAACAGATGGAGGTGCATTAAGGCTTGGGAAGTCATGGCAATTTATTAGTAAATAGAAAGCAATCCTGCCACTCAGTGTTAATTATTCTAAGAAAGGTTCCACCTGGACACACAAAAGAAGTTCCTGTCACAAAAGAAGCTTCTCAAGATCATAAATAAACCATATACTGGCCATGACCAGGGTCTCCTTGTAAGATTTTTTTTTCATTTACATTTTTGTTTTCTGAGAATCTGCTGTTGGGGAATTTAAAGCAAGTAAAGTTTGATTTTAAATAGGGATGTTCGATATTGGCTTTTCTACCGATATCTGATATACCGATATAGCCTAACTCGTAATTTCCGATACCGATACGAGGGGACCGTCCCTCATAAAAAACAAAAACTACTAAACCCTTTTAGGTAACCACAATGAAATATCTTGTATCATGCATACTTGAGTCTTAAAAATGTAGAAAATGTAATAACTACTAGAATTTTAGTTAGGCAATTGAAAAAGGTGCCATTTTTATTTTGTCTTCAAAAGTAGCTGGAATATTTTCTCACACAGAGAGTACTGACAAAGGCCAACCACTCAGGACAAATTTCTACTTTTAGAAAATGTAAACAACATTATACCTTTATAGCAGTGAGGTAAAGTGGAAACAACTGAAACAAGAATAAAAAACCAGCAAACATTTAAGCAGGGCCAATAATTAACCTAATTTGGGTAATACAATCTTAAAAATAAACTGAGCCTAAACACCATTAATTTAGCTCTACATGTAACTAGACGGCCAAGGTTGGCCCAGAAGAAGCCTTTTGATATATTGAAAGTTGTCTCAAACCAATAATATATAAAAAACTAAACCTTAAATCTGTCATATTTTTACATTCTGAGAGAGAAAAGAAGTAGCTGAAGAGTTTGATATATAATATGTGTATGGTGTGAAAAACTCATCTTATAAAAAATAAAATAAAAATCGATACTGATAATTTCCGATATTACATTTTAATGCCAATATTGGCCGATAATGACTTCAAGCCGATATATTGGACATCCCTGATTTTAAATGTAAATAAAGCATTGCCTGTTTACCCAAAAGAAAAACTTAACTTTTCTGTTGTAACAAAAACCCAAACTATTTTGAATAAATCCCTTTTAAAAAGATGTTTATACAAAACACACAGAAAATCTCCATATCAGTTTTACTTTGTTTTCATCATTCAACCTATCATTAATTAGACACCTGAGCTTGGTTATGGCATGTTCTCCAGGCTGTTCCGGTGTTGGGTTCAGTATTTATTTGGATATTGTTTAGAATTAAAAAAGTCCCGGCCTGACTTTTTCTTTAACAGGGTACAGACAAATGACTGATACCCATCATGTAGGAAATGAAATATTGAGTATTTCCACGTACCCCCTGTAATGTGCTCACATACCACTACAAATACTTGTAGCCGTGGTATGGAATCACTGATCTGGATCACCTCCAAAATTGACCCACTTGTTCCTAGTCCCACTTCAAACCTTTCCTGAGAATTTCATCAAAATCTGATTGTAACCTTTTGAGTTATGTTGTGAAATAACAGACAAACTAACCCTGGCAAATACATGACCTCCTTGTTGGAGGTAATAAATATGGACACTTTACCCGCTGTGGCCTGAACTTTTGTTTATTTCATTGAAATTCATAAATTAATGTCAAATTTCTATAAAAAAAATAATAATAGGTAAATAATTGATAATGAAATCGATTCAAAATTGAATCGAAAAATGAATCATTAGATTAATCGATGCATCAAAAAAATAAGCGCTAGATTCATCGATTACAAAAATGATCGTTTTGCCCAGGCTGAAGGAGACCTCTGGTGATCAAGATGAAAGAAAGTTCTTAGGTTTATGCCCAAAACACCCAAAACTTCCCAATCTAGTTTAAATCTGAGGAATGGTTGTATAGTCTTCTGTCCTATACTCCTCCTCTCTTCTAGTATAATTCTATGATATTACAAAAATTAAATTATCTCCCAGTAACCATCCAATCAATTTTGGCTGGTTTATTAAAACTTGGGTCGATCTTTTTTTTTTCTTCTCCTTTTTAGAACCACTTGCATTTTACATTGGTTTCTAGAACCTGCTTGAAGTTCATGAGATATTCCCAAAACTTTATCTCTGTTTTACCCCAATAGTCTCCTAATCAGTTCCGATTAATCCTTTTACATATCCTTAGAGTATTTTATTCTTTAGCAGATGTACTCTCCAAAATCTATTCAATATTCAGTAGTTTCATTGCTTCAATGGTTCTCAAGCTGTGGCTCGTGGACCAGAAATTGGCGGTTCTTATCCGTTTCCTGAAATGTAGAACATACTGTACCCAAAAACCTCCGATCCTAGTGACCAATTCTAAAAGGTTCTACTCAGTCAGTTTTTAATTTGCTTAATGTCTAGAAGTCCTATCCAGTTTAGTGTGATAAACGATTTTTACTAAGATCTGCTCTGCAGCTGAAGTAAAGCCGAAATACCACAGCCAAAGTCTGTTAATACTAAAATAATTTCTCATTATTGCTTTTTCATCTTGGTTATGAATTCACCGTATTTAATTTAAAGTTCTGGTTGAACTCCTTTAGATCCAAGCCTCTTCAGTATGGTCAACCTCGTATTCAGCTGTGGGTATTTTCTGTTAGCTATTTTGTTTCCTAGTTCGTCCTTTTTTATTCCATCGTATTCTTTAGTAAATTGCACAACTAACTCTCTGTGTTCTAGTTTGGTCTGGTCTGATTAGCCAGCATTTTAAGCCTATACTTACTCTTTCCGCTCAGTCTATCTTTTTCTGGGCAGACACGGCTATCAGGAGGGGACATGCTACCCCGGGCATGCACCACTATCCCCAACCAGTACAACTCAAAAGCAGTCGTCTCAACCGTCAGGTTTTTTTTAGGCCAAAAACATCTGAGAAACCTATCAGAAGAGTTTAGTGCAGGCCTCACAACTAAACTCAAAATGTCTGTTTTAGGTGAAAACTGGATAAAACCCAACACAGAGACACCATTTAAAAGACTATTTACTTGATAAACACCTTAAAAAAATTTCAAGAAGACCAACCCTTCCCTCAGCTGATTCATATTAGGAAGTGTCGTGTCATGAAATCCCATCCGGCACCAGACCCGGCCCAAGAGACCAAGTCCTTCCACTTGTGAACCATTCCTAGAGGCTGAGGGCACCCAGCCAGCCCTCCGCCCGCTGGGATTCCCAATGATTTTCAATGATTCCTCTCAAATTTCTTTTTGCTTTTCTTTTCCCATTTAATTACTTCTCAATTTTTTAATTATTTTTTTAATCTCACCTACAATCTTGCTTGGAGAGACAACAATGTGCCAGTGTTTCTGCTGGGATATAACAAAGTTGTCAGGCGAACTAAAATTCTAATTACCCATAGCTTGATAAATATAAATTAGTCACCATCAAAATTATTTCCCTAATTTTGACTTTAAAAAAACAAAAACAAATTTTACTGCATTATTAACGGTCAAACCAGAAGCCATTGTTTGTTTGAGTGGTTTCCTTTTCTTAGTTCCAAAGAAAGTTACCACAGAGATGTTTGGATCCTTTCCCACCATCATGTCTACGTCTTTTCTCCTGACCATCAATCTTTCAGTCGGTTGTTGAGTCAAGTTACCTGAACATCCCCTGAATGTGAAGCTTAATGTGTCTCATTCCTTATTTGTTTTCCCTTTTGCTTCTAAATTTATTAGGACCTACAACCAGGTAGTCCCCCCAAGGGAGAGGACTGACCTTAAGAAACTATTGGAACATGTTATTAATCCAAAGCCATCTATGTCTTACCCCTCTGAACATGTCTCCTCGCTGTTGCTCAGATATATGAGGCCACTAAATGTATTTATTTGTTTCCCTTTAAGTCTCTAAATCAATAGCGCTGCCTGATTGTGTTCATCTTAACACTGAAAGAAAAATATCAATTTACATGATTTAATTGTGTACATCGATTCCACATAATCAGAATAAGCAAAACTGACACAATTTACCCTCTTACTCCAAAGTAAAATTAACATGTTGAATTAGCATGATATTATTGGGTTGTTGTAACATGAATATATTACATAATGTAGTCACATTATTTTTAAGTCATTAAAACAAAAGTTTTAATTTCAACAATGAGTACAAGTTGATGTTTCCCAGGCTGGGTATTGATCATAGGCGTTCTGGTTGGAAGGCATTATATTATCCACTACACCACTACAATAAATAATGAAAGGTGGCTCTTTTTGCACAGAGCACATTTTTAAATACCCAAAATGGTTTAAATCACATTCAATATTTCTCCTCATGTGGTTCAGAGGTTTTAACTGTGATAACAGTAATTTTGATATCACTTTGAAAAAAAAAAGTTTAGTCAACTAACAGGTACCAATTAATGGTATAGCAAAACCTTTTACTCTCATCTTTCTATAAAAAGAGGCAATGTTTTCCAATGTACTTCTTTAAAGTTTGCAGAAAGTTGGGAGTACTTCATAATATTTTCACAATGTGGCAAGAAGAAATAGCCAAAATGAGAATAGTGAAACCTCAAACAGCCCACTTTGCTACACAAAGCATATCACTGCCTTTCCAGTGTTAACTAAACATGATTATAATCATTTCAGTAACACAATTCCTTCACTTTCAACCAACGCAAGAAAATAGTGTAAATTCAGTATTGTTAATTGCTTAAATTGTATTTAATTAAATAATGGAAATAAGAGAAACATATATAGATTATGTATCATTTACTTGATTTGTTTTTGTTTCAAAGACCTGTCAATTTCCTTTTTTACAGTGCAGCCTTTATTGAGGGTTTCCATTACTGCTGAAAATTCTTGGAAACCTGTAAACTTCCTGGGACTGGCATTATGGAATTCTGCCATATTACTGATACCGAGTACCAATGCCGATACTTCTACCACACAAACAAATGCAATGAATTGGAAGAAAGGTTGATTAAAAATGACTACAAAACGGAAATTTCAAGTGAAAAATAAACATTCTGTGAAATTATTGCAGAGTTTACACATTTTAAGTATCGTTTAATGGTATCTGTTAACTTTAACTGATACAGATACAGTACATAAAAACGGTATTCGCCCCAATATCCGATATCAGTATCGTTGCATCCCTAATATTTATTGTCCCCAGTAATCTTGAACCCACGCTCTGGGTTATGGTTACTGTCCCCGGCAGTTTTAAAGATTAGGTACATCTGAAGATTCCATCTAAGGATGAGCCAAAATTCCTTCCCTGATGTCTCTGTTGATTTCTCTTGATTTTCCAAGGATGTCAAAGACAGAGATTCTGTGTTGTGGGATGCCTTTATTCACCTCCACAGGGGCTCCCTCCATCAGTTAACTCAGATAGACTCATGTAACCGATTAGAAGCTTAAGTTTAGAATGGAATCATCTGGAGTTTTCTTTTGTTTAAAAACACAACAATCTTAGTGTATGGATAACTCTGACTTTGAAAGTAACAGAAAATGAACAATTCTCTTTTTATTCTGACTTTTCATAAATACAAAAAAATCTCTAAATTTATGGATCTAAAAAAAAAAAAAACTTACTCTGATTCGATGTTTGACAGTAAAGAATACGTGTTTTTTTAATGTAAGTATCTAGTTTCAGCTGTAGGTACAATTTCGCAGCAGTTAACTGTTAGCTTCTCTTTACAAAGCAACACTCGATGATGTTGAAGCAACATTGCAGGGAACCTCTGGTCAAAGCATGTGGTGGAAATATTCAGCTGTTTGAAGTTCAGTTACACAGAATCCTTCCAGAGAGAAATGCTGCTGCTTAGCAAAGGCACACAGGCCAAGGAAAATGTGTGGAAAGGGATTCATTTTCCAGCTGGGCATTGATCCTGACCATGGGATTATGCTACAGTGTACGCTGCTGTTTGAAGTCCAATTAAGAGTAGGGATTGCCGAGATGTGTGCTGCTCCCTCCGCACAGTCCAGGTCCAAACTTCAGTGGAAGCTGGGGATCATCAAAGGGGTTGCTTCAAGCAAATGGTAAAAGTCAACATATTGAAAGGAAAATAAGAAAAAGGGCAAAGACAAAGTTATTGAACATCATATTTTCCTGTATTGGAAGAGAACGTTTGCGATTTACTTTTTCTTCTACTGTATTCTGATTGGTGTGTTGTTTTTCTTTAAGTTTGGCTAGAAGTTTAAAGAAAATTCAAATGTCATTGTCAGATCTATGAATGAAACATTTCAGAAAAAATGTTTTCCTTCAAAATGCGAGCAGTTGAGTTCTGTCAGTAGAGCTCCTTGGACCTGGATATGGGCAACCGTCCTTATGGCTTATTGGGGCTTTAAGCCGCTCGGTGTCATGTATTTTGATTTAATAACTGGACACACACATCAGTGGTCGTGAGACCAGTCATGCGTTGCCACAAGCCAAAGTAGCTTACTTTGAGCTTAGCTGCCACCCTCAAGCTCTCCTCCTCCATCATTACTGGTCTCATCATCAGTGACGCTCTGCAGAAGCCACACTTCCCTCTCTATCTTGTTAGGGAGCAGATTAAGCACTAATATACAGAGAAGCCTCTTCATTTAATACTACACACAGATTCCGGATCCGTTACTTCCTGTCACCGAAGGCTGACATCTTAATCTGTTTGTATAAAGTACTTCCCACAGACCTTGTTTAAATGCTCTCCAGGTTCGGTTCATTAGATCAGTAAGGAGTCTCTGAAGATACGTTTTGGTGCTCAAAGTGAATCAACACAGGGATTTTTGTCTACTAAATATTTAGCTGTTACATTGTTATTATAAAACCCACTCAGAGCTGCGAATTTTACATGACCTTTAGAAAAACGTAACTTACATTTTTTAACAAGCATCTACTAGAGTAAAATGCATTGTCGTTCATAAAGAACCACCATTTTATTTCTGATTTTATGTTTAAAAATAAAGAGAAACGTAAAAAGTTAGCAAAAAGAGGATGGATTCAGTTTCTTCTGAGTTTTTTGAATTTTGTGGAAAACTTATGTAAAAATGTGCACAGTTTCAAACCTAATGACCAGAAAACTTGATTTAAAAAATATTGTTACATTTAGTGTGGTCCTATCATGTAAATGTAAAGCAATTATTCAATAAAATAAAGTAAAAACATCTGTTAAAATCTAAATTAGTGAAAAAAAGTGACAACCATTATTTAGTTATTATTTTTAGCCAAATGTTCTGAGAGCCTTTGTGGAAATTCTAAGGGGGCCACTTGCGGCTCCCGAGCCACAGGTTGCAGATCCGTTTGTTATGGTTTACACAATCATGGAGAAGACAGCTGAGCATTGAGCTGTAAAGGAAGTCAAGCCACAAAGGAAAAAATTATGGTAGGAAAGAGCCCAAGCAAGATTTATTGGTTTAAATCGTAGTACTTGGACATAGTTTTAATTTTGCTGATATCTCTGCTTTCAATAAAACATTTTATTGAGCTAATTCAGAGGTCTGGAGCCTGTTGTGACTTTTCCACAAGGTTTTTAATAACTTGACAAACATGTGATTCACCATTTAAGGATTTTAAATATACTTGGATATAACAAAATAAGATTTTAGCTGAGCCTCAGTCGTGTTCATGGAATATTTGCATTAGATATCTACAACAAAATGACACTAAGAGCACCAGTAGGATTAGGTTGGGAAGTATTTACTGTCTTTTTAAATTATTTTGCACGAATAACATTCGATAGAAGAAAAATTGGTAATCTGTCTATTGGCAAATTTTTTGTGCACTTAAAAAAATATATAATAATAATTATAATCTAAGAATTGAAAAAGAACTGTGGGTCCCTTAAAAAAGGACAATACATTTACTATAGTAGATATTTATTCAAACTTACAAGCTGTCATCTAACATTTGTTAGCTGGAATGAGAAAAGAAATAAATCTTTGCATTGCAAAGCTTGCAGAACTTTTGTCTAATCAAAATGTCTTATTCTGAATCAAAAATCATCAAAATTAGCCAAAATAAATGCTAATGTAAATAAATATTTATATGTAACATAAACTGTGTGTATTTAATGATCTAATTGTTTCGATTGAATGAGTGAAATGATCACATTTCTCACTGATATCCTAATGGACCTGATGTACTAAAGAGCGTTTTGGTTTTATTACAATGGATAATTGATTCAAACTGTTTTTTGTTGGGTTGTTTGTTGCTTTTGTTGTTTTTAAAAGTTTCTTTGTGGAAATATTTTCAAAAAAGTTGTTCCACTCCTTCAGTCTCATCCTGCAGTGCTGCAGTCCACAAGGTGGCCACTGGAGGGCAGTAGAACACTGTGGTCCTAAGCAGCTGGAGCGTCGCAGGCCAGTGCACATTAAAGTGGGATTTTTTTATCCATATTTTAATTACCAACAAACAAAAACATGCTTTATAATTTATACATAGTTAGGAGTGTGGTCACTTACCGCAAGAAATTCAGCCATGTATTATTCCAGCAAATGGGGATATTTGACTAAATAATCATTTGATAAATTAAAGACGTGATGGGTTTTAAGGATTCATATAGACATGGGTTTTTAGAGCTCCAGTTAACCCTGGTGCTCAGATGGTAACTGTTTTGAATACAGAAATATTGTCAACAGAGGAGAGAACCATTCAAAGTATCCAGTCATATAAATCTGCTATGAAAGTTGTTAAAATATATATTTTATTCTAGGTTATTAATAGCTGTTGCAGTAATATATACAAGAGTAAAAGAACATATTTATTTTATATTTAAACTATGCAAAAAAAAATACAGGCGACCCCCAAAGATTCACCGACTTTCCTACAGGAAAGTATAACTCCAATATGTTTGTGAAATATTCACCAATTATTTCATGGAGCAAATCTAAAATATTTTAAAGAAAACACAGCTTAGGGAATCTTCAACAACATGGCACAATGCTACTTGATATACTGTTGGTTGGTGTTTGAAAGGCTTCCTATCCAGAAACGGCATTTATTGTCCTTGGCACTGATTGGCTGTACCCCCAAGAGTGGAGATTAGGAAGGCCGGGAATGTTAGCTTTTGCTGTAGTAAATAGACGGTTACCATGGTGCATATTAAAGCATATTAAGGTATATTTGATGTTTGAAATATTAAACAAAGCAGTTCAAAGCATTTCTCAAGGGGGTCTTAAATATTTGGGGATTTCGGAAAATTTTGGGTGGCTGTGGTCCGCTGTTCATGAAACGTTTAATCAGGTTGTTAAAATGGAGTTCCGGTTACCTCAGAAGTCAGCGCTGGGAGAGACTTCACAACCAAGTTAACGGCCCTCAAGTTATGGTGCATTTCCATATGGAGTCAGAAGTCAGCCATTTTGACTTCTACAACAGTAGATGTGGTGGAAACATGTTTGTTTTACAAGACAAAATAGTAAGAGTGCATCTAAAATTAATATTAAATGTAGATTCAATATAAAATTGGTGTCTGCATGTAGAAATCATGTCTTAAACTGTGTGGAAGAGGTACTACCAACAATCTCTCCTTGGGTGTCCCCATTTTCCTATCCTGACTTCTCTGACTATGTTACATTGGAACCCTGTCAATTCTGTTGTGACGTCAAATCCAGCTCCGAGTTCTCACTTCTGAGGTAAATGGAACACAGCACTAAAATACTCGGGATAGGGATTCCAGTATAGGGACACTTAAGTAGCCATTGCACCTCCTACGAACATTGTTTTAAGCTGTACTTTCCACATTTAAATGCGGATTTTACTTTATTCTTAAATCTGTAGGTGTTACAAATAGCAGTAATACTATACACAGGTTTACAACCATGTTTTATAATATAAACATGGTTCCAACTCAGATGAAACAGTTGATTTGAGGACCGGCTATATTGAACCTCAAAGTTGGCATTAGAATAATTATCTGCTGTTCTGAATTGGAAGTCCAACTTCGGGGAGGGGGGTTCAGTTGTTCTTACCACTTGGAAGTCCAAAGTTACAAATTGTTACTATAATTTAGGCACTTGAAGTCATTTTTATATGCAAGGGGTTAGTAATGTGAATTCTTGTCAGATTTTAAACAGTTTTGCTTCTGGGACTATTATCAGTATAGTTACAAAAATGGCGCTGTAACTTAAACATTAATGGTAGTTGCCTTAATATGAACTATAAGTTAGAAAATGCTTGAAATGAAATGCCCCATGAATGCCAAGCTGGGCACAGAGACTGGTTCCACAACAGAGACTGTGTTGCAACTATGATTAAAATAATTTTGTAGTCTATCTGAAATTTTATATTAATGACATACTTTGCAACTTTTATACCTTAAAAACACGTTTTCAAAACAATTTAGCACCACACCAGCATTTATTCTGTTTTAGTTTCGGAGCTGACACTGCCTGACAATCCCACTGCTGAAAACTACACCATACAACTTTTCTCTCGTGGGTCGCCTCCCAGAAGTAGACTCAGTTTCATTTTACAGGATTACGTCACCCTGTACCAAATGGATATAAAAAACTGCAGTTTTGAGACTGTTTTTATTATAATACTGTAATATATGTGACGTGTTTTGTTGTTTTGGCTAGCGAGCTTGTAAAACCGTCACTACGCTGGCCTATTCAGATGCGCTCCATTAAGATTTGGTTTTACGAAAGTGACGTTACGCCACAAGCCTTGAGAGGGCAATAGAGAGCTAAGATCCGAAAGTTACGGAGTACGTCTTCAGCTAAAGAAGAGATGCTTTTAGCGTGACAAATATTTAGTAGGTCCTCTGCATGTAGCCTTTTACCTAATACATCACAAACACACCCTGTTTTCTTTAACACCTAAGGGCATCTAAACGCTATCCTTCTCTGCACACGAGAAGGGCGTTCATTTTGCAGGATGGTTATGTTCACACCCTGCCTAGTTCCAGTAAATACAGTTTAAAAAAGTGATAGAGAAAGAAAAGAGAGGACAGTGGAAGTGAGGAAGGTGAGAGTTGTGTGACCGCTTGAGAGACAGAAATATGTGGACCTTTAGTCCTTGAAGTTGCAGGTGTCTCTGCTAGTTTGGTAAGGTCAGCAGCGGCAGGTTTTCCTACTTGACTGACTCTGATGAAGCTGCAGATTCTCGCCTTCATGAATCATCCAACTCATTTCTCTAACCTCCCCCTCGCTGCTGCGCTCCCACATGGACTCCTTTTCACAAAGAGAAGGGGATTCCTCCTCTTAGGCCTCTTTCTTCAGCACTGAGGCAATCAGACTGTTGAACACGCAGAGGAAGATGAGACATTTTAAATTAGTGTTAGGAGAGGGGGAGGCAGAGAGAAGGGGAAAATGACATTTTTCATTTTCTACAATAAAAGGTACTACATTGAATTCTCGGAGCATGACAATACAGAGGAGTAAGTAATGGAATAGGAGCAGACGTGGTGTCTGTGTGTTAGTGGATAATGAGGAATTTAAAGATGTATGCTTCTCTGCTGCCATTCAATCAGACTCTCACCCTGTCGATGTAACGGGCCCTCATCTCTGAGCTGTAGCAATACTTTATGGGAAATCAAACTTCTTCCACAGGACTGAGGACACATTCTAAAAAGAATTTATGACCTTCGGGTTATGCACTAAACCGGAGGTGTCCAAATTTTACGTCACATGGGCCAAAATTGCTGACTCAAACGTGCTTGCAGGCAAGAAAAAATCACACAAAGAAAAATCACAAAAAGATATATCTAGATTTTCTTTAACTGCTCATCAACATATTAAGCAGGTATTATTTTAATTATACTACTATAGTAATCAGGTGATTTTATAGGAAAGGTGTAAATAATTGTAGATGAGAAAGGGGTTTTGCATGTTTGATTCATTAAAAGAAAGGCATCCAGTTTGGGGTTTGATTTGAAATAAATTCACAAAATGTGTCTGTTCTGAGCATTATGAATATAATTTGAGTTACTCTATATCAAAAAATGCTTGTTGTATTTAGCCAGGTTTGGTGAATGAATTAAAAGCAGATCTTGGTACACAAAATTCTGCTTTAAATGACCTCATCTGTCACTTGACAGATGAGGTCTTATTTATTGGGAAAGGAAATTTAACAAGCCACATCAAATCTTTCCAGGGGCTGGAAATGGCTTTTTGGCCAAACCTTTGACCTCACTGCCCAAAACTCGTTAGGGTTGTCAAGAAAGAATTATACATGCTTAACTAGGGGACCAATTATTCTCTTTTCCCTGGACATGGCCACTCTTCACGTGCTGTCAGCAGGGAATTCATAGACTGATAAAAATGTCCAGTTTTTCATCATCTTTCAGAGGAATAATGAGCATACTAGTGTAACGCTTATGACTCTCACCTGAGAGTCGTGGGATTGAATCCTGCCTGGGCCCTCGTTTTGCACTTTGTCACACTGGCTTGGAATACAACAGCCTTTCTTTCAGAGGGTAGTGCTGTACTGCATTGCACTACATTGCGCTCTGGCTGTTTACGAGATGTCAAAGGGCTAGTGTACCTTCATGGACGAAAATATCTGGCAAAGGTTGCATGAGTTTCTATGTGTGACAAAAAGTGGTTAAGATCCAGAAGGTCACATGGAAACAGAAGTTAGATTGACTGAGATGGATGAAAACTTTACTTTTAATATTGTACTGAAAAGAAAATACTTGATTTCTCAGAATATTTCATTTTTATTATTGTTTATTTTGTATGATGAGTGTGTACAGTGGTGTAGGACATGTATAAGAGCTTTGAGACAGCAGTGAGGTGTGCTTTAGGAGTGACAGAGGACTTCAAGGTGGAGATGGGACTGATTCAAGGATCGGCTCTAAACTCCTTCTTGTTTGCTTTGGTGATGGACAGGCTGATAGATGAGGTTAGACAGGAGTAACCATGGACTATGATGTTTGGAGATGACATTGTAATCTGCAGTGAGAGCAGGGCAGAGGTGGAGGAAAAGCTAGAGAGATGGATGTATGCACTGGAAAAGAGACGAATGAAGATTAGTCGCAGCAAGACAGAATAAATGTGTGTAAAGGAGAAAGACACAAGTAGAACGGTGAAGTTACAGGGAGTGGAAGTGAAGAAAGTAGAGGACTTTAAGTACTTGGGGTCAGTGGTATAAAGCAATGGAGAGTGTGAAGAAGAAGCGTGTGCAAGCTGGTAGGAATACTATACTATAGTATACCTCTATCAGTCTCTGACGTTGGTCTTTGGAAGGTTTCGCCCTCTCCGCACTTAGGGCCTGATCTATCAAGATTCATGATGATGACCGCAAAATTGCGTGTGGCGCTAAAAAATTGCATGAGTGAGTTTCCCTTAAATTGCGGGTTATTTACTAAGATTGCGTGAGCAATTCTTAACAGGCGCAAGTACCATCATTCAAATGGGGAGTATGCGGTCGGTATTACTAGCTTCACCATGGATAGAGATAGGAAGAATATGTACATGGATTCATGATGCATCTTTGGCACAAAAAAAGGAGGGGGGATGACAACATATGTATCAGTTCTTTGGCTGTTACAGAATTAATTATTATTAAACTACACTGTTGTGAATTCTGCTTTTTTTTTGTGTGTGTCAGTAATAAATATAATTCATGTGGTGTACATGCGCTGTTCTCTGCTGCATGCACACATCGTATCGTAGGGTTAGACTGACTAAAACTGCAACATGTCCAGAACTAGGTCTTATCATCTGAAATGTTTGAATTTTGTTTTTAAAATGTCATGTATAATGCCAATTATCATTGTGGTATTGTATAGGATTACTACATTTTATTAATTGGACTCTAGGAAGGTTAACCACTGTGGGGGGAAACTAATGAGGATCCACAAGGATCATTACTCACTGTGCGCTCAGCAGGTGGAGATGTGATGAGAGCTTATGCATCTTTAGGGGAAAAAAGAGGTAAATATTTACATAACTTTCAGGTTTATGGCAATTAGAGTGTTAATTACTCTTAGGTTATATTGTGAGTGAACGGCATTTTTCGTTTCTCAATAATAATGTTATGCTGAATGTGGTTGGGCAAAATTAAGACATGCTTTTCAGAATTGCTAAAAATAGACGCTAAAATAGCGGTAACATTTTTTGCTTAGTAAATCACACTGCGCTTGGAACGCCTACTTATTTGCCTATCCTTCACCCAATGTTTTGCGTCTTACAGAAACGCCCAGATTGCATATTCATCAAGGGCAAAAACGCTAAATGGACTGCGTGCATCTTGCTGCGGGTTTAACTGACGCAATGCTCTCTGCGCCATGTTGACAGATTAGCCAGAGCCTGTTTTTGCGACGTTGTGCGGTTTGCGCAAACCGTTGATAAATCAGGCCCTTAGAAATTATTAAGGACTTTCTTGTGTGCACAGCCTGTTTAAAGTCATCTTACAGCAACTCAAAATGGATAAAGGTCTGGACGTTGTGCCAATTATATCCCAGACATTTCTTGAATAAGTGATTGTAAGGTTGCACAGTCCAATTCTGCTTCAGCTTTGATTTATATTTTGTTTTTAAACTAGTTGTCCAAAAATTTCCTCAAGCACCCCCTAATACAAAATTCAAGAGGTTCCTGGTTGTGTGTTCTCTCTAGCAAACTTCGGTTAAGCCTTTTTTTTCTTATAGAAGAAAGATTTCCTCTTTGCACACCTCCAGTGAAAGTTAAACTAAGAGTCCATTTTTTTAATTTTTGGAGATCTATTGTACCATCTTGCAGTCTGCGTGAGTGATGTTTCAACTTTGAGACTGTTTTTCTGGATAATGAAATGGTGGTTTGATGAATGGTTTTTGTCCCTATTAAATCCCTCACCAGACCCCTAAACTGCTACCGTCTTCTTTCTGAGGACCTCAGAAAAGTCTTTGGACCTCATCGTGGTGTTAATTCTCACTTCAACAGTCAGTAGCAATATCCTCATCATGTGCACCTGATGCAACATGCCTGTGTGTAATTCTATATTAGAATAAATGTGGCTGTGTATTTATTTATTCTTCATCAGATCTTGGATTTTATGACATTTAAAATAATATTTTCTTTAAGCTCTTCTTATTGTTTGTTTATGCTTCTAGAATTTTTCAGTTTCAAATAAAATCAAATACAAAAAATTAATGTTAGAGAAACGCACAGGCTGTGGTAAGGTCTTTTAATTTATTATTTAACTGTATACTAACATATTTAACGACATTTAACGATCAACACATTTAGCCGGGGGGGGGGACAAAATCTGGTAAACAACAAAGTGGTGCGTTTCTGCCACCTACTGGTAAGGAGTTTAACCAGAATGTCACAAGGTTGCACTTGCCTCTCTAAGTTTAAAGATTTTAAATTATATGGATTTTAGTCAACATGTCACGCAGCCAACTCACAACAGAGGACACACCCTGGACATGCATACAAGCTCTTGGGGGCCACACAAGATACTGAAAAGCATTTTGAGTTGTAGAAATTACGTTTTTGAAAAAATGGACTAGCCTTCCACCTCTTCATTTCACTCTGATTTTAGGGTTTCTACACAATTGAGCCCTTTGTAGGCTGAAAACTTTTATTTCCATTAAAAGACTTGGCATCCTTTTGTTCCTAAGACATTGCCCTGTCATTATTTGTATAGATATCCAACTTCATATTGAAATCTGATGTATCTAATGTGTTTCTTTAAAGTGTTCCTTTAATTTTTGTGAGCAGTGTAGTTCATTAGGGCCACGTAGTAAAATGAAATTATTGTGAACCTGTGACCGAGGAAAACTCAGTGTTTTGGTGTGGTATTTTTTATCTTGCTCCATAGTCACTTCCACAGAACACAGCTGAAGGTTTCAGTTACATTTTGTGTGGAGTTTTCAGACAGCTTCTATGAGGTTTTGTATTAAATCATATATTATTTAGAAATGTTAGATAGTGACATGGCAACAAAGCGGCACAGTAATTTCTACTCCAGAACAACCCCATCAAGATCAGGAGTATCCATTTTCAGAGTAGAGAAATATTTGTCACTGTTACAACTGTAAACATTGTTTTGACATAATTGCTGCCTTGAGATTGTGCGAAGTTGAGAGAACCTCAGTTATTGAGAGTCTTAACATCCCTTAGGGGTTGTTTTCACTCACAATGAGCAGTCATTAGAGAGCACACACACAGCAGGAAGTCCCAACACAAAGTGCAACATGTCTGTGTAATATTGTTGCACACATAAGCCTCTTAGAATCGTGTTTGTTCATTCATTTTATTTTAGAAGAACAAACCAGTCTTCAAAATTTCTATTTGTCTAAGGATGTGTTTTGATCCCTGATGTAACATGACTAAGGCAGAAAGGAA
Source organism: Apricaphanius iberus (assembly GCA_028564705.1). Taxonomy (NCBI): domain Eukaryota; kingdom Metazoa; phylum Chordata; class Actinopteri; order Cyprinodontiformes; family Aphaniidae; genus Apricaphanius; species Apricaphanius iberus. The sequence goes on along the minus strand of JAPXFQ010002662.1, from coordinate 852,404 downwards.
GCTGCAACAGGAAAGGCAAGTTGATTTGCATTGCATACCATACCATCTCCATAAAGCTCATCTGCAGAAGGAAGCATGAGAAGCTCCAAAATGTCCTGGTCGATGGCTGTGTTAACTCTGTACTTAATAACGCCCAGTGGACCAACACCAGCAGATGACATGGCTCCCCAAATCATCACAGACTGTGGAAACTTCACACTGGACGTCAAACATCTACGATTGTGTGCCTCTCCGTTCTACCTCCAGACTCTGGGAGATTGGTTTCCAAATGAGATAGAAACAGCAGAAACCACTTTTCAGTTGTAACATGCAGTTGTAATTTCCACAACAACAACAACAAAAAAAAACTAATTCAGCAGTAGATCCTTGGCATATGAAACAGTGAGGCTCTTGCACTTGTCTCCCACTCATGACTTTAACCTGGGTTGAAAAAGTTACCTTATGTAGTTTAGGTAGATAAAGGTCTCTGTCACATCTGAGTAAAATAATAGTTTTTCTATAAATGTCAAAGTTCTTTTTAAAAGTATAGATTTGATCATCCAGGAAACATTGCAATACCAATAGGGGGTCGCGGACCCCCGGTTAAGAAACTGCTCTGTCCTTTGCAGGGGGCTGGTGTTTTTCTCCAGCATTCATCAGGCGAGGGGCGAGGTACACCCTGGACAGGTTGTCAGTCCATCGCAGGGCAACATATGCACACACAGGACAAACAACCAATTAACCTAACAGTCATATTTTTAAACTGTTGAAGGAAACCAGAGTACCCAGAGGGAACCCAAGCATTCACAGGGAGAACATGCAAACTCCCAGATTCAAACTCAACTGCACAAGTGATGGTGGAGGCAATTACCTAGCAATTTGCTACAGAAGGAGAAAACATCTTACCCAACTAAATCATGCTCCTATTCCAAGTTTGAAAACTGGTCAGATTTGCCTATTCGTATTTACATTGACCAATTTAAGCACTATTAATGCAAACAAGTAACAATGTACTAAATTATCGAAATATTCTCCACATTTACATGAATTAGAACGACATTCATGCACACCTTCACAGACTCATAGTGGTCAAAGCTTCCCTCAGGGGCTGACTGACTAAACCGAATTGTGCAACAACTTGGAGGCAAAGCAGGTGAGGTGTCTTGCCCCAGGGAAGCAATGACTGAGATGGGTAGGGTGGGGGTTCGAACTGGCATCCCCTGGTTACAGGGCAAATCCCTACATCCTAAACTCATTTTGTCACAAAGGATTAACATGTCAAGGCTGACATCTTAACAATCTTTTGTGATGTGTCCCGCTAGTCCACATTATAAAACCCAATAAGATTAGTCACCGTAACTATGCAGATGATACTCGGCTTTACATTACTATGTTATCAGGTGTCTTTTAACCCATCCAAACCCTAAATAAATGCAAACCAATGGATGGATGAGCCATTTTCTTCAGCTGAACAGAAACAAGACTAAAGTTTTTATCTTTGGACCTAAAGAGGGACAATCAATAGTCCGCACACAGATTCAGTTAATACAACAACAATATTCTGATCAGACCTGAAATCTGGGTGTAATAATGGACTTAGACCTGAACTTCCAAGGCAACATAAAAGCAATAACAAGGTCAGCCTTCTATCACCCGAAGAACATTCAGTTAAAGTACTGATGTTGCAACAGGACCCTGAAAGACTAATTTGTGCATTTATCTTCAGTCACATTGATTACTGCAACAGCGTCCTCACAGGTCTGCCTAAAAAGTCAGACAGCTGAAGCTGATGCAGATAGCTGCTGCCCAGGCCCTGACTAGAACCAGGAAAGTAGAGCACATCACTCCAGTTCTAAAGACATCACACTGACTCTCTGTAGCTCACAGAATAGAATTCAAAATAATTTATTAATCATTGAATTGCTTAGCCTGATAATTGCTAACGCCTGATAACGCCTGATAATTGCTGGGATAGGCTCCAGCTCCCCCGTGACCCTGAATTGGATAAGCGGTTAAGAAAATGGATGGATGGATGGATGGATGAATTGCTTAGCACCAAAGTATTTTGAAGACCTGATGCAACTCTACCAAACACTCAGACCACTCAGGTCTTCCAACTCTAGTCTATTCATTATCCCGAGAATTAGAACCGAACATGAAGAAGTAGCTTTCAGTTTCTATGCTCACCTTATCTGTAATAAACTTCTATACCACTTTAAAGCTGTTGAAACACTGAATTCCTTTAAATCCGTATAAAACTGCCTTTTAGTACGCAATAAATGATAGCTGGAATATCATATGTTTTAATGTGTCACATGTTATGTTGTGTTTTAAGCTTTTACTTTTTGTTTAGCGCTGCTTTTATTTTTTCCCAAGATATGTAGGCAAGACATTTAATACTATTTACTCTGTAATGTAGAGGGGGCTGGCTTTTCTGACTCGGTCATTTTTGCCATCTATTTCCTTTGTATAACTAATGTTTGCAATGGGGGCTGAAGAAAATGTTCTCTTGCAGCATACATATGCAATTATTGTATTTATTTTTTTTAATTCAATCAAATCTGAAGTCTCATCAGTTCTATATTTTTAACTTCTTTGAGTCATAGAGTATATTAAAGTCAAATTATCTTCAGGAATTGAAAGAAGAAATTTTGGAATAAATGTTCTTTGTTTAATAATGATCAAAGTAAAAAAAAAGTGATATGCACATTTGTATTTATTTTTAATTAGTGTTCTGAAAACATACTGAACTGTGAGTTTAAAACCCAAAATCCATAACTAATGTTGATTTTTATGTACCGTTACAACCCTAGCTGTGCATCTTTTTTCATGGTTGAAAGCAGGTAATCCAAGACGGATCAATTTAAAATCACCTGTTTGGGACATCCCTGATCTAAAAATTGTTTTTCTGGTCTACAGCAGGTACACGCTGACAGATCACAGCTTATTTTTTTATTTACTTCGCACAATGTCAGGTTCAACATTTTTCCACTTTTAATGACCCCACAACAAATAAGTTACAACATTCTCGTTCTGTTTTCTGCTTGTTTTCTTGTCAACATTACTGAATCAGACATTCAGGTTAGAGGAAGGTCATACAGTGAGTCAACGTAACATCCTTCGCCTTTGGCAAATAAAAAGGATGAATGGTTTGGAAGTGTTCAAGGCCCAAATGAGTGATATGAGGAATATGTAGGGTTTTTTCTAGTAGAGAACAAGCATAAGATAAGAATACAGAGCAGAAGAAGACTCCTTCCTACTCCGTACTCTTTTAGAGCAAGCCTTTCCATCTAACCTCTTCCTGTTTTTTTTTTTCTGACCATGCATACATCAATATTTTTGTCACCACTGCCTGATAACTTCAGTCCTCTGCATTCAGATGTTACATCCTCAGCTACTCTGAAGATGCACGCCCAAGCACATTATACAAGAAAATGTCTCTTCCCACAACAAAATTACATTCTGGTAGAAAACAGGCTAGCATTCCCTGAGCGCACACACACTTACGCAGGAACACACACATTTGTTCTCTCACTGTATACATTTACGCATACATGTGCAAACAGATAGACACTCGGAACCAATAGATGTTTTCAAAAAGCTTGCAAATTCTATTACAGTCCCAAAAGGATTTGGGTTAATTTAGTAAATACTGGGTCAGAGCTGCCGCTGGAGCTGAGAGAGGGCGAGGAGTCTCTGCTCAAGCTTCGGTCTCAGTGTGCGTTTATTATGTGTGCGCGCACATATGTGTGTGGGGAAGAAACGCTGACTGTGTGAAGCGGAGAGTCCTGGAAGGAGCAGCAGCAGCGGCGGCGGTCTAAACCCAGCCACTCTCTCCAAAGATAGCGCTTCTTTCTCATTTGCTCTGGCCCTATTTTAATAATAGCTGTGCATAAGTAATTTCTAAAAGGCCAGGCAGGCACACAGGCATGGGTGGGGGGAAATTAAACTCATTTTATCTGTGAGCAGGTGGATTCCTATTTATCATTAACATGCATAGAATTTGCACAATGTTATTTCTTGCTGCTGCTACTGATGGCGCGTCATCCAAATAATGTCAGAGGAGGGTCTCTGGCTCTTTTTTTTTTTGCTTATGCTGGAGTGAAATTCATAGATAAAGGTACTATGGGTTTTTTTCTTGCAATTTTCTGCAAACGGAAACTAATTCTGGGAAGCTTCTTATTACATTGCAGGCTCATTTGGTTTGCATTAAAAGAGGGACAGGGGCGACATTAGGATTTCTGCCAGATTTCCAAGAGATGCTCCAACATTCGCTCTTATATCATTAGTAACGCCCCCCACCTCCCCTGCTTTCTTCTTACAGCAGCCCTTTTTCTCTTTTAACTGGCATTAAACAATCTCAAGTCATTATTGGCCCAATAATAAAACTGGAATATATTTGACTTCCTGATTTAGATCCTATCAAAATATTGGAATGTAAATGTGTCATTTTGCACACATGATATGGAGGTTTAATAATTACTTGGTATCCTCGGAGTCATTTTAGCATAATTCAACATCAGGATTAATTGTCATTTATTTAAAATTAGGATTGGGCATTTTAATTTGTTTTGGATTATTAATCTTCTTTTTTGGTACAGCATGTTGGGGATCTGTGGGTCTAATTTTAAACCACAACTTATGATAGAGTTGCATTTTAGAAAAAAAAAAAAGATTTAGTTGCCATGTTCTTATTAGCTGCAACGGTGTCAAAATAGCGGAGTTACTTGGTCGGTAATTCTGAACGAGGTAAATTGCATTGTAAATAGTCCGTGGTAACATGACTTTTCTTAGCAATGATATAAATAATCTTAAAAGCAAATAGTATTATTTTTAATTTTTTTAACATTTTATCAAATGCAATGGCTTTTTTGAAACATTTTTGTTACCATATGTTTTACATTTGCAGATATAGCTCAAATCAGGTAAATCTGAACTTAAACTAAAGATCAAATCATGTCTGACTTTTTATCATGTCCATGTTATTGTTGTGCAGTGGAACATCACACACTATGCCGGGGGCAAGGGGGTTTATGGGAGGCGGGATTAGACACTCTGTGACCAGTCATTCACACCAGTGTTTATGGCGATGAAGAGCGAAATGATGATGATGTGCGTCTCTGTCTCGTTTTCTCCCCCCCCCCCCCAGACAAATAACAGCATGGCAGCTCCGCGGCTCCTGACAGCCAGCCAAGCAGGCAGCCAGTCAGCCATTGTTTTGTAATGTGTCTCACGCTGCCAGGGCTGATCCTTTGCTAAGGTACTTACCACGCCATTGTTGTCTAAGTATGCTATTTTCTGGCTGGGCACCTCCACTATAGAATAGGGTGCTTTCCCCCCCTGTCTTCCCTTTTTTTTTCTTTAAAAAGAGAGGTTTGTTACAGTCACCGTCATACTAATCCTGGTGTGTGATATGTATATGTGTCAACACTGAGAAAAAGAGGGGGAGCTAAGGGAGCCTTAACCCGAGAGAGAAATAAAGTGAATGGCAGATAGACAAGTCCCATTCACTTCTTACTGTCCTCAGTGACACCAAATTACTGTTTATCAAAATAAGATGAGCAGCATAATAGGGATACTTTAGCAATGCATCGGCTTGAATTTGTACAAGCCTTATAGTATTTCCACTCAAACATTCAGCAAGCAGACGGATTGATGCAGCAGGTCGGAGGAAAACTTTAACTACATCAATGAGAATTATTAATTCTTACCAGCACGGTGTTGAAATACCCTCTTCTGCATATCGCCCTCCTTACTGTTTGGAAAATATCTTATGTATTATATTACGTATATATTTTCTAGGTAAGAGTGAGATGGAAGTATTGATATCATTCTGATATCATTGCTGTAAACGTGAAGCTAACCAACAAAGCTTGGCTGAATTTTTTGAAGAAAATTGAGAATATTAATAACGAGGTTATTGGCCCAGCTGGCTCGCAACCACACACACACTAACCTGTAAGGACACATTAAAGGAAGAAAATCATAATTATAACAACCATTTATATACTTTTATCCAGTGTTTAAATGAATGAAAGAAGTAAACAAGGGGAAGTATATCTTTATCACCCCCCCACCACCACCACCACCAGCACCACCACCAACCACACACAAACTGTAAAGCAACCTGACCTATCTATGGAAACGCCTACGCCCCAAGACCCCCCAAAAAGACTTTATTTTTGTTTGTTTCTCTGAGTTCCCAAAAAATAAAATTTCCAGAAAAAGATACATGTATATATAAATGATTAAAGTCTATAAATTACAATTAGAATTTAGGGAGATATGATGCCCCTTTGTAGGGTGTAATGTTCTGCAACTGTTCTTAAAGGAATAGCTATACCTGTAATAAATTTAAAAGATCTAAACGCTAAAAATAACTTTGAACTTTAAAAAAAAGAATCAAACATTTAAAAAATAAATTGGTTGATAATTCTACATCTAAAGAAAATAATATAAGAAATTAACCACCCATAGCATGTCTTGGTTGTGAGATAAATCATTACACAAGCTTTAATATAATTACCACTCTTCAAATTTTGCTCTTTCCATTTCTGGTCCACTCTGTAAATTTCAGCCCACCATCGTGATGATGGGACAGAAAATCATGGGGTGCATTAATAAACCTTATTTAGAAATATTTTTGAACCCTGCTTTTCCTCTAAGTAGATTATAAACATTTATAATTGCATGTTATCATAATATCCTACACAGCATACTGCAAAATAAAATACATAAAACAATTTTTTTCTCTCTCCCCCACTGGTGCAGAGGAAGATCAGAGTTAATTCAGCAGCGTTATGGTAATGTAGAAGTCCCTATCTGTCCCTGCATCACACATACTAACAAGCTTAGGATAAGCCCAGCCTCGGATGGTATGAGGTTTGAATTTCTGGAACCGGCGCTGTTTCTGCATCCAAATCTTGCTTCAGCAGAAACCAGAGGTGTGATTCTGCTGCTTAAAAAAATTAGTGCTAGTGCATATATTTTTTTTGCAAGGAAAGGAGGTTTGATACCTCGCAAGGAGAAATTGCACCGTATGTAAAAAAAATAAAAAAAATTTAAGGATGGCAAAATCGTCTTGAGACTGCTAATCAGCTGGCACCTCTGAAAAGCCTGTAAGCGTGCATTAAGAGATTTATACACAGCACAGGGGTAAAGCCTCACAACGTTGTTGACTCATTTAAAGATGCCAACATCTCAACTTTGTGCACTGCTAACAAACGCGCCCATGTTAAGTTGGTGTACTTTGCACTTCTCCTGTCTCTGTAAATCGCAGTGCATCTGCCATAAGCATGTTATGCCCCGGGGCTCATCAGCACCATATGATCCAAGGCAGAGCTGCCACTATGAGACAACATGCTAAATCCTGTTTGTGGGACTTGACTGCGCGTAGCTCTCAGACTAATCTAACCACCCTCAACCTCTCAACACAGCAATAGCGGCTTCTGTCGATGCGGAGGGGAGCGGACTGAGGAGGGGAAAAGGGGAGCTGAGGAGTTTGGAAGCAGTCTTCCCCTTTAGTTGAGCGGAAAAGAAAGGATTGCAAATTACAATCAGAAAGGAATGTTATCAGAACTATGAAGACTTGGGTGTGTTGAGTTTAAGATTTACTATACAGACTAAATACAAAATAGAACAAAGACATCAAGCTAATTTTGGAAGACTTCAACTCCCAATTTAGTGACAGCTGCTCACTACCATTTGATATAATTCAGATCATGAACGAGTCAGCAATGCTCCTTTAATCTTTACTGTACCAACACTTGCAAATTGAAATCATGCAACATACTAGCCACATTCAAGGGCTCATTCTGGCTCCTGCAAAATTTCTTAACCTAAAAAAACTGAATTCAATCAATCAAAAATGAAATTTATCAAAGAACAATAACCCTTTATGTGTTCCTGCCTGAACATGCCATAGCTGAAGAGCTACTACCAACAGAAACGAGAGATGGTTTCTACATTGTTTGCTAGCAAAGTTGCTTATTTGAAGAGATGTGGATGAAAAGGTGCATAGCCTTCATAATCTGACATTAAATCCGAGTAAAATATTCCTGTTTTAGGTCAGTCAGAATTATTCAAATAGAAATACATTTTTTGTTTTCTCAATGCTGGAATAATTATTTTTCTTCGAGTACTTTCTGTAAAGTCAGCAGTTTTAATATACAGTGGGGCAAAAAAAAGTATTTTGCAGCTGCAATTGTTGAAGTTATCCCGACTAAAAAGATGAGAGAGGTCTGTAATTTTCACTATTTTCTCCAGGTGTGAGAGACAGAATGTAAAAATAAAATCCATATCACATTGTATGATTTTTAAGGGATTTACGTGTATCATTGTGCAGAAAATGAGTATTTAGTACCTACAAACAAGTAAGAATTCTGTCCTTCGCAGACTTGTTATCCTCCACTCCTTACCTGTATTAATGGCACCTGTTTGAACTTATTATCTGTAAAAAATAAAAATAAATAAAAAAATACCCATCCACCGATTAAAAAAGTCAGACTCCAACCTCCATCACGACCAAGACCAGAGAGCTGTCCAATGACACGAGGGACGAGATTGTACACCTGCACAACACTGGGATTAGCCGATCTACTTTAGGCAAGCAGCTAGGTGAGAGCAGATCAACTGTTGTTAGAATCTCCTTTTACCTGGGGCTCCCTGCAAAATATCACCTTCTGGGGTAAACATGATCTTGAGAATGGTGGCCAGAAACAGGCCAGAACTACATGGACTAACTAGTCAGTGACTTGAAGGGAACTGGGACCACAGTCACATCACTATTTCGTCATGTGTTAAAATCCTGCAGAGCTCGAAAGGTCCCCCTTCATAAGCCAGGACATGGCCAGCCCTGTTTAAAGTTTCCCAGAGACCATCTGGATGATACACAGAAGGACTGGGAGAATATCATGCGGTTAGATGAGAAATGGAACTCTTTGGTATAAACAGCACTCGCCGTGTATGGAGGGGGAAGAATGCTGTGTTGCATCCCAAGAACAGGATGATCCCGAAAGAGTGGCTACTTAAAATGCATCACAAGGATCTTGATTGGCCTAGCCGGTCTCCCGATCTCAATCCAATAGGGAACCTGTGGAGGGTGTTGAAAGTCTGTGTTGCCCAGCAACAGCTCCAAAACATCACATCTCTAGAGAAGATCTGCATGGAAGAATGGGTCAAAATGTGGAGGAAAAATGGGAAATGTTAGAATTAAATGTGATTTCCTGGATTTTTTATTTATTTTTTACATTCTGTCCCTCTACAGATGTACCTATCATGAAAATTACAGACTTCTCACATCTTTTTACGTGCAACAACTTGCAGAATTGGTGGCTGTCAAATACTTTTTTGCCCCACTGTATAGGTCATTGGTATTTGGTAGAATTAATGTTTTTGATGGTCCCTCCAACACATATTTGTTGTACTTATTCAACTTTGAACTAATTTGCCTGCATGCTTTGAGTCATTATTTATTTGGAAAACCGTAACTTCTTGCTTTCCTTTAAGATGTCCTGCAAACTGTAGTTGTGCATAACATGCTGCTATATTCAGGTACAAGACTGGTTTCACTGCAGATGATGACTCTTTCCTATCTGCTTCAGCCACCCTCTTCACTATGTCTCCTTTTGTTCAGAGGTCAATTTGCCCCTTTTTTAGCAAAACACGTTCAACTCTGGAATAAATACCGTGTTCTTCCTGAGCAGTATGATAGCTAGACATTCTCATGGTGTTTATATTTGCATGTTACTTAACAGTTCACATGGCACCTTCAGCCATCTTGACACTAGGATCACTGTTGGAGGTCAAAACTTCTCTTCTTGCAAATTTTTCAGATTGTTTTGTTTTTTCCAACCCCTTTATTTCCATGCGTGGGCTGCATTTTCTTTTCTCCATCAACAAATAACAGTTGGAACACCTTATCCATTAACAAAATCAGCCTTATTCAAAAGACACACCAGGGCGACACATCAGGGCAATACTGCCACCACTGTGTGCTCATTTACCACACAGAAACGAGAATTTTACGCCCCTTTTGCTGCCAAGCTTGACAGAAATAATACTGCAATGCCAGACTTGACCACTTATGAAAGACCAAAGGCTCCCTCAGATTTGTGACAAAGTTGTATCATTGGTACTTTTTTTTTTTTTCAACAGGCTAGAGAATTATGAGCTCGTTAATCTTAAATTTAGACTCCAACTTACTACATAGAAAAGCTGTCATCTGCCTTTAGGTTCTAATTCTGGAAAAAGTATGTTTCAACATCAACACCCATCAGAGAAGCACCATTTCCAACTCCAAAAACTTTGTGGCAAAGCTCACTAGAGACTATAGAACAAAGGTCATGCTAGATAAAGTAAATAAAATAAGATAATTTTGTCGTCCATAATTTTGACTGATGGCTTAAAAAGAAATCTAGTCATAATCCATTTTTAAAAGTGATTTACACTTAAAACGATTGCACTTACAACTTCATCCTGCTCCGCATGGAAGTGAAATACGCACCAACTTGTGCTTAATCAAATTATGGTATTACTGCAGAGGTTTTTGTCATGAAGTTTTGGTGTGTTTTTTTTTGCCTTGGACACATGACTTTTAATGGGGTGTTTCAGGAGACTGAATCCGCTCTCCACTGCCACATCAGAGACTAGAATTAAGCGACCCTTCAGCGAACGTTTTGAAATTAGAGAACATTTCTCAAATCGAAGTTGGAAAGAATCTCTGAATGAGACATTTCCTGACCCGGAAGCTGTTAATTCAGCAGGAGGAAATCCAGCAGCATGTAACAGTGGTTTGCACGACTCCAGTCTCTTTTGTTGTGACACTCTACAAAGTAAGTACTAAGTAACTCTTCAACACACCATCAAGATGCATGGAGTATAGGATCCATGTCTGAAACGGTGCACAGATGCTCTCATGGGAATCTTTCTAATGATTGATTTAGTTACCTGTAGTCTGTGCGTGAGTGAGAATGTGGATTAGTATGCACCAAGTGGTCAGAGGTGTGAATACTAATCTATCATAAAAACGCCTTGATTTGGATTCCGTAGATCCACAATCTTGTATACACTTAGACTTCAAACACAAGTTTTCGGGCTCATTTAAAGCTATTTAACAATTTTTAATCACTTTTAAATACATTAAAAGAGGAAGATGAGGTAAAGCAAAAGCTGATATAAAGTTAAAATGAATCTAAGTTTTACTTTCCCCTCAATGTTTTACTAACTGTCGTCGTGTCTTCACCACTTGCCGTCTTTCCATCTGCCTCTTTTCTCTCCTAATGATAATTCAGAACATCACAGATTTGGCACTTGTAGCAGGTCTCGCAGAAAAATTAATTAATGCAAACTCCAAGTGCTATCGAAATTATACATTTGGAGTGTGCACAGATACAGAGAAAGAGAGGGGGAGAGATGTGAGGACGTTCTGGTCTCATTAAGAGAGCAGGCAGAGTGAAATTAGTCTGAATATAATGACAGGCCACACTATCTCATGTAAAAACAGCCCTGTTTTCCTCTCTCATTCATTGGCACTAGTAATTAGTTTTGGCCCTAAAACTGTCACCCTTTACTCTAGAAAAGGCAGATGTGATTTGAGGTGCAATTTAATCTTGCTTTAATGAAGAACTAATGGACGCATTGCAAATTACTTTTTTTTTTCACCCCACAACCCCCCCTACCCTCCCTGTGTGATTGAACAGGGGGGCTTGGGAAAAAAAATCTATTTCCTGCTTTTGAAAAGATCAAGAGTATCTTTGATAATGGTGAGAGCGTCACCGGCAGCTTCACTGCATCGAGCCAACAAGCTCTTTTAGGCGAATCACAATTCAGTGGAGAGGAGGCCACAATTAGCGACAAAGCAGAGAGAGCGCCGCGGGGCCCTGGGCAGGCAAAAAGCCTCCCGGTGCTACGGGCTCCTTGTTAGGACCAGGCCCGGGTGGTGTCACGCGGCAACAATGAGGCTTGATAAATTACCTACCCCTTAAAAAGAAGAAAAAGATGTTCTGCTAATTTTCAATTACACCTATAATGTATTTCCGATTGGAGAGTGAAATTGGACTTGCGTGCTGGAGAACAAACAGTCATATTCTCAACGCTGCCCTTCTTGTTTGTGATAGCAGAGCTCTCTGAGAGCCAGCGTGTATTAGCAAGAAATTACACAGTGTTTAAAATGGCAGCTCGCTGGTGATTTTGCCTCACGGCTACAGAAAGAGAAACATTAGATAGAGAATCAAATAATTTCTCGCAATTACTGCGATTTTTTTTTTGTCAAATTATAATCACAGGCAAAAAGGGATAAAATTGGATTCTCATCTTGATTTTACCTTATTTTCAAAATGATGTTTGAGTAAAAAAAGGGGGAATGTTGGAGAAGAAGTGCCTGCCTGCCTGCTGCTCTGTAAACCACTTAAGGGAGACTGTGTTTCAAACTGGCATCGCTAACAGATGATGTCGTAGAGAATGTATCAAGGCCAAATAACAGTCCTTGAAATGGGTGAAAGGCGATGTGAGAATTGAGGAGGGTCGGACATCTGGAACATGTGTAGCTGTCGTTTTTACTTCTGTGTGTGAATTCGAGTCAAGCCGAAAGCGAAGCAGAAAGCCTAATGGGAGTGGGCTTAACTCCTGCACACAGCCTCGCTACATATCTGATTACTGGGACCAGTAATTTTCTTTCCTTAAATAAGGAAGAAATTGGATAGGATGAATGAAATTTGGCTGTCATACTGCAGCCGATGGTGCAGCAGGGAGATTATGTGTTTCACATAATCGTTCATCATTTCCCAACCAGTGTTCGGGCTTAGCATAATGGAATTGGTAAACTGGTTTAAATCAGAACGTGAGGACCGACTATCAGGCAGACTGTGAGGGTCTGTGGTAATGTCTTCAGACCAAGCACACACACACACACACACACACACACACAGGGCAAACAGGAACATCAGCTCCACCTCTCCTTCCTAAGTGCCAGCACACATTAAACAGTGTTTCAACGAAGCCTAAAAAGTACATGTTGTCTATCTCTGCTTAACATATCCTGTTTATTTAGTGTTTATCCATTTATTTATTTAATCCTTTATTACCCATTAATCTTGATATTAGCCATTCAGCTTTATGACTCCATTCAAACAGTTAAAAACTTGAATAGTATTCACACTGCACACAGTTCATGTATTTATGTTTTTAATGGGTGAAATTGGAACACTGTAAAGTTTCTTTTTGCTAACCGTTTTCATTTATTTTCTTGCATGTGTGTGTAGTTTAACTTCAAGTTTTTTATTTGTAAGGCAAAAAAAATAAAATAAACAGCTATTAAAGAGCCGGATGTTTTCTTATGGAAATACTGAATAATGAACTTCAACCAGTTAACAAAATCGAAATCCAATTTATTTGTAAACCACATTTTTTAGTTTCAATAAAGCAACTCAGATTGGTATAATCAAAACATTTTCAATGAAATACCTGAAGTAATAAGAATGGCTTGCCAGTGTTTGATAGGTTTTAGGAATATTTGTCCAAAAAAAAACTCTTGATTTCTTTAGTAAATTTCTATTATTTTAATAGGTGTGTTTAAACAGAAGCCCTGTATGTTTTTACAAATGCTTGAAGAGAGTCGTCCTGATGCACTAAGTAAAAATACATTTTCATGCAGAATTTTTAGCTGATGATAAATATTTTTATTATGATTGTTGTTTTTACTCAGCATTACCAAACAATTTTTATCCGAGAATCTATTGCAAATATTACTTTAAATTGTATATTAACTATTATTTATGGTCATTTGGCTGCCAAATTGTTTTTTTAGTTAAACTTTCAGGAAGCAGTGTCAGGAATATGTTTTATTTTATGAACTCAGAACTAGAGGGACTTCAAAAGTTTACATTATTTATGCATCTGTTCACTCATAAGAAGTAACACAAATGGTTTCAGTTTGAATGAGGTATTTTCTCTCTGGTGGAGTCTGGTGTTGCTGCATATTAGAGGTAACTGGCTAACCTATGGCCACTAGGTGTCACAGTGACTGCTTCAAAAGGATTTATGATCCATCTCCTCTCTGTGCCTTTACACAGCCTGAAGAGTACAACCTGTGTAGGTCTGACAAATGTCCTAAACAGCTTAATAGCAACCCTAACTCAGAGGTTTTTACTGTATCTAGATACATAATTTATTAAAATCTATAAATGAGCTGTACTGATGAAGGGTTGTGGGAGAAAACTGTTTCGGGTTCAACAGCCATTTGTGGGTGGAAAGTATAAAAAGGCTATATATTAAATAGTGAAGTTAAAGTTTTCCTTTTAAACCTTTGAACCTTAAATGTGTATCATGTCATGCACCTGTTAGTGACAAAAGACGATTTTATACCCCTTGAAATCTGTCAAGAGTCTGTCTTTTGTTTCTGTTGAGTGTGGAAGTAAATACATAAAGTGAACTAAGTTTTGATTTAGTAAAAAAAGGTTCTAACATCTGGCTGCACGTTGAGGCAACATTTAGCAGCACTGTCCTAAAACAAGAAGGTCCTGGGTTCAAATCCAGGCCTAGGGTCTTTCTGCATGGAGTTTGCAAGCTCTCCCTGTGCGTGTGTGGGTTCTCTGTGGGTACCCCCACTTCCTCCCACAGTGTAAAAAACTTGACTTTTAGTTGAAACGGTCCCTCTAAATTGCACTCAGGTGTGGGTGCATAGTTGAGTGTCTGTGTGCTGCCCTACCATGGACTCTCATCCAGTGATGATGATGATCTGCGGGTGCTGTGTTTGCACCGGTAAGAAATGTTTATAAAATATTTATAAAGAGGCCAGGTATTAGTCCAACAGCCTTACACACAATTGCCGGTTTTGGTGAGGCATATAGATTTAACCACCCATGTTGTAAAAACTTTAATGTAATATTGCGTGCATTTTAGTTTGTTGACAAAATACAAACACAAACAGCATTTAAACAAATTTTTGCATCACATACAGTTTTTTAAAGCCACATATAGTATTCGTTTTTAAGTAAATTTTTGGTTGAAAAAAAAAAAAACAACAAGAGAAGAATATCTTGGCTGGTCAAAGGAAGATAATGAAAGGGACTCCAAGAGAAGGCTCAGTAATGCCCTTTAACAACTGAACATACTGGCTCTCTCGGGAAGATTTTACGCTGATCTTATTCAATCAACTAGTTGAAAAATACAGTGTTTTATTAGGACAAAAACTACACTTGTGGACTATCATGGCATATAAGATACAGAAAGACCTTGGCTACCTTAATTAGCACATTTTATAATGCTTCAAAATGTCACAATTTAGGGAAAACTATCCATTGAAAGGAATTAAGGAATAAGAAACTTCGATGCAACATTTTTTTAAATAATAATCTTTTATTTTGGTTTGAATACCTGCAGTTAACTCTTGACTATGACTACTGAATGTATTTATGGGTCTAATGTTTTTTCTTTACCTTTTATGTGTTCCATTTAATTGTTAAACGTTTAATAGATATATCTACAAAACAAGATAAATCAGGCATTTCATAAATAAAGGTAAATGACTATTTGGTTCATTTCAGCAGGGGCCAGTGCCCCTGTGGCCCGACCTTAAAACCACCCCTGAAGCGTTTGAAGCGTCGTAGGCATTCGGTTTACATGTAAAGTCAATGGAGAAGCGCACTGACACGCGATAGGGTCCCACATCAGAAGAAGATTTGTGTTGTTAAAGAGGTTTTCTGCTTCATTTGCGCCTCAGATTTGCGTGAATGAGGCGTTTGAAGTGCATCCGAAAATACGGCTACTGTAAGAATATAGGGAACAGCTCACATGGATAACTAGATTTATCTGCTTTGCTGAAATCTGGGATGGATGGATGGATGCACACACTCTTTTACCCTTCAATGATTATGGCAGTTGTGTTCATGCTAAAAGAATTAACTCTCATCAGGAGAGAAATGTGTCATGGTATGGCAAATGTCACAACTCAGCATTACCATGGCCTGACTCGCACTCACAGCAGCATCACAAGGTGAACGTAATTAGCGCATTGAATTCACATTTTCCCAAAGAACAGGTGAGATCCATTCAAATACTCCCTAGCACTTAAGTTTTAAAAGTTTTCACACAAAGAAAAACTTTTTTGATTAATCTGTAACTCTGTTAACATAACGTTTAAGATGTAAGAGATTTTCTGAAAGTTTTAATCCTGTTTTACACTATCATCCTGCCAGGAACTGCAGACAAAAATAAGCTTACCTACAAGATAGAATGACTTATTTTTGATAACCGTGCATTGTCCCTTTTTAGATAAATAAGGCAGCTAAGCAAGCTAAGCAAGCTAAACAGCTAAATAAGCATAAAGAAAACTTACATTCTGAAAAACTGTGTTGCCTCTTAAATGGTAGAAGTCTTGGGAACAGTTTCCCTATATTCCATTTTAAAGATGCGGTTCACATGTTTTATACCTTAAAAACATGTGTTTTCAAAACATTTCTGGTGGCACACCAGCATCTCATATATTCATGTTTGGAGCTTTCACAGCCTGGGAGGGTCCCGCTACTAAAAAATGGCACTATACAAGTTTTTTCTCCCAGAATGCCTTTCGGAAGTACGGACTGAGGGTTTTTTTTACGGCAGTATGCAACACGCTACCAAAGTGATATAAACAAACCACCAGTTTTAAGGCTTGAGCCCTGGCAGATCCACCAAATAAACCAAACCCGACGCTATCAGAAGAAGCAAATAAACGAAAAAGTGATAGAGCAAGAGACAAGACAAGGTCAATATTGGCCTGGCTTTTCCTCACTGGAGAGCTATTAGAGATTTAACAGGATGTAATAGAGATGGTGAACTAGCCTCGTTACCACTGGATTGGAATGTAATAAATACTTGTTCAGGGGTTATTGTTTGGTCGGGCGTGATGATGTAATACAGTGCCGGGAAAACTGTTTGATACACTTTGTTTATTTGCCTAGCAAGGTTATAAAACCATCAGTAAACTGGCCTTGATGGATGTGCTCCATAGAGATTTGATTTTATTACAGTGACATTACGCCACAAGCCTTAAGAGGGCGATAGAGGGCAAATATCTGAAAAGTTACAGAGTGCTTCTTTAATTTTCTTCCTAAACTTTTGATGTGGAATTAAATCTGTCTTTACTAGTCTTCAAATCATTCAAAAATATCCACTTTTTATAAGTTTTAAGCTTTTAATGTGTTTTTCATTAGGGCTTATAGGTCTTTAACAAGCAAAGGGAAAGCCGTGTACTGAATTATATATATATATATTTCTCTCACAGATCAAATACGATACACTTTCTATCGTCTACATCCTCCCTAAGCTGCTACCTAATGGATTCCGATCCGTACATAGATGGAACAGACAGCAGACTGTGATTCACTGTGATGTACTGCTTTCACCTGCGCCGCGCTGCAATTGTTTACAACAGGCGTGTCAAACTCATTTTCATTTTGGGTCACGCCAAGATCCTGAATGTCCTTAATGGGCCAGTTGTGGCAGAAAGTAAGGATAAAACTATGAAACTAACAAACACTTTAAATATTAATACATTTCTTTATCTGGATTTGAGTAGTATTTCTAGAAATTAAAAGGAAATTATACTTTTCAAATAAACACTGATTTGATTAGACTAATAAAATAGTATTTATGTGCACAGAAATAGAACTTGAAGGGTCTATTTATATATTCCTCTAGGGTTCAGAGGGCCACATAAATGGGTATGGCGGGCTGGGGGCCTTGCGTTTGCAAAATATCAAAGTGCTAGGCTAGCTTTATTAATGAACATAGACAGCATATGTGTTTCTGTGTGTAAACAAAGTGGTAAAACACCAGTAGGTCCACATGGACACAAAAACTTCAGTAATAATGTACAAAGGAAGACTTCAGTTATAAATTGACTGAAGAGCATGAAGATGAAAACAAAAAAAACTGCAGAATACATTTGTTTATTGTCTTTTCAAGACTATTGCTTTTTACTTTTATTGTTATATTGAAAAGAAAATAATAGGCCTTCTTTTTTTCTCAGAATATCATTTCAAATTTGTGTGCAGTGAGTGTCAATTTTACAGGGAACGAGTGGAAGACAGAGGAACCTGTTACAGAAGAAGTTACAGGTCTGAGAGCCAGAATTCATTCTTGTTTCTAGGTGACAAATACTTATTTTCCACCATAATTTACAAATAAACTGTTTAAAACCCAGATCATGTGATATTCCCCCCTTATTTTGTCTCTTATAGTTGAGATATACATATGGAGAAAATTACAGGCCTCGCTCATCTTTTTAAAAGGGAGAACTTGCGCAATTGGTGGCTCACTAAATATTTTTTTGTAGGATGACATTGGCTCTATTGAAATGTCTCCTACCCCATGCTAAAACAGAACTGGAGAGTTTGTTCAGTGAGAGACGACTGCATCTGTGCACAAAGGACCGTTATTGCAGATCCTTCCTCCCAGCAGCTGTTGGACTTTATGACAGTCATTGCTCCTAACTCATTAGGTGTTTACATCCCTGCTGTTATTTACAGTCTTTTTCATTCTTTCTCAAAAGTCTGTTGTTTTCTATGCACAAATATTTACTATATGCACATTTTTTACATGACCCTACTCAGTAGCACATTTCTTATAAACAGGGTATGAAATAGGGTGCTACTTGTAATAAATGAATTTTTTTAGGTTATTATTTTGCCCTTTTTTATGTTTTTATATTTTTCAACTTTGTTCTTGTGTTTAACTTTAACCTGCTGCTGGTACATCTGAATTTCCTCACTCTGAGACAATAAAGGGTATTTCTAAATTAGGTTTACCAATATTGCTGCCAAGGGCAAGTGTGCAGTGATTCCTTTATTTAAACTTCTTGAGGCAAATAAAGAATCAAGAATAGAATAGAATCAAGAATAGAATAGAACAATCCTTTATTGTACTACAAGGGAATATTCGGTTGTAACAGTAGCAAAAGGTTAGGCTTAGGGTTAATAGAACAGAATTTAAGTGTCAAGAAAAATATAACATTATAGACAGTTCATAGAACCAAAACAAAGTACTATTCAAATATTAAAGATAAAACCACAGATAAATTGGTATACCGAGGTTGCACCGCACAACAGAGCAGGATACTTGTGAGTCTGCATGTTTCCCTTTTTTGATAAAATAAAGACTCTATAACCTGGTAAAATTTTCAGTAAGTTACCTCATGCTGCAAGGAAGCTTTTGCATTGTTAAATGGTTACTACCTCCACTATGCACATGCCCATCAACCACTCTATATGCAAATGTTGAATGGCTTTAGCATGCTTACCAGTTATAAAGGAAATAGTAAAAATGTAACTTTTCCCCAGAAAACAAGCGTAGGAACCTATTTAATGCACTGCAAATCTGTTCCGTGTTTCCGTATCATTTGGTTATTTAATCTCATTATAAATCCAGCTGTTGTGTGGAATGTCTCAGAGGTTGTTACAGAACATCTGTGAACAATCAACATCTTGAAGAGCAAGGAGCGGAGCACACAGGTCAGGGATGAAGTGGTGGCGGGCTTTAAAACACGGTTAGATTATTAAAGGTTAGGTAATTAAACAATATCCTACACTTTGAATATATATCATAAAGCTTTCTTCATGTGCGAATGCAGTCCTCCCCACAAATGTCCGGACAAGAAGAGACCTAAAGCAATTCTGGGGTACTGCAGAGAAACCTGAGCTCCGAGTGAAGAATCTGTTGACAACTGGGTCAACTATTAGCTGTAAAAATCTGGCCTTTTTATTTAAGACAGGCAATAAGAAAGACATGGATGAAATAAAAACCTTAGAATTCTTCTAGTGGAATAAGGTCAGATGCGACCATATTTTTGGGTTTAAATGCAAAATGCTTTGTGTGGCTGAAAACTAACACAGGTCATCACCATTAGCACACCAATCTCATTGTTCCAATCATGGTGGTGGCAGCATCATACTATGGGAGTTTAATAGGGAGATGAGTGAAGCTAAACACATGGTAATCCAGTGAAAACCTCCTAGTGGCTGCAGAAGGCTTTAAACTGCGTTGGTGGTTCACCTTCCAGGAGAACAACAACCTTCAACATGCAGAGTAGGGCTAGTCGATAAATAGTTGATTAATCACATTTTCTGTTTATGAAATCTACATTTTTGAAAAATCACAATTTTTATTATTTATTTTTGTATTTTATGTATTCTTTTTTTTTGACAGTGGAACCATTTGACTTCCATAGCTCATTATAGACCTACGATCTTGTTTGGCAAGGATAGTTTACAGCTTGGTTTAGGTTGGACTTTGAATTCAGGTCAGGTCCATGACAGGAAGATTGAAATAAAGGCACATTTTTAAAATATTTACAGTCACCTGCAATTTCTTTTTAAGACAGCATGGTTAGAAAAAAAGAGATTAGAATCGGAAATCGGATTTGGTATGAAATAAATCTGAGATTTTATTTTTGTGCCATATCGCCTATATCCCCATGTCAGAGTTACGATAGGTCATAATCTGATGTGGAATCTGTGGAAAGAGGTATAGACTACTGTTCCAAACTCCATCCATTCTGACTTTTCTCCAAAGCAGAGCAAAGACATATTTCAGTGTAGAGAGATGCCTTAAAAAACAGGGATCTTCAATGGTCTGGAAAGGTTTTCTACAAATGATTAACTACATGGTGCTAAATACAAATACACACCACACTTTTCAGATCGTCATAGGTAAGATTTCTTCGACTTTCTTCTAGGGACCGAATGATACCACTTTTTTCAAACTGATACGATACTGATACATGAATCTGAGTACTAATACTAATTCTATCACACACAAAATAATGCAATGAATTGAAAGACAGGTTTTATTTTATTTTCTGCTTGTTGGAACAGATTATTGTGAATTATATAAAAAAGATTATATAAAAATGACCACAAAACTAAAATTTCCGGTGAAAAATAAATACTTTCTGTGAAATTATTCCAGTTTCCACATTTTAAGTATTGGTTCAGTACATTAGAACGGTATATCGGCCCAATATCAGTATTGGTATTGGTGCATACTGAATTTTTCTATTGGCTTGGGATCTCTGAATCATATGGAAACTGTAAATATAATTGGATTCCTTTCAGTTTAAGAGTTCTTAGATTAATAAGAAGCATCAATTTATTTTTGGTTCAACGAATCCTGTTTTGTGTAGTTTTCATGCTGTGCGCCCTTTATTAGTTCGGTTCAAATCTGATTGAGCATGCGCATCTGTATCTGCACTTCTAAGAGCGCGTATTATAACATCACAGCGATGTCAACTAATTATTGAACAATGAGGGTTAAAAAGTAAACAGAAAAAGCAGAACAAAAGCCAGTCGTTCGTCCGCTTTTATAATTTCAGCCCCCAGCGACGCATTTAGGAACACCTGTCGTCCCAGCTTCCTTTGCGTGTCCAATATGGAAGAACTGGCGGTGGAGGTCCGTGGCTCCAACGGCGCTTATTACAAGGTAAATACCGGTTTAAATGAACGCCGGGATGCTTAACGTTTCACCACCAAGTGTTTGCTGTTCTCCTGAAACAAATGGGAGCAAAGCTTGTTTTTTCAACTGACTCTGGATCCATTATATTGGTGTTCAATAGCCTGCAGGCGCAGAGCTAGCCCAGATTAGCAAGCTAAGCTAACGCTGCTAGCCGGTCTGAATACTTTTTGACGACATTTGTTGAACACTAAGAGGAAAAAAATAATGTCTGCTTAACGATATCTTGATTATTAAACAAATGTGAGGTTTTTCGCCCCACATTTTGTTTTATTATGGGTGTTTTCTTACTTAGCTGAAAGCTAGCTCACTTGCTAGTTACCAAACAGTTGACGTCTGATGATGATGAGTAAACACTGTATCCAGGCAACATTCATCCTCTTTTTAGGGGTTTGTATGAGCTTTAGAACTTGAATGTATATTTTTATGTAGACGTTTTTGTTAAAAAAAAGCACGCAGCCAGGTTTCTGAACTGACGCTACCACTTTCTGTCACCGTCTATTATTTGATACTCGATCACGTCCGAGCTATCTTTACTATGTGTGCGCCAGCTGTTCCCTGTCACTCCCGACCAGCTGGCATGCCGGCAGAGGGTCGCTGATACCGCACACTTATAAGCTATTTCTAGACCTCCAACTCAAGTGATAGCCTGGAGTTTTTTTCACTCCTTTCCTTCTCCTCCTCTTTGTTCCCCGTTTCGCATACCTTAGATCAGGCTGATTAGGAACTATTCATACTTCCCTCGAGGCTTTTTTCACTGTCACCCGAGTTATCGGTTTAGTAGAAGAACTTTCAGCCTACCTAACGTGTAGGTTATGTGAATATGTGAACACTAACATTAAAATTGCGTTGATGTGATGCTTTAGGGTTGGACTTCTGCTGTAGATAGTGACACGACTTGCATAAAAGTTATTGTAGTGTGTCCTTTAATTCGTCTGTAGCAATCTGTGATCTGTATGAGCTGTTCTGCATATGAACACCATTGAAGCACTGTCAACAGTTAATTATTCTACATACCAATACAATCTTTCATTGACTAGACAACAATCAGTTGTTTTTTTCCTGTTTTCTGCCCTTTTTTTTTAAAGGTCTGACCTACCTACCGATTGTCACTTTACACTCTATTTTTTCCTCTTTTATGAGGCAAGACAATTTTGTTTTTGTCTAGTTCATTAAAGCTGTAAGGAAATTCAAAGTCCTTTACATGATGAAGACAACAGACCAAGTCATATATGTTTGAAAAAAAGGGCTTCAGGTTCTTATGAAGATAGTGGTTTATGAATCCACCTAATTTCAGTTGAACTAAAAAATGAAAAGGTGCATTTATCAGTCGGCCAGAGATCAGGATCAGCCAATATTCCCTTGATTAGTGATTGTACAAATGGAGGTTATTGGTCTTTTTTTTTCTGTTTGACGTAATGCTACGTCTTCATTTTTTTCTCTAAAGCCTGGTTTATGCTTCTCCGTTTTGACTGTGACGGATTGACGCAACGCCATTATCCGTCAACGCAAAGGCTCTCCGTCACCTACGCAGGAACGCACAGAGTAGAGGCCCAATTTTTAACTATCCGTTAACCAAGAGCGTATGCATCTGATTGGTCAGTTTCAGCAACAGCCAGAGATCGCATCACCAGAACGTGGCTCTATAGTCGCTGTAATCAGTAATTAATGCAGCGTTTCGCCACTATATGCTTCATATTGACAGGATAATTTATCTAATCTGTTGTTTTGCCGATTTTAAACACAAGGAGGTGTAGGAAAACAACAAAAAAGGCTGCTGTGTTTGTTTCCATGAGTTTTTAGAGTATTCTATGAGCTGCACTTCTAGTAAAAAGCTTTACAGCTTAAATGAAACTTTCTTTCATTCATTGCTCCTTGAGGAAGAAATGCCTTCACAAGCCTAGAAAAAACTGAAACGGCGCTGTGATAGTAGGCAGAGACGCCATAAAAAGTTATCACCACCTTGCTGTCTTGGTCGAGCAACGCTGAAAAAAACAAGGGAGTGGAGAGGAGAAAACGGAGTACTATAAACAAAAAACGTCTCAGTCAATACATCTGTGTCTGAGTGCAAATTTGCGGTCGGAGAAGCCTAACCCAGGCTCAATATGTGGTATATTCTGTGCTGGCCAGAAAAATCTCAATCGATGCATCTCTAAAGTGCAGGGGATTAAAAAAAATAAAATATTCAATGCTTTACTTGTCAGTCAGCAGTCAGGGTACCTCAAAGGGGAAACAACTTTTGACTATTTAAAGGGTTAGTTTATTTTCCATCCAACAGTGAAAAGCATTTGATTTGCCTTGTTAGTGTGTCGTTTGAAAGTCAAAGATGATATAAACAAGACTTTTTTATTTAAGGAAAGTTTAAACTTAATTTTGGTATAAAATCGGCTAAGAAGTTGGGAAAATAGGATTGCCGTGAGTCTTTGCTTGATTTGGGGTGGGGGGTGTGTATTTAAAAATATACAGTCCATTTCAATAAATTAGAATATCTTACAACTTTCAATTTCAAAAATTCAATTCACGAAGTGGAACATATATAGACCAATTACACACGAATTGATATTGTTGAGCCTTTTTTTCCTGTTAATTATGATCGATTTCAGCTCACAGCCAATGAAAATACATTGTAGATTAGAAAAATACATCAGAAAAATAATAATATAATAATCATAAAAATATGTAGAAATGTGGGCCGATTGAAAAGTATGTTTAATACCTGCTTACAGGTTTTTATTTTCAAAAGGTTCTTTTAATCTGACACACAAGCCTCATTAGAGCACAAATTCACGCTTATTTGTATAAAAAGCATTTAAATAAGTATTAATTGATAACTATTCTTAAATTAGCCAAACATTTACTGTTATTATTATTATTATTATTATTATTATTATTATTATTATTATTATTATTATTATAGTAGTTGTAGAGTTTTATTAGTAATTTTTTGTGTTTAGCTTCAATGTAGATCATACATTTTTTTTGACCATGATGCCAGTTTGAGCTGCACAACCACACAAAATAATAATTTTTTTTTTTTTTCAAAGTGGCTCCACAATAGACCTGTCATTTCAATATGAGTTTATGCTTTAGTGCTTGCATGTAATACTTGATATGTTATCATATTTCCAGTGTCAGGCATTCATGTTTTGCTTGTTAAGAATATATTTGGCCAGCTGGACACCAAAGGCCTTTGAATGTACACACCTGATGTTTATATTTAGTGGCTTAGATTAGGGCGGGGCAATATGGCCCCAAATCTATATCATGTTATAATCTAGATGATACCGATACTTGGATTTTAGTACTTGCTGATACCTAGAGCCAATACCAATACTTCTACCACACACAAAAAATGCATCAATCGGAATACAGGTTTTATTTTCTTCTCTGCTTGTTGCAACAAATGATGGTGAATAAAATGAAAAAATAAAATATTGATTAAAAATGATCACAAAACAAAAACTTTAATTGAAAAAATAAACATTTGCTGTTTAATTATTGCAACGGTTCCACATTTTAATTATCGGTTTATTGTATCGGTTAACTTTAACCAATACTGATGCAATACATAAGAATGGTGTCAACCCCGATACAGGATACCAGTAGCGGTGCATCCCTAATCTAAAGCATATGCAGTAACAATATGTATTGCGGTGTGTGTGTATATATATATATATATATATATATGTGCCAAACTGCGTACAAATTAACATTCTCACTTTCCAGATACATTGCAGCAAATGACTTCAAAAACATTTAGAATGCCATTTTATAGAATATTTTCTGTGAAAAATCAATTTAAAAAATAATTTCCCAAAGTAATGCTACACAAAATTCGCAAAAGATAAATAAATATAATTATATTTTAATTAAAATAAAAGCTACATATCATGAAAATAAAGTAAAAAAATTCTCCAGTTTTCTGGTTACTTATTTATACATTAAATGTTGCACAAAAAGAAACCTGCATATTTGAATTAAAACAGATTTCTTAACCGTTAAATGAAAAAAATACAAAACTTTAAAATTTCAATGTCTAGTGTGAAGACAAACTATGAACATCATCATCCTTGCGTACCTGGTACAAAGACCTCATCAAAATGTATATATATTATATATATAATTTGGGTAGTGGTAACAAAGGAAGGAAAATAAGGAAACAAAGGGAAACCGCTGGGGAAATTTTGTTAAATGTAATTAAAATTGCCCTGGCTATTTTTATCAATTGCAATACAATTATCACTTGTCTCTTTTGCAGCTCTGATGAATGATCTGAGGAATGATCTTCATGAGGTTAAAAAGGAATTCCCAGAAAAGCTGTATTCCTTCATTCACTGGTTTGTGTCTGTCCTGCAGGGCTTTGTCAAAGACATCCACGATGACTCTCTCACCATTGCCTTTGAGAACAAGTAAGCCACTTTTATGAAACGAAGAAAAAAAAAATCTACATTGTGTTTTTAGGATAGTATGACCATATGGTGTTATATTTTAGCTGGCAGCCAGAACGCCAGGTTCCCTTCAGCGACGTCAGGTTGCCGCCACCTGCTGATGCCAAGAAGGAGATCGGAGAAGGTGAAGAGGTGGAGGTAAGGTGGAGAACTCTTGTGTTTGCTGTGACTCTTTGATGTTCCTTCAATTCTTGCATTATTTGCTGCCTTAACCTTCTTTCAGATACTCTCCAGAGCCAATGAACAGGAGCCTTGTGGATGGTGGTTGGCCAAGGTTCGCATGATGAAGG
Source organism: Apricaphanius iberus (assembly GCA_028564705.1). Classification (NCBI taxonomy): domain Eukaryota; kingdom Metazoa; phylum Chordata; class Actinopteri; order Cyprinodontiformes; family Aphaniidae; genus Apricaphanius; species Apricaphanius iberus. Next base: position 826,204 of record JAPXFQ010002662.1, on the reverse strand, counting down.
GAGACGTGAGTTTTCTTGTTTATATTATAAAGAAATTTTTAATGCACGCTTTGGTTTTGGAGCTACTGAAGTATTCATTGTTTTGGGGGTTTATTTTTGTAGTTCTATGTGATCGAGTACGCAGCTTGTGACGCCACCTACAACGAGATTGTAACATTTGAGCGTTTGCGACCGGTCAACCCCAACAAGGCAGTCACCAATAACACCTTTCACAAGTGCACCGTCCCTGTTCCTCAGGACCTACAAGAAGCGTAAGAACCACGATCACCAGAATATTCACGTTAGTGTCGTCTGTTGTAAAACAAACTGTCTTTGATTATGGAAAGTATTGTGATGTTCCGATGTCGCAGGTGCCAGAGCGAGAGCGCACACAAGGATTTCAAGAAAGCAGTGGGAGCCTGCCGGGTCTCCTACTGCCCAGAGAGCAGTGAGCTGCAGATCGTGGTAACTACTGCCTGCTGTAATCTCCTAGGTTTGTGCGAAAGCTCGTCTTCTCTTAGGATATTTGTTTGAATATTTGTGTTTTGCCTTGTGTTTACCTGTGTGAAGTCTACCAATGAGGCGACCGTGAAGCGCGTGTCTTTGCTGAGTGACATGCACCTGCGCAGCCTCCGAACCAAGCTGCTGTTAATGTCACGCAACCAGGAAGCCACGAAGCACCTGGAGGTCAGCTGGTAGAAACAGATGGCATTTTGTCATTTCAAAGGAAGTTTCAAAACTCACTGAATACATTTTTTTTTTTTTTTTTTTCCTTTGAACTTTTAGACTTCCAGGCAGCTGGTGTCGTCCTTCCAACAAGAGTTCACGGTGAGACCTGATCTGATGGGCCTGGCCATTGGCAGCCATGGCAGCAACATCCAGCAAGCGCGGAAGCTTCCAGGTGTCACCGCCATCGAGTTGGATGAAGACACTGGTACCTTCAGGATTTATGGCGAGGTACAGTGGTGTGCCAGACTCATAACTGTACCAGACTCAAATGACTGGGGAGGCACTTAAAATATATTTTTATCCATTATGTGATTTTTTTTTTAAATTTATTTATCGATAATTATCGATCAATATGATTTTTTTTTTTAATCAATATGCTTTTTTCTATATTGCCCAGCCCTATCGGTATTACGGTATTTAACGGTATTTGCTTTCAATACAAGACCGTTCATATCCACATTATCTTATAAGAATGAAGAATATAAAAATGGCCTTTAAATGCCCAATTTACTTCATATAGAAAGAATCATGTTGTTTTTTCTAGACACAGGTGCATTATATCATTATGATTACGATTCTAGTAGACACTCTTGATGATCTAAGCATAACAATAGCATAAAAGTTCTGCTTTGTTTAAGCTCACGGGTATCACCATCATGTAAACAACAGTGATTACTACTTCTACTATGGTGTAGTGTTGTATGCATGCCGTAGAGCCCTACGCCACCCCCTACAGTCGTCAAGAATATTGGCTCTCAGCAGGGACAAGCTGCAAAAAGTATTAACGCTGCAAGAAGGCATCTCGGCCGGTTCCGCACGTCTCGTTTCCGTGCGGAATGTTCATGAGGCAAGCATAAACCAAGCTTTACGTTGATGCAAGCAGCAAATTACATTTTGTAATGGCTTTACATGTAGTACTGAAGAATCCTGCTAGGGGGCAGAGTACAGACTCAGACCGGATACTGCCAAAGAAGAAGTAAAATAAATATGGTGACCGTAGGAGATAATTGGCTGGTTAATATTCAGATAACAGAAAAAAAGATGTCAGAACATGTAGACGTAGATGGTATGTAAAACATATTAACAGCTATTTTCAATTTCTTTCCTACTGTTTTTGCCGCCGTTGACCATGTGTACCTACAGATGGTCAAATAGCGCTCCTACTGCCCCTACTGGTTCCTCGCAATAGTGCTTGTAAAAGAAATGCTGTTCGGTTCTCGTCTGACCCTTTAAATCTGATAAACTTAGAAAACTACAGACGTGACTCCTCTGTTCGGAATTACTTCCTCAGCATTTTGTGCTTCGCTCTGATAGCTCCTGTCAGCAGCTGTACTTAGGCCCTGTCCCAATCCCCACATGCACCCTACAGTCCTCCACGAAGTGCACTTGGCAGAAGTGCCGACAAGGCTTCAAGTGCGTAGTGAACAAGTGTGCGAATGAAAGCAAGATTGGGACAGCGAGGATTACTTGGTCAGCCTTTGCCATGTTTGTATCTCCATGACAACCAAATGGGGGTGCCCCTCATAGTTATTTTTCTGCTTGATATGACGAAACTGAAACAAAACCATCGAAGTTTGATAAATATAAAATTATATCTAGCAAATTCTATAGCTCAAAGTGTAGTTTTTGCAGTACATCTTTGAAAATAGCCAATAAAATATTATGTAATAATAATTAATTAAAGCATATTAATTGCAAAATATTGGCGATATTGTAAAATATGACTTCAAATATCAGTTTTAAAATACATAGGCGCGTGTCCTCTTTTCAGGGGAAAGCCAGATTAGATGACGTCTTTACTTCTACTAGAGCCCGGACGGACAAAGGGCACGGAACATGCCCGCTATTAAAACATTGATTTCCACACTGGAATGCCGGTGTTCACAGGGAGATGTTCTTTTCACCATAAATAAGTACCCAAACACCATTTTATTTAAAATGTAGAGAAATGTATTCTTTAATTATTTAAAATGTTTAAGTTTTTTGTGACTTGCTAAAAACACACAGTGAATATTATTTTTGGCTTATCATGTCCAAAAATACATTTAGTAAACAATATTTTTACTGCTCAGTACTGTAATTACTCATGTACACAATGATAAATTATTCAATATTTTGAGGTCAGCTCTCACTGACATGTCCCCATCATATTTACAGATGATAGCTTTGAAATGCAGAATGCTCCGCTTTAATAATACATATAAATCTAGGCTGAATCTTTTCACCTGCAAACTCGCAACATAATGACACTGAAGGACGAGCCTGTGAAACATAATTTATGCATTTTAGCTTTTTTTTCAAGCATGCGGCTTATCCGCCGTGTTGCAGGACCATTATCCGTCCCTCCATCTATCTTCTATCGCTTATCTTCAAGGGGTCGCAGGGGAGGGCTGGTGCCCATCTCCAGCTGTCAACAGGCGACAGGCGGGGTACACCCTGGACAGGTCGCCAGTACATCGTTGTTTGTGAGTCGAATTTGGTTTTAAAGATTCTTCCTTGCCAGCAGCGCGATGATGGTTTTAAGAGTAATTTGAAAAACAATGAAAAGCATGTAGCTTACGGCTTTAAACTTTTATTAATTGAAAGAGGATACGATTTTCAAAATCTGTTAATACACTCCGTGGATTTTTTAATGAAACAGCAATCAGATTAATATATCAATTAATATATTATTCCTAGCAATCTTCAAACCAGACTCCAGTTTGTGGTTTTTGTCTCAGGCAATTTTAAGAACAAGATGACACCCTTAAACTTGAAAATGGATTTGTTGGAGAAGCAGCTGGAACCGTTTGTTTGCCGTTTTGTGTCACAGAATTGCACATGCAGAAATGGATTGTGGGTAATACCCTTCAGCCCGCAGTGAGGGTGCAGAAGGGGCTGGATTCTCCGCTCCGGAGAATCGGGACACCCTACACAATTGCGTCCCTCAACGGGATCGCGCAATTGACGTGCACAAGGGTGCAAGTGTGGTGAAGAGTGTGTAGCATTGAAATCGGCCCCCGCTGAAACGCTATTAAACGTTCTGGAAGGTGTCTGAGCTATTCACCGGTATAGTGGTATATTAAAAATTCATATCATAACAAAAATAAACACAAATATTTGGTATGAACTGGTATACCGCCCAGGCCTATGCTCAAGTGACCATTTTCTCACACTTCCCTGCATTAGACGCATAAAGGAAATAGGCGGCAAAAACCAGATAGTCAGAAAGAACTAGTCCCTCCAATGCCACAGAGAAAATGTGTATTCATTAAATTTACTTGGGACCGTCCATGGGAAGGCTGGATTGGTTTTGCAGCCAGGAGAGAGCAGAGCTAGTTGGAGCTAACCGTTAGCAACTCTACAACATAGTTTAATGGAATGTTATTGCTGCAATTTTTTATTTATTTATTTTTTATTTAGACTGAGGAAGCAGTAAAGAAAGCCAGAAGTTTCCTGGAATTTGTGGAGGATTCAGTCCAGGTGCCGAGGAATCTTGTTGGTATGTAGATCCCTGTTTAATTTTACTGGTTTCATCAAACCAGTTATTTGCAAGATGTCTGAAGATGCTTATCTAATAATGATATAGAGAGAGGTATGAAAAATTTTTTTTTTTTTTTTCCTATTGTGTGTAATTTTTATAATAGATTCAGAAGGATCTGACCATAAAAAAAGATTGAATAAGATGCTTCACTTGTTTCGTGTTGCTTTAGAGAGGCTGCAACATGGTAGCCAGGAGTGTCCTGCAGAGGATAGTGAGGGAACCTGAAAAGGCTTGTTAGAGCATTTCTTTGCTCTATCACAGCTAGAGATGTAACGGTACACACAGTATTGGGTGTTGGCCCCGATACCACCTAATGTACTGGTATCAGTATCGACTAATGTTAACCGATACCATGAACCGATACAAATGCAGCAATAATTAAAAAAATATATATTATTTTTTAACTTGTAAATTTAAGTTCTGCAGTCATTTTTACAAATATAAAATTTTTTTATCTAAAAATATTTTAGATAAAAACAAATTTTCCCCATCATTTCTTGTAACAGGCACAAAATAAAATTGTTGATAGCACTTTTTTTTTTGTGGTATAAGTATCTACATTGGTACTCTGTATCGGTAAGTACTCTGATCCAAGTATCTGTATGGTATCGGTTTTGAAAAAAGTGGTATCGTTGCATCCCTATTTGGTACATATTTAGGATTTTAAAGTCACTTTGTGGTACATTTCCTTCACACTTTAATTAGTAGTGGGCAATATAAAAGATAGAAAAGATATAAATTTAGCCAAAGGTAGAGATTTTGACTATACTGCCACACAGTGATAACACATCCTGCCTTGCGTACCCTACATACTTCAGGTATGCAAGGAGGATAAATAATGATGTTTAGTGTTTGTCTTTACTCTAGATATTGCAAGTTTAAAAGTTGTCTTTCATTTTACGGAAAAGAAACCTGTTAATCTTGAAGCAGTTTTTAACCAGATATGTGCAGGTTTCTTGTTGTGCGATACTAAATTTATTAGTAAGTAACCATGAATGCAGAGAATTATATTTAACATATCTTTATCTTAATGATGTTACAAATTTTTTGTTGCATTATTTTGAAAAAAAAGATTTGGATATTTTTTTTTAATGCCTTATGCACAATAAATTGTATTTTAGACCTTTAGGAAGTTGTTCTGTTGGAACCACTGATTTATACGATCAAACACTTTGGAGGTATCAATAAAGCACATTAGAAATAGTGGAGTTACGTTTGTTGTACAGATCCTGAATCTCCTAGGCAAATATACATATGTCTGTACCATGTTTAGATTTAAAATCAAATTGGTTAGATGTTGTATGCTTCAGCTATGCGATGAACAGTAATGAATTTATTTGATTTCATTTACTGCAACTACAGCCTGTTGAGCTCTCATTCTTTATTCTCCCTGATCATCTGTTCATTCTCTGCTTCTCCAGGCAAAGTGATTGGGAAAAACGGTAAGGTGATCCAGGAGATCGTGGACAAGTCTGGTGTGGTGAGGGTCCGAATAGAAGGAGACAACGACAACAAGCAACCCAGACAGGAAGTAAGAATGCTACTCCCACATCTTTGCTTTTCCTTTAATGAAAAGCTTTTTTAAGGATTCTTGAAAACAAACCATTTCTGCGTTTTTAACGCATCTGCTTCAATGCCGTCACCATTCATTTACTATCCATGTGATGCTACTGGCTAACTGGCTGAAAAGGGCGCTTTACATCAATGGTGTGTAAGGTAGCCAAAAAGTGTACTCAAGTAAAAGTACAAAGTAGTAATCCAAATATTTACTCAAATAACAGTAAAAGACTATTTGTTAAAAGCTACTCAAGTACCCAATACGCTTGTTTTGAGATCATCATGTTTTATTCTATATTTCCAAATTGTCATTGGACAAAAATATAAAGTTATGTTTACATTTTAACGCCTGAAATAAAGAAAACTACATGATTACAAAATAATCAAATAGAAGCTAAATTTTTCCAAATCAGTATTTTTCAAAGTAAAACTAACGGAGCCAATACCTACAGTAGATGGTGCATATGTAGGCCCACTGGACCTCCAAACTTTACAACCATCTCAGCAGATACAAAGTAACATTGAAAAATAGTAAAGCTTGTGTAGAAACAAGATGTCTCACTTCAGAGTAAACTGTAGGGGAGTTTTTGAAAAACTTAGTTCTTCATTCAGGGACTTATTCGCTTTGGCTAGAGTAACCAGAAATTTTACTCAAGTTAGAGTAGACATACTTAATAAAATATCAATCAAGTAAAAGTAGAAAGTATGATGTAGTGAAACTACTCCGAAAAGTAAGTCCTTTTAAAAAAGTTAGTCAAGTAAATGTAACTAGTTATTATGCTCCTCTGCATGTGGTCCCATAGCATTACGGAGTTAAACATACTTCTTTCAATAATGGTATTTTCTTTCTGACATGTAAAATCAGAAAGGCTCCCTTCATGGTTGAGGTATTAGCTCAGTTATACAAGCTTCACTTTTAAGCACACAGAGTGTATGCAGATGAACACGTTCTCATGCCTACAGTTTCATACTAACATGCATGCTTGGAACTTGTGTTTTGTTGACACAGGGAATGGTCCCGTTTACCTTTGTCGGTACTAAGGAGAGTATCGGCAACGTCCAGGTCCTGCTGGAGTACCACATCTCCTACTTGAATGTAAGTCGTCTGTTGATGTGTTGCTGCATGTTGGCCTCTGTGTTACCAATCGTCTTCTTCCACTGGCTCAAATAATCTATTTAGTGCTTTTTATGGTGCTTTTTTTACACATATTTCCATTGCCTTGTTAATTCAGCATGTGCTAACATTCACTGTTATCTCTACTTCTAACCTGCTGAGTACCGATGAATTAGAGCTGCACAATATATGTGATGCCAATTATTCTGATGGCAAAGTCAGTGTTTAGTGTTGTAGTTTCAGGATTGCTTTGATGTAGCATTTAGTTGGCTGTTATAGTTCAGATAGCATCCTTTAAAACTCTACATGCAGATATTGAATGAACTGGGTGAATTTTTAATGCAGACTTCACAGTGACTCAGGTAGAAGCGCTGTTACCTTCCCGAGAGAAGGTTCTGGGTTCCAATCCCGGCCTGGTGTCTCCAGGTACTCCAGGTTTCTCCACAGTGGATGGATGGACTGCCACTTCCCTTTGATGGCTAAATCTGAAATAAATCTGGAGGCTAAGCATACTTAAAGGGGACATATGCCTTTTTTAAACAAGTACACACAGTTCTATGATCTCTACAAAACTTAACAAAGTTCTTTACAAAAAATTACTCTCACATAAAAAAGATCTCCCAAGTTCAATTAGAATTTCAGTCCCTTCCAGACAGAGCTGTTCAGAGGGCTCTGTCACCCCTCCTTTCCACCGGACGCGTCAGCAGCATGTTACAGCAGCAGCACGTCATACGCGGCTGTCAGCCACCGCTGTAATCAATGTAATCCTTTCCATCGGAGGAGAAAGCAGCACGAGTTTGCCCCGTCACAGGAGAGTCATGTTGCAGCACTTTTCTAAATAGTCCTATTTTCTACGCGCTACGCCTGTGAAACGTGTAAATTTCGACATTTTGGATAGGGGAAGACAGGAAGTCAGACGGCTCGGCGTCCGGAAACTTTCAAAATAAAACAAAGGTGCTTCTTTCCGGTAGCTTTACTTTACTACCTGTGCGGCTCCATGAGAAGTCAGTAGGTCGCGGGAGGGTCTACACTACCTCGGATCGCCACTAACATTATTCTTTTGCACTTCGAAGGATTTTGGATGTTCCTTGACATAACCTAAACTTATAGGTGAATGTAAAACGGACAGAACATAAAACGCAGACCTTTTGGAGCCATGTTGTAATCTTTTTTCCTGCTTATTGTTGCGTTTACTGACGAAACCACGCGGGATTTTGCTGAGCTCGCATGATTTCGGGCTCTCTCGGTGACAGCTGCTTCCCTGCTGCTACGTGCTGCTTACGCCCCCCGTGGAAAGGGCCAAGCAACAGAATACGCGAGTAAAACGTGCTGCTCCAGTAACATGGTGCTGACACGTCCAGTGGAAAGCTCGGGTCAGTTTAATTCAAATTTATGGTTACCAACCACGCCCACGCATCCTATTACTAGGCTGCAGGTTTGCCTCTGATCCTGCCAACAATTAAAAATGTGAAAATAAATACATTTAGAATGGTTTTTTTTGTTTTTTTGATAATCTGTAATCAATATTTTATTTCCATGTTTATTAATTTAAGTATTTCAATTTTATTTCATCATATATTTAATTCCAATTCTGCTTATACTTATAATCATTTTCACATTACACTATACATTAAACACATAAATTTATGTTTTTATTCTCATTTATTTTTAATTTAGGCAGGATCAGCTCTCCATATCCCACACATATAGAACGGCATGGAATTGATGGATGGGGTTTGACAAAGGGCGGGTGGTTATATGCAAAGTCTAGCTATTTTTCAAACGGCTTGTCGAAGCAAAAGCTTTCTAACAGCAAAAACATAAAGGATGGTTGGTTTCTATTAGGGGTGCACCAAAACATGTATTTCGTATCTGGGCCAATACCATTGTAATATACTTGTCAGTATCGTTTAACTTTAACCAATACCATGAACTGACACTTAAAATGTTGAAACTTCATTATTTAACAGAACATTTTTATTTGTCACTCTGAATTTTAGTGCTGTATTAAAAATTGTTTTTTATCTAGTTTCCCATCATTTGTAACAAGCAGAAAAGAAAATACAACAGGTCTTCCAATTCATTGCATTTTTGTGTGGTAGAAGTATCGACGTTGGTATTGACAAATACTCAGAATCAAGTATCTGTACTCTATCAGTTTGAAATGTACAAATTGAAACTTGCGTGATATGTCCCCTTTAAGTTCATGAGGATGAGGAAAAACACTAATTGTGCAACCTGCCTGTTTTCCTAATATTTTGCAGCTCTATAAGTAACAGCATTGTGGTGATTCTCCTTGAGCTCTGTTCACACGCTGTTTTCTGTATATGTGTTCCCTCTGCTGTCTGCATGTTCTGTGCTGCCTTCCTGCTCCGTGTGTAGGGCATTGTGGAGTTTTTTGTGGAGGGCCAGCAGCTAGAGGAAGCTCTGACGCAGATTCTGGATTATACTCAGGGAAGCAGCCTAGCGAGATTCAGTATAAACAGGAGAAGGCGCTCTGGATACGGTGTAGATCTGTGTATGACTATGCATGCGTCGACCATGAAAATATCAGCTTCTACTCATTTCTTTATAAACAGCATAAATGCTTATCAGCCAGTCACCTTTTTCTCTTCTTACCTTCTAATTTTCTGTCCTCGGTTGTGTTGTTTTGTTTGTGTAAGGAGGTTGAGCAGCTTCGTCTGGAGCGGATGCAGATTGACGAACAGCTGCGCCAGATCACCCAGGGTCACCGGCCAGTTGATAGGGAGCGAGGCGAACGGGGAGAGAGAGGAGGAGGGGGAGGATATAACGCAGAAAACGGTGCCAACGCCACCTCGACTTCCCTGCGAGGCAGCCGCTCCTACAACAGTCGAGGGCGTGGGCGCAGAGGCCACAGCTTCAACACCGGATACGGTACTCGTCTTTAGGAGTATTAAATTAAATATATGATTTGTGGTGCAAGATTCCCACAAAGTCTTGACCACTTTTTAATATGATTTGTTTTCCGAATCTAGGTGTACAGCAACAGTTCTTCCTGCTCACAGCATTACCATCCACATGACTCTTAGAAGATCCTTAAATTTCATTTTCTTTTGGGATGATTACACTATTAGTGATTTGAATTGCACAAAAAAAGAAGAAAACTCTGGGAAATTAGCCTGGGAGAGTATGACATTTATCTCATATTAACCCTGATTCCTGTTCATTCTTTTTTTTCCCCTGTCTCTTTTCTATGTCCTCTTTTCCTGTGTCGTCTTAAATTCAGGCGGGAATTCGGAGCATTCAAATCCCTCCGAGACGGATTCAGAGCGCAAGGATGAGCTCAGTGATTGGTCACTAGCAGGAGAGGACCTGGACGGGTGAGCTTTGTTCTTTCCTCAAAGTTAAAAGCTGTTTAAAAAAGTTAGCTTCTTCAGGTGAAACTTAAATCTCTCCAGTGTCAATATTTCTGGTGGCATGTGTCTTTTTTAAATTAGTTATTTGGTGGTATTATTTCCATTTGAAGGGAGAGGGAGAGGGGCCCTCGACCTCAAAGAGATGGCCGCCGGAGGCCCGGACCTGGCAGAGGCCGAGGAGGCCCTGGAGGAAGAGGTAGAGGAGGAAGAGGAGGATACGGCTACAGCTCCGGTAGAAATCACGTTTTCAGAACCTTTTTAAGCAGAAGGAAAAAACAACAACTATTCTGTCAAATCATAACTTGCTGCTGGTAAATTTTAAATGTCATTGTTCTGCAGGGTCCAGGGACCACGAGAACAACAACCCCTATGGAACCTTGGAGACCAACACGGAGACAGACCAGACGGCTGATACAGACGCCAGCGAGTCCAACCTGCCTGCCAACCGTCGTCGGAGGTCACGGCGACGCAGGACTGATGAGGACGCCACACTGATAGATGGCATGAGCGAGTCGGACAACGCCTCAGTTGGCGAAAATGGAACAGGTATTCAGAGTTTTATATATATATATATATATATATACATATATATTACTTTGGTTGGAATTATGCGCACAAATTTTACACAATTCTCTTTAGATGGATAGCTAAAGAGATACTTTATATAATTTATAAGGCGATATTTGCTAACAAGGCAAAGGGAAGAAAGCAGCTGTTGGATGTAGCATACAGGGCTCTGGAGGAGTCCCCATTACAGGATAAATATTGCTGCAAATCAGTAACGGAGGCACAAATCCTTCTCTTTGTGATGACCCAACGCTCCTAGATTTGTCGGAAGCAAAACCTCAGCGTCGCAATCGTAGCCGCCGTCGCCGCATGCGCCTGCCTGAGGAGAGGCAGCCAGGTAACAATGTGCTGGTCGTCACGTCTGTGGCTCGACTTCAGACTTGCTCATCTCGACTCACATTTGTTTGTGTGGCACCAACATGGTACTAAATGAAACGGTTCAGACCTGAAATCAGCTAGCATGAATGTTGCATGTACTTGGCTTTCCTGATTCTGATAAACAGCAGCTCCTAACCCGTTAAACTACACCTGTCCATACAGAATGCATTTGTTTTGTGTTTAAGTGTGCCGGTGTTTATTTACTAGAGGTGTAACTCCACATGCGTTTGTATTTCCTGGTATGGCTCTGTCGGTTCGTTACACACGTGTACGAAACAAATCCAGCCGTTTTCCAACTGAGCATATGCATAATGTTTAGTGCGGAAGCCAGTGCAACATTTCCGCTGCGTAACTTTAAAAAGTGACACCAAAACAAAACAGAAAGGTCTCCTAGCTATCACTAAACTCTGTTTATCTAGTGAACATGAATGGTTTCTCATGTAGAAAAAGAAAGATAGAAACATCACTGATACTGATGAAAAACCAGTCATCCACATGCCTGCCAGTAGCATCCAATCAGACAAGTTTGCAGAGTCCCTGTTGATGAGAATGTTTTTTTCCCAACAGCTGCCTACGCTGTATTCAGGTGCAGCTGGGAGATTGTTAACCCAGTTTTCTCGTCGTTTTTCTCCCCATAGAAGCTCCACACGGTCTGGTACCCTACTCAGCTATAAAGTCCCCTGCTGGATGGGGAACATCGGTCCAGATGATGCTCAAAGTCACAGAGCATCCTCCATGCTGTCTCTTCTCTGTCTTCTCAGACCCCCAGACGGTCGTGGCAGATGACAGCTTGTACTGAGCCAGGTTCTGCTGGAGGTTTCTTCCTGTTAAAGGGGACTTTTTCCTCTCCACTGTCGCTACATGCTTGCCTAGTATGAGGGATTGCTGAGGAATTGCTGTGGTTGGAGTCTGAACGATTCGGACACAACCTCACGTCGACTTATCGCAATCTGCTGGGATTCCTTACATAGAAAACTTTTAACTGATTGGAATGTTTTTATAATTGTGTTGAAATTAGTTTTGTTGTAAAGTGCCTTGAGATGACATTTGTTGTGAATTAGCCTAGTCCAATTCAATTTTATTTACATAGTGCCGTCAAAATATCCAAACAACTTATTTCAAAGTAATTAAACTTACTTACTTTATCAGAAAAAAATGCAATGAATTGGTAGACAGATTTTATTTTCTGCTCTATTTTTACAACAAATTATGGTGATTTGAGATTTTTTTTAACAATAAAACTAAAATTTCAATTGAAAAATAGTTACGTTGATATAACTCTCCCCCTTCGAGATGTGTTTCGGCTTCACCCACACACAAGGCGGCTGCTGCTCATAAGTGTTAAACAGATCTATCTCCTATAGGTTTAGTCACTCGTTTCCGGATATTAGGATTAGGAAAAGAGTCAAATTGGGTTTAGGTAATGCACCTTGAATGTTAGGATTAGTAATTAATCAACCAGGCTAGCCAGAGACGAGAAATGCGCCACCTTGCCCCACAGCGGGTGGAACCAAAACCTTCAGGGGAACTCATACTGACATAACGAAATAAACAAATTCTGTAAATTTATTGCAAAGTTTCCACATTTTAAGTCTCGGCTCATGGTATCTGTTAACTAGCCGATAGCAATACGAGTACATTAGAACGGTATCGGCCCTGATATCTGTATTGGTGTATCCCTAATTTGAACATTTTTAAACATTAACTGGGACTATTGGTTATATTGTTTTCTACTCTGGCTATGTCCGCTTGTACTGTATTTATTGCCCCAAAAAAAGTAATCAAATCTCCTATCAGTTCTATACTTTTAACTTCAAATTATAATGAACATAAGAAATATTCTCCTTTTAATGCTGATCAAAGTAAAAAAAAAAACATATGCACATTTCTATTTATTTTACTTGATTAAAGTGTATTCAATTGTGACTCTAAAATCCTAGATATGTACAAAATCGTCATGTTTCTGTAATGTTACATGTGGGTCTGGCAGGAAGCTGTTAGGTGTTTTATGGATGGGAGGGGGGAGTATGTGCTTCTTCTTTGGTCATAGTGCAGGATTGTGGGGAGTTAAACCGATCCAGTTTCGGTGCATTGTGGTCTTATTTTTATGGCGTTTGTAGGGTACAGAAACTTATATCGGTTATCAACTTTTTGTTTTGTTTTTCCTAGATGTTTGTCTCGTGCATCGGTCTGAAACTAAATGCCTCATAGGAGTAGCTTTGCTGCCTGGCTTCCCCTGATTTGCATGAGTTGGAATTAACATGAAGTTCTGACCCCTTTAGGAAGACCTGCTCAGCTTTCTGCACCACTTTCCTTCAGACAAAGAGCCGCTATAAGGTTTGTGTTTTGGTAAATAATGTTTTGTTTGTTGTACTTGGTTGTTAATGCAGTGACTGTAGCTGACTACATATCGAGGGCTGAATCTCAAAGCAGACAGATGACTACCAAGGATACCAAGAAAAACAAGGAAGTGGTCAGTACTTTAAACGCTACATTTTCTTTTGTCAGCTCAAATGATCCTAATGATTTCCTTTCCTTTTCAATGAATTGACCAGACACAGTTTACCCTTCATTGTGTTTATATTTATTCCCTCCCGTCTGTGCAGGGTCATACGGAGACCATCGATGAGCACAGCCCACAGTCCGCTCCGGAAACCACCAATGGCTCCAACAACGAGGTTTCTGATGGGGCCGGCAACGGCGCCACACAGACTCCTGGATCTTCCACCGAGAAGTCCCCCAAAGTCTCCTCCTACAAGACGGACTCCAACCCGCAACCCGTCGTGAACGGACTCTCCTAGTTAAATCTGAGCGAAGGAAATGGTTTCAAATATTTGACCATCTTTGGCGACATTTGATTGAACCTGCACGTGTCCACGTCGAGCCGTGACACGTTAATCATTTAAACACGAGCACTGTTCTTATTTTCTACTTAACAAATATTTGAAACCCGTTCTGCAGCGCACGTTTTAGAGCTCTGGACCGTAACCTTCCCTTTACATGTTTTATCTGTGCAACTATTCATTTTCTTACAGTTTTTTCACAGTAGTTCTTCCAGTATAAGCTTGCCAAAGATAGTCAAACACACACACACACACTCTCTTAGAGCTGTATTTTTAGTCCTCTCTTATCGAGAGCTTAAGGACTAAACACAGTATTTACATAATACAAACTGATTTTAATTAAACCCATACTGTGGTATATGAGCGCAGAGGTTTTTATGGTTCAAAATATCGTAGCAGGGTTTTTAGTCAAACGTCTGCCTTTTTTTTTTCTATCAGGTGAACGTAGCGGAGATGCTATTTTTTTTTTTTTTCCTCGAGATATTTTGTGCATCAAACTAAATGTTCTGCATGAGTGCAGAAGGTCTGCCGAAAGACCCGTGTGTGACATAACTTGTGATCAGCTGTCGTGCCTTGAGAGTAGACTCAACATTGTTGCTGCCTGGCTCTGCACTCCCATCTGAAATCCCCTTTGACGTGTTTCTGTGTAACTACGTGTTCAGATAAGGTGTCTAAGCGTGCTAAATGTTTTCTTAAAGAGGAAGTGAAGGCACTCAGAACGCAACGGAGGGATTTCAGAGCCTTCTTTTAAAATCAGGTGTCTCTGCTCTTAATGTTGTTTTGGGGGGTGGGCTGGGGATATCCTTTAAATGTTTCTGAGGATTTTTTTGACTTTAGCTGCTTCCTGTTTAATATGCAACCACTTTGATCATAGGAGAGATGTTATTATTACAACAGATCTGGAAAAGAAAAGTCGTTTTGTTTGCACTGAAGCGTAACCTTTTACCGCTGATTGTGGTTGAGTCTGAAAACCGCTCAGTCGCCGAGTTTTCTGGGAACATCTCGTTACATTTTTATCAAGTACGACTCTGACGACTTTAATTCAGAAAACAGTATGCCCTGATTATCGCAAATCGAGCGGACTGATGTGAGGTGTTGCAGGAAACCAGGACCCGGCAGACGATGGGATTTTCACGGTTCTTCAACACTGGCTGGCTGGAAAACTGGTGTACGACTGTTCCTCTGAGGAAGATTTATTTGGATTATTTATTTTTTAAAAAGTGTACAGTATTTAAAAAAGAAAAAGGAACAAAAAAAGATGACACCCTTCTTTTTCTTGACACTAAAACATGATATCCAGAAGTTTTCATACATCCATTTTAAGAATTGGGACTACTGACAGTTATGACATCCCAGAAGATTTTGTTGGGTCAACTACAGTATACTGTTTGTTTTTTTAAGGATTGTCTGGTTGGTTGATGTGCAATATGTTTTGTACGCAGGTAGTTCCTAAATAAACTTGATCTTCTATGTAGATCTAAAACAAAGTACTGTCTGAGTCATCGATCTTGTCTCAGGACCATTTTTGATTTTGCTCTGGATATTATATTGCAAGTCCCTCTAAATACAGGAGTATGGAAAAATTATTGGTTTTTGATGTAGCTGTAAAATGTTTCACAGTACAAATTTTATACAAATTTTTGAACTAATAATTATAATGGTTGAGTAAATACAAAATGGAGCTCAGAAAAATTCATTTGAGCAAACCCGGTCAACCAAGCCAGTTAAGAGAAAGTGTTCTCTCCTGCTGCAGTTCATTTGGCAGAACAGGCAGTTTGACCCATTCACCTTTGTAGAAATGTTTTAATTGAGCCACAGTGGAGTCTTTGAGCCGACAACGCATGCTTAGGGTGTCCCACAGCAGCGCAACTAAAATAAAGTCCGGACTTTGACTAGGCCTCGTCAAAACCTCTACTCGTTCCTGTGCTTTGAATCATATTGCTGTATGATGACGCAGGTCATGAACTCCAGTGGGATTCTCATACAATCACCATGTTTGACGGTTTCTACAATGTTTGACATAATAGACACTGCGTCTGAAATATTTGTATTTTCAGTCAGAAAAATCATAGGTGTGTTTTTTTTGTTTCGTTTTGGCCTTGGAACTCTTCCCATGGAGGCCGTTTTTACATGTGAATTCTGGCCTGAAGACAGCAAAGTGAGGCCTGCTGGACTTTGGACAATAAATAAAACACAACAGTGCAACAACTCTGCCTCGATCTCCACTCTGAGTTCATTGCCGCAGCCTATTTGGCAAATTTGCCAAAGATGACCGAACAATCTAAAAACTGCTAAAATATGATGCCCCTCCATGTTTTTTTTACATTTCACAGAACGGGATGTGTCCCTGTGTTGGGTGCTTCTTGGTGCAGCGCCACCACAGGAGAGGAGGTAAACATTTTGCTCAAAAGCTTTGGCCCGTTTGACAAAGTCCAGTGTAAAACTGTACCACACTGGCTAAAAAAAGAAAACTGTTGCTTTTTTGGTCCCAAGTGGAACAGAGTCTACGGGACTATCAGGTGTGGAAACGACCTTAAAAAGCAGCTAAAGACGTTTTTATTCCAAAGCGTTTGTAAGTGAAATTCAGCATTTATGATCTGTATTTATTTTGTCTTTTCTCTACACTACATTGCTGTCTATTTGTTGGGTTTTGCCTTTTGTGTGAAGAACTTTGTGATACGTCAGTGAAATGCTATAAAACGAAACCCAGCTTTAGAAACAAAAGCTCTTTCAATATACATCCAAAAATAGATGCAGTTTGGCCGGGACATGTAGTAAACCCATAATTATTGTTTTGTACAGTGAATTTATTTCCTTAAGAATTTGAAAAAAAAGAAGAAAAAAAAAGCTCTTCCTTGACTGAGTCCATGAAACGGCATGTATAAAAGCAGCATGATTTATCATCATCTTCAGCTCACTTCTTGGATTGACTATCCATTAGGTCCTTTGCTTCATTTATTTTTGCAGCCATGTACGGGGAACCACCTGTTAGACCAAAGATAAGAACAGTTCTGCTGGCAATCATTACTGTAGAATCTTCTTATCTTAGAGACATGCTTTCAGATAACACTTACCTCTGTCTGGGTGGTTTAGGACCATCAGCTTTCGATGCGCCTCTCGGATCTTAGTCTTGTTGGCTGTGGGGCTTAAAAAGAAAGAAAAAAAAGAATTCTCTGAAACAGAAGCAGAAAGTCTTTATCAGGAGCTAAATAGACAACAGCTGGATGAGTCACACAAAACCTCGCCTGTTCAGATAGAAGGATGTGAAATGAAAAGTCCTGCTATATAGCTATAGCAAAAGAAAGTGTGTCCACGTACCTGACACCTAAAATAAGAGCAGCTTCTCTCTTTGTCATCTTTGGTTCAAATCCACCTCGGTAGTACCCTCCTCCAAAGGCCTGAAGAAGCACATCGAAGACCATGTTAGAAACAGGAGAAAACTGAAAGCTGACTGGTTAAGATGCAGCCGTTACCATCCAGGAACACATTAAAGCGTTTTCCATACAGAACCGGCAGCATTTTCCCATTCTTACCGTCTTGGGAAAACTCTGAAGTGCCTGTTTCACTTGTGGCTCCATTTGTCTCATGGCCTGCATGGCATAGCGACCTGGTGGACAAAAACAAAAAATTTCAATTCAGTTTGTTGAATTGAATAAATTCTTATTGATAGCTTAAAGCCTGCTGCACACAAAAGCAATCTGCTGAGCTAACAGTCATTCGAGGCCGTTTGCTCAGCAGAAAGCTCGCTGTGATGCCTATTTTTTGGTGAGTTTTCTGCCTCATTTGGCACTGAGGTGAAAATCAAATAGGTTTGATATGTTTCGCATCACTACGTGCGCTCTACTTTAGCTGTCTGCTGAGCTCAAATATTCAAGCGACAAATCAAAACACGGTCTCCGATCACATGATTCAAATATGGCATCCACCACCCCTTACCTCCGATATACACTCAACAAAAATATAAACGCAACACCTTTGCTTCTGCTCCCATTTTTCATGAGATGGATCCAAAATTCATTCCAGATACACAATATTACCATTTCTCTCACATTGTTCACAAATCAGTCTAAATGTGTGATATTGAGCACTTCTGCTTTGCTGAGATAATCCATCCCACCTCACAGGTGGAATACATAAGACATATGTATCTCATATGTCATGAAACGCTGTATTAGTTTATTTAATAACATCAGGGTAAAATCTTCCAAAAAGATCCAGTTTGTTCAGTTGTTAGAGAAGAGATTACTGAGCCTTCTCTGGGTGTCTGTTCACTTTCTTCATTTGACCAACCCAGCCTTACATAAACAAAATGCAAACACAAACATGTATGCATGCAAAAATACATCAAAGTGTTTCAACATTGTGTGGTCGGTGAGATGTATCTACTCCTTATGGACATTAGACTAATACTTTGCCACTTAATAACTATTGTGGCCTGTTAATGGCCCCATTCTCATCTTAAAAATCCTAGATCCGCCACTGCTCTGTATTATTCATTTCACTTAGAATTTTTTTTAAATATTATCCTCAGAGCAATATTTGTCATTTTTTTAGAGGCTTAAATAGATTTTTTATTTTGAAATATTAAAAGCTTTTTGCAATAAGTTTGCTTTTAACTGGAGTAGAGTGTGATATAAGAAAAAAAATATCTGACTTACCCTAGACACAATTTTAAACAGCTAAAAAGATGTGGTATTACCAGTAGCACTAGAAACACATTTTTCAACCTGTTAATATTTGATAATCTTATTAGTCTGCATCCCTATTTTAACCCAGTTTAATACAGAGCAGCAGGCTAAGGTCCAGACTGTTCATCAACATGTTTTACCTGCAAATCCAGCAGCTGCCAGAGCCAGTCCCACTGCCACCATAGAGCTGGCCTGCAGGGACACAAAGTGGACCAGATCAGGACAAAAACGTGAGACAGTCTTCCTCTCACCTGCTCTTCCAAACGTAAACAAACGGCGGCAAGGCTAACACGGTCTCTTTTTAAAAAATATAAATCAGTGATATTTTTTAAATTCAGTTTAGTCTGCTGTCATTGTCGTTAAACTATCCGCAGAACGCAGTAAATAACCCAATACCTGTGTTTGATAATATCATGCTGTCGGGTCACAGATGAGAGGAAAGCTAACGTTAGCTTAGCCATTAAACTCAACGCTATCCATTATTCCCCTGAACATGAATTCATTTTAGAAAACAGTGTCACCTCCAATATTAAATCCCGTAGTCAACTTACCATGTCTCAGTGTTAGGTTCCGTTTATTTCGCAGACTAGGATCATAACTTTTGACCTCTCATGTTCTGTAGCTAAGCGCAGGCGTCCATGTGTTTATGCCGGAAATGGTTCAGAAGAGTCGTAAAACTGCACCCCCTTTGACAGCTCCCCTCTGCTTGAAGCTTCGCCTTCCACTCACTTCCACAAAATATGACATGTAAATTAAACAGGAAATTTCGGCTCATTTAGAAGCAAATAAACTCGTAGTGTCCCCTGAGTGCAATTAACGAAACAATTTTTGCAAAATATTTGAGATATAATGACACAATTTCATCTTTAAAGTTCATTATTTTTGACTGTTTTGGTTCACATACATAATATTTTATGATCTTTTTAACATTTCAACAGCCACAATCTCCAGTCTATCTTAATTGAAATTATACATGATAATAACAAAAAAAGGGCAGAACTGTGATATGTAAACATGTTCAAAAATGTTTACTGACAGCTCTAAATAAAATCCAATGCAACCATTTCCACCATAAATAACTTTTTAACAGATTAGCAATTTAATATAGTAGGAATTTAGCTGTTGTCTGATGACCTATGTGGATTTCTTAAATCCGACCTTTATGGAGTAGTGTAAAGGAAACATCTTTAGTTTAAATATCGAAAATGTATGCTTAAATGAAAATTGCTGAGTTATCTCAGCGATAAGTAAAAAAAAAAAAAAAACAAATACTGCTCTGTTTTTCTGAATTAATGAGATACGTTTTAAAAATAAAAAATGCTCTGTTTTTATAAATGAACAAGATAAGTTTTAAAGATAAAAGTAAATACTGCTCTGTTTTTCTGAATTAATGAGATACGTTTTAATAATAAAAATAAATACTGCTCTGTTTTTCTGAATTAACGAGATACGTTTTAAAAATTAAAAATAAATATTGCTCTGTTTTTATAAATTAATGGGATAAGTTTTTAAAATAAATACTTCTCTGTTTTTCTGATATAGTGAGATATGTTTTAAAAATAAAAAAATGCTCTGTTTTTACAAATGAACGAGATAAGTTTTAAAGATAAAAGTAAATACTGCTCTGTTTTTCTGAATTAATGAGATACGTTTTAAAAATAAAAAAAATGCTGCTCTGTTTTTCTGAATTAATGACATACGTTTGAAAAATAAAAAAAATGCTGCTCTGTTTTTCTAAATTAATGAGATACGTTTTAAAAATAAAAATAAATATTCCTCAGTTTTTATAAATTAACGGGATACGTTTTAAAGATAAACATAAATACTGCTCTGTTTTTCTGAATTAATGAGATAAGTTTTTAAAATTAAAATACCGCTTTGTTTTTCTGACTGGACGAGATAAACCGTGTGGCCATTCCATGGCATTGCCCTGCAATTGACTGGTGACATATTCATGGTGTACCCCACCTTCCACTCAATGACCGCTGGAGATTGGCACCAGCCATGCAGCTGATAGTAACCTATAGACAATGCATGGATATTCTATGCCTGTAGGCATTATTAGCTGTCTAAGTAGGAGAACTCAAGCCTGTCCTGTTTCAATCATTCCATCATTGTCTACAGCATTCCGCTTATCCTTTGCAGGGTTGTGGTGGCTAATGCCTATCTCGAGCAGTCATCAGGCAAAAGGCGGGAAACACCCTGTATAGGTCGCCTGACCATTTCATGACATGTCCCTTTTGATGGGCTTAATTCACAGTTTATCTTGTTAATTCAGAAAAACAGAGCAGTATTTTTTTCAAGTGAATGCAATAAGCTTCTACAACGATGGCCAACAAATTTGTCTATTTCTGCATATAAGGGGTAATCTTTTCAGGTATGTATGGAGGACTACACTTATGCATTAACATGATTTTAAACACATTTTAATTTGAGTTATTCCTTCGTAACATTAAAGATGATGTCAACTTTTGAGTTGAAACAAGACTACTTGATCTGAGTAAAAAGTTGACTGGGGTTAATATTTGTAGTTTGTCTCTTTATGTGTTTATGTTTCGTACACATGTTAAACAGATTACGTCCACTGTCTTAAATTGCAAAACACATAAAGCCAGGAAAAGACTCACAAAGCACAAATATACACGTAACAAATGTATTATTAGGTTCTGGGGTATTCGAGTCTTTTACAGAAATTGAAGAGGATCTAGAATTTACTCTTATTCATTTATTTGTGGAATGCCTTGGCTTCATTTTCTGGGAGGTAGCTGACAGTGGTGAACTCTGTATCATTGGGATTAAATTCTACAGCTGTCTCTGTGGGAAGTCCAAGACACGGTAGACCAGTGGTGAATCAGTTGCGTTAACTGACACCTGTACTGTTTCCTGCAAATACAATTAGATTTTTGAGAATATTTGACACATTCATTTTGAAAAGAGCTCTGATATGTTATAAAAATATTCATACCTTTGCTGTAGGAATTAAGGATGTTTGTGGTCCTTCTTGTATTTGGTCTGCATAAGAAACACAATAAGGAAATGTAAAAAAAAAATGCTTCACACTGTAAGAACATTTATCACTTTCTGGCAATGTTACCTATAGTAACTATTCTGATTTCCAAAAAAGAGGTATTCTCTATGTAGTATAGTTAAAAACAAATTTCTGATTCTGGCTTTCACGGGTACAAAAATTACATTAAAATCTCTGGAAATTAATTAAATAATATCAATATTTACTCTCTTTATATGAGAAAATATACCACTAACATTAATAGTTCAATTTTTAAGTCATATTGGACAAAACCTTAAAAAAATATGAATCAATGAATCAATCAAACTTGATTTATAAATAGCTTTTCAAACTACATAGCTTCTCAAAGTGCTTTACAGATTAAAATTACACCACAAACCCCACCTTTCCCAAACCCAAAATAAAAACATTTTCACAACTATACACGGAGATGTACAACTGTGAATCATCAGCGTAACTGTGAAAGTTAACTCCATGTCTTCTGATAACACTGCCAAGAGGGAGCGTTTCAGGGTTACCCATGGTTACCTCCTCACTGAGGAGAAAACTTTATCAAGAGTCCCAACTTCCACCAGGACAAAACTGTCCAGTGTTTCCTCTGGTAAAGGCAGACACTTAGATTTATCTAAGACCAGTTAGTTAGAGAAGATAAAATATTACATTTGATGGTGTCTACCTTTCCTCTGAAGTGGTCTGCAAACTCCTTACAAAGAGTGTTTGAGGGGGTTTTCTGAAAAGTATTAGAGGCATGATTTAGAATATCGTCAATGGTGGAAAACAGAATTTTGGGATTATTTTTATATTCTGAGATAATTCTGGAGAAGTATGCATTTCTGGAATTTCTTACAGCTTTGTTGCATGATTTCACATGTTCTATGTATATCTGATAAGTTATTCTGGTTTTGTTTTTCCTTCATTTCCTTTCTGCCACCCTGCAGCTCCTCTTTAATTTCTTCAAGGTTTTCATTTCTCCATAGCGTTGTACGTTTTGAATGAGTGTTGACAACTTTAAGTGGAGCCAGCAGGTCGAGAGCAGATTGAGGCCTACTGTTAAAATCATTCACAATAAAATCAAAGGGGGAGGTAAAGGTATAGGAGGAAACTTTTTAAAAGCTTCAAGAAAACCTGCACCCTCTTCAGGGGTTAGATGACGTTTCCTGACAGTTCTCACAGAGGACTCTAGTAGAAAGGAACTGGTGATTTTAAAAAACACACATTAGTGGTCAGCAACAAACGACACATTGGTGGACAGCCATACGTGATGAAAAAGTCCAGGGTGGGTCCTTTGTTGTGAGTCGGCTGCAATATATGCTGACTCCATATAATTAAAAATACTTTAAAAATCTGTTTTTTAAAGGATCTTAAAGGTTATCTGTAGATTAAAATGTCCAGCTAAAATTATCTTTTCAAATGAGCTGTGCAAAATTTATAAAAATGCAGAAAATTCTTGAATAGAAAGTGTAATCTTTTTTTTAAAAAACAGTAGAAAAGATGTACCGCTCTTAGCCAATCACAAAATTCAGATGCAGTACCACACAATGACCATGAGCGGCAGTAATACGTTTTTAGACAAACAAATGTAGAATTTATCCAGTTTACACAAAAATGTCAAAAAATGCAGTAAAACTGAGAGATTGTACTGGTAAAGACCCATTTATACAGTTTATAAGCAAAATTTATGAGTACAGAGGAGAGGACCAATCTTCACCTTTGGTGGTTGTGGTGGATAGGTGTAGCCTGGGTGTCACGTGGTGTTGTTAGTAATGGTGATTGCCATATCACCTGTTGCTCACCTGCAGGGAAGGTATTGAGTGAGCAGGTGATTGGGGAGGTCAACTTTTGCTGACCGCTTGAACTCCCTCTTTACGCTTTGTTCTAACTGGTGGATCTCCTCATCCCTTGTTGTGGTGAAACATGGATTCTTAAGAACCTTTTGATAACCAATAAAGGTTGCTAAACTGAACCTTGGACTTGGTTGCAATCAGCCGGTGCGTCGGCATACTCCCTTAATCAGATGCTCGGCGACTCAGAGGTAGAACGGTTGCCAACAGTGGTTTCTGAAGTCACTTTATTTTCTAACTCACCCTGCTACATTTCAAAGTAGGCCAGAGGGGTTTACCTCTGAAATGAAAGCACATTTATGATGCTGGTTCTCTACTTCCCCTGCCTTGGTGATTGCATGCACTGAAACAGATTTCCTTTTCGTGAATGTGAATTATTGCATGCTTTAAAAGGATGGAAACATGCAGTCTTATTTTCTAAATTTTAGCATCTAATCACTCAACTGCAATTTTTTTCATCAAATAATTAAAGTTTGTCATTTTCAAAATTTCCTTTTGGTTTGGCAAGACAGATGAACAAGAACTGAAATATTGCAGCAAGCAGAAGAAATGGAGAAACCGTAGCTGTGACAGCATGGGAGGAAAATAAACTGGAACTTCCATTATTTGTTGTTTTGGTGAAAATGTTCGGCTCTGAAGGAACTGTGGGAGTTAAAAAAATACAACAAATATTTCCTTTTCGTTTTTTTTTTTCATTTTTCATAAGCAGGACTTTTTACCGGAAAATACTATCTAATGATTCATGAAAAGACACCCTGGATCTAAATGAAAACTCTCATTTGCGACATCTAACCTGCAGACTAATGTTGGTTAATATTCCATAAATTATCTATAAATTAAGAGGTGCATTACCTTGTATCCAAATACACTGACATCACTTTAAAATAATTCTACCTTGTTGTATAACTTAACCTTCTAGTTAGAATTTAGGATTTCTTGATCATCTTTGTTTGAATTCCAATTTAGTCTAAAACTGATTCATCAACATTAAAAAATGCACACCTACATTAACTAGCTAGCATAGTAAAACTAAATTTTAGGATTTGATCAAAGCATTATAAATGCCATATTGGAAAAAGATGTTTCTTTGTCTTTACAAACCTAACAGTGCTAGAATGATTGACCTTAGCATTACCCCTTCAGATAACACGTTGGATAATCCCCTTTTGGCAACTGGACGTCACTAGACAAGGTATGGTAGAGAGAACATACAGAGAAAGAGATCTTTGACTGTTCCGCTCGAGATTTTTCAGAGTCTAGCAATTTTTTAGGAAATGTTTTCAGCACACACCTCAAGTTATCTTTTGAATTAAGCTTTTAGATATATGGTGATGAAGGAAAGTTGATTTTTGTCAACAAGGTTTCAGGGTACTAGTGGATGCATCAGAATGGTAATGTGACAAATCTTTGGAAACGTAGCCAAAAAATGTTCATTAGCTTTTTTTTAATGGGATTTATTATTTTCCTTGATAAACCACTTGATTTGAGGACTTTAATCTGACTTTTATGGATGTAAAAAGACAGTTTTTATTCAAGATGAATCTTTTTTTTAACGTTTATTGGACTACAAAGGGGTTAAGTTGCACATTTGATCTCCTTTGGATGAGTGTGTGTGTCTTTGTTGGCAAAAGTGCTCGCTATGTTTACAGTTATAATTGTATCCGTGATTGGTACATATTAGAATCACAAGACCCTTAACTTTCTAATGATATAAAACATGTATAAGTTCATAGAAGTCAGAATATCTACGTATTTAAACGTGGAAGGTGGAGGGGATCAGTTACGGGCCATCATAATGCTAATGCATTGCAACCCACTGCAGCACATAGGTGTTGATACGCCAATGTCTTCTCTACTCCTCAAAGCCTGAAAAGGTGGGTGGACCAGAGCAGGAGCTTGTGGCCCGCCAAGTGGAGTTGCTACGTCACAAATCCTGTCTGTTTTACATACCGTTTTAGCATCTGCTACTGATTCACAGAGATCTGAACACAGAAATACTCCGAAATACAATTTTGAGCTTAATTTTTTTCAGCTGTGTCCTCTAACTTCAGAGAAATGCCTCAGAAAAAGGTAAACAACAAGAAAAAAAACGGTTTTCATCAGAGTGGGTTTTTAATTTGTCAGTTTAAGATTGAATTATGTCAATTACAGATTAATAAAAATGTGTTTAAGTCTGAGAGAGCCGTTGAATACAAGCCATATTTACTAATTTGTACCCCAGACATATATTAAATGTTCATACACTGTGGACTGAGATTTAAATCAGCATATTGATGAAGAAACAAAGGAAATAAATATTAAGCGGAAAGGGTAAAATGAAAAAAAATCTTATTTACATTGGACTGCATCTAGAAAATAATATTATCTACAGTAGTGTCAATGGTAAAAATGTAAGAAGTGAACCTCACCTGGGATGGCTGTGTTCATCTCTTGAACAATCAGCTTCACTTTATTACTATGTTTAAGAAATGCTAAATTATCAAAAAAAGTGGCCCAGTAAGTGTCAGTGTCACTTAGGCTAAGATTGGTCAAATAAAAATGTATAGAATAATTTTTAGGGTAAATATCAATTTCACTTCTGCATTTTGGATATTCTGAGATCTTTTGTTTCTCATCTATACATTTATACATAGCAATATAACTGTTGTTTCTGATGATAGAGTTAAATGTGAAGTTAAGGGAGATGTTTTGGCCCACGGTCCCAATGACATCTGCATGGCTGGAGCCTGTAAAAATCAATTACAACAACAAAAAAATAATAAAAAATAAATATACTGAAAAACAATATAAGCAGTGTTGGAATAATTAGTCATGTCAATGTAGGGAATAAATATGGAGTTATATCTATTGTAAATGCTTGCTCTTTATTCTTGTCTTATAAATAATGAATATTCAAGAATTTTGTTGACACAGATTGGATTCCTTTGATAAAATTATTCCTCAGGCAGAAATTTAGGTCTATTAGCTTTAAAGTGAAGTCAATAAAAAAAAAAATAGTTCAGAACTGTAAAGTGGTTTTAAAAACTGCAAGAGTCGAAAAAGCTAAGGACATTTTTATACTTTTTAATATTTATTTACATAGAGTAAGGTCTTCTAGGAAGAGTAGGTCATGTTGAAAAAACTCTGTGTGTAATGCTTTTATAGTAATTAATATATATATATATATATATATATATATATATATATATATGACACATTTGATCTAATTCACTATCATTTTTTTTAACAAGCAGAGAAGAAAATAAATTTTTGTGTGTGGAACAAGTATCAGCATTGGTACTTCGTATCGGTACTCTGATCCAAGTATCTGTTTCGTATCGGTTAAAAAAAGTGGTATCGCTCGATTTTTTTCCATGGTAAAAACAACAGTTTTTTCTATTGGTTATCATATGCTAAAACTCTTCAGAAAATGTGTTTAACGTATTTAACAATACAGATATTTGAAGCCAATTTTTCTCCTGAGTAAGGAATAAAGCTGTTGCACAAGACCATTACTTTATTGAACTTCCAGATAGGAAAGATACTAAAATGTAGACAAATGCCTCATTCACATACAATACATAATGTTAAATCTATAAACTGTAACTGTAGAACATCAAATATATAAAGTAAGTTGTTAACCTTTTGGCACAAATTTTAAAAAACCCAACTAACCTAAAGGTCAAACAATAATAGTTATTAGTAATAGATCTTACCATAGAAAGCCATGTGAGCGGTGACAATTAAAACTAACAATAGTGGCTTTGTGAAGCCATTTTCCGCCATGATGAAATCCTTCTTCTGCTTTCCAATGCTTGGTGCTGTTGATGATGTTAGCATAGTTGTTAACTGCAAACTTTCTTAGTTGTAACTTTCTATCTCCGTGACAGGGAGGAAGAAATAGGCAGGAACCTGCACACACACCACGTATATCTGCCTATACAGCATCAGAAGCACCTCCTTTTTCAAAGACATCAAATAGGTTCCTAAGCATGTGATGTAGGCTGTGTGGAGCAGAGCTGAAGAGGATGTCACATACATGACGGAGGCAAATTAGGTATGAAATACTTATTTTGAGTTTCACAGAGAACCCCTCATTGGAGTCATATAAAATCAAATTTTTTTGTTAAAAATTAATTTTTAAATTGATATTTAATCAGGATCCTATTACTGAAAAAGCTGCTGTGTTTTGGTTCTGGTTGTTAAGATTTTAAGACATCAATCTAGTCTTTCTATCAAAAATGAAACGAAATACAACATTTAAAGAAGATTAAACTATTTTAGTTTTTATTTCCTTTATGAGCCACAGTGTCAAATTTTACTCTGTCCAACACATTATTTATATACAAAACTGTAGTTTTAAAGTAATTGTTTCTTGTTGTTTTAATTCCTGAGGGCTAGACTTTATGGTAAACTTTTAACAAAATCATCCACTTATCAGTACGGGCTTGTCTGTCAGTACCCGTTTTAGCTTTGTTTGTTTGGTTGATTCTTTTATATTTTTCTTCACAATCTGTAGGATCCCCATGACACAAATGTACCTATTGTTAGCCTCACCTGGACGTGGGTCACCAGTACCATCGTCTGGACCCAGGCCGGGTTTTAACTGATGTTGCCCAGTCGGACTAAGTCATAAGAGGCAACGTGGGCCTCCTTTCCCACGAGCTCACCACCTGTGGGAGGGGCTACAGGGGTCAGGTGAAATATGTCCTGGACGGTGGCCAAGGGAAGGCAACTTTATTTGTATACACACTTTCAACAGCAAGGCAATTCAAGGTGCTTTACATCATTAGAGGATAAGATGGATTAAAAAACATCAGCAATAAAAGTATGGAACAGCATTATAGACACATAATATACGACACATTAAAACATATGATATTCCAGCTTTTATTAATCACTTACTCAAAGGTATCTCTAAACAGATGGGTCTCAGCCTTGATTTAAAGCAATTATGTACTTGAGCAGCTATGCAGCGGTCTGACAGTTTGTTCCAGAAAAGAGGAGAATAGAATCTGAAAGCTGCTTCTTCATGTTTAATTCTAATTCTAGGGATGATTAATAAACTACAGGTGGAAGACCTGACTGCTCTGGGTGTTTGGTAGAGTTGCATCATGTCTTCAACATACTTTGGTGCTAAGCAGTTCATTTATAAAATAGTAAAATTATTGTTTAAGTTTATTCTCTGAGCTACAGGGAGTCTGTGTAAAGAATTAAAACTGGGGTGATGTGTTCTACTTTCCTGGTTGTCGTGAGGTCACAAACATCAGCGTTCTGGATCGGCTGCAGCTGTCTGATTCTTTTTAGGTAGACCTGTGAGGACACTTTTGCAGTAATCAATCCAAGTAAAGAAAATCCATGGAAGAGTTTTTCAAGGTCTCATTGTGACATCAGTCCTTTAATCCTAGAAATGTTCTTCAGGCGATAGAAGGCTGACCTTGTTTTGGCAGTTATGTGGCCCCAAATGTTCAGCTCTAAGTCCATTACTATACCTAGCTTTCCTATGGTTTTTAGTTACATTAACTGAAGTTGTGTGCTGACTGTTTATATCCCCAAATAATTACTTCAGTTTTGTTTTTATTTAGCTGGAGAAAGTTATTGCAAATCCATCCAATGATTAATTTAATGCATTCCCTTAGCATTTGGATAAGATCAAAGTTACCAAGTGACATTGCATTGTTGAGCTGAGTATCATCTATATAGCCGTGGTTACTAATCTTAAGGTGCATTCATACCAGGCTCCTTTAG
This sequence comes from Apricaphanius iberus, assembly GCA_028564705.1. Taxonomy (NCBI): domain Eukaryota; kingdom Metazoa; phylum Chordata; class Actinopteri; order Cyprinodontiformes; family Aphaniidae; genus Apricaphanius; species Apricaphanius iberus. Next base: position 796,853 of record JAPXFQ010002662.1, on the reverse strand, counting down.
TTGCTTTAAAATCAAATAAGTTTCCTCAGTTAGTCTTGACCTTTTGTGCTGATGTGAATAAAAATTAACAAACTTTGGTGCATTCCCAAAAAGCAAACAGAGACCCAGGTGAAGAGGTGGTCTTGGAGCGGTTCCAAATGAATCTCGGTGAGGAGCAAATCAGATGTGAAAGCACGTGAAATTTACTGCGCCCAGTAAACAAAGATCTGCCTTTTTGTTTTTGGGAGCACCCATCTCTGTGGTGCATTACAGGAAACAATTTATTGGTTTCCTTTAATGCACCATGTTTCTCTTGCAACACGTGTCGCATAATGTGGAGCTCTGAGGAGACACACTACATCCTTGATATTTGGGCAGGTGTACATATATCGCAACTGCTTGAAAAGAAGCATAAAAATGCTAATGTGCACAACATTTTCAGCAAACAAATGAAACAGAGAGGATGCGAGCGGCCTTCTACACAATGTCGTGTGAAAGTTAAAAAACGTTGCCCAAACTACATTAAGGTGAGAAAGTTGCTCTTAGCAAGAGTAGAAGCTCTGGCAAGGAAAAAGACAAATGTCTTGACAAAATACTTGGAAACAAGTCAGGCAGTTTGTCCCACTGATGTCCAGTCCAGCCCAGCAGACAAGACCTCATCCCCATCTAATGTTCGCCAAACTGCTTCACCTTTGTTATGGAATTTTTCCGACATTAAATAAAGATCAGAGTTTAGTCAAAACAGACACGCAGCTCTGCAGCGAGTAACCAAGGAGCAACAGAAGTACATCTATTTATACATTGAACTCTAAAACTTCCTGTGCACTTCGGCTGTCAGGAAGATTGTGGAGCTGTTTGCAGAGGTCTTGAAAGTTTGTGCGTAGGTGTTAAAAACAGACAGACCTTCTAAAACATGAAGTGTTGAGTTATTTGTTCTCTCTGACGTTCTCCACCAATGCCTCATTTAAGTATATGTTAAGTAAAATTTCCACTTCACCTTCCAGTAACTTCTGGAAGGTGGATCCTAGGAAAGAAATGGTGAGTGATTGTGAGATATTAACACTATTGTCATATTTAAATTAGACACATTTTATTTTAAGTATGAAGAGTAATTTATGTTACCAAGACATTATTTTGTGTTATCAGTCTTATGATATAAATTTGTTTTATTTACTCATATTTTTCTAACATTTCTTTGCAATAGTTGTATTTTGGCTCATATGTGTCGTGAGAGGAAGACAAGAATGTCCAATGCGAGTTTACGTGGGGAGTGCCTGTGATTGTTGGCTAACAAGCTGACTGTAGATGATCCTGCTTTCCTGGGGGACAAATTGGTGTCTCCTCACTCCAGCTATTGAACATTCATATGGAGAAGCCTTATATGCTCCAACATTCTCACACACACACTGAGCTGAGGCTATCACAACTATACTTGTATATACTTTTCAGCGATGTTATTTTATTTATATATCTATTTATTTGTTGTGGTTATGTAGTTTTAAATTCATAATCTTTGGTTGGTTTTGCTGTCGTTTTATTTCATTCCCTTTAGTCATCCTATGGTGGAGGAGGAAGACTGGGATGTGTTGATGTTTTCTTTGTTCCGCTCTCTTTCTCTTGTATCTTCTACTCACTCTCGCTCTCTTAACCTTTTTCTTCCCTAACACTCTTAATTTTTTCTTTTTTCCCCCTTTTTATTTACCATATCCATGTTCATCATATCAGAAAAAAAGATCCATGGCAACTTTGAATAAAGATTTGTTACAAAATAAATGTTAAGGGGAGTATGCAGTAGCCGTAATGGTCCTCTTGTTAAAGTAAATCTGTTGGGCTTCTAATTGATACTCACACATCAATTCTGAGCGTCACACTGTGTCACACACAACAGGGCAGGTAAAAAAAAGCTTGTTAAGGCAAGGAAGACAATAAAAATGTTAACTCATATTTTTCTCAGCTCAGCCTCTGGGACCAGGTGAGCAGTAAAATATTAGGGTTACAAATCACTCTATTCTTTAAACGACTTTGGTGCCTGATTTTCTGTCAGGCCTGATCCAAACTGCTGCGTATTATGCTTCGTGGACGTTACACGACTACGACTACTGCATAGCTGATATGAAAATAGATATTATATCAGCTGCAGTTGCCTGACCAAGAGTTGTTACCTGATGTTAACCTAACCTCCCGTGTGATTAATTCTGCACCTCTTGCAGGATCTTATTTCTTGACACGCTGGTTTCACTGACGATGAAACTGGTCACACCTGTGGTGGCTAAACTTCCTCTCAGGGATCTTATACGAAACAGTGCACATGTGAAAGGAGGGGAGGGGTGAGGAAGAAGAGGACAAGCTTTGTGACTCTTCTTATATCTTTCTTTCTTAGCAGAGGGAAGCTGCAAAGCTTAAATAAAGGTGCTTAACATGCCTTGTGCTCTACAAAGTTTTGAAAAGGCTTGTAAAATTTCCCCAGTTCTAAAGTTGTTACATGGGTTTCCTTTAACTCAGAGAATAGACTTCAAAAATACTTTTGCTAGTTTACAAGTCATTGAATGACTGAGCACCAAAGTATTGCAAAGATCTGTTATTATATCAAACACCACAAAACACTAAGGTCTTCTAGCTCTAGTCTACTAATCATCCAAGGAACTGGAACAAAACACGGAAAAGCAGCTTTCACTTTCATGCTTCCATTATCTGGAACAAACTTGCTGCCCACTACAAAGCTGCTGAAACACTGAGTTCCTTCAAATGAAGGCTATGAACCTATCCGTTTAGAGCTGCTTTGCATTAGCTGATTAACAACAACCGATATGTCATTACTGTATTATGTTTTAATGTTTTTTATGTATCTGGTGTTTTGTTTTTATTGCTTTATTGCTGCTTTTATTTTATCCACTGATCACCCAAAGCACCTTGAATTGCCTTGTTGCTGAAAGTGTTTTATGCAAATACATTTGCCTTGCCTTCCAACTTGGAACAAACTGATGAGAACTCTTAATGTTTTCTAAAATGTTTTATTCAGGAATTTACCTTGTTTTCATAACTTTTACTTCTGTCTCCCTTAGCCAAACCAGTCAGAGGTGGGGGTGCCGTCTGGTGACTTAAACTTGATCTAAAACAAACCTGCAGATCACTAAGATGCTGTGACTCCTCAGGGGAGCCACTGAAATAAAGCATAGTGAAAGGGTTTTAAAATCTTAGTTTATTTAATCTCAAAATTTTACTGATTCTTAGTTATCAGTTTACCTGCTTTGCCTGACCTTAAAAGCCCTCGTAGACATGTTGATCCATGATTTATTCTAATTATTGAGTGGTGTTGAGCTCTCTGTGTGTAAAAAAAAAGAAAAACAAATTGCAAAATTGTTCGACTCATTAATTGTGCTATAAAATATTCTGCATGATATTGTGCATTAGTAGATAATCATTCAACAGAAAGAGGTTTAAGAGCTTTTTAGGTCGGTTTTTTTGAAAAAAAACAACACAACAACTATTAAACAAGTAACGCCATGTGACGCGCTTAGGAGATTGATGGTTAAAAAAACTGCTTCATTAAGCTTGAAACATGATTTTCACACTCAAGTCTGGCACATCGCTGGTTTAAACTTCCTCTGAAAGTAGGGGGACTTGACTCTCCAACTCTACAAACAAACTTAAAAAACTGGATGGAAATTTAAACTTTTCATCAAGCTATAACAATGGACCAATACATTGTGTCTCTGGTTTAGGGAGGGAGCTTCATTTTTATTTTTCATCCTGTGACGGACAAGCAACACTTACAAAGTGACTAATTTGACGCATTTACACAGCAGATAGAATTTTAAGCTGAAGCTATCAAAGCTCGTAGGCGGGCCTTTCTCTACCGGATGTTTTAAACACTAGCGGATTGTGGTTGGCTGGGCAACGTCGATGTTGGGCAATGTCACTACAGTGAGATGCTCTGATTGGTTGCCGTGCTGCGTCAACAGCGTTAAGACTGTCAAAAGTTCACCTAGCTGAATTTCTGCGTTGCTGGCTTTTGGTGCTTTGAAGCTTGAAACGCAGGAAAAGCTGTAAAAGTTGACGGAGCCAACGCTCACAAAGTCTCGACTTCGACTTCCAGCTGACGGCCTTAACCATAGACTAAACATGTAATCTTGCCCCTGCTGACGCTGCCGTTTGGGTTGGTGGGAACGCACCATAAGTTTTCTCCCCTTCCTGTCGACCCATGGGTCCTCAAAAAATGGATGGAAGTCAATGGAGCGATAACAGTTATGTTCTAGTCTGCTTTGTCTTATGTCCTGAATCACACATAAGGTGTACCTCATTTTAAATAACTAATGATGTACATTTCAACTATTTTTGTCAAATGGTTTGGGATTTATTTGATTAAAAAAGTCTAATATATGACGTCACGGAGCTAGTGTTAGCCAACACTACCTAGTACTTAAACCACTCACAGACACCTTGTAGAGCTTCTCCTGCATGCTGGCTCTAGTTCAGCCATTAGTTTTCCCCCAGTTTGGCTGACACTTTCCACATGGTACGATTTGTAGTGGTTTTCGCCTTGTTTAATGTTAACTCCTTCGTCCTGGAGGCTCCGGTTATTTGTCTCCTTCTTCAGTTGTAGTCTGGTAAGTGTTTTTACCTAAAGTCTGTTTTCTCTGCATCAAGATGTCTTTAAAATTCAAAGACATTGTATGTTTGATCCACGGCACATTTCAAACAGGATCAGAAAATAACTTTTTATCACTCCATTGACTCTCATTCATTTTGTTTGGCTTTAGGGGACCCATGAACTGAAAGTAGAAGGGCGTGACTAAAGCCTAGTTTATACTTCTCCATCAGCAAATCTGTTTTTTCCACCTCTCTGCCGTCCAGCGGATGTGGAGGACTGGGAGGATTTCCGTCTTCTCTTTATTCCCCTTCCTCTGTTGTATCGTCAATTCACACTCCTACCTCTCCTGTCTCTGTTCTTCATCTTCTTTCTTTAATCTCTTTTGTTTTCTCGTTTACGTGCCCATAACTCCAAGAAATTAAACCCGCAGCAATCTTTAACGAAGATGTTTCACACATACATATCAAGTGGAGTACTATAGCAAAGGCTGTAAGGCTCTGCTTGAGACAGTAAATCTGTTGGGCTTGCATTTGGTATTCAGACACCAATTCTGAGTACCACACTGCCACACAGCATAACCTGTCCTTTCAATATAAACACTGCATTGACTGCTCATTACAGCAACTATAGAGCCCTGCTCTAGTAAAACAATCTCTGGTCGTTGTTAAGCTGACCAGTCACAGGCATACACTCTCCGTTTACGGAGACGGATAGTTAAAAAATTGGGCTCTACTCCATCCGTCCTTGCATAGGTGACAAAGAGGCTTTGCGTCTATGGATAATGGTGTTGCGTCAATCCGTTTTGATATTGATGGAGAAGAATAAACTAGGCTTGAGGCTAACCATTCAGTTCCCTTGTCCTCAACAACAACTCTGACGGGAAAAAAATCCTCCCACAGCATCACAGCATGATGCTGCCTACACCATGTCCCCCCTATTCCACAATTAAGCACTATTGTGTGTAACTACTCGGTTACATGAAAAAAAACAAAAAAAACCTCTAATGTTGAATTTGTAGCGGAGCTATAAGGTATGAAAGTTTGACAGGCATAAATGTTTTGACAAAGACTGCATCAGGGGTTTATCAAAAAGGGTAAAAAAATTGTGGCCTATTTTTTTCATGTCATAATTGTTACTGGTCACCAGCTGACAGCTTATACCCGAACAAGCCAACCATTGTCCCTGACTTTATGTGAATTAAACAATTCTCCTTAATCAAAGGGCTGCTTATGTTTCATCAAACCAATAATAAAAAACAACAGGATGAGTCCTGCAGAGAAAACGTAGAGATCCTGACTATCATATAAAACATTTGCTTACAATGGGTCTAGTTACCTAATGTGGACTTCTAGTGGCTGGCTGACTTGTTGAACGAGGGCTCGCACGTAATGCATGCCAGGGGCGTCTGGGCTGCTGTGGCATCCAACTCTCCTCCTTTTAAACGGTCTGCTGTGACGTTCTCTATAGAGCCCCCTGCTCAGGGTGACAGTGTGCACATCTGCAGACTGTCTGCGAGGAGCAATTTAAACCAGAACATGTCCTGCTGCGTCTCTCTCCTGCCGTTGGACCGAAACACGGCTGCATCTGACACAATGGGACAGTGAAGGGCCTAATTATTGCCCCTATCATTTGCATAATTACAATGTAGTTTTCCGAGGCAGAGGCAGTATAGAAATTGTAAATTGCAGTGGACTCGCCATCTCCCTTTAGTGGAAGTCAGACTTAAATGGAGAGAGCCTGTGCGGCTAGCCAGGCTCAGGCAAGAGGTCCCAATCAGCCAGCCTTACAGGCTGCATATTCAATGGGATTTTAAAAGCCAACTGTGTGGAGAAATTAGAGTTTTTGCCCCTCGAATCATATGGAATTACAGTGCTGGTTGCATATGGTGGGGGGGGAGCCAGTGGCAGGCACAAAAGCCTGCAGGAAGCAGCTATTTCTGTGTGTTTTATTAACCCAACTGAGCAATTTAATTCTTTTGTTCGGGGGAGTTCTACTTCATTGATTAACAAAAGCGGGGATATAATTTTTTCAGCCCCTTTTGAAAAGCCTGAAATGTCAAGCCTTTTAAAGGAGATTATTCTGCCTGTGTGTGATGAATAGAGCCCAGAGTAACCTTTTGTCTACAATTAAATATTCCAGCATAAATATAAAAGAAAATCAGAGATGGGGAAGATTGAGTCAGGAGAGATTGGAGAGGTAGATCCTCTGCCCGATAGTGGCAACAGCCTGGCTCTAATTAGATATGCCAGGCGGGCTGCGAGCAGTCACTCTCCAACAGCACGCCGAGAGAGGAGGCAGCCTGAGAGAGGAGGAAAGAGGAAACCTATCTGCTCATCTGTCTGTCCAGCGCCTTCCCTCTGGGCATCCACCAGGTATTTCTGGAGACTTTCATGTTTTGTTTCCCACGGTTTGTTTGTTTTGCCAGCATCCTCGCCGCAAGAGAGGAAGTTTGAAAGGCAATGCCTTCTGGGAACTGCATAAATAGACAGAGCTGAATAAAAGGGGGGGAAAAAAGTTGTGAGATTGTTTATGATTCTCAGGACTGATTAGGAATGACAATGGGATACTTTAGGGACTTTAGAGAGTTTTTTATTTTTTCACTCAAGAGGCAGACTGAGGCTGTTTGAGGGGGATGAAGAGGCATGATACGAAGTTTTATTTTTTTTAGAGACGCGTTTGATTGTCTTCCTGGAGTCAGAGTTGGACTTGGCATTTGCATTGTTCTCCTTGGAGGCTGAGCTGCAGGTGGATCTGAGATGATCTGCATTATTTTATGGAAAAGCAAGCGATACAATGTTCTATTAACATTTATCTGGTGGTTTAAAGTTTTCTAATTAAACACATATGAAGTTACTGAAGATGGATCATCATCTGAAATGTGATTAAGCTCAATCTATGAATTTGGTGATGCATATGAGATGACCAATATGTGCTAAGTCAGCTTTTGACCTCAGTCAGTGTCAGTGGTTTATTTTCCTGACCAATCATTTTCCAGAGTGAGTTCATTAGGGATTCATCTCTGATTGTAGGCGTGGTGCTCCTTTGGCTCCTGGACATGACGTCTTCATACCCAGTGAAGGTAAAAACATAGTTCATGTTTTACCAAATGATTTTATCATGATTGTGTGTTTCCATGTGTTTTCTATCAGCCAAGAAACGGAGTTGGTTCACTATTGAATCACCTCCATGAGCAATAAATGCTGTTCATGAGGAGATAAAAGGAAATGATCTGTATTAAAAAGTCCTCATTTCATTGTTGTATTTGATTGTTTCTTTTAAATCAAGCAAAAAGACAATAGATGACAATTTTTTTATTTACACTTCAATTTATAAGTCACAAGATGCTGATCATTTTTAAAATTAAAGTAGACTTGTTTTACATCTTACATCTTATAGAAGTAGACAGTTAACTAAGCCCTTGAAAAAACAACACAATTTTATTGTTTAATATTAAATACATTTACTGCAATAACAGGTTTCTCTCTACTTGTAATACAAGTTTCAAATTTAGATTTCTGTGAATCAGATGATTTTTTGGGGGACATCGAGGGTCGGGTGTGTGTTCATTTATTGGCTCTGATCGGTGATCACCAGGTCAGAAACGAAAAGGGGATGAAGTGAAGACGTATGTGGTGCTCTGAAGACATAGGGATATTCTTGTTGTTTTATTAAAGGGTCTGCATTCATTTCCTTCTTGTTGTGTTTCAGTCAGAATCCGTCAGCCTCAGAATTGGCTGGTCTTCACAGAAATCTGAAAATTGGTCCCAAGTTACCCAAAAAATTCTGATTGGTGCATTCCGATGTTCCAAAGTTTTGAGAAGATAATTTTAAATGAGAAAACATGAACAATAACTTATTTTCAAAGCTATGAAGATGCCATTTAAATTAGAATAAAGTGCTTTACTGAAATAAATACGTTGTTAAATTGGGTGTTTTTGTTTTTTTTTTGTTGTTTTTTGTTTGGGGGTGTGTTGGTGGGTTTTTTGGGGTTTTGGTTTTTTGTTGGTTTTTTTTGTTTTTTTGGGTTTGGTGTTGTGTTGGTGTTTTGATACTTTAAATAATTAGTGGTTGAACAATCCTAGCTATACTGCTACCAACAATAATCACCACAAACCAGGAGATATTTGAACAAACTTGATTGTGCTTTTACAAGCAACAATGTTTTCTGATTTGCCTAAGGATTTGTATATTTCTTTCAGGTTTTTGACATAATTTTAGATGCTTTTGAAACCAATCCCTACTTTTAAACAGTTGTAAAATAAGTTATGTTATCCCCACCCATCCATCACCCCTTGCCAACTCAAACTTTACTTTGTTCCTATATCTAACTAAACTCACTGGGATTGACACAATCTTAGTTGCTCACTTCAAAGCATTTTGATTGTGAAATTATTTATTATATGAATGCATATTTCAGTGTATACAAATTTAAAGATAAATCTCTAGGCTGCCTTTAAAAAAGGACATTTCATAAACAGATTGTAATTTTATCCAGAAGAAGAAAACCCTTATATCCTGCTGATTCAGAATGGATAAAGTAATATTTTCATTCAGATATATCTTCTTGACATGTCCTTGTGTTTTTATGATTGTATGATTATCGTATGTTCATATTATGTATGAGCTAAATGTATTTGTGTAAGCATGTTCCACTAATCTGACTATTTTGTTAATTAAAAATAAATTAAGTCATCAGAATTGAGTGAAATAAGTGCAGTTAAAGAGCCATGAAATTTCATCCAATGAATTGAACTTTTAAAATCTATTGTTAACAGACCGAAGCAAAACTGCACAGAAGTCAATTTAACCTATAGGCGTTAAGCACATTTAAAAGCAACAAAGTTGACCAAAGTGCTCAGAATTCAGTAAAGAAAATTTAATGAAAAATCTACAATAATCACTAACTGTGAAATATAGAATTTGAGAATGAAACTGAGAAAAAAATGAATGCAGATGAAATTCTAAGTGCAATAATAACAATCAATCAATCAATCAATCAATCAATCAATCAATCAATCAATCAATCAATCAATCAATCAATCAAACTTTATTTAAAAAGTGCTTTTCCAACTACAAAGCTTCTCAAAGTGCTTTACAGTTTACAATGACCCCACAAACCCAACCATTCCCAAACCCAAAATAAAATCATCATCACAACTATAGCCCCCGACCCCCACACCAAACCCCCCTACCTACCCACCCCATCTCCCACACACTCAACTACCACACACACACACATAAAAGCAACAGTAAATAAAAGCAACAAGGGGCTGAGTGCAGATAAGCCAGGAAACGCCATCATGGGAGCCATCTGCATTGCAGATCAACAGCAGCAGCCAAGGCACCGACCCAGGGTGCCCAGAGGAGGGAGGGATGGTACCCCTACCTCCACCCAGGCACTGCCTGGAGAGCACCCAGGCAGCAACAGCCGACCACCGCTCCCAATGCAAAGGGCTCCCACAGAGAAAACACTGGAAGGAAAATTAAAATAAGAAGTTAAAATATTAAAATAAACAGTAAAAAAAAGAGATTAAGTATTAAAATACTGATAAAATGTTAAGACTGATAGGATTCCAAAATATAAAATATAAGAGAATGATAAGACATGATCAGATAAAAGTGTAAAGCAGATAAATAATAATCAGTCAAAAACTAAACTAAAAATTCAATCAAATAAAACATACAGAGTGATTAAACAGATATTAATAAATAATTGTCAGTTTATATTTTACACAGAAATATTTTTCAGATTCCTTTAAAAATGCATTTTTAAGACATTATAAGACATTATTTATTATTTATGCATCATAAGACACCATTTAACTGTATTTTTCCCTAATAATGGTGATTATATTTTAGCCATTTTTATTTAATTACAAAGTGGGAGGTGGGGGCAGTGCCCAGCTCCAGCAATCATGGGGTGAGAGGCGAGGTACACCCTGGGCAGATCTTCCAGTGGCGACTTATTATACAATCACACTGTTCAACTGAATGAGTTCACCTGCCAATAAAGGTCAGTGGTTTAGCCCTGAATGCCTATTGTTTTATTGTTAAACAACTCTGATATAATATGCCTTTCAATTTGATCAGAGAGCTTTTCTTTTGATTCAGTGTTGGAGCTGGGATAGAACTAAAACCTGCAGGACAGTAGCTCTCGAGGACCAGTGTTGGAGACCACTGTGCGACCCTTGACTCTGCATGCTGTTGCTAGATATACAGCAGGCTGCTCACATTGAGTGAGAACAGGTATCCAGGAAGGGGAATGTTTAAGCATCCACCAATAGACTTGCAGATCCAGCCCACTGACCCAGACCGGCAGACGAAGTCATTCAGTTGAAAAGTGACATTCTGAAAGAAATAAGCCAAGGGAAAAAGCACTGTTGTGAAATGAAAGCTGAATTTCTGAAAAAAGAAATTTTGGAATAAAAACTGATGATATGAATTAAAAATGCTCCAAAATGAATAATTAATAAAACAATTTATTGAAATAATGTTTTATATTAATGAATGTATTTTAAAGGGTCATCAAATGATTTCATACTAATTAGCTTAAACTTTTATGTGCATTCTTTTTTTTTTTTTTTCATTGGAGAATTATATCTTTCTCTTATGTATTCTTGGGGATATTTATTTCATAATGTTGTATTTATTTAATTTTGAGCATTTTTGGCGTTTCATAGTTCTCAGGTTCTTCTCTGTGAATTTGTCTCCACTGATCCATTTCTGTTTTGTTTCACTAATGACCCTTATTATGTTCCCCCCTGGTTCTCTATAGAACAACTGCTAAAAAGCTTGTGGCCAATCGTCCACTTGGTGACGTGGCTGTTCTATTTTTTCTGCATGGGATTCTATCACATGCCAGGTATAAATGACTGTTTGGCTTATCTACTCATATTCCAGTCAGCGCGGAAGGATGCTGACATCAAGTCTGAACGGGGCCTAATTTGTTGCAAGTTCTTTTTGTTGCTCACCTGCTTGTTTTTCGTATTTTAAGAATCATGTTTTCATTTTCTGGAATTTCTGGACTCCCATTCTTGTAGGATTATGGTTTATTTCATTAGGTATCTTTATTTTTTCATCTACCTATGCATCATGTCTGTTTACATTTAGGTTCCTACACAAACAAAAAAAAACTATGCGTCTCTGTGTCACAATTTCTAATCCTCACACTGTGACAACATCACTATGATGATGCAGATGTTTTCAGGTAAGAAAATGAGCTTTCTAGCTAGTGTTGGAGGGTTAAATATTATCAGATTCAGCTTCTTATTTGACTTTATATAAATGTAAAAATGAATAGATTTTTTCTTTTTGGTCACATTTAATGTGTTTATTTTTTTGTTGCTTTTGAAGAAGGAAAACACTTTTTTTTAAATGCCGTCTTAACTACTTAAGTTACATTGTCCAAAAATAATTTGAATGGATACTAATGTTCACAATCTCATTTAAAAGGCTTTATTGTTTCAGTTTTTAATATTTTCTTCATACGTTTCAAAGATTTTGGATGAATATTCTCTTTTCCAATGCACTCTCCTTAAGAGGTTTTACACAGTTTCCACATTAAAGTTTCATATATTTCTGTTTAGTACTTTAGTACCTTTTTTGTTAAAAAAGAATAAATCCAGAAGTTCCCAATGAATATGTGACAGATATTTCTACAGAAAATAAACACCTTTAACTTTTTCTCTAGTAACTGTAAGCGTGTCTCAGTCCTCAGGGGTAAGAAAACATCCGATTTACCCGTGGGCATGCATGTACTGTCACAGCTCTAACACACATGCATAAATTTTATGTCACTTCCATCCCAGCAGCTTGTTTGGTCCCAGAGTGCTTTATCAGAGCACTGTGGAGGGCTGATTGGAGGCAACAGCAGTAATGACTGCAGGTCAGGAGGTCGCAGTCCTGTTATGATAAGTAAACTCCGAGGTCGCACGCTTTAATGGCAGGCGGCTCTGAGGGCTGATGATACCTGATAAGAGCAGATGAATAATGTTTTGTTATTTTAACGGCTTGAATAAAAATTCATTCAAATATGGAATATGATTTTTGGAGCATTTGCCTGATGTTGAACTCCAGATGACCCACATCAGTCTAGCGACTTAGTTCATTTAAACAGTTGAAGAGCAGCTTTGTTAATAATTACGCTTTATGGATTTTTTTAAACTTTAAAATTAGATTTTTAAAAAATAATAAAAAATAGTCAAAAGCCAAGTATTGTTCATTCAAACTGAAGGTCACATAACTGGCAGTTTTATATTATATGTTTATGTATAGAACTATTGTTTAAAACTACTGTTTATGTATAAAACTACTGTTAATTTTGGCTTAGGAATCTTATAACTTGGTGCTTGGGCACACATATACATTGGAAAACAAAGAAGAGAAAGTCAATCTAATAGAAAGTTAATCTAATTTTTTATTGTTTCAAAAAAGCCACTTAACAAGTCGACAAGTTCTGACTCAGACTTCAGTTTGTTGTAGATTTCTTTCCCCAAAATTGCCCGGAGCCTTGCAAAGCTATTTATACCCCTTGAACTTTTTCACATTATCGCACTTTAAAAACAAGAACTTAATTCGATTTAGTTTCATTTCAGTTTATTTATATAGCGCCAATTCACAGCAGATCTTAAGGCACTTTACAAGAAAACGTGTTATATTTTGATTTAATGTGTCTATAACAAACAAACCCTGGACAAAGGCAACCATCCATCAGGGCGTTCATGAACGACCTCACTGTCACATCATTTCCAGGCTGCCAGTGGGTCCTGAACGGACTTTAACCAGCAGAGTAGAGATCTTTTTCCTCTGAGGCACCGCCATTCCAACAGTTGCAGAAATGCCAGACAAGAGTTTGGGAAATATATTTGATAGCTCTCTGAGGGACTCAGCGTCTTTCCAATCAACCCGTGCTAAGTTGGACCGATCGCGGACAGCTGTGACAAATCTGGTCTTCCTGGAAAACTGAAAGCTTGGGTTTATCAGCATGGTGTTCTTTGAAGGATTGCTTGGCCCCATTCTTGTCTACACCCTTTCTGTGTCTATGGTTGACTTCAGAGAGGAAAATTAGCAACTACCACTGGAGATAGCTCGGGTTATCAAATAGCCTGAGCAGTATTTAACTCTATAGATGTAAAAACAAACTGCAGCTGCCCTTCAAATTCTTGGAAGAGGTATTAAAGTTTAAAAGAGCAAGAGAAGTTGTGCAGTACAGAGACACAGTCGACCTGAAGGTTGAAGGTTTAGAGAAGGCTGTTCAAGCAACTGGCGCGAGGATGCATCACAGCACAGTGGTGGTTGTGGTCTCAAGAGGCCAAGCCGGGTTAGGATGTTTTCCATCACCTCCAAAAAAACACCAGGGGAAAGGAAAGGTGATGAGCAAGAACTGAAAGGTCTACATATCAATGCAGTTTTCAGGATCCCATTTGTAAAAAGAAAAAATTATTTTTTAATTCTTTTCAATTAAATCCTGCTTTGTGGTGTGCTGTCGTAAAATTATGCCTATAACGCACGAAACATCTTGATTTTAACTTGACAAAAGGAAATACTTCAATGAAATTTATGGTAAATATTTTTGCAAGGGAGCGTTGCTCATGTACCACAAATTATCATTTAAAATTTGGGAAAATGAAGACTATTACGTTAAGTGTCGGTGAAGCCAGAAGCATAAGGAATCAGTTTTTCACATCCTCAGATTTACTGTTCAGGAAGGCAGCTGGTCAGACAGCAGTGGGTGGACAGAAATCTACAGACACATAGAGCACATTTACAAATCTGACATAATGCTGATTTTTTACTTTTCCCAAAGAAGACTGCTAGGTTGGCAGAAAGGAAACAAGAATTATTCAATCAGCTCTCCCGCCACATTCAGATTTGACTGCAGCCAAAAGCTGACCACCTAATCCTTTTATCAAACCCTCCGATGGAGCACTCGTACTGGAAATGCCTGGGGATAGAAATAATATTAAGGTCATTTCTATCTCTGGTTTATTTTATCCTTCAAAAATAACCCATGCTTTCCATTTTTTATCTTGAGACAATAATTACTTCAGGTTTGGTGACGGTGTACCGGCTGCTTATTATGAATGTCCTCTGCCCACAGACGGGAATCTCTGCCCTCATCAGTAATAACAAAATCTATTCCTTTTCCTCATTAAACAAGACATTTATATAGAAAAATGGTGAGGCTTGGTCAAACAGGTGCTAAGGAAAATGTGACGTTGGTAACAAGCTTTACAGCTTTATGCATTCTACTTTGTTTATTATAGTTGTTTCATTTAAAAAAGCCACTGTTAGGATCAATTTATCCAAGGTTTGCAAAGATGGAAAATAAAATAAACAACAGATTCTTTCAGATCCAAACAGTCTTCTCTGAAGCTTTTACCAAGGTCTGTCTATTCTAAGGGTATGTAAGGGTGGTTTTATTTTTTATTGCATCGGCTAGGGCTGTGCATTTATAAGAATACAGATATATTACGATACTATTAGTAAAAATATATATTTTGATTTTCAAAATCGATTTTAGCTGTCGAAAAACTGTTGCAGTTTTCCAAACACTCCAACCTTTTTCATACTTTTCAAATCCAGTTTATAATAAGATCTAAATGATTCACTGGAATGAAGGAGGTGAAAACCATCACTAAGTATCATACTTCAATTGTACTTTAAAAAATTATTAAATTCTCCATCATTAATGCTCCCATTGATTTTTCTAAAAAAATAAAAATAAAATAAAAATCACAGTATATATATATATATATATATATATATATATATATATATATATATATATATATTGCTTTTGAACATAGATACAATAATCTGATATAAAATACTGTGATATATCCATGTATGGATATTTTCCTACATCTCTGTCATGGGCCAAAATCTTCAATTCAACAGTAGATTAACTGCGCATTCCTTTGGACTAGTGTGTATTAAACAGAACATTTCTTTTTTTCTGTGCTTAGCAGTAAGAACAGGATTCAGTTTATTCTTTCTGTGGAAATTCAAATTTGGGTGCCATAAAAGTCTTTCTGAGTAAAGATTAATTGTCATGATTCTAGTATGTTCTGAGGTCTTTTGTTTTTATTCTTAGCTTTTCCTTCTGTTTTATTTATTTTCATAAAGGCTTGACATATTGACATATATTACCCTTGCCGTAGATGTTCATCCATTTGTTTAGTTTTTAAGTTTATTGCTGTCTTCTGTTTCTTGTATGTTTGGGGGTTAGTCCCTTTTCAGCTCCGTCTGTTTTTTGTTATTCAGCTTCCCATTCTTGTTTTCCTATGTTTTCCCATATTCTACTTGGTTGACCTCTCTGTCAACTGCATCCTGTTTGGAATCATCATCTTGTCATCTTGAACAAGTCATTTTAGGTCGATGTGAAACATTATTGAAGTGTTTGCACAAAATTACTCTCACATACATAAATCTAACCATCTCAATTCTTTCATTTCAGTCAGAGTCCTATTTAAATTACACTTTGTTGGTTTTGGTCTTGGATTTTATTTTGCATTGAAGTTACAGGTTATGTTTTTGTATCTCAGGGTCATTTTCCATCTTTGCCATTTTGTACACCAATTCAAACCAACCACTTCTCGACTTGATTCGCTTTCACAATCCTTACTTTAAACAAACTTCCTTAAAGGTGTCACAGTGTGCTGTTTAAAGGGAATATATGAAATATTATCCAACAAGAGGTTGCTCTCATTACTGTATTCCAAGATATTAAAATAATAATGGAAGCATTTCTTTATTTCATTAGGTAGGTACAAAAAATTAACTCTCATAAAGCTTCATTATAGACAAAGTTACACAATTCAGGTGTTTATTTCTATAAATCTGATGATTACTGATTACAGTTAATGGAAGCAAAAAATGTAGTTCTTAGAGTATTTGAATATGTCTTGAGGCCAATAAGGAAAAAGATTGTTGAAAATTGTTTGCAATCTTGTTAGGGACTGTCAATTAAGACACCCTCGACAAGGTCACAAGTGAAGTAAGGTCATTGCTGAAAAAGTTGCTGGGTCAAAGAATTCTTCTAACAAGCAAATTCATGTAAACTCAAAGTTGAGTGGAGGGAAAAATGTTAATGATGTGAGTAGGATTTATCCTTATATTTATGAAATTCAAAGACAAATATTTATAATTTAAAACAAAATTCAAAAGTAAGTGCCAAAAAATCTAAAAGCAATTTGTGATTAAATATAATTGGGTAATAATGCGGCAAAAAATTCCAGTTTGGTATGTTTGGTTTTAATTTCATGGTCCAGTTTTCAGTACAGTCAGGAAACAAAGTAAAAAAGAGTGTAATGATATTTAAAATCAAACTGTACATGCAGTAAATTTTCCAGTAAGTAGTTCTCTGATAACAATAAAATGTATATAATAAAGTAACTAAAATGTAAATGTTTTCTTTGTAGGAAACTGCAACATCAATCCTTTAGTTTTTTGCCAAAATTAACCAATCTTTGATATGAAATGAACATTTTACACTGTACTACTCTCTCTGTCAACAGTACACTAAACAAAAAAACTCGTCGGGTGGACATAATAAAATTATGTAAATAATTTCCACCCAACTGATTTGGGTTGATTTAGCAATAATAAATTTTGTTAAGTGAACTAAAAGTAAACACGTTGAATTGAATTGAATAATCCTTTATTGTCCCAATTTGTTCTAATACAGCTCGATCAAGAATGCACCAAACTAAAACATTTAGGTTGCTATATGTCACAAAAAAGCAGGGGATGGGACTCAAACTCAGAAAAGAGCCTCTGTTTTCTAAGCAGCTGCACTAACCACTTTGCTACAATCACTCAGAAACCTTGTATATAATGACTTCATCTCCAGTGTTAACTAAACATGATTATAGTGATTTCAGTAATACAATTCCTTCACTTTTTCATGAAAAAAAGGATATTGGCAGGTCTCTATAATATTATATTCACTTTCAAGACTGTTGTAAAACTATTTCGCTCAAGAGAAGGCAAAGCAGTAATCAAAGCAAAAGGTGGCTACTTTGACAAATCTAAAATATAACACATAAAATCAGTTATTTTACCATTTTTCTTTAAGTACATACAGTAGTACATACAGTTCCATACATTATGTATTCATTCATAGTTTTGATGCCCTTAATTGAGAATCTACAATGCAGTCATGAAAAGAAGGAAAACTCATTGACTGTTGGAAAATTTTGGTCTGAACTATATATATATATATATATATATATATATATATATGGCCAAGATCAAAGAGCTGTCAAAGACACCAGATACTAAATTGTAGAGACCTGCACCAGGCTGTGAAGATTGTATCTGCAATAGGGAGACATATTTGTGTGAAGAAATCCACCGTGGAAGCAATTATTAGAAAATGTAGGACATACACTGATAATCTCCCTCAATTTGGGGCTCAATGCAAGATCTCACCCCTTGGGGTCAAACTGAGCACAAAAATGTGGAGCAAAAATGTTGAGCAAGAATCCAAGAACCAATGGTCAATGACTTGAAGACAGCTGGGAGACCAAAGTAACAAAGGTTACTAATTGTGACACACTACATCATTATCGATTAAAATGATCCAGTTCCCCTGCTTAAACCAAAACATGTCCAGGCCTCAAACTAGAGCTCTTTGGTATAAATGCCACGCCCCATACATACTCCATACTCCCAGGCCCAGGGACAGACGCCCCAATAGAGCAACCTGCCCCTGCACCCGGGAGACGAACCCCTTGCCCACCAGGACGGGGACAAGCAGACCGCCAAGGCCCCCACCCCGGCAAGAGTAGCCCACCAGCCCAGGTCCCCGACCAGACGGCCTGATATGCCATCCGGGCTCAAACCCCTGATGGCCCCCCGCTCAATTGTGGTATTGTTGCGTGTTGTTCTAATGTGCACTTAAAAAAGAAGGGTGGGACATGGGAATGCTGCTGGGCATCCCCATCTCCCACCCCGGGCCCTCAGTGTCTGGATGCAGTTAAGCAGTGGGCACCAGCACCGCCTCCAGCGCAGAGGCGCATCCACCGGCAGGTCCCTACATGTGCGTGTGTCATGTAAATGTTGCAAGTGTAAGTGTCTAAGTTGTACAGTAAAATTGGGACCCAGGCCGCCACCGGGTAGCGAAGACAGAAATTCGATCCCACACCCCAGTGACATGCCCACGTCCCAAGGCCCTTGTGAATGGTAGAACAAAGGAGCAGGTAGACAGAGTTAGTTCTTCTTTTAAAAGCCTTCTTGTTCTCCACTCATTACCTGTATTAACTGCACCTGTTTGAACTCGTTACCTGTATAAAAGACACCTGTCCACATCCTCAGACAAACTCCAACCTCTCCACAATGGCGAATAGAGCTGTGCTAGGACATCAGGGATAAAATTGTAGACCTGCACAGGGCAGGGATGGGGTACAGGACAATAGGCAAGCAGCTTGGTGAGAAGCCAAAAACTGTTGGTGCAATAATTAGAAAATGGAAGAAGATCAAGATGACAGTCAATCTCCCTGGGTCTGGAGCACAAAGGCAAGATCTCTCCTTGTGGGGCATCAATGATCATGAGGACAGTAAGGGATGGGCCCCAAACTACATGGCAGGACCTGGTCAATGACCCGAATAGAGCTGGGACCACAGTCTCAAAGAAAACCCTGATGTCATGGATTAAAATCCTGCAGTGCATGCAAGGTCCCCCTGCTCAAGCCGGTGCCTGTCAAGTCCTGTCTGAAGTTTGCCAATGACCATCTGGATGATCCAGAGGATGAAATGGGAGAAGGTCATGTGGTCTGATGAGACAAAAGTGGAGCTTTTTGGTCTAAACTCCACTCACCGTGTTTGGAAAAAGATTAAGGACGAGTACAACTCCAAGAACCCCATCACAGCTGTAAAGCATGGAGGTGGAAACACCATTCTTTGGGGATGCTTTTCTACAAAGGGAATGGGACAACTGCACCGTTTCGAGGGGACAATGGATGGGGCCATGTATCCTGAGATCCTGGCCAACAATCTCCTTTCCTCAGTCAGAGCATTGAAGATGTGCATGGGAAAACTTCAAAAATCAGCAGTGTATCAAATACTTGTTCTCCCCACTGTATGTGTGTGTATATATATATATATATATACACACACATATATATATATGTTGTATTGTCCCGAATATAGGACAAGGTTTTTTTCAGTTTCAAAACAATGTAAAAACATGGGCTCGTCTTTTAAGCGGGGTCTGACCATTGACACATGATATTAGTTGTCTAGGGTCGTTACAGAGGGCGCCTGCTTGCTGTAAAGCCCGTGATATCATTGTGGACGTCTTTGAGAAAACTCAGACTTTTGATGCGTAATGAAACTTTTGATTTAACATGTAATGAACAATGTTCCGACAGTTTGCATGTAAAAATGTGGGTTCGTCCTCTTCTTACAATGTTTTTTTTTTTTCTCAGTTTTTATTTAGTATAGCTAGTGTCTTGCCTTAATAGAATATACATTGCAGATCTTTGTGATTGCAGTAACAGACAAATATTTAAGCAGTCTGTAATTATTTGTGACTTTATCAAAATTTAAATAAAAAATTGTTTCTTTAAAAATGAAAAAGGGAAGGTTATCTTAAAATCGGGATCGTCATATATTTGGGACAATATGATACATACTATATATATATATATATATATATATATATATATATCCCTCCCTGGGCTGCCATTTTATCGTGGTGGAGGGGTCTGACTGTCCCAATGATCCTAGTAGCTAAGTGGTCGGGGGCTTTATGCCCCTGGCAGGGTCACCCATGGCAAACTGGTCCTAGGTGAGAGATCAGACAAAGCGCAGCCCGAAGACCCCGATGATGAGCAACAATATTGGAGTCAGTGTACCCTCGCTCGGATTGCGGGTCACCGGGGCTCCACTCTGGAGCCAGGCCTGGAGGTGGGGCACGTTGTCGAGCGCCTGGTGGCCGGGCCTTTACCATGGGGCCCGGCCGGGCTTAGCCCAAAGAGGCAACATGGGCCCCCCTTCCCATGAGCTCACCACCTGTGGGAGGCACCATAGGGGTCAGGTGCAGTGCAAGATGGGCGGTGGCTGAAGGCGGGGACCTTGGCATTCCGATCCTCAGCTTTAGAGGCTGACTCTTGGGACGTGGAACGTCACCTCTCTGGTGGGGAAGGAGCCGGAGCTGGTGTGCGAGGTTGAGAGGTTCTGACTGGACATCGTCAGCCTTGCAGCCTGGCTCTGGAACCTGTCTCCTCGAAAGGGGTTGGACTCTCTTCCACTCTGGAGTTGCTCCCATTGAGAGGCACTGAGCTGGGGTGGGCATACTTGTTGCCCCCCATCACGGCACCTGTACGTTGGGGTTTACCCTGGTGAATGAGAGGGTATGTTCCCTCCGTCTAAGGGTGGGGGGACAGGTCCTGACTATTGTTTGTGTTTACGCACAAAACAGTAGATCAGATTACCCACCCTTCTTGGTGTCCTTGGAGGGGGTACCTGAGAGTGCTCTTTCTTGGGATGTTATAGGGCTGTGTTGGTTAACATGGCTCTGCAATATTGCATCGACATCGAGGGCAGTTCCCTTGGATTGGCAGATCGGGGTGGTGGTCCCCCTCTTTAAAAAGAGACCACAGGGTGTGTTCCAAATACAGGGGGATCACACTCTTGAGCCTCTCTGGTAAGGTCTATTAAAGGGTTCTGGAGAGGAGGGTCTGTCGGATAGTTGAACCTCAGATTAAGGTGGAACAATGCGGTTTTCGTCCTGGCCGTGGAACAATGGACCAGCTCTACACCCTCAGCAGGGTCCAGGAGGGTGCGTGGGAGTTCGCCCAACCGGTCTACGTGTGTTTTGTGGACTTGGAGAAGGCGTTCGACCGTGTCCCTCCGAAAATCCTGTTAGTTCCCTGTATGACCGGTGTCAGAGTTTGGTTCGCATTGCGGGCAGTAAGTCGGATTCGTTTCAATTGAGAGTTGGACTCCGCAAAGCTTGCCTATTGTCACCAATCATGTTCATAACATTTATGGACAGGATTTCTAGGCGCAGACAAGGTGTTGAGGGGATTGTTTTGGTGGCCTCAGGATCGAGTCTCTGCCTTTGCAGATGATGTGGTACTGTTGGCTCCATCGGAACATGACCTACAGCTTTCGCTGGAGCGGTTCGCAGCGGAGTGTGAAGCGGCTGGGATGAGGATCAGCACCTCCAAATCCGAGACCATGGTCTTGAGCTGGAAAAGGGTAGGGTGCCTTCTTCGGGTCGGGATGGGGTCCTTCCTCAAGTGGAGGAGTTCAAGTATCTGGGGGTCTTGTTCGCGAATGAGGGGAAAAATGGAGCGGGAGATAAATAGACGGATTGGTAAGGTATCTGCAGTTATGCGGGCGCTGTACCGGTCTGTCGTGGTGCAGAGAGAGCTGAGCTGAAAGGCAAAGCTCTCAATTTACCGGTCGATCTATGTTCCTACCCTCATCTATCGTCACGAACTTTGGGTGGTGACCGAAAGAACAAGATCACGGATACAGGCGGCCGACATGAGTTTACTCCGTAAGGGTGGCTGGGTTCTCCATTAGAGAGGTTGAGAAGCTCGGTCATCCGGAGAAGGCTCAGAGTAATGCCGCTGCTCCTCCACATCGAGAGGAGCCAGTTGAGGTAGCTTGGTCAGGGCATCTGTTCAGGATGCCTCCTGGATGCTCCCTGGTGAGGTGGAAGACCCATGACTTGCTGGAGGGATTAATATCTCCCAGCTTGCTAGGGAGCGCCTCGGGGTTCCTCCCGAGGAGCTGGTCCAAGTAGCTGGGGAGAGGGAAGTCTGGGTCTCCCTGCTCAAGCTACTGCCCCCACAACCCGACCTTGGATAAGCGGCAGAAGATGGATTGATGGATGATGGAATATGTATATATATATATATCAAAATGACTAATACCATTCAATTCAATATATATATATATATATATATATATATATTGAATTGAATGGTATTAGTCATTTTGATGGACTACTATTCAAGAAATCAGTTCTTTCTAAACAGCAGTCTGCCAAGCTTCGAGTTTGTGCTCAGCTAGGCACTGGTTTGGGACCAAAAAATGGGTACTTGGACGGTGGAAAGAATGTGTTTTAAGTCAGACTCTAGTACCATACCAACACTGGAGCCAGCTATTTGGAAAAGGCCCCACAGATCTCTATTACACTTTTCAGATTTTTAAATTTGTCATCAAGAGTTTACACTGAATGCCCAAATATAGATTTTGTGTAGATCTCTTATATAAAAATCTAGATGAAATGTATCTATTTGTGCAAGTTTGAATACTTTTTGAATGCACTTGGGAAGATTTTTTATCTTTTAAGTCGTTCTCTTTGTTGCATTTTAATGTCAAACTGGACATCATTAAACATGCCCAGAGTCAGCTGCTTTCAGCAAGTGCAAAAACTCCTTAGTTCAAAGGTCATTTGTACTATAAATATCATCAATAACGTGCTGTTGTATAATACTGAACTGCTCAGTTTATGAATCAAATGTTTGCTCCATGGGAAAAAAAAGTACAAAGTGCTCTGAATTAACCTGTAAAAAGAAAATCATTTTCCTGCCACCCAGACTGAGATATGGTTACCTTTTTTACCTCACTGATGGAGGGCTTGTCGTTTGACCTCAGGGCACATCAACTCTGTTTGTGGCATCAGAATTTAACTGACCCTTTCCCATTAAACTTTTAGCCAGAGTGACCATGCGATGACCGTGAGCATTTCTCCATTTCTCTCCACTGTCAGGTGCAATGATGTGATAATGGGATAACAAGTCATAGTACGCTCTGCACTGGGTACTCAGATGTTTGTGTGTGGGTGCATTTTTCGTCTAGCAGTCTGTAATCCTCCTCTTGAAGAAAATAAGTGCAGGGTGAGCGCTGGATCGAGAGTCCCAGCTGATAAAATCTATCTTGTAGCAGTCATTCTGATTTGAGCGTGTGTGTGTATTTATTACTGAAAGCCATGTAGATTGTTGGATCTCTGCTGAATATTTGACCCCCGGGTCCTAATGTAGGAGCAGATCAGGTGGATATTAAAATAACAAAACACTTCTCTTCAGCTTCTCTCAGATTCGGAAACATTATGCAGTTTGTTTCAATCAAGGTGATCAAGCCAGAGAGTGTGTAAGGTACCGAAACAAGAACGGTGAAAGAAAGGAATAGAAAAAAGAAGCAGGCGCTTCTTTCAGAATTCTCCATGTCAGGCATGTAAGAAAGCCGCCAAACCAATAATTTTGTCAAGTTCTTTTTTTAGCCGAGCGGCTGAAGCGTCTTTGGATTGCCACACGTATAAAAGCAGCCCGTATAAAGCCATTCACAGCAGTGAATGAGCACGCCATCTGTGGAGCTTTCTTATTTCCTCTTCTCTTTTCTTCTCCTCCTTTTTCAAGCCTTGTAATCAAATTTGAGCAAAATCAAATGGCGAGAGGATAGAAGGAGAGCAGTGGGGGGGAGAAGGAGGGTTCAATGAAAGTCCCTTTTGTTGGTCTGAAACGAGCAAGTAATTTACAAAATGCCCTCTCTTTGTGCAGGGGGCTAAAGGAAGAAAGAAATCAGTAGCTTTTAGAAGCTAGGCCTTGCGCTGCGACGGGCAAGATAATGAAAGCCGCCTTGTGTTTGTGGGCTAGAGAGCATCTCAAAGGCAGGCCCCGGCTCAGGGTTAGCACGACTGTTAGAAAAAAAAAAAAAGAACACAATACAAAACCAAAAGGAGGGGGAAAAAAAGTGTTCCTCAGTATGTGTGTGAGTTTGTGTGCTTCGTAAAGAGCGGCAAAACAAGACTACTCTTAGCAGACACTCTCTGAGGAACAGAGGGAGTTGTGGATGCTGAGGAGAGGAGCATCTCTTGATTCCCTCTTACCTGGTGTCCCGCTGCAGATCCGCCCGCCTGGGAACCCCTCTGCTGAGGTGTCTGAAGCAGAGATGAAGATGAGGAGGAGGAGAAAGTGTCGATAAGGAATAATTGTGCTGCAGGATTACAAAGCACGGAGGAGTCGAGCTGACTAGTTGCAGAGTGACAAGCATCCTTTACTTGCATGGATTTGCTTACAGCATTATCTGAGGACAGCAGTGCATCTCCCATCCAGGATTACAGGTCAGTAGCATGTATTTTTAACACACATCAAATGTAACAACACCTGCTAGTTACTAGTAAAACCTGCTTGATCATAATCAAGTGGTGGATAATGCTACTAAGGCTGTGAACGTAAATGGTCTTTGTGTGTGGCCTGCAGATTAGTTCCTGATTTCCAGCGGTTGGACTGAAAGCTGAAGTGTTGTCCCAACTTGTAAGACACCGGTGAGTCCTGACAGATTACATCCTCTGCTTCCTTCTCACTGTCAACCTGCTTTCCAGCAGCTGCAGCACAATTATTTCCACCTCTGCTTCAGCTGTCTGCTCAGTTTCTGCCTTTCCCACTAGAAATCAGTTTTTCCATGCAAGCTTATGTCATCATTCTGATTATTGTGTCATCTGATAGAAGAGTGTAAAATGATTGAACTTCCATTGTGTTTTTAAGCTGAAGCTTAAGATTTAATCAATTTCAGTCACCCAAGTTATGGCTGTGTGTGGATTTGAACGAAGTTGGGTATATTTAATCACAATAAATGTTTAGTTACATATTTATTGTACTATTTTACTCAGAAGCTGATACTGTAACATATCTAGGGTAGTTTGTGAGCTTCTTAACTCTCTCACCTGAATCCAACTTTTAAAAGTCTGAATACAGCTGTATCACATTTCTGAGTTTGCTGCTGAAAAATCGTTAATAATTTAGAGGTAAACGAAAAACTAACAAAATCTTATCCACAAAATAGATTACGTTTTAGCACAACTCCCGCTCTTTAATCTATTCAACAACGCAAGGTAGTGCTGTTAGAGATGGACACGACCTTCTCTCCTTCAAAATAAGTATGTTGTTTCAAAGCTGTGCTTCAGTACTCTGACTTGCTTCTCCTGCTGCTGGTGGAGAAGTTGAAATAGTTGTCAACACTCTTTCATGATTCAAGCATTTGGATGGATTTTACTATCAAGATGCATATTATGAAGTTTGTACATTTCTTGGTATTTGTGCTTTGATGGCAAATGTAACTTTTTTTCTGTGATAGTTCCCATCTTTCTTCCTTCATGTAAAAACATTCACTGTAAAAGCTACCAATAACAAAACAGCTTTCTGGATCGTTTTAAACAAAGAAGACTAATATTATGATAGTATGATGCATGACAGGGAGAAATGGATAATAGATGGTTCAATCTAACAATACACACTTTCATCAGAATTTACTTCAGCAGCAATCAAAGCTGGACAGTCAGTTAGCCAACAGAGAGAATAGTGAGACACAGGTGGAAGCTGAAATCAAGCAACAGTTTTTTGTGTCCGAAATAAATACAAGGACAGCTAAATGAGTAAGAGATGCACTATATAAATCATAACCATTTTTCAAGATTGAAGCATGTGAAAGATCACAATTACAGTGTACAGTTTGGATGGCATATTTGGTAACATGCCTTTAAACTTTGCTTGACAATAAAACATGCAACCAATTTTTTATTTGTTAATTTATTTCAGTAAATACATCTACTGAGAAAAACACTTTATACACAGACTGATGTTTCGAACCTTTTTTAGAAAGTAAATTGCATTTCTAGAACAGACGTAAACCCAGTTTACACTGACCAAAGTGCTGTACAAATGCAAATGTGGAAAAACCATAAGATAGACACAGAACATTTTAAATACATAAAATTAAATTTAAAGTGAGGTTGACAACGAAAGACAAAGGTGTAGTTACTGACAAGTCCAACCAATTACGTAACAAATAATGCCAGTGTGAAAATAGTTTTGAGTTTGTATTTAAAAATAGTAATAGGGGAACTTTATAATCCCAGGAGGCAGAAGGTTACACAGCCGATGGCCAGCGACTGCGAAAGTTCTTTACGCTTTTATTTTAAGAACTTCATTCCGCAGAATTTATTTATGTATTAAAGTTTTATAAATCATTACATTTATGTGGGGTTCAGTACTATGATAAAAGGCTAGTGCTCCACAACATTTGTTATTTTTCTTAAGTCCCTCCTTCCTGCCATCGACCACTATGCAATTCAGACTGAGCGTCGAATTTTTCTATCCAATAGAATTCAAGTTTATACTGTGTCGCCCGTCAATCAACGTGCATGCGCATCACACAAACCTGTGGAGATTAAGCCGCGCAGACAGGCCAATCCGTTTCTTCCTGTTTACAGTCACCATAATGGTAGAAAGCGGTCGTAGAGAAGTCACAGCAAACTTCTGCTAAATAGTTAGCCCTTCCAGGTCTACATCAACTTCAGAACAAAAAACAGAACAAAAAAAAGGAAGTATGGGGACAAACTCGAAAAATGCCTTAGAGACCCGATTAGGATGTTCCATCGATATGTCCCCCCACGATTTACATCAGAGATTCTTTTCAACATGGAGATAGGCTACCATCGAATCTTAAAAGGCTTCAAACTGACGCTGCTTTGGACACATTTCTGCTGAACAGGTAAGACAATCATGTATTCAGTAAAGCAAATCAATATAATATTTTACTGATAAAGTACACAATGACATGCTGTGAAATCACAGAAGATGTGCATTACCCAATTGTATGGGGGTGGGGTGGGGTGGAGAAGGGATGTTTTGGGAGGGGCCTAATAATCCAGAATGCGGCTTTAAGTGTGGACCAGACACCATGGAGAAGACTTTTACTGGAAGATCTAAGAGGTCTGGAGGCTTTATGGGAATGGATGGCAGCCAGTATATAAGTGGGGCAGACATTAACACTGCAACAGATTGAATATATACAGTAATACAAAAAGCTAACCTGATTATATGATGAAACTCCAAAAGCTTACATCTGCAGCTGAAGGCGAGGCTATTCTGATGGAAGTAGAAAATTTCCCATTGATGCACAGGGCATTCCATTTTGCTGCATTAAGTATTCTGCTGAAGCTCCTGCTAGCTTCTTTATATTAATTTTTCTCATTGGCTTCAGATTTTGATCCGACTAATCTAGGGACATGTCCCGTGATTTGGCAGTCAATAAGAGATCAATGGTGGTCAATTGTCTAGAATTCTCGCTTTATTATTTTTTTTGTATACTAAGAAAATAAATCTAGCATTTGCTTCTTTCTCGCTATTTTCTTAGTTTATTGCCCTTTCTGTAATGTGCAGATACGTATGTGTTTGGTGAAACAATAAATGCAATCAAATATGAATATTAACATTTCAATCTTTTGAATATAATCATTTTCGATTTATTTATAATTATTTATCGATTTATGTTTATGCTAAATTTAAACTTAAACTTGATTTACTTTTATTTGCAGAAATTCAACATGCATATAAGTTGTTATATGATGACCTCAGGGCCACAGAGAACGTTCATGTTTTTAAGAGCAGGCTCAATTTCCACCGTTTTAGCCTAGCTTTTAACTGACAAGTGATAGCCTATTTATCTGCCACTAT
Source organism: Apricaphanius iberus (assembly GCA_028564705.1). NCBI lineage: Eukaryota > Metazoa > Chordata > Actinopteri > Cyprinodontiformes > Aphaniidae > Apricaphanius > Apricaphanius iberus. Next base: position 768,806 of record JAPXFQ010002662.1, on the reverse strand, counting down.
TGTTTTAACTGTTTTTTTGTCTTGTATTTATGTTAATGTTAATTAAATTTACTTTTATTTATTTGCTTACACAATTATGTATCTTTCATTTATTTAATGTACTTATTTATTTATTTTAACATGTTTTCCTGTTGTTTCACACAAATTAATAGTCATATTGTTCCAGTGTTTGCTCTGTGGGAGTCATGACATGAGTTTGAGGAAGGCCAAAGTGGAGGGTTTCGCAATAATCTAAGCCTGAGGTTATGAGGGCATGGCATCGTTATAAAACAGCACAGGCATACATTTCACAGTAACTATTAATTGGTAGAAGCTGGTCTTGACAGCAGAACATTAATGGTTTTTGGTGCTGCTCCAGCAGAAGAAGAAAGATTGACCGAAGCAGATGTGCTTTTCAGTAAGCACATCTTTCAACAGCAATAAGGTCCATGACACCCTCTGCACTGAACTAAAAGACTCACCTGAAACAAAGTCAAGCTTTATGGGAAAATCCCTTTTCTAGTGAGAAAAACCCATCATCATCAGGTAGAGAGATTTTGGACCATATACTACTCTAGAAAGAATGGAATGCGGAAGTCACGTGGTTCATGCAGCTGCAAATAGTTCCAAACAGCAGCACCTCCGTCATTGAACGCAGTTCATTTTCCGTTTCAGAATTATTTTTTTCTGGTAAGTTGATGAAATTACAACATTTTTAGTATCGTAAAGCGTTACCTGGCTGCTCTGTGGCGGATTAAGTCAACAGTGATATTTAATGTAGCCAGTTTTAGTTAACTGAGTTAATGAGCTCTTTGTAGTTCAACTGCAGCTAGCTAAATGTGAGCAGCAGGAGTCTAAACAAGCTTGACAAGCTGAAGACTGTTTTATTTTCGTATGTCTAATTTAGCTTGTTATGAATATTCAGCACAGTTTAAAACAGTCTATAAATGTTTATATATTTCATTAATTTTATTTGTAATTTTTTTAATGCATACAGTGTGTTGCTGGTTGCTGTCTCCTAAGTCTTTAAATGATTTTATTGCATCAGACATTGAAGCATAAATAGAGATACATTAAGTACAGCAAAATATGATTGTGAAGATGAAGAATTATTTCATGTTTTTCAGTTAAACCACATAAGACTGATTAAAATGAACGGCTGAAGCAAATGACGTAAACAGGATTAACAAGGTAATAAAATATGTTGTTTTGTTTTATATCCTCCACAGTAACAAGAGCTGAATCAAAACATTTGAAGAACAGTACTTGAACAGAATAACCTTTACAAAGTTGAAATGTATTGTAGAAATTTTAATTTGCACTTAAAAAAAACAATAATTATCATTAGCAATCTTATTATTGAGTAAAGAATACAATAAATTAAGAAGAATTATTAATAATAAGATAACCATGTTCTGTTTCTTTCTTTCTCAATCTTTGAAAATAAAATCACACTGTTAGCATAAAGATTCATTCTATCATACTAATTGTCTCTGTAAACTGTCCTCCCTGAAATTGTACCTGTAGATTTATTAGTTTCTTTCCATTTACGATTTCATTTAGGGAACAGTAAGGCATGTTGAGCACCGATAGAAAATGTTTGAGTGTCACAGAGGTTATTTCCAGATTATTTCTGCCTAAGACCTCATTGTGCTCTTTCGCTAGGTTTAACTCTGCATTTTGTCCTGGACTCAGTCATCAGTGCTGCCTCTGGACCTCTCACTGTGAGATCAAATAATCCTGATTTTTATTCCCATAGCTGGTAAGCTTAAGCTTCTCTTCCTGGTCTCGTTCCTCCTGAGATCAGACCTGTCTGCTCTCCGACACTCTCTCCACCTGCCGGACTTAAGGGCAGCAGCGAAGCAGTGGACATGGCTGAACAGGGCCAGGCCTGGAGTACCAGACCAACGAAGCCCAGATCCACCACACCAGATAAGATACAATCAAAGGGAGCTATTGTCACTGATACCAAGGATGAACAGTCATTAAAACTTTAGCACATTTTAACATTGTACAATTTTTATTATGAGGCAGAATGGTAGGGAAAGTATTTCTTCATTGAAGCTTGTTTTATAGTTTACATAATATTGTATGATAAAATAAATTGTTTGTTAGTTTCTTGTTTTTGCATTATTGGTGTACACTTCTTTACCCCCGAATATGTATTTAACCAAAATATATTGATTAAAATATAGTTTTTAATCTATTAACTATTTTACAAGTTTCTGGCTCGAAGCACATTCAACTGGGTTACAGATACATTTGCTCGATTAGAGGAAAAACGAAAAATGAAACGCTGAATCCCATATCAAACATCCACACTCATGTTTTCCATCTAATTATTTAAAACCTCTTTAAAATAAGTATTCTAGATTAGCTCTGCCATTCAGCTAACTTTCTAGTTGACATCAAGCATGTTGGGGACTATGAGTTTGTCCTGGAAACAACATGTTTTATTGAAGGATGCACATCTGAAAGTAAGCTGAAGCAGAGCTCATAAAGTGTGTCGTAACTCTCTCTACTTAATGACACTGGAAAAACCAGCTGATGTCCACATGGCTACCATTAGCATCAGATCAGCCCAAACTCCACTTTTTGTATTAAACAATCCCTGATGAGGAGGGATTTTCCCATTAGTGGTCAATGCTGCATTCAAGTACAGCTGGGAGACTAGACTGTCAAAATATCATAAAAACTCAAAAAGGATTTAAGCATATTTACTCTCATTTATGGGCAAAGTATTTAAACATTTCTAAACAGTACATGGTATTTAATTTTTTTAATTCAGCTCAAATCTCCACTAATAAAATAAAACAAAAATAATTTCAAGAGGAAGGAATTCAAGAAAACAATTATTTTTTTACTGCTGTTCAAAGTAAAATAAAAATGTCAATTGCATATTTATGTTTACTCTTCTTGATTAAAGTGTACTGAAAATGTACTGATCCGTGACTTTAAAACCTCAAATATGTACCGAACCGTGATTTTTGGGACTGGATATTGATTTTTTTATTTTTTTACTCAGGTATAGTGTAACCAATATTTTTGTTTGAAGACATTGAAATCCAGTCACTTGTGTATTATAATACAGTATCTTACAATGCTTACATTAAAGCTCCTATATCATTCTATTTTACAGCTATCAACTTCTGGAATAGGCACATATATTGTAAGATGTTAACATTGGATTTATATAGTATTAATTTGCCCTAAAATATAACTTATACCCGGAGTTATTTTTTGACCCGGAATTAAGACCATTGGTTTCTCTATAATCCCGCCTCCCCTCCCTGTCAGGGCCGTCCATTTCATGACGTAGCCTTGAGCTTGCATCGAAGCAGCATAGGCAACAAGTAATGTTATACTTGTTGCCTATGCTGTTATGATACTTTTTAAAAATATTTCAGTCATTTAAATAAAAGGCTTACTGTAATAGTCTTTATACTTTTAACATTTTATGAAACGTTATTATATTAATGGTTCAGACCTTTGGTTTATTTTTTGTGTAAACACCGGGTCAATAAAGCTGATTTCAGCAGCTAAAGCTACCAGTTTCTAATTGATTACAGAGTTCAGACGGATCCCAAACCATTGAAGCCGAGTCCAGTGACTGAGTGCTCAGGCCAGCGGATCTTTCCAGCCCCGTTTATATTTTAAAACATTCTTGCTTCTGAGAATAAGGTTGAGAACCGGGTGGATATTTTATAAGTAGCAGGGGTTGTTTGAAGTGCGGCCCAGGTGTGTTGTGCCTGAATGCATAAACAGCATTATAAAATTCATATAAGCAGCTTTATAAATTGCTACCTCACATTAACTTTAGCATATAGCTTGCATTTAGTTACTGCTCTGGCCTCTTCATCAGTCGTCTTTATTGTTGGAATTGATCCAGCTGCAAGAGTTAATCTCTCCGACAGTCTGCTTTGGTTCTGGCAAAGGTTCGAAAAGCAAATATTGTTGGATTGACGGTCACATACAAACATGTAGCTGGTTAGACGTGAGATTCCGGAGAGAAATTCCAGCCATTTCTGGTGATTCTGTTGTTCTTTAGGAATGTTGAATAAAGTCCTGTAATTCTTGCAGCCAAACAGGCATTTTCGCCGAGACACTTAGAAAGTAAAATACTGCAAAAACTGGTGGTGCGAGCTGCAAGAGTTTGAAGCGGCTTGCACCTGTGAGAAAGGCGCCGTGTATGTCTAATTTGCAGGGGCGGTGTGGATAGATCAAGGGGCAAATTTATGGGGTTATACAGTAACAATACCAGCTTGAGATGAAACTGAAAAGAAATATTAGCTCTGAAAATAAAATGTGGCATTGAAAAATATAATTGTAACAGAAAAAATCTTAATTTTGAATCTGAAATAAATGTAGTGAAAATTTCTGTATTAAAAGTGAAATAAAAATTAAAACTGAAAAAAATGGAAATGAAACTCAAAATATAAGCATTAAAACAATGAACTCACTTACAATCAAATGTTTACACTTTCATATTAGTTTTCAATGCCAATCTTTTTTTTCTTCAATGACAATCTTTTTTCACTTCTGCTGCTTTTCAGTGTCGTTCTGCAGCTTTTCAGTTTCATTCTGCTGGTACTCATTTCACGTCGTGCACACGCGCGCGGGGGGGGTGCGGCTTAAGAGCAGCAGGTGCTTGCTATCAGCTATCAGGGAGTCAGGTTGTTTTATACCCATTAAACCCAGTAAAGGTCACTTGTAGTTCTTTTATATATAGTTTTATCTCAAAAATCTAAAATCCACTGCTATAGCTTCTGTAACGTTCATTTTCATATAACTTTTAAGTCAATCACCGTTTGCGTCCTTTCATTTAGTGTAAATCGCGCCACAGGTGGGGTGAAGCATATCTTCTATGGTGGTATTCTTGGTCTGAGATTCACATCAAAACAATCCCCACCCCCCAGGGCAGTGCATCACCATCTATTGTTAATTTCAAAATACTGCTGCTCTGTAATAAAACTTAAATAAAATCTATGATTTTTTTCACACATCACTAGTTTGAAGTAACTCTAAATTATTTTGTTCTGTTAAAAAAAATACAAGTTCGATCTTGGTCATGACCCTAACTGGGGCTCAATCGCCACTTCTTAGCTCTTTCAAAAGCAAGTATCTTAAACTAGAATTTTTTTTTACACCTTCCAGAAAGGGTTGAACTGATTTTGTAAAAGGTATAAAGTGTAACCACTGTCACAGAATGAGCATCTGCTGTAATTTAGTACTGAAAATCTCAACTTTTTTGTCAGAAATGATCAAGTGCATTTGTCTGGCTTTCCCCCTTTTTTACGCTCACCAGTTACACATTTTTGCACCAAGTGATGCAACCTTCCCTGACTTTGAAAGCATAAATGCTGGGCCCCCCTTGTTGTTCAGAACATCCTCCCCTACTCACAGCACTTCATTAGAGATTAAGTAAAAACTGGGAGGGGGCCTAGTTTAATTGGTTGATCTCGCAGTCATTTGTCATGAGTTGCTGAGCTGTATTTGTGAAGAAACTGATCTTAAACACAGAGAAAAGAATAAACTCCGATCTTTGGATTTGCACTATGGTAACATAACAGTCAAACAATGAGGACTATACTTCGCACGTTAATAAAAAATTCCTTTAAATAAATGTTTTCGTTTTAAGCAAATCATCTGTGCTGAAACTGACAAATTAAATGTAATAGAATTTGCATTCTCAATAAACAAGTATTTTAGTTGTTAAAATTCAAGCATTTATGGGAGGCTCCTGGTGGTTTGGATGCTCTAGGTGTCCACTAGGAAGAAAGAGAGAAAGTGTGGATGATAAAAAAATATCACAACCTCCCAAAGATTCAATTTTGTGTAACAATAAAAAAAGAAAAAAATATCTACATTTTTTCCCCTTGCAGTCTGGGACAGAAGTGTAATTAAGAAAAGTGGGAACCCATGTGGAACAGAACATTTTGCAATATTTTCAAACTTATTCTGCCTGAATGCAGCTAGATCTTTGTTTACCTGAGCTATTTTTTCCCCTTCTCACTTTACTTTTTAAACTAAGTAAACAACAAACAAGCAAATAGCAGCAGCAGAATTCAAATGAGCTGATCTCTGTGTTGGCACATTAAAATGTCAAAATTTGCACCAGAACAAATATGCGGGTTAGAAGTAATTTGGCACAGAATGAGTAATGCGCTGTATCTGCATGGCAACACTTTAGCAAAAAGAGCCGGACTGCCTTGGAGGTTACACTCACTTAGTCACATGACATGCATCATTGCTTTGATTGTCACCACTGAACCCCAAGCTTCCTGGTCCAACGTGTGTCTGCATGTAGTCAAATGTCGATCCTATAGACAAGTTCAAAGGGTTGAAGGTGATATGATTTCAACATATAAGCTGTTGTTTTGTAATTCTGCCTACATACTCATTTAAAAGGTATCATCAATTTTTTTGTTACATATCGAAAGTATTTATACATCTACAACATCCAAAGATTATTTTCAGGTCTTTCAAAGATACATTTGGTTCCAAGATAATAGACTTAGCTTAAAAACCATCAACTGTATGCAGTAGCAATGCTTGTATAAATTGCACTCTGAACAAGCCTTTACCTTTGTCCCACCTAGTCAAAGTGCTGGACGACAGCAGGGATAAAAAGCTGCAAACCGGGGGTGCCAACTCAACAATTGCCATATATTGCCCTGTCCACAGGCCAGGTATTTCATAAATTGGAGATATTTGTTCTATGCTCTGGCCAGTCATCCACACCAAAAAGAGCTGAAAGCGATTCTTTCTAAAAAAAACGAAGTGAAGATCTGCACTTTCAGTTTTTAGCATTTGGGTGTGGACAGATGTAACCAGAGTTTTAGGAGCTGCAGTGTCACTGTCCGGGTCAAAAAATGCTCCATCATCAATCGTGTGACCTTTTTTGCCCTCTGAACTGCGTTTTCATGATAGATTATCTAGGTGCTTTTTGCTTGCCTGTTTTAACAGCTCTATTACTGCTGACAGTAGAAAGTTACTCTCAGTGGACAGGATTTGGGAATTACTGCCCCCTACAGGTTATACATATCTCTAAATGTGCCTAACAATGCACTTATTTTTTTTAAAAATTAGGTGGTTAAAGTATAATTTGGTTTTTTATGTGTGTACATGGCCTTACTATTGACAGTACAAACGCAACGGAAAAGTTGATAAATGATCTACTGACAAATATATCAATGTTAATATTTCAATGTTAATTAATTAACCACAAATTAACCAAATAACATTACTACTACTGTGAATGGCACATTATTTGTCTTTTTTTCAGTTTATACTGTAAATGCTAAACAAAGTTGGAAAGAATTTGTTCACTTTTTTAATGCACAAGTACAATGCACATTCTGGACATATTTCTAAATAATTTTTACTATTTAAAAATCTTTAAGTATCTGCTCTGTTGCGCATTACAACCTAGGTATGCCACTTTATCTGTATTTTTATATTAATAACTGGATTGCACTCTAGTTTTTTTAACTATGTCGATAATGTACTGACAATTTTTTTCTGGACTCTTCAGTTCTGTTCTGTTCTTGCTTTGCTGCTGTTACAACCGACTTTCCCCTTGTAGGACGATAAGGGTTTATTTTATAATATTCTATATAAGTTTTTAGTAAAGATGAATTGTTTGGACTTTTATTTTAGATTTAGAAGCAGTCTGTCACTCAGAGGGTTTACATGTGGGCTAGTAAGAGAAAACCAAATCATTCAACTGAAGTCGAACCAAACTGGCCTATCATTAATCGACCTAAGACTCAGAAAATCTCTACATGTAAAGGCAATCCGCACTTAGCTGGGCTATTCCAAGCTTGGGCTATTCCAAGCCTGGGCACTCCCTATTCTGGAAATTTTGAGACAGCGGAAGCAGGAATAACACAACCAATATGACGACAACACAGCAGCAACAATACATGTAACACAATCAGACAGTACAGTACTTTGTCCATTTTTTCACCCATTGTGCATATTCTACTTTTGATCACTCTGTTTCACTGCCACCAACCGGAAGAACGCCACCTTGTCTGCTTGTCACCTTTTACCGCCGCGGAGTCGAACGTGCTTCATTCAATAATTTGATTTCCTTACTAACATGTAAACTGGGATAAAGGCTCCCATTCTGGTTAGGGTAATAAGCCGATTATTGTCAAAAGCTCGATTTAGATGTGCATGTAAACGTATTGAGTGAAAAGAAAATTTTTCAAACCAAAGTATACAGCATAATTAATTTGGAGCCCTCCAAAGTCAGGAAGTTATGAGATTTTTGCGAATTTATTTTCATTATGTGATAAGAGAAAAACTAAGCATAACTTGTCTTATTTTAGGAAGTCCACGAGGCCAGTAGCACAGAAAAGAATTTAAATGACCAAAAGCTTCTTTTTTTCCTTTCCTTGCCTCCTGCTGTAGCTAATGGCAATTTAAAAGACGACCAGTGAAGGCTCTCTTTTAAACCCCATGGGTTATTATTCACAGCTAGGTTAGCCAAGTGTTGTGACCCGTACAGCTCCCTGAGGACCCCCTCTAATAACTTCTAATGGCCTGTTAAAGTAGTGGGCGGGACATGAGCTGCTCACCACTGCATGGTCTGGTCTCACCACCCAATTAAAGCTCATTGAGCAGGAGTGGCTGAGGGTTGATTTCATCTGTAATCTGTGAGCGTAAGCGTGGCTGCACCTGTGTGTGTCTCATGCTCCTCTTCCTCCCTGCCAGCTGCGTGTCGACAGTTATTAGCTGCAGCAGCTAGTCATTAAGCCTGTCATTTTCTCTGTCTGTCAGTTGACCCCTCTGATTTGGACAGTCTCTGTACTTAACCTGTGAACTCTGATGTGTTTTTTTTCTGCCTTGCTCCTCATAAGGAGGAAGTGTTTGTGGAAAGGCTGAGCGGCTGTACTCCATCTGTTTTCGCACAATTATGAGTGTGAGTTGATTTGACAAAAAGCAATACAAAAAGTGGCTTTATTTTTTTTTTAAAGTGGGTATTTTTTAATTGTTAAATGTTACTAAAACTGTGAAAAATGGAAGGCAAACTCTCACGGCTGAGTCTCTGTCTTTGTGTTGCGCAAAATTATCATGAGAAAAGGCAATAATGGTTTCTGTTCCGGTCAGCATTGAAGTAGCAAACTGACAACTCGCTACTTCTTAATTCATATTTTCTGTTTTTATTAATGTCCATTATCTTATCAAGGTAAATAATTTGGGGGAATAATGGAATTAAAAAAATTCAAGGAAAGACCCTTACCAATTCAGCTGGAGTTGTACTTTTGTTATAAGGCAAGGCAAGGCAATTTTATTTATATAGCACACTTTCAACACAAAGCAATTCAAGGTGCTTTACATGATTCAGTGGTAGTGCAACCAAATACATGATAAAAACAGCTGGGCAGCTTCCTGCTTCCAGGCAGCCAGCAAACAACCCAGAAATTGTGGGTTCATTTCCTGCTTCTGCGAGCTACATTCCATTGTGTCCTTGGGCAATACACTTCACCTACCTTGCCTACTGATGTTGGCCAGAGGGGCCGATGGCGTGATATGGCAGCCTCACTTCTGTCAGGGCATCTGTGGCTACAAATGTAGTTTGCTTCCACCAGTGTGTGAATGTGAGAGTGAATGAGTAATAGAACTGTAAAGCGTCTTTGAGGGTCTCGATGCTAATGCTATCCATTATTATCCCCATATCTAGCCATTAAGCCAAGTTTGGAGGGGTGCTCTGCATACACAATAGTAGCTGCTCGTATTGACTCTTTGTGCAAGGAGCTTTTGCCGTGCAGATTCTGGGTCGTTTGAGTCAGCTTCTTTGTAGATTGGTGTTGTTGTACTCTTACCAGACAGGTGTTTGAAGGTCACGTATAACGGATAAACTGGCATTGCTGTAGCCAACATGCATGCTGAAAAGAGGCAGTAAAGTCTCACCCTCCTTATGCTCTAAAAGGAGCAAACTCTTTCTGCTGCATCCCAGAGGATTTCTCCAAGAGCAGGCAGACACCCCCCACATTTTAATTTATTTTGAATGCCTTGCAGTAACGGCTTACAGCTGTGTTTTGTCATAATGTAGTCCCAAGTCTAAATCAGTCATTCTTCATTTGCATTCAATCTGATTATGAAAGATATAAGAAAATATCGATATGCCAATACATCACTATATTTCTTGTCACAATATTGTATCAAAATTCAAAAGCAAAGTATTGATTTTTTTTTAAAGCATTTGAATTGAACCCTTAACGATGACAGTAATTTTTGTCATAAAATTGAAAATATGATCGCTAGTTGGTGCTCGTTTTTACCTCCTTTGTTTGGGTGGATCAACTACATCTAGTAATAATACTGGATGTGTTGTGTATGAAGCAACCTGGAGTGTTTAGAATGCTGTGACAGTTTTTCTACAGTTAAATTCAGTTTAAAATACGGTTTTAAAAATCACAATATATAGTCTTGCTTGTAGTATTGCGATATATTGCAATATATCATACAGTCACCTTTGTATCATGATACATATTGTATCACCTGTTTCTTTCCAATACACATCCCTACTGATTATTGAGGTCAGTAATAATTTGGTCCATTATTGATTAATTTGTATGTCTTTTGTACACAAAATAGTACCATTGCTATTCACTTGCATTGTTTAATCTAAAATAAAGCAAACAGACTGCTACCAGATCAGTAGAATGACTGTGCTGGTTATAAAATGCTTTTTCTCACATATCTAACTCTGGAGAAGATGGAAACAGATTAATTTTCATTTAGGGGTGGAACATTGCTTTAAATGATTAATTAGAATGAGCAACAACACATAATTTCCCTCTGGGATTAATAATCTGGTATTTAGAAATTCAACATCCCATAACGGACAATGATGTAGTTCTACATTGCAATCATTGAGTCCATCCTCACCTCCTCCATTACTGTGTAGTATGCTGGCGCCACCACCAGGGACAAACAGAGAGTACAGCGTGTTGTACGCCCTGCTCTGAAGATGAGATTCCTGCAGACTCCCATCTCTGCAGGACACTGGGGCGTGCAGATCGGATCACAGCTCATGAACAATAACCCTAAAACTGTTTCCACCACCTACTCTGTCTTAATCACATAACCCCATGTTGTGTTCTCTACCCCTGTTTTTGTTGTGCTGATCATCACCTGCATTCATGTACATATCAATCTGTTTATCATGTTTTATTTTTATTTATTGTGTGTAATTTTTTTGTCATGCATGATTCTTTACAAGATAACACATTCTCATGTTTAAAACAAAGAAAATTAAGTATTGAAATTGTTAGCAAAAATAGAAGCTAGGTGATTCTACTTAAATACACTTTTACACATAGTAAGCAGCAAGTGTAACTATCTCTGTAAAGGAGGATTTTTAGCAGCGCGCTGGTCTGCACCAAACAAATGTGTCACCTTTAGAGAAGCAACGATTGCAGCACACCTGGGAAGGATTATGATGTCATTTCCAAGCAATCTGATGTCCATCATTTGACAAAGATAAAACTTATTCACATCTGAAAAAAACAATAAAAAAATTTTCGGACAGTGTTCCTAGTACAGGATGTCAGAGCAAATTGATGCCAATATCAGACAAATGGTAAAAGGCCTGTATTTCTATGGCGCTTTACTTAGTCCGTACGGACCCAAAGCGCTTTACACGTCCTCCAGTGATTCACCTATTCATGCACATATTCACACACTGGTGATGGCAGGCTACATTATAGCCACAGTTGCCCTGGGACGCACTGACAGAGGCGAGGCTGCTGGAAACCGGCGCCAGACAACCAATGGTCGGCAACGGTTGAAGTGTCTTGCCCAAGGACACAATGACCGAGACAGTTGGAGATGGCGCGAACCGGCAACCCTCTGATTACCAGACGCAACCTGACTCCTGAGCCACAGTTTCCCCAATGCAGCGTAAACCGCAAAGCAACATCTCGGTCTTCATAGGCCACAGTTTGCACATTTGACAGCAAAGTTTGAGATTAAAAAATTAGAAAAATATTGAACATATATGACTTATTTGCAAATGATAAAAGCCTCTAATCTAAAAAAAAATTGATAAAAAGTAAAGGCATGAGTTAAGTTTGTACCATTGAATCTGAATGAAGAATAAGAGGTGACCAACATAGATATTAGGGGTATGCAACAACCACAGTTCAGATTACTTTTGGTACACTTTAATGAGGAAAAAAAATGTGGATAGGATTTTTTTTTTACTTTGTGTGTGTAAATGGGTGAATGTTGTGTAAAGCTCTTTGGGGGCCACAAAACTCAATAAAGCATTCCACAAGTGCAGGATATTTACAGTTTACCATTTGATTGGAAATATAACTTTTCATCCTGAACTCCTTCTTAATCCTGATATTAATTTAATTTTATGATGTTCCATGAATTAAAGTTTGAATCATAAAACTGATTGGAAAAGTTATTCAACGGCAGACACAGCCAGAGTAGAAAACAATACCTGAATAAACACTCAGTGTTAATGTTTTAAAATGTTTAAACAGGCTCTTTTCCTTATCACTAACAGGTTATCTTTTCACTTTAAATGCTGAAGTTAAACCGGTAGTCGATCTTGAAATGATCAAAGAAAATGATAATTCTATTTATATTATTTAAGAATACGTTTGTTTTATTTTTGACCCTGAAAGGACCGATAAATGGTTTGAAAAACTTTATATTTAACATTTGGCAGAAAAAAGCAGTGAAACATTCCTAACATCAGAAAAGACCTCCAAGATTAAATATTTATCAATACCCTAAAAAACAGGATGAAGCAGATGCAGAACTGGTTTTATGCCTTTCAATATTTCTTTCTCTGAAAACCTTCTTCTCTTTGAAATTTTAACAGGTGTGTACTATACCTTTCATTTAAATAACCTTGGATACCTTCTGACTCCTTCCAATGCTGGGATTAACCTCACACTACTTTGTCTTAGCTGCAGCTCCCTGTGGTTCCCTAGAAGCCTCCTGAAGCCTTGCTATTAGAGATAGAAGCAGAAATTAGGCAGCTTTCTGCCTCAAAGCTGGAGCATTAAGACAGCCCTCACCTTGGCCTGCAGGAGCTGCGTTAGTCGTACAGCTAATCCAAAAGCCAGCAGAGTCAGTCAGTCGATCCTCTGCTTTCCTTTGTCTTCTTCTGATAAGGTAATAAGGATACGTAGGGCAGGAGGAAGTGTGGAGGTTGGGGATTTGAGCCTCAGGAAGGTGTTTGTCATGGGTGACCAATGAAAACCTCAGAAAGTGCTGGTCTGGTGAAAGAGAAGGAATGACAGTGGTATTGTCTTAAGAGGATGAAGTGATGAGAGGCTTACAGAGTTGTATCAGTGGACAAAGATGGAATGTCTCACATGTTAATACCTGCAATCTTGATGTGACACATCAGCTTGGCCCTTGAGCACAGCAGGCAGAGCTAATATTACCTTTTGTCTTGTCCTGATAAGCTAATGAGTGTTACAGCGAGGGGTGATGGTGGTTTAAGAGCTGCATTAGTGGACAAACCATTAAATCTCTGGGTTAGGTTCTGCTGGACAGCCTTAGCTCCAGGTGTTGAAACCAGGGGTTGTTCCATGATGATAAGAAGAAGAGGTGACGCCAGGGGATGAGGTTAAAATCGAAGCACTTAAATATAAGCATTTATACCCACAGGTCTTTGTTATACTTGGGAAAATTCATTATGATCCAATGCAAATCCTGCTGGGGTTTTTTAAAGCCATGTATAAACTGAAACAGAGGCCCACTGATCATCTTTTAAACTGACTGAACTCACTTCAGATTAGTTTTTTAATGACATCTTTGCATGTATACTTGAGTTGGGGGTTTGGGGGGGGGGGTCACATCTTCATCTTGTAGTTATATTTTAATTACACAAAACAATGCAATATTATGTACAATAAATAAACATGTCTTTATAGAGCACTTTTCAAGATGTTTGAGGACTGTACAGAGAAGCAATTGAATAAACATTCCATATGAGTACAACTGATAGTTAAATATAAGCAATTTAAAAAAGATACATTTTAAAGTGTGTTTTAAAAAACCTCAACTAAAGAGAAAAGAGTTCCAGAGTCCTTGCGCTATTGTTGAAAACGCTCTTTTACCCTCAGTTTTTAGCCGCGTACAGGACATGACCAGCAGGCCTTGCTCACATGATCCCAAGGATCTGGTGGGGACAAACAGATATGCATTCAGCAGAAGTGGGCCAAGATTCCAGGAAACTATTGTAGAAAGCTTGTAGAAGGTAATCCGAAATTAGTAACACCTTTTGATTTAAATAAAAGTAATAAAACAATACATAACAAATTATCTGTCTTTATTCTGACATTTCACATTTATAAAAATATGGTAATATTTATTGATCTAAAACAGAAAAAATGTTTACTTTTTACAAATGTTTGGAATGAAGATGATATTAAATTAGAAATGTTTACAAATGTCATTGGATGGCGGACAGTAAAGAACATTTTTTTTTTTTTTTTTTTAGTGTACGTAAATATATGGTTTCAATTCAGGGGTCACGTTGATGGAATATTCTCCGTACTTGGTGTTTTTTTTAAGAAAAATGACGGAAAAAGACTGAAGGTTGTCCGTCATTTTTACAGATTAGTTTTCACCTCTACCTCTGACCCCTTTACGTGATGCGCAGATTTTTTTTCCAACTATATGCATGGAGTCCAGGTAAATAAATTCCACCCATTATGTATCCCACTTCTCCTTGAAAGGTCGTTATTCAGGAGACGTGGTGCACCTTGGACAGGTCGCCAGTCCATCCGTCCCAGTGCGCCCGATTAGACGCGCGCCATAGAACGCGATGTGCACCGAAGACAAGTGTGCGGCGTAAACTGTTGCTTCCAGGCTTTCCTCCAGTAGTTTACAGATCAGGAAACAGCCCGTTCTGAGAGTCTTCTACTTATGGTCGCTACAATGGGAGAAATGTTTCCTCATGTTAAACTTTTGGTTTGAAGTAAATAACGTAATTGCAGTCTCCAGTCTCCCGTGGGGCAAAACGCGGATTCTGCCTGAAGCTCATTAGCCAAGATTACCAATGGGAGTAATCTATTCTGTCCGTGGGAAAAAAATCCAAAACCTTATGTCAGTAGCTTCTGCAACAATCCGACTATTAGACTTTGGAAAAAAGAAAAAGATAAGTGAGATTTTTGTTCCATGCCGTGCAGGAACCGCATCAGGTATTCTAATAATAGCACAAGCATTTAATTTCACTTTAATGTGTAGTCCGCTGGTCAGGTTGGTTTGATTGAATAATACATAACAGATACTATTGAATAGGTAGTAAATTGTCCGATGATTGCTGGAGATGGGCAACCCCCCTAATAGCATTCAAATTTGCGTATGAAAGTAGATTGCGACCGGATTTTTTTTAACCCTGCCGGTCTAAATGACAGACAATAAAATGTCTAGAACAAACTGTGTTTCATCTGTAAAAGTTCTGAGATATACAGTATGCCGATGCTTGACCATTCAAAATCACTATAAGTAAGACAAATCTACCCTTTAGGGAATGGGGACAGGATAAGAAGTGGTAAGATGTGAGAAAACATGGGTAAATAGACAGGCCAGTCATTTATGGGAAGGTTAATCACTATTCCATGTGTTCTCCACTAGTTGATACAGAGGTTGCACTAGACATTTTTGTTGTCATTTTGTTGTCATAATCTATTTTTACCAGACATTTAAAAAAAGAATAACATATTCAATTGAAGTTATTTTCTTAATTATTTAAATAATATTCAGTATGAAAATTAAACAATTACACTTAAAATACTAAAAGTTCACCTGCTGCAGGCTGAATCCACACGCCTTCCTCCTGGTCCAAATGGAACTGAAACGGCCACCTGCTTGTTCGTAACCAAATAGTGGGATTGCTGCAGAGATTTTTGCCATAAGGTTTTGTATTTTTCCCTTGGACTTCTCATGGAGGCTTTGATGTTGTTCTGGAGGCTGAATAGTGCTCCACTGCCACAATAGACATTACAATTAAGCTCCACTTCAGCTAAAATAAGGGAACATTTCTCCAATTCAAGCGTTAAGAAGTATGAAATACTCTCTGAAACAATTTTTCCGGACTCACAAGCCATCTATTTAACAGGAGGAAATCCCCAGCATGCACCGGTGGTGCTGTCAGCTCCCGTTTAGTGAGATGCATTGAGTATTGTCAAGGTCTGAGATGATGCTCTCATGGGAATCTTTTTTGATTGATTGATTTAGTTGCTTGTACTGTCTTACCTGACAAGTTGAAAATGTCTGTGTGTTTGCAAGGAGTAAATATTTTTTTCACAGGACTGTACATTAAGTAGAAAACCCCCATAAACAGTCTAACATCAACATGGTTTAATAGAAAAAAAGTAAAATCCATTCTTTCTTCATGGTTGATAAAAGTTAGAGGTCTTAACCACTTCTTCCAAGAAATATTATTTTAGAAAAACATAGATGTCTTTTATGAGAATCTTTTTCTAATCTCTGCTCCTAATGACACACCAGCTGTGTGCCTGAAAAGATCTATACGTACTATTGATTGGAAGGTGTCTGTGTGAGTGTACAACTCTCTTAAAGTAATGTGTGTGTGTGTGTGTGTGTGTGTGTTGAGGCCTCCTCAGGATCCAAGGTCTTGTAGTTATGATCCACACGAACAGAGTCACACACACTGCCTGGCATCCTGTTCTGCTTTTAGAGCCATTACTGTCAAACAGCTGTTAGCACGTCAAGAGAAGTGGTGTTGATGGAATAGAGTGAAAGGAGGGAGAGGGATAAATGGTCAGGGCCAATAAATAGATAGATGGATAGATAATTGGGTGTAGAGGACAGTGGGAGGGGGATGAGCAGTGGATGGATGAATGGCATAGGGGAGAGAGAGAGAGAGAGAGAGGTGTAAAGACAAGGGGCGAAGACCTGGGCTTGAGCCCTTTATAAGTGAAGACAGATTGGCGCGGGTGTCGGAGAGGAACAGCCGTTTATTTGACAGTCAATTATCAGATAGACCTGGTGGCCTTGCAGTCCAACAGCTGCTGCACTCATACTGTATGCTTTTGGTTTCAGCCTGGGGATTGGTATCAAAGGGTGGAAAACTGGGTAAGATCCTTAGAGAAAAATAGCTTGCACCATCTTTCTCAGTATAGTTTGCATCATCATATACTCACTATGGCTTTTTTTGTGTCCTTTTGTGGTCCCAGCATTTGTCAGGACTTTTGTTAAATGAATAAATTCCTTAAAACAATTGGAGAAGTTTAATCTTATGGTGTGTTCACATCATATGCTTTGTCGGCGTCACAAAAGACTCACAAAGTAACTAGTTTGAAGCCTATACATTTTTCAGGCTGAAGCTTGCAAAGCGGTGGGCGGGTCTTTCTCTGCCGGATGTTTTAAACAATGGCAGATCATGACTGGCTAGACAACATCAACTTCAGGCAATGTCACTACAGAGAGACGCTCTTATTGGTTGACGCTCAGGCGGTGCAGCTGAAAGTTCACATAGCTCAGCTTATGCTTTGCCGGCTTTTCTTACTTTGAAGCTTAAAATGTAGGGAAAGTTTTTAAAAACGGACACAGCCAAAGCACACCAAGCGGCCCAGAGACTCTGACGCCCCTGTGTGGGTCTTAACAATAGACTTTACAATTAATCTTGCTGCTCTTTACGGCGGTGGTGTGAATGACATTCTTATGGTATTTTTTATTGGCCCTCCTATTTTGAAGAAGGGCTAAGAGGAACAGAGAAATCATATATTATTAATTAAAAAAATATTTTAAAGTCTGACTCTATTCTGCTGAATAAATATAACCACGTTAAAAAATGGTTATAAAAAAATAATAAATAATTAAAATAAATTAAGGTCATATTTGTGTCTATGTTATTTATTAATTACTTCCAGGAAGGAGGTTATGTTTTCGCCAGGGTTTGTTTGTTTGTTAACAACATGATTAGAAATGCTCAAACTTCTGTGCGGAGCGCATTTCACAATCAGTGCTGCAGATAAAACCTGAGTGATGACTACATGTATGAGCAAAAGTAAAATCAGCAGAAGCAGAGTTAACAAACATTTGTCAACATCTGCTATGCATAATCACATGCACCTAAAGCATCGCTTCCCGCACACACACACAAGCACCAGTCCTTCCACCAACACCAATATTATCACAACTATGTTCTGAGAATCCCTCCACAAGCAACAATTCATCCTCACAGCTAGGTCTGGGACGATAATCAATATATCAATTAATCACAAGATGGATGAAAATGAACACAATCATTTTTCCGGCCTCAAGATATCGCCATGTGTATGCGTGTATTAGTTTTCCCCCTCTCTCGCCTCCAAACATGCTAGATGACGCATATACACAGCAGATACATTTTTTAGTTAAGCTTGCAAAGCTCAAAGGCGGGCCTTTCTCTGCTGGATGCTTTAAACGCTAGCCGATCGTGGTTGGCTAGGCAGCGTCGACGTAGGGCAACATCACTACAGTGAGACGCTCTGATTGGTTGCCATGGTGTGTCAAGAGTGTTAAGACGGTCAAAAGTTCAACTAGCTGAACTTCTGTGTTGCTAGCGTTATGAGCTTTGAAGCTTGAAAAGCTTGAAAAGTTGACGGAGCCAAAGTGGTCTGTTAAGACATCTGCTCATATGAAAGTGTTTACGTTGTTACCGTAACCTCTAAACGGGATTTGTAGTGTTACATGATAAGGTAAGGAAAGAAAGGAAGGTTAAGAAATTTATTATTATTCTATGATTATTATTCGTTTGGTGCAACATTTTCTAACAGACACTGAGAGTCCTTTTTTATTTTCTACTTTTTTCCATTGTTTTTTGCTTGTATTATTTATTTAAAAGTTCTGGTTCTGGACATTACAATGTTAAATAATGGTTTAATTGTTGCATTTTAGAGGGTTTATTTGCATTATTATGATATTTTAACATTACATAAGTTGGTATTTTGGTCTCGATGATGTTGACAATAATAATATTGCAAAAAAAAAAGATTTTTATGCCTTTTTAGAAATTTATTTGAATACAAATACAAATCCCCCCGCCCCCCAACAAATACAAATATAGATATATACCGGCTGCTTTCCACACCCCTAGGTAGAGCAAGACTCTGGTTGTGGGATGGGTTGCTCTTTAAACTAAACTTTCAGGTCAGAGCTAAATATTTTGCCAATATGCAAATCTACTTGCCAATAAGTGGAAGTTGGCGACGAAAATTAAACCCTTCTTGGTCCTGCAAACCTTTATACACTAAACTGTTGGCGTGACGTATTGTATTATTATAGACTGAATGTTGAGTTTTTATCATTATTTATTGTCATTTGACATGATCAACATTTCAGCTTAAAACACCGGACGAGCTCTTTTAATGTCAATACAGACATTTACCTTTAAATTTAAAGCAACAGTGACTGCATTAGCAGCATTAGTGTTTATATTAAGGACCCAGGTTCTATTTCGATTGTCAAATTCCACTTCTCAGTAAGTTACTTTACACATTAGCTAAATATTTAGGTTCATACTAAATAGCTTGCTAACCAAATAATTAGCTTGAAACTTTCAGTTATTAATAAATAGTTTACGTGGATGCAAATTTGATTTGAAAAAAATAAACCCGGTTTTTCTACCATTGATAGGGTAAATAACCAAAAAATGTGCTATTAATTTTTGACTGTGTAACTGATACTTGGAGACAAATATCTTTATTACTAGAAAAGAATAGTAGCTACCCAATGAACTTCAGCAGCTGAAAAAAAAACTCTGTGCCACATAATGGTGAAATTACTATAAAGACTGATGTGCTACTGTTTTCAATGTTTCCTTGAGTCAGCCTTGTAATCGGGGGATTGCCAGTTTGAGCCCCAGCTCTAACTGTCTCGGTCGTTGTGTCCTTGGGCAAGACACTTCATTAGTTACCTACAGGTAGTGGTCAGAGGACCCGCTGGTGCCAGTGTCCGGCAGCCTCACCTCTGTCAGTGCGCCCCAGGGCAGCTGTGGCTACAATATAGCTTGCCATCACCATTGTGTGAATTTGTACGTGAATGGGTGAATGACTGAAGGTAGTATGAAGCGCTTTCCATTGGTACTAAAAGTGCTATACAAGTACAGGCCCTTTACCATTTCCCAAATAAGTGAGGGACAAAAGGTCTGGACTTTCTGAGAAAATATACAAAAGCCACTGAAAAGGAAAAAGTGCTAAAGCAATGATTTCATAATCAACAGCAGAAACAAGCTTAGTTTTATGGTACCTACAATTAACAAAACAAGCAGGTGTCGTTGGCAAAAATATGTATGAATGGTTATATAACTGTATGAATATCAGGAACAGCCTGCAGTTGCAGGAATAATATTAATTGTTCTTGTTTTCTTTTGTCTTCATTATTTCCCTTTCAGGCCCCTGGTTTTACATTTCTTAACAAATCAAAGTCAACTCTAACTTCAGGTAACCTGTCAATCATTGTTTCAGTGCAATTCTTCAACCAGCTCTTTTCCATGGGGACAAAAGCAATATAACTGTTTTCTATTGAAGCCTGACTGTACGCCTTTCTGTTTTTGATGCAAAAAACACCCCTGTCTGTGCAGTTAAATATTAGGGATCAGCTAGACATTGACAAGCACTAGGCTACATGACAAGTGGCACCATGCTCTTTTAGATTGCAGATTTAGCTTCTTAGAGGGACAGTTAAATTTTTAAAATTCTGTTATGTTATTAGTTAATAATAATTAATTCTAACTTTCTGTGAATAACTCTCTTAGGCCATGTACACATGTAGCTTGGTTTAAAAAAATAATATCTCAACTTGTTTAAGAAAAAAAATACTACAAAATAACCACAGAGGAATGTATCACCTAACCCCACAAGTACAGCATTAATGAATAAAGTTTTGTTTTTGATATTCCCCAGAATTAGATAAGTAAGAAAAAAAGCATTTTGTAATTAGCCCAGTTATTCTTATTATTTGGCAGCAGTCTGTTTGCTTTAGCTTAGCATAAACCAATTTAATTAAAATCGAACTGCTAACATGCTAATAGTTCCCATTCACCTTCATTGGTTTATGATAAGCTTCAGCAAACAGACTGCCTCCACCGTTAATCCTGAATCCTCCAATCCATTTGCAGAAATGCAGACCCAAACGTTCAAGGAAACTCCACCATGCTTCCGTGTTGCCTGCAGACATTCATTGTACTGCTCTTCAGCCCTTCGATGAACTAACTGTCTTCTGTTACAGCCAAATATTTCACATTTTAATTCATCGGTCCAGAGCACCTGCTGTCATTTTTTTCTCCACCCCATTTCCTACGTTTTTGTACATTCTTGTGTCCCTTGGCCTTGTTTCCACATTGGAGGTTTGGCTTTTTGGCTGCAACTCTTCCATGAAGACCACTTCTGCTTAGACTTCTCCAGACAGTATATGGGTCCACCTGGGTTTGATGCATCTTTCATCTACTGCACTAAGTTTCCTTGGCAGACCACTGCTTCTATGATCCTCAAAATTGCCGTTTCTTTGTGCTTCTTGAAAAGTGCTTGAACAGATCGTCTAGAAATCCCAGTCTGGTTTGTCTTGGAGAGACCTTGGTGATGCAGTATAACTACCTTGTGTCTGGTTGCTGTGCTCAGTGTTGCCATAACATGAAACTATCTTCTACAACTTCCCCCTGGTGGTGGAGTTTGGCGGCTCCTCACCCAGTTTTAAGTTTTAAGTGTCCTACACAGCTGTTTCTTTTTCAGGTAATGACTGTTTCAACCTACAATGATGATCATTAAGACTTGTTTGGACTATAATCCTAAAAAATACC
This sequence comes from Apricaphanius iberus, assembly GCA_028564705.1. Taxonomy (NCBI): domain Eukaryota; kingdom Metazoa; phylum Chordata; class Actinopteri; order Cyprinodontiformes; family Aphaniidae; genus Apricaphanius; species Apricaphanius iberus. The sequence goes on along the minus strand of JAPXFQ010002662.1, from coordinate 747,034 downwards.
CAACTTTGTGCAAGTGTAGGCCTACCTATAAGAATTGTTGGTGATTTGAAGGTAAAATGTTGTAACATCAAATATTGATTTGATTAAGATTTTTCTTTTGAAAGCTTTAAAAAACTTTTTCACAGTACAGTGTCAATCAGTTATGTTACACGAAGTATAGAAATAAGCAGAACATTTAAAATAAAATGCATAACATTTGGCTTTCAGGTGTTTTGTGAAAACATGAAGAGATTCTAAATTTGGGCCATGAGCAGCAGAGGATTTTGGAGCTTGAATGATGAAATTGACAGAAATATTGTCAGATGGGCATATTTTTTCAACTGCTGGTTGGTATAGTTGCAAGAACCATAAGGATTTATAGCTAATTTTGGGAGAATTGGGGGAAATGTGAGTCATGGTCATCCCCATTGAGTGCAATTTAAATCCTAAAATGCAATTTACTACACAGTATATAATTTCAACATTTAAGATTAAGTGCTTGCGCATAATTTTCTCCAAAAAGTGAATAGTACTCATTTATAGTGTATTATATAACACATTGTTATCAGCATGAAGAATACGAAAGGCTTTTATATGTTTGAAAATCAGATTGGAATATCATCAACCTTCTGTTATTTCAATAAATGTCTAACAAATAGAGGTTTGCATGTTTCAGAACAGCAGTTAAAATATATTTGTACATTGTTCACAATGATGAAAACTTGCAACTTTCCCAATTACATTTATCAACAAGGGCTTTAATAATTGTATTACTAAAGCTTTTAGAAGCTTTACTATTGTAAGTGAATGGTTGTTTTGCAGAACTACAAGGATATCATGAAATCAAATCTCCCTTGCAATTAAATCCAAACAATGTTTCCATATTCCTGCTGCTGATAAGGAATTATATTCAAGAGACATTAGTGACTGAAGCAGCCTTGCAGACGAGGTCGGGGGTGGGAGGGTGTGGGGGGGGTGCTCTGTGATCTCTATTCAACATCTAGCCTTGAGCTGAGAAGCCGTACAGAAGTGGTGTGAAAAAACCCCCCACACAAACAGAAATACACAAAAATTGCCATGATTGCTGCTGACTGGAACAGATACATGAATAGATGTGTTGTCCAAACCTTTAATTTCTCCATCAGTGACAGCCAAGATGAATCCAATTTACGCAAAAAAAAAGAAGAAGGAAAAAAAACGGTGTGAAATTTTAAGGAACTGCTTACAGAAACATTAACAGCAGAGTGACATTTAGACACAAGCAGACAAATCAAAAATCCCATGTGGTTCAAATGTGACATCAACAAATGTGGCATAATGTCAGCTTAAAATGTCCTGAACAACAAGAAAAACCACACAGGACGAGCATGTCGTTTATGGAAGTCTTGTAGATGGGGCTGTCAAACACATCAGAACAAAAATCTCCTGAAAGAATTCTGCCGGTTGTGAAAAATGCAACATCTGAATCATGTATAAATACATGTCAAAGTCGAACAAAAAAACAAACAAACCAAATAAACGTAATTAAATTACCCAACATATATTCATTGCCGTAATTTATCGCCAAACCTGCCTATCATTTTTTTCTATAAAACCGTGCACACTGACACAGGGAAACTGTGAGATACTGTTTAAAATTATTTCCTGAATGAACGTAAGCATATTTGTATATCATTATTAAACATTGAGCAGAAAATGAATGGCAAAACCTGTTTAAAACAGACAGACTCTGTCCAAGGTGCTGAAAACAAGACAATGGAAATCAGGACAAGTTTTTTAAACTCAAACAATGGGAGGGACATAAATAAAGTCAGTAATCAAAGCCACAATTTAGTTTATGAGCTAACTTTATTATTAATATTATTATTACTATGATTATAAATAACAAAAAAATGACAGTAGTCAACATCCATATGTGAGTGATTTTATACTTTTGTTGCTGCAGAAGTGATCAGATTTAAACTCTTGGTTATTTGTGGCTATTATTATTATTATTATTATTATTATTAATCCTGCTTTTTTTGTCATTGCTTGACTCCATTGTAACCTGTCATGTGATTTTGTACCAAATCCAGTTTCTCAGTATTTGCCAAAGCTACCAGGACCAATACTTTACTGCTATTTTTTGTAGGTTTATAATAATCAATTTCTATGTCCAATAGGTAAAGCTGAAAGTTTGATAAACTACTGTTTGTTTATTTTCCTAAAACATCTTTAAGTTAGGCTAAGAAACAACGGTCTGCTTGGTACCAAGATTTTTGAGAAAAATAATTCATAGTAAAATATTAACTTTAAAGCAAGAATTATATATATATATAAATAATAGACAGACACAGGAGGCTTGCTGCATACCTTTTGACATGATTTCCTGCATAACGATTATTATTATTATTATTATTATTATTATTATTATTATTATTGACTTTTAATAAAGGAGCAGATATATCTGTAGTGGTCTTTCCAAGGTAATGAAAATCAGAATAAGTAAGGTGAAAATTTTTCACATTATGTTTATTGTTGATAATGTTCATTCATACAATCTCTGAACTGTAACTTTATGATCCATCCTGCTGGATTGTTGGCTCGTTCTGATGGATTGTTGGCTCATTCCTTGAAACCTTTGACTGTCAACACTGACAAAGTCGAAATCTCAGACTCTATTAAACAGGAAATGAGCTAATTGTTGTTTTTATATAATGTCAAATAGCATAATCAAGGCTTTTAAAAACGAGAAAGGAAGTGACACAGTTTTCGTACTTTTAAGGGTAACAGATTTTTTATTTGAAATTAAATCAGCTTATGCTAAGAACATACACAGCTTAACATATCCTTTAGAAAGGAAGCACTATTCGCTAGCTTGAAAACTGATTCTGGCATATTGGAGGATATTTTTCCTATTTATGATTACTTTTTACTAAATCTGCATTACATGTCCTTGTTTTTGAATCACTAACTCGTCTGAAATATTACATCTTCCTTGATGGGAGTCTTTTTGTTCTGTAGTGGGATTGTGTGTGCCTGTGTGTTTATCGTGGGGGCTGCGCTGTCGGTGCTCTCTGCAGTGAAACCGAAGGGAATTAGAAGACGAATGGGTCACAGTGGAGGAAAAATGTAAAGAGGAAGAGCGAGAGAACAAGAGGATCGGTTTCATTATCTTAAACACACAGAGGGACGTATCACACTCTCACCAAGTCTTATAGCCAAATGTCAATGAAGAGAATACTCAAACTGAAATTGAAAGCGGTTTTTGGACCTTTTTTCCCAAAAAGTTGCATAATATGATGGAAGAAGAACTTGAATTTAAGCAGCAGCTTCCTGCAAAAAACTGAAAGAAAACAAAGACAGTTAATATGTCTAAATAATTGAATCTAACCACATCTCCATGGGCCAATGTTGTCCCCTATTGCATTTTCTTTCAGTGATGAACCACTAATGACGAAGTTAAAGCGTGCACAGCCACTGTTAGGATTTTTTTGTGGTTATCTTTACCTTCTTAAGGCAAAAGATCATGAAATGTAGTCATTTAATTTTTACATTTGGGTTATTTTTTCGTTCCTGCTAAGTATACTCTATACTGTATAATTTTGGTGGATTATCGTCATTATTGTTATCATTATTCAAACTGTTTCTGTTATTTATTCCTAAACATATTTTAATAATAAGTCGTCTTTATAAATCTCTTCAACCACATTATTGGACAATAGAACACACAGAACGATAACAAAATTATCTAACAGGTGAACCGATACAACCATAGACCTACATGGCACCACTTTTATATTCCTTCTCCATCTGTGCACACTGCTTTTTCCATCTTTCAATCTCAGTATCGTAAATTATGTGATGCATTAAACCGTTTTAATAATATTATTTTTAAATTCCCTTACAGATTTTGTGAAGATTTTGCAACTAACACCTCTCTTTTTCCAGGATTGTTGTTATATTCATACAGCTTAAGCAGAATGGATGAGTAGAGGGGAATCTTTGGTGTATTATGTCTTCTTGTGGCTGAGAGAAGCACAAAGAAGCAGCTCTCTGCAGTACATGCTTTTTGAATTGGTTGAACTAAGCTTAAGTCAGATAATAAATGCATAAAATATTATAAAACAATCAAAATTTCAAATTTTGCTTTGGTATTTTAAATTGCAGTTTTTTTGTGGCAAATTTGTTGTGAAACATTGTGTGAACATTCTTTTAGCCAATATTTTACATCCCTGCTATTGTTTTTAATTACCATTACACGTTTAGTAAAAGAAAGAAATGTATAAATTATTAAAAAGCGCATTACTTTAAAAAAATGTTTTAAAAAAATACCAGTTCCCCAGTCCATTGAACAGGAATCTGAAGCAGGGCTGGTTTTAAAAGTACTTCAGTTCAGTTTAACTCTGTTATGGTAGCAGCCAGAGCTCCAATAGATGGCATCACTGCACTAGGCTTGAGTCATTTTCCCTTCTCCTCTCCGCTCTGTTCTCCTCTGCTCTCTCGTTTAGCTGTGTTGGGATATACTGCTCATGGACCATGAGCCCAGCTGGAATATCCACCAAACTCATGAAAAAAACAACAACAAACAAAATGCAAACACAAATAGAAAAAAAGGAAAAAAATAATTAAATAATTCAAAGGTGATTTAATTATTATTTTTAAAGATCCTACAAAATTAGTTATATGAAATAGGTTTCCAGACTTTCTGCAAATACTTGGATTTTAAAAAAATATCAATTTACACAGATGTTCTGAAATGTGAAATTGCATTTTATGTTATATCATGATTTAACAAAAGCCTCCTAACTAAAACCTGTATACCGTGACTTTATTATATTTCTCTATTTATGTGCTCATGCTGATGTTTTATACTTTCACTTTTGATACCAATTTTCAACAAACTTTAGAGCTATCCATACCACCAATGTGATGTAATTGAATAAATAAAGCTACAATAACTAATATCATTTAGCTAACAAAGGATCAGTTAATGTAATCTAAATTTTCACTTTCCTGATCACATTGAAAAAAAAAATATTTTGGAGAAAAAACCCAGAAAAGAAACGGGGCAAGAGAGCAGCCACCTTTAAATCTGTGGCTCTCCACTTTAAGACATGCGTGTTTCGGCTGGCTGTGAGGTGTTTTTGTGTGCGTGAATCCCCCGCTGCTCTGTTTCATACAGACACTTCACACAGGAGAGGAGATAGTCGGCTCGGGTAATGGATCGTTTTTCGACAGCAAAATGTTTGAGGAAAAAGGGGGCTCCTGAAATGACAAATGATTGTGGCCTAAAACATGTAAGGACACACGCGGAGAAGAAATGTATTCATTAGAAATTACGGGTGGATGGCGGGGAGAGCTGTGCTGGCTCTGAGTGCGGCTGGAGATTTGTGAGGGGAATTTGTATAATGAGTGCACAGAAAAGCAAACTTGTTTTTCATCTTCTACCCCAATGTCCTGTTTAAATTACTATTTAACTTCATCCTTAACATTTTTTAAAAGAATAAATAAATAAATGGAAACTTCTCAACGAAAATGTCTACAATGAAGGAGGTAGATGATATTTTGCTTGTATTGCACAACATTTACAGTGAAGAAGCTTCAAAATACTCTCAAGATGTATTTTCTTTTCAAATAATGCCTCCAGTTGGCTTTTGTGTGGTTGTAATTTGTCTCTGTGATGTTGGTATCACATATCTGCACAGTAATAGTTAAAAGGTGAAAAGCGCCCTGCAGGATTTTGTCTTTTTTCCCTCAGATAGAGGTATCATATCAGAATGACAGGCGCTCCATTAAATGTCCTTTAATGTCATTTAAATCTCCAACTGTTGTGTGCAGCCTGATAATCTCCCTCTTTGTGATCTGTGGACTAATGAGACCTCTCTACTTCTGGCTCTCTGTGCATGAAGTCTCCATCCTAATTTCTTTGGGTTGAAACACAAAGAATTGGCTGCATTGTGGCCTCAGTGGAGATCCAGGCTGACCGTGATTTGATTGAATAGAAAAAAAATAAGGTCGGGGGTGGTGTTGAGTGGGGGGGATAGCAGAAAAAAATAGAAGCAGATTGAGAAATAGCGGTGCAAAGCATTTTAAGGTAGTATTGATGAAAGGCTTTCATTTTAGCCAATTAAAAGGATGGAGGGAAGGATAGAGGCTTAATTTTCCACTAACAGGTCATACCTTTGCATACATGGAAAGAAAAAAAACTAATAATATGGGAATATTCTCCCTGTTCTCCACCTCCACAGTGATGTCATATCTGTGATTAGCACAGAAAGGAAAACCTGAAATGATGCGTTATGCCTGCTGAGAGGAGGGGAGACCTTTAGAGTAGAACGGTTACATCCGCTATCCAGCAAAATATCGCTGCTCATCCCAAAAGGTTAAAGCTCTGCTTCGGCTTCGATGCACGGACACAGAGATGAATACTCAGAACACGCTGAAGTGTTCTCGCTGTAAAGATAAAGCACAAACATTGTTTTCCCCTACCAACATATTCAGATGAGAGAACAGGGCGGCCTGAGTGGATCTAGATCTGTAAATGGAAGCATGTCTAATGTGTGAGATGACCTTTTACAGTAGAACAAGAAAACTGTATTTGTCTCATGTGCGATTTATTTGCAACTCAAACATAAAAAACAAATTAGTACAAATGAAAAATATAACTAAAATAATACAAGATTCCTCCTATTCCTGTATAACACTTATTCAACCAGAACACTACATTCAGCTGACTAATAATGGAAGAAGTTAGAGGCTTGAAATAACAATTAGTTTTCATAATAGGCACATTATAACATCAGTGTGAAGGTTCTGACATAGTGCTATAATCATAGGTCACTATAATTAGGGGAATTATTTAAAACGTGCTGCAGAGTATTAACTGCATCGGTTTTATATCCGCCAATTGGGTTTGAACTGCACTGCAGAATGAAATTCTTGAATCCAGTTTAAAAATGTTATACTTTTTTATGAATAGCCAAAAATAAAACATATTATTGTTGATATCATTGTTTTTGTGGGAAATTGTTTGTTTTTTCACATTAAAAGTATACTAGCCATTTCTTTACAAATACCACTCAAACTGCCTCTTTTTAAAAAAATGAGTGCTGAATAAATCCTGGTCAGATTTTCAGTTTGTTTTTTTCTTTTTGTCAGTTAAGTTCATCGAGATTCTTCTATGAAATAGTTTTTGTGTTTAATTTTATTGTACAAAATTATCATCCTCTTTGGGGTTTTTTCTTTACATCTACCAATCAATCCGCCTATCAGAAGAAGCTGGGCCTTTAACTCGTCACAAAGATTCCATGCTGATCATGTTGCTAAGACGTACAATCACTCCCTCAGGATTTGTTAATTATCTCAGAGTAATATTCTTGATTTTAACTTTTGCATTTAGTTGCTTGGTTTCCTAAATATATAGCTATGTTTTATCTTATTAATATAAGGCCTATCTTTCTTTTTTGGCTCAAACTTGGTTTACTTGTACTGCCCCTGGGACTCAATTTGTGTCCAACAATATTTTCAAACAGCTATGGTTCACTCATTTCTTTTTGTAGAGTAATATAGAATAAGTTTTGGTAATGTTATTAATGGGAACTTGTTCCAGAGTTTGATTTGTACATGCGTTGATTTTGGGAAAAAAATTATTGGACGTATCCAGTAACTCTGGCAGCACGACAGACTGTATAAAAAGATGGACAAAGCCTCCCTGATGTCATAGGTAGTTTTCTGAAGAGGTGAATTGAAGCCAACATGCCGGTTACCACCACCGCCATCTTGGCTCCGTCATGCATCTTGTCATGCCCAGAGAGTGCAAAAAAAATTGGGCAAGGAGGTGGAGCTGTGAGTGTCGGAAAGATGGACTGACACTCTGAGCAGATGTTAGCTAGGAGCTAAGAAGGCTAACAGAGGTTAGCAGACGCTTTAAACAAAACAAAAAACTTGTGAATGACTGCTTCCTGCCTTCTAGGCAGATTTAATAATTATCAAAAAAAAGCATTAAGCCTTGTTGGTCCATAACTTTCACTAAAACTCCTAGGAGCAAGCAGAGGGGAAAAAGCTGCTAGCTAGCTAGCTGCACCAGCTCTGACGGCTCATCTAGCCCCTAATTAATAATAATTTCAATCTTAAATTACATCTAGACGGATGAGTTATAACCCCCCCAACCCCCACACCTCAGAGATGTCATGATGGTAAACCTAACCTATTAAACCTAAAAAAAATGTCTTTATCCAAGTTGTAAATATGTTGATTTCTACTGTGAACTTGGCCTTTTTCACATGGGAGTCAATGGAAACTTGCTCCTTTCTAGAGCCAGCCCCGAGTGGTTGAGGGGGGAACTACTATTGTTGTTAATGTCGGGTAGGCATCACATTTTTCCAGTGGAGTTTGCCCCTTGGTCAGCACTGCCTGATGTGATGTTCAAGTTGTGTACAGTGGTCCCTTGCTTATTGCAGGGGTTACGTTTTTAATGTAACCCCTAGGCAAAATGTAACCCCAGGCAAAATCCTCAATGTAGTCAGCTTTTTTTTTACAGCTATTATATACGGTATGTTTAAAGGCTGTAAAACCACACACTTTATACACTTTCATCAGACATACATTAACATTTTCTCACATTTTTCACAAGTTTAAATACTCTTAAAGTTCTAATCTTTGTAGAACTTAAAATATAAAAATATTATTATGGAGCGGTCTGATCGTCCTGGCACTGCTTGGGTGTGCAGGAGTTTTTTCAGAGTGAGGACCATAGTTATGCAAAATTGTGCTAAAAAAAACCCAAAACACTGAAACAGCGAGGCCATGAAAGCTGAACCACGTTATAGTGAAGGACCACTGTACACCTTATTATTCAATGCCAGAGGGATATTTTTTAACGGCATTGTGTCCTTCTTCACCAGAGACAAAGGGATATAGTTGTACGACTGGAGTTTAACTGATCTGTACCACAATGGATTACCGTTACTCTTTCCATCTTTTCTTGACAGGTGACACAATTGAGGCCTTTCTGATGGATAAAATAATTTTTTAAAAATAATTTTACAACATAACTGTAGAATTAAATTAGCTGGAATCAGATTTTTTGTTTAAGGTGATGAAAGGTTTCCGTTTTCCATCTGCTTTAAGGGGGCTCGTGTAAGGACACCATCAAATCCGGCCTGTGAACACACACATACGACACACAGTTTCACAGAGTACATAAGAACGCGCTCATACACATTTAATGTGTTACTCACAGATCAAATGCAGGCTTTCCCCACTTTGTTCCGTCCCCAGAGAGCGTGAGTTTATGTGTTATTAACCCCACCACTGCTGCTGCTTGTCTGCCAGCATTAACCCCATTATCCTCTCTTCTCTCCCCCTCTTTTCTCTTCTCTTCTCCTCTTCTCCCCTTTTTTCAGCTGCAGCAATAGAGTTCAATGGGAGCAGTTTTCCCCGCTCTCATGCGCTTATTCTTTCCTCGTTTACCGTCTCCCTCCATCTCTCTGCAGTCGGTAGAGGCAGAGGTTAGAAAAGCTCGCTCTGTCTCTTCATATAGCCCTCCCTTCCTCCCTCCCTCACCAGCTCCCAGAGGTGCGTTCTGCTTAACAAGGCTGGATATCTGTTTCCTAAAATCAATCGCCTGTCTTAAACAAACATCCCTGACCATCTGCTTAGGGGGCTGATGCACACACACATTCATCTGCTATGCTGCACTGGAGTCTTAATCTCAATATTTGTCGAGGGCCCCCAAGAGCCAATCCTAGGGTCCTCTTGAGGCCCCTCAGGCTGCCTGGCCAGGGCCTTAGTTACTGGCCTCCTCCCTCCCTTCTCTGTTGCTTCTATGTTTGATTAATCTCTAAATCTGTGTGACACATGGACGGGGCTCTGAGACTGCCAGGGAGTGGTTCATGTCTATGTGTGCCTGTGTGTAAGGCGGGATATGTGTAAGAAAAGTGAAACGCACAGATAATCCCTTTAGCCAGCTGTTAGCAGCTGCATTGTGTTTGGGTGGTAACAGTGGCATCTCACATCTCTGTCAGAAACTCTCACCTGGTTGACCCCGCGACCTTCCAAGGTCAGTAATGCTCAGCTCTAAATTAATATTTTCTTCCAGCTCAAAACTTGAACAGACCTTTCAACTTGTGTGGCCCATTTTTAGGCATTAACTTTTAAATCTGGAGATAAAAAAATTAGAAAATGAATATTTAAGAGGAACTTTGCTTATATCTTAGGTGTTTCTTTTTCTTTTTTTCTTTTTTTTTAACTGGAGCTGTTCGATTTCACACTGCACTACGTCAAAAAAAACCTTTTGAGCAACATGTTTACCTTCTTGCCTGGGATGGAGCTGCACCAAAAAACACAGGGAGAACCCTGTTTCATGAAATGTAAAGATGGAGCTGTATCAAATTTTAGTGGTTTTAGGATTTCTCTTTGTTCTTTGGCAATTGTGCCAGATAAATGGGCTCAGCATGATCAGAGAACAAGGCAGAGTTAATGTTGCATGGTTGTTTTGGTTGTATTTTCCCAGAATGCCCTGATCTGTAGTACTCTTCCTGCTTTTGCCGTGTGCAGCTATCAGAGTTAATTCAATTCAATTCAGTTTATTTATATAGCACCAATATAGAACAGAAAAAAACTCATTTAAATGCAACCATACAAACATTCCAATTGGCTAAAAGTTTTCTATTTAAGGAATCCCAGCAGACTGCATTGAGCCGTTGACGTGAGGTTGTGCCCTGAACATGTAATTCTTCATTCTGAGCAATATAGCGACAGTGAAGAGGAAAACCTCCCCTTTAGCAGGAAGAAAACTTCGACCGAACCATAATCTGGCTCTGGGGGTTCGGTGTGTCCAGACCAAAAGCGATAGGAGCGACTAGAGCTTCAGGTTTACATGTAAAATCAATGGAGGAATGCGATGAAGTGCGACTTGGGGTCCCGCGACACTTCAGAAGCAGATTTGTGTCGCGAAAAAGCTTTTGTGCCTGATTTGCGCGAACAATTCGCGCCACAGATGCGATGGAAAATTTGCGCTGCCTTTTATGTGGTGCATTTGGTGCATTCACGTTCATGGCGTCTACTGCTGAAGTTGGAAAAATCTGAACTCCAGCGTCAAATCAGGCCGCAACAACCAATCAGGGGACAGAGTGTCAGTGATTCTGTGATTGTCATGGAGTCACAGCCTCAGCAGGACATGGAGGAAATACTGATAAACACCGTGGCTAATCCCCCCGAGCTACATGACACAAGCTGTTTTCAATACAGAGACAGAAAAAAAAATATATAAATAGGTTAAAATGTTTAGACAGGAATGCTCTTAAGAGGTTTGTGGGTGGCTCTTAAAAGAGCCGTTGTTGCTGTAAATGCACCTCTCGGCCTAGAAGTGAGCCTTGAACAGCCTCCTCAGCTGGTTTCCTGGTAGTAGCTCCCGCACCATGTCCCACGCTGCAAAAATATTATAAACTTTTACAAAACTTCAGACAGATGGACAGCTGTTCAGCAATGTAGTTGGTGTGTCGGTAGGCGAAGCTTGGACCTTCATGGCACAAACTGGGCGAGCAGGTCACGTTCTCCAGGCGGCGGGAGCCGGTGTTTATGAGAGGCTCGCTGCTGTTTATGGATCCCTCTGCCGTAGCTAGACTGTATCCGTAGCTCACCAAACCCGCAGTCCCAGTTCTACCAGAGGCCAGACCAAACACAAAATCCACTCTGTTCTCCGTCAGCTCAGAGACCATAGTCCATAATCCACTGCCAGCTACACTCTGGCCCCAGCTCTGCTGAAGGCCAGGTCGCGCGTGAAAATGGCATATTTAAACGCATCCAGTTTGCTTAGTACAAGCTTCAAGGTGCGAATGTGCACGCGAACAGCTAGGCGCGTGTCGCGCTTTTTTGGCCGCTTTATCGCGCTTGGTGTGGACACACCGTAAGGAGACAGAGCAGAGACACAGGAAGAACAGAAGGAACTCATGTAAGAGTACTTTCTATATTAAAGAAAGTAAAACATTGACAACAGCACATGGAGGATGTTCCTGCACTGAAAGATCATCTGAATCATTGCTCCGCACCCAACAGGGCACTGTAGCAGAGCAGGATCCCACACCGGGTGTAAGCGTTTACGTCATCCAAGCTAAAATCTAGGTTTTCAGGTGGACTATATATCGCCTTTTTGGTTTGCATCAGAGTTTGAATGCGCATTCACACCGCCCGAAATAAAAGGAATCTTCTGGGCAAGAAAATATAGTTTGATTAAAGTGAACTAAACATGACTGGTGTGAATGCACCTATAGCTACAAGCTTAATGGACTTATTGGTTTGACCTCTACTTTAAAATAGGGAAAAGTCTAATAAAAACAGTACAGATCTAAAATAGGGAATGGTAAATTTACACAAACACATCCATCCATCCGTCCCTTCTTGATTGTCTGTGGATTCCAGAATAGTGGGGCACGGCTGGTGCTTGTCTCCGTTAGTCAGTCGGCAAAAGGAGGTGAGGGGGAACAACCAGACCAAGTGGAATTCCAAATATTAAATTTTAATGTCATTAAGATATTTCCAAAAACAAACAAATCTAATAACTATCACATCATCCAATTTTAAACCTCCAGATCTTATCCACTAATTTATTCCCCTCTCTCTCTGTAATCATACCCTCACACCCTTCCAACCACACACACAAATACACACACACCCACGCATACATACACACACATACACACACACACACACACACACACCAGTTCTCCTTCATTAATTACAGCCAAAGTCACAAAGCGAACCTGTCAGTCAAACACCCAACTGTCGTCTCTCAAACCCCTGCCTGTCAGTTGCTCCTGATTTCAGGCTGAGCTGTCAGAACAGGGTAGTTTGATTTTGAGTGTATTCTGCAGTGTTTTGTGAACTATGCATTTCTGACCCTCTGATATGTCAGCTGTCTGTCTTGGACCTGTAGCCTATGAAGCACAGTAGCTAAGAAAGAAGGATAAATGATATCAAAGAGAGATAATTCAAAAACTGACTACAATAGTCAAAAGATCCCTCACTTTGTCAAAAATCCATCAGTCTTCAGTGTTAACACCTTGGAAAGTCTTCTCATTTGACCAGTTGCATTCCTGGCTTAGCCCCTCATTTACCAAGCAAGGTAATCAAAGCTCTATGTCACCTAACGTCTATAAGGCTAGGGTTGGCTTTGAACATTGGGAGAGTGACTTGGTTTGTGCTGCAGGACTTAAGAGGTGCACAGATCAATACATTCTCCCCCAGAGGAGAGAAACGCATTTTGTCTTCCATCACTGAAAGAACAAAATGTTCTCATTCTGTTTTTGCAGCTTGAAATTTTATTTTTAACTGGTGTCTGAGAATTATGTGGTAGGTGTCCTGCAGTAGGAGAAACCTATGAAGTTCTACACTTCAGTTTTTGTGAAGCATAAAATACCTTTAAATAAAAGAACCAATTTCACTGTTTTTCTACAGTATGTAGAGGCCTTAAACAAGACCCAGAAGTCATTTCTGACACGAAGAGTAAAAACATGAGATCGAAAGTTAAGGCATTGTCTCAGGCAACATCAGGATTAGTACAGTAACTGTGTTCGCCCTTATTATAGAAGAATGAAATGGGGAAACTTCTTGCAGATTTTATTGTCGAAGTCAATATAATACCTGCTTTTGTGCCACTGGCATCATTTCTGAAAGCTCAGATCTATAAAGAATAGTGCTGTATTCACTTGTGATTTAGAAATAACAAGAAGCAACACTTCTTTGCAGGTTTATGCTGAAAAGGTTCAGTGAAATAGGCTTAACTTTTGTTAAGGCCAGTTTATGCTTCGACGGATTGACGAGACACCATTATCCGTCCAGCGTAGGGCTCTCCGTCCCCTACGCAAGAACGCATGGAGTAGAGCCCCATTTTTTAATTATTCATCTCCGTCAACGGTGAGCAAATGCATCTGATTGGTCAGTTCAGTAACAGCCAGAGATATTTTCACCAGAATGGGGCTCTATAGTCACTGTAATCTGTAGCTAATGCAGCGTTTGGCCACTACATGCTTTATATTGAAACGATAATTTATCTAATCAGTTCTTTTGGCGATTTTGAGCTCAAGGAGGTGTAAGAAAACGAAAAAAAGGCTGCTGTGTTTGTTTCCATGTGTTTTTAGATTATTCTATGAGCTGCACTTCTAGTAAAAAGCTTTACAGCTTAATCAAAATGTACTTTCTGTCGTCCATTGCTCCTAGAGGTGGAAATGTGTTCACAAGCCTAGAAAAGAGCAAAAAAGACTGTGATAGTAGGCAGAGATGCCATGAAAAGTTAGCACCCCCTGCTGTTCTGGTCTAGCAACGCTGAAAAAACAATGCAGAGTGGACAGAAAAAAAACTGAGATCCATAAATGAAAACGTCTCTGTCAATACATCTGCGTCTGAGTGCAAATTTGTGGTTTGAGAAGCATAAACTAGGCTTCAGTCTCACCTGCTCCTATCTAAGTGATCACTCCTTTAAGTACTGTTCTTCCGCTTCATCAGTTATTGATAGTTTTTTCAGCTGTTTACTCCATGGCTTTGAACAAAAGGAGAAAGAAAAAAAAATATGCATGTTGTGCTGCTGAATCTTTACCCAGTTGGAAGAATGCAAAAAGAGATGCAATAAAAATTTACAGCCAAAGACATAAACGCCGTTTCGTTATGATCAGGGAAACAAAAATTACTGCGAAGTGTTAAATCTCTTCAAAGATTTTGTTTGTGTTGGGCTGTTTAGTAATTTTGTGTGACATCGAGCTCACACTACTCAATTGGTTTCTGAAGACTTTGTCAAAATCTATCATCATTTTCTATAAGGATGAGAGGTTTCTCCTCATTGAAGTACAAATGAGACTTGGGGGTTTGACTGCAGGAGGATGCATTCATATAAAATGACTGACTAAAGGCGCGAGCACACACACTTACACACGCACGCACCCACACACACACGCACGCACACACACACACACACAGTAACATTTAAAGAGTGGTGAGGTCTAATAGGGTTAATTGTCACATGAAACCGTCACTGCAGTCAACTTCACGGCCAATCACTCAAAATCTCCCTCTTCCACACACACACATACACATTCGTATATTTACACAGGCTCCCGTGGGATCTGGCCTTGCCCAGATGGCTTTTTTCCCAGTGGCTGTGTGCTGTAGTGTGTGTGTGTCTGTGTTTTCAGTGTAAAGCATGTGAGTCCAACCCTGTCAGGCCACGAGGGGTTTTGCGGTGAACACGGCGCATCTTCTCCGTCTAATTAATTTACTATTATATAGCACCTGTTTTGTGCCAGATAGAGATGAAGGCAGACACACACACGCACACACACATTATGAACACACACACAGAGAGGTGGAGGGGGAGGAAGGGCAGAGATGCAGGGATGGATGGGCTGTAGAAAATAAATGCAACTGAAACAGAGAAGGCTTGAAAGAAGGAAAACCGGATGAAGAGGGGATGTAGGGAGATTGAAAAGGTGGCAGGAGGAGGAGTGAGCGATGGTGAGGAGGAGGTGGAGGAAGGGAAATGGTAATAAACGGGTTTTAAACTGATTATAATAAGCCGATCCTTTGATCATATTTAAGGCCTTAAAATGGTAATATGTTTTCTCTGGCTGGAGACGGATTGCAGCAGAGAAGGGGGTACCTCATTAAATTTTAATTTTAGAAACAAATTACATAACACACATCTCAGTGATAGTGTGGATGTAAATGTTGCACTACATAAGGCTTTTAATACCAGACTCACTCATAATTTCCTCATTCAAATAAACGTGATTCAGTTCAACTCCTTCCCTTTTAATAAAGACAAATCCAAACAAAAGTAATTTTCTGAAACAAAAAGAGACAATAAATAACTTTATTCTAGTTCATTTATAAACAGATCAGGGTTCCTGTTTGCCAAATATTTTAAACACTTGATTGTTAATCTTTTGTTTTAAACGGTGACAGAAAAACCTAAAGACCATCTGTCATTTAGTATTCACACCTCTGACCACTTGTCGCAGATGCACAGACATTTTAAACTTTACACGTAGTGTACAGTTTTTTCCTGTAGTCGGTCCATAGCCTATTAACTGCAGTTTAGCTAACAGGGAGCTACCCCGTGCCTTTAAAGATTATGTAGTACAACCTGTTTAAAAAAAACAAAAAAACAGGTATGGACTCAAATGACCTTGGGAACTTCCGCCCCGTCTCAAAACTCCCATTTCTCTCCAACCCCTCAGAGAAGATAGTTTTTGAGCACATTTCCTACTATTTGTCGGAGATCAGTGCTTTAGATCCTTTCCAGTTTGGTTTTCCTTCACTTCAAAGGACGAAGTCATCTCTGGGTTTTTTAATTATGTTTTACTTGCAAGGGATTCTGGCATTGATGTTTTACTCATTATGTTGGATGTCTCTTCTGCTTTTGACATGGTCGATCACACAATCTTGTTCTCTCGCTTGCAACAAGATATTTGGTCTGCCCTGGAATCATTACAGTCCTAAATTTTAGACAGAACTTTTAGTGTCATGATAAATGATTCTTCCTCTGAACCGCTAATGCTATCATGTGGAGTACCTCAGGGCTCTGTATTAGCCCCACTGCTTTTTCCCTGTATATTCTCCCACTTGGAAATATCTTTAGGAAACACTCCATTATTTATCACCCTTATGCTGATGATTGCCAGCTATAATGTATACCCTCTCCTTAATTGTCTTAGTGGTGTGAAGAGCTCGTTTTCTTCTAACTTCCTTCTCCTAAATGATGCCAAAACTGAAGTAAACTCAGGTTCTGTCTTTCCTCCCAATCATGACCTTGCTTCCCTCTCTCCCGATCTTAAACCTGTCAAAAAACTTGGTGTAAAGATGGATGTGGGATTAAAGATGGAATCTCAGTAGAGTAAGACTCGTGGAGAATGTGCCCCTAGACTGCGGAACCATCTTCCTCCACTGGTTAGGTCTGTGCCGACCGTGTCTGCTTTTAAAAGTCTGTTGAAAACTCATTTTTACTCACTGGCATATAATGTTGCTTTCTCTGTATGCATGTAGAATACTCTCCCCATTGTATTTTTACCTTTATACTTCATTTTTTCTTAGCCTGTGTTTTAAATGTGTGCCCTTTGCTCTGCTCTTATGCTTGTTTTAAATGTGCTTTATAAATTAATCTGATATGGTATGTTTTGTATCGTATGTAAATCAATTAAAAAAGAGATTCCCATGAGAGCTTCTGAGCATCCTCTAGGACCTGGACACTGTACTCTATGCATCTTGCTAACTAGGAGCTCACAGCACTCTGAAGAGTTACTGAGGCTTTGGAGCATGTCGCTCACAAGAGCGTGGGGTCAAGCCACCCACCGTGGAATGCTGCAGGATTTTAGCCCAATAAAATTAGAAATAAACCAACAGTAAAAGCATGAAACACAACATTAGAGAGACAAGACATATATACATTAAAACATATGAAAATCCAGCTATCAATCCCTTTCTCAAAAGCAGCTCTAAACAGATGAGTTTTTAGCCTCGATTTAAATGAATTGTGTTTCAGCAGCTTTGCAGTGGTCTGGAAGTTTGTTCCAGATAAGGGGAGCATAGCAATTAGAAGCTGCTTCTCCATGTTTGGTTCTAATTCTATTTCTAATTCTAGGGATGTTTAATAGACTAGAGTTTGATGACCTGAGTAGTCTCCTGGGTTGTTATAGTGACAATATATTTTGGTGCTAAGCCATTCAATGGTTTATAAACTAGTGGGAGTATTTTGAAGTCTTTTCTCTGAGCTACAGGGAGGCAGTGTAAGGACTTTAGAACTGCGGTGATGTGTTGTACTTTCCTGGTTCGAATGAGCTTCAGCTGTCTGAGTTTTTAGGTAGAACTATGAGGACGCTATTGCAGTGATTTAAACATTCTTCAAGTGATAGAAGGCTGACCCTGTTATTGCTTTTCTGTGACCCTGGAAGTTCAATCCAGTATCACAGCTAGATTTTGGGCGTGATCGGTAGTTTGTAGTTATATTAATTGAAGCTGCATGCTGACTCATCATTACTCCTTAGGTCTAAGGATAATTGCTTCATTTTTGTTTCTATTCAGCTGGAGATTATTATGACTCCATCCATCCATTTACTCAATGGATTCACTTAGGGATTGGATGGGTTCAAAGTAACCTAATGACATTGTAATTTAGAGCTGAGTATCATCTGCATAGTTATGGTAGCTAATGCTTGTAGTAAACATGTTTATATTAAATAGGAGGGGGGCACAGGATTGAACCCTGGGACACCCCATATGTGATTTGATATATCTGAAAAATTGCCTTTCTTTCCCTGTTCTTAAGATAAGACTCAAATGAGCCAAGTACTGTACCAAATATTTTGACCCAGAATATCTGTCATTTCAACAAAATGTCATAGTTGACTTCATCAAATGCTGCCCTGAGGTCCAAAAGTATAAGCACTGTGGTTCTACCATATTCTGTATTCATATAGATGTCATTGAACACTTTGTTGAGGGCATTCTTTGTGCTGTGATGCTCATGGAAACCAGACAAAAGATATGCATGCAGAGATGTGAACAATTCAATATTCTTATTCATGCATATTAAAATTTTCTTTAGATGACTTTAACCTAAACTAAAATATTGTTTAACTCCACAGTCTGAATATGAAACGGCTACAACGTTTAAAGAATTATTGTAAAATTAAAAATCACATTTCTCCTTTTTTCAGTTGTTCAATTTTCTTCAGCTCTGCTAAGAATTTCTCAGTTCAGTTGTCAGATTCTGAAGGAAGACAACATGGACTTTCCTATCAAGCATGTTAGGAATTTTCTGTCCTCTGGAATAGTAAGCACAATGTAGTGATAAAAAAAGATGGAATAGTTGTTTGTACTATGTAGAAGTGGCAGAAACAGAGTGTGTCCTGTGCGAAGAAGAAAAGAATGGTCAGTGGTGAAGAAATCGCATGGAGAGAGATGATGAGTACCAACTAAGCACATCCCAAAATGAGATGTTGTGGCTAGTTGGACTAGCAAAGTCTGGATTGGCTTGTTTATAATTCAGTTGGGTAGATTTATCAACCAACTATGAGCAGAGGGCCATGCTGATTCAGAGAAAGCAATCATAGATGCTTTCAATCCTGTCCTATGATGAGACAGATTTTTTGGCGCCTATCCCCCAGGCCATTCTCTATTGTGACCACCCTAATTAATTCTTTCCCTATGACTCCGCACAGGTATTACTTTCAGCCAGGAGAAAACCTCAGGTAAAAAAATAAAAACAATTTTTTTAACAGAAATCCGAGAGGGATATGAATAATTTTGAGATTACCTTTATACATATTTCCAGCCAGCCTTTAATAAATTCTTACATCAACTTTAAACATGTTATCCAAGAGACGAAGGCCTTTTAATAATGCATTAGTGAGAATGACAACAACAAATTCCCAATAATACAAAATAAAGCTTTCCCACATAGCCTGCTGATCTGTCTTCCTTTTTTTCTAAACTTTCCTCTTGGTTTACTATAACCTGTCAGCCATGAACACTACAAAACAATTTCCTACTTGTAAAAAAGAAAATTAGAAGGAAGACAGAGCTGCCCACCTCGCTCTGCTGCCTTTCACGTCTAAAGAAAGAAGAAAGGGCGGGGAGGCTGAGGTACCTGTATGTTGTTCTAATAAACACCAAACTGAGCTAATAAAAACATGTCAGACTCGGCGGAGATGTTTGAAGTAAAGGGGTGGACGGAAAATTTGAAATAATTGCAAAGACCTGTTCCACACACAGGTGACAACTAGTTAAATACGAGTAAAAATATTTCCAGCTTTTGGCATCAGATCATGGAAAGAAGGATAGTTAAACCTAATTTATTATCCCTGTTAAAATGATTTTTACTGTACTTTTTCCACATAAGTTACCTTATCACTTACGTTCCCTTTTGTGCAGCCATTTATGTTTCATGCCCTAGTTTTCATCTAATCTGGATATGATGTAGCATTCATATTGTACAATAAAACCCAGAAGGCAAGGTACCCGTATTGGCAATAGATTTGCATCTTTAAGTTTTGAAAAAGTATCCATTCACTAGTTATGTGCTAAGTGTGTGGTAACTATTTATCACATTCTCAAAATATTTCCAAGATTTGTAACCTGTTTTACTACAATTTATGCCCACAGAGCCTTAAATGAGTTAGTAAACTCACCCCATTGGTTTAAGTGTATAAAGCATAGAGCTTCTCTCTGATCCTCATGTTTTACTGAAGATGCTGTTACCCTGTTCCTACCAAGTATGTTTGTATCAAAAACAAATAAAATAGTTTTTATTGAATTGCTTGTATGTCAATACATTTTGTTGTGTTTTTTGGTTTTTTTGTTTGTGGTTTGGTTGTTTGGTTGTTGGTTTTTTTTTTGGTGGGGGTTTGTTTTTGTTGTCATACATACATTTTTACATCCGTTCTGATCAAATCAAATCAAACTTTATTTATAAAGCGCTTTTCAAACAAAGAAAGTTACTCAAAGTGCTTTACAGATTTAAAATACACACTTAGAAGCTACAAAAAGCGGGCTGAGTACAGATGAGCCAGGAAATACCATCATGGGAGCCATCTGCATCAGCAGCAGCAGATCAACAGCAGCAGCCAAGGCTCCCACCCAGGGCGCCCAGAGGAGGGAGGGCTGGTACCCCCACCTCCACCCAAGCGCTACCTGGGGGGCACCCAGGCAGCCACAGCCGACCACCGCCCCCGATGCAGGGGGCCCCCAGAGAGGAAACACTGGCAGGAAAGATTAAAATACATTAAAATATAAAGTTAACAAAACATAAAGTATATAAAGTATAAAACAATAAGTGTAAAACAAATAATAAAAATGCAAAGCAGATTAATAAATAAACAGTTAAAAGCTGAACTAAAAATTAAATCAGGTAAAACATGCTGAGCGGTTAAAAATATATTAATAAATAATAATTAGTTAAAGGCTAAGCTAAAAAGGTGAGTCTTGAGTCTGCTCTTAAAAACATTAACGTTCTCTGCGGCCCTGAGGTCCTCTGGCAGCCTGTTCCAGAGGTGAGGGCCATAATAATGGAAAGACGCCTCACCATGAGTCTGTGTCCTGACTTTGGGGATGATAAGGAGACGGCTGCCATAGGAGCGCAGAGACCGCGAGGGTTCATACGGTAAAAGCATTTCTGACAGATACGAAGGCCCAAGACCATTAAGACACTTAAAGACCATTAAAAGAACCTTAAAATCGATCCTAAAACATACGGGGAGCCAATGCAGTGATTCTAAGACCGGTGTAATGTGCTCCCGCCTCCTAGTCTTCATCAGGACACGAGCTGCTGAATTCTGTAGAAGCTGTAAACCTGAGGTAGTCTTTTTGGGAAGACCAGAAAGCAGGGCATTACAATAATCAATTCTACTGGTGATAAAAACATGCATTAGCGTCTCCGTATTGGCCCGAGAGAGAATGGGGCGGACTCTGGCGATGTTCTTTAGGTGATAAAAACCTATTTTGGTGATGTTTTTAATGTGAGGGATAAAAGTCAGCTCAGAGTCAAAAATCACACCCAGGTTCTTCACTTGTAAAGAAGAATTAAAAGACTATGATTGTAGTTTTGGTAAAAGTTTTTCTCTCTGAGCTTCAGGACCGATAACTAAAACCTCAGTTTTGTCCTGGTTGAGCTGGAGAAAGTTTTCTGCCATCCAGGATTTAATGCCTAAAATGCAGTTAAAAAGTGCATCCATTGGCCGTATGTCATCAGGAGACATGGAGATGTACAACTGTGTATCATCAGCATAACTGTGAAAGTTAACTCCATGTCTCCTGATAACACTGCCAAGAGGGAGCATATACAGGTTAAAAAGCACTGGGCCTAAAACTGAACTCTGGGGAACACCACAAGTGATCTTATGGACCTTAGAGGAACAGGTATCTAAACTTACCGTAAAAGTCCTGTCTGTGAGGTAGGATGTGAACCAGTTGTGAACAGCACCAGAGAGGCCGATCTGTTTTAAACAAGTTAAAAGAATAGTGTGGTCTACTGTATCAAAGGCAGCGCTTAGATCCAGAAGAACCAACACTGTCACCTTTTTAGCATCATAGTTTAATCTAAAATCATTTGAAATCTTTAAAAGCACCGTCTCTGTGCTGTGGTTCATCCTAAAACCAGACTGAAATTTCTCTAGGACATTATGAGCGTTAATAAAATCATTAAGTTGAATAAAAACAAGTTTTTCTAAAACTTTGCTTAAAAATGGTAAGTTAGATACCGGTCGGTAGTTGTTTAAATCATTAAAATCTCAATTGCTCTTCTTCAGCAGGGGCCTCACTACTGCCACTTTAAAGGCAGCAGGAAAAAACCCAGTCTGAAGAGAGCAATTCATAAAGTTTAAAATCTCATCTTTAAAAGAACCATAAAATTGCTTAAAAAACCTGGTGGGAATCGGGTCCAAACAGCTTGTGGTGGGCCTCACTGAAGAGAAAACTTTATCAAGGGTCCCAGCTTCTACCAGGACAAAACTGTCCAGTGTTTCCTCTGGTGAAGGCAGACACTCTGATTTGTCTAAAACCATGTTAGTTTGAGAGGATAAAATATTACATCTGATGGTGTCTACCTTCCCTCTGAAGTGGTCTGCATACTCCTCACAGAGAGTGTTTGAGGGGGTTTTCTGAAAAGTATTAGAATTATGATGTAAAATGTTGTCAATGGTGGAAAACAGAATTTTGGGATTATTTTTATGTTCTGAGATGATTCTGGAAAAGTATGTATTTCTGGAATTTCTTAAAGCGTTATTATATAATCTGAGATGTTCTATGTATATCTGATGATTTATTGTGATTTTATTTTTCCTCCATTTCCTTTCTGCCACCCTGCAGCTCCTCTTTAATTTTATAATAGCTGCATTTCTCCACGGTACTGTACGTTTTGAATGAGGGTTTATAACTTTAATTGGAGCCAGCAGGTTGAGAGCAGATTTAAGCCTACTGTTAAAATCATTAACGATAAAATCACAGGGGGCAGGTAAAGGTATAGGAGGAAATATTTTAAAAACTTCAAGAAAACCTGCAGCCACTTCAGGGGTTAGATGACGCTTCCTGACAGTTCTCACAGAGGACCCTGATTGGATAAAACTGGTGATATTAAAAAACACACAGTAGTGGTCAGAGACAGCCAAGTCAACAACAGAGGACACACTGGTGGACAGGCCATACGTGATGACCAGGTCCAGGTTGTGTCCTCTGTTGTGAGTTGGCTGCATGACATGTTGGCTAAAATCCATATAATTTAATATATTTAAAAAATCTGTTGATAAAGGATCTAAAAGGTTATCTATATGTAGATTAAAATCACCAGCTAAAATTATCTTCTCATAAGAGTTGTGTAAAATTGATAAAAACTCTGAAAATTCTGTAATAAAAAGTGCATTCCTTTTCGGAGGCCTATAAACTGTGACACATAAAATCTGAGGAGTGCTAAAAACAGAGGCAGTGTTTTCAAACGTGGTAAAATTATTAAATAAAACAGGTTTGGCGGAAAGAGTTGATGAACTAATAAAAGCAGTTCCGCCTCCCCTCTGGCTACTCCTCGTTGAATAAGAAAAGTTATAATTAGGTGGAGAGGCCTCTGTGAGAACAGCAGGGGCATCTGCACTCAGCCATGTCTCTGTTAAAAATAAACACTGAAGGTTCTTATCTAAAATCAAGTCATTTATTATAAAAGTTTTATTCAGCAGAGAGCGAACATTTAAAAGAGCCATATTAATAGTGGTTGGTGATGGAGTGACTGTATGACTTACTGTAGGTGGGATTTTTAGTTACTGTTTATGATTATTTGGGTTGCATTTTCTTAGTTTATGATTATTTCTTCGCTCTCTGCTGACAATAACAGGTATGAATGAAGTAGGGTAAGGTCCAAGTCCGATATGTGAGTTACTGTTAAAATCAGGATTGAGTTCATAGGAACAAGGACCAGCTGCACATCAGGATATTGTGGATGGGGCAGAGAGGACAGGAGCAGCTGGAGCCGGTGCAGGGGACAGGGGTGGGCGAGGGTATGCCAGGCTTAATGCCAGCATGCGGGTAGCTTGTCTGTTTAAATGTAGTCCATCTGCCCCCAATAATTGACTCCTACCCCAGAAAATGTTAAAATTGTCTATAAAACCAATGTTGTGCATCACGGTAACAGAGGAAAGCCAAGTGTTGAGAGAGAGTAACCTGCTGAAGCGATTTATTCCTCTGCTTATGGTGGGAGTGGGGCCAGAAATAAAAACAGATAGGGGCTTGTCTTTTAAAAGATTAAAAAGATGAATAAAATCCTGCTTTAAAAGCTCAGACTGCTGTTTACGGATGTCATTGGTTCCAGCATGAATTATAACTTTACTCACAGAAGGGAAACGTTGGATGGAGTCCAGAATCTGTTCAGATATATCCTTTACTGTAGCTCCAGGAAAACAAAGGGTGACAGCTCCTCTCATCCTAACATGCCGGATAATAGAATCTCCAATGATGAGAGTGCTGGGTGGATGGTGTGCTGGCTGCTGGGCAGGAAACCTCTCGTTATCCAGGACCTGCTGGATGTTGGGCAGCTTGGCATCCACAGGACTGCAGCGGTGTTTAGAGGGCGCCGAGGGCTCGTTCCGTGGATTCGGGGTGTAGTGAAGCACTCCTCGGCGGTTCCCGGCTGTAGTCCTGGGTCTGGCGCGACGTGGGTGGATACCGGAGTCTGACTGCTGCTCTGGCTGCTGGGAGGGGATGGGCGGCGGTCCTGCGGAGCTGCTGGTCTTCGGCGCGGTCGGAGGGACGGTCAGAGGAGGGAAGTCGTCCCCCAGGGCACCGAAGCGGTTCGACAGAGGAAGGCCGGGTGGAGGAGAACGGTGAAAGCCGCTCCGGACGCCCCCACTGCGACCAGGCCCAACCGTCGACCACGCACCCTGGGGCACCGGAGTGGAGCTGAGGGGGGCTTTTGGCTTAGCCCCCTGCTGGATCCAGCACTCCTCCTCTGCCGTAGATGTTGTACCTCCGCCGGAGTTCGTCTGTCCGAGTCCGCCTGGAGACCCAGCGATGGATTCCCCCTCTGCAGCTTCACCGGGCTGGCAGGGGATTGTGTCGGCCAGCTGGGCGCTTGTGGCAGCAGCGAAAGTTCGGCCAAAGATGATGTCCACGTCGCGCTCATGGTCCTGGATCAGGTGTAAATTGGTGATCCTCTGCTCCAGTTCCTGGATTTTCTTGGTTAGCCTGGCACAACCATCACACCCGGAGCTACAGGTGAGTGGAGGCATGGCGGAAGTAACAGCGATCCGTGCTCTGATTAAAAATGCGTCCGATAAAAGATATGTCGCTAAAAGTTTAAAACGGTTAAAACTAGTCAAAAGAAATTACCCCACTATATTGTGTGTACTGGGATAAAATTGTTCCACACTTTATAACCTGACCACCTTGGACTGATAGCTCAGTGCTCCATATGTAGTTAAAGATTAAAGTCTGAAAATAACTTTTGCTCCACTCCTTTGTCAACCAGTGCAACTATGTTGCATAGAGAGTTGAGTGAATATTCATTTCGTGCAGACAGAGTTTCTGCATGACATAACGTGAGAAAAAGTAACATCACTTGGAAACTGGTATAACATTTGGGATTCTTTTTGTACTACTTTTTAGTAGTGGCATTCATGTTCAGTACATGGCATCTCCGAGGCCACAGTATTATTGGATATGTTCAAAAGAGCCAGCGTGGCTTAGCTGGAACTCAAAATCATGTAGGCTACATATATACATACATAATTAGATGTATAGAAAGGAGAAGATGGATTTTTTTTTTTTACAGAAGATAAATAATATTGACTAGTTGTTAATAGACTTAAATATTTGGGTTAGTAAAATCTATTCCAGTCTTTTATTTCATTGGGAAAAACTACTTTAAAATACTGAAACCTTTACATTTTTACTCATTTACTTTAAGGTAATCTGTTTCTATACCTTCCCTTGTAGGTTTTGTAAACAACCTAAAACTATTAAGGGAGAAAGAACTAAAGGGCTACAATAAGTAGGGAATTGTGGATGTTTGGATGGAGCTAAACCTCTAAGACAACTATTTAGGTTAGAAAAACACTTCCTTAAATGTTAACTGCTTCTGGAATTTGCGGTGAGCCAACAGAACTGCATTATGGTTTAAAGAAATTATATATATATATACAGTATATATATATATATATATATATATATATATATATATATATATATATATATAGTACAGACCAAAAGTTTGGACACCTTTTCATTCAATGACTTTTCTTTATTTTCATGACTACATTGTAGATTCTCAATTAAGGGCATTAAAACTATGAATGAACACATGATGTATGGAATTACTGTACGTACTTAAACAAAAAGGGTGAAATAACTGAATACATGTGTTATATTTTAGATTCCTCAAAGTAGCCACCCTTTGCTCTGATTACTTCTTTGCATTCTCTTGAGCTTCTAGTCACCAGAAATGGTTTTCCAACAGTCTTGAAGGAGTTCCCAGAGATGCTTAGTACTTGTTGGCCCTTTTGCCTTCACTCTGTGGTTCAGCTCACCCCAAATCATCTCAAATAGGTTCAGTTCCAGTGACTTTGGAGGCCAGGTTATTATACACCTTTTTGTAAAAGAACTATATAATTCCATATGTTTTCATTCATATTTTTGATGCCTTCAGTGAGAATCTACAATGTAAATAGTCATAAAAAAATATTTTTTGAAAATAAAGAAAATGTACTGAATGAGGTGTGTCCAAACTTTTGGTCAGTACTATATATATATATATATATATATATATATATATTTGTATTTTTCATTCTGGCATTTAGTCTTTCCCTTTCTACCCATTTCCCCATCCGTGACTGTCTCTGTGTTTGTGTATACGGCGACTATGTGCAGTTGATTACAGTCTGAAGGCTCCCCTACTTACCTTGGTGTGAACAATAGTGAGCCTTGAATAGAAGCTGCTCATGTGGTTTATTACAATAGCCTTGCAAGACCAGACATTTACTCTCTATGGCTGTGTGTGTGAGCGATGGACTGTCTGTGTATGTGTGGGTTTCCAAGGCTTAATGGGATGTTGTATGTGTCTGTTTGCTTTATAATTAGAGCCATAATCATACTATATCTATGGTTTCATTCACTAGAGCGGGAGCAAGATATAATCATATAGAAAGTAACCTGTTCTAACATAGAGAATTAGGAATAAATATAGATTAGTGCAGTTATTTCCCCATTTCTAAGCTGTCCGCTTTCTAATAAAGGCCACTGTGGCCACAAAACGAAACAAAAACCCACCCAAAAACAAAAAAACAACAACAACAAAATCTATCTCCAGTGGTCATCTGGCAAGAAGCAAAGTTCACCCTGGACATATCACCAGTCCATTGCTAGGAGACACACAGTACAAAGGACCTTGCACACACTTCTAAGGAAATTTAGAGAGGTTAATTAACCTAACAGACATGGTTTTGTATTATGGGAGGAAGCCAGAGTAACTGGAGGGAACCCACCCACGCACAGGGAGAACATGCAAACTCCATGGCAGGAATTCAAAGCCTGAACCTTCTTGTTGCAAGACAACAGAGCTACTAACTGCAGGCTCAGTGGCCTGTAAGTGTTTGTAATTAGCATTTATACCAATATTTTGCATACAGTGGGATCAAAACCGAGGACAGAATTCAAACAACCCCAAAAAATTTTTTAATTTTAATAAAATCTGCTAGATTTTATGAACAATATAATTCTGATACTGAACACTGCATGATTTTTTTTGTAGTATTTGTAAGTTCCTGTAAATATTATATTTGGTATCTTACAAATTAACTTCCTCCACCACCAGTTAGGATAAGTCTGTGTTAGATAGAGATAAAACCAAAACTCCCAACGGACCTTCTACTTCAGATTTTTGCAGCACTCTCTTGCTTGGTCTACATCTCTTCATTCGCTTCCTCATTGTCTAGAAAGGATTACAAAGGGGGGATACGTTCAAAGTGGGAGATGCAGGAGGGAGGGAAGAGTTGGTATCTTTCAGCCAAGTATTTAACAGGCAGTAAATGTACAGAGGGATAATACCACATGTCCACAGACAGCCTCTTTATGTCCACTGTGTTCTTACCAGCTTGTCTGCTGCTTGGCAATGTTTACACTCTAATAACAAGTGGCGTCTTTGAGAGACTTTCGGTTTATTCACCATTCAAGCACCAGTCCAGCTTTAGTCTAATCCTCTCCTCCACCACAGCTTGCCATCCCCATACAAAACATAAGATTTCATTTTTTTTCACTGTAATTGCTTGGTTTTTAATTCCACACATCCCATCAAGCAAAGATTGGAATTCTGGCCAGATTTTTGGAGAAGGGGCACCATCCTGGGACCGTTTGGCGGTGAAGATTCTGGGGCATTTAAGACACAGATTTTGGAGGCTTGGACACGAAACTGGCCGAAAGCGAAGTAGTTTTAAGTGGTCTGTGTGGCTACGATAAAAAGGAAGAAATTAAAACGTCTTATCTTTCGAAGCGCTGTGGGTGAAGCTAGGCCATCCTCCGTTGTGGCCACTCAGATTGCAGGCATAATCTTTTCTCTGCCCTCCTGGGGCATCGATGGAATGTTGAAAGTAGGAGAAATTGGAATAAAAATATGCAGCTTGTGCATGACGTAAATGCTACTGTTATTGTTGGGCCGCTGTGTTGCCATGGAGCAGCAAACTGACTGTTGTTTTTACTTAACATGTTTTCATTTTCCTTACAAATTTACAGATCTAAAGTTGAATGGCTAGATATTGTATATGCCACCATTTACCTGTTCAATACTCTCATTTAAAAAAATGCAAAGGATGCATACTGAAAGTGTAGACGTGAAGCAGTCAATGCAATCATGCAAGATCTTGCTTGCATAAACTTGCAAAAAATCAAAAGTTAAACCATCTTTTGATTCAGTATTCTTAAGTATGCTAAGCTGCAATCAAATAGAGATAATCTATATACTGTGTTTAGGCAAGGTCATAAAAAAAGATACTGCAGTGTACTGACACGTGTTGAACATCATATATTTATTCAAGCAAAAACAGTTAAAAGCCAAACGTGTTTTCTTTTGTTTTTCAAGTGGCACTGAAAACCACATTAGGCTGCTGGTTAGGAAAGATTGTGTTGCATTAAGGGTCATTCCATACTGTAGCACAAAGAAAAATGTTGGCTACATTGAAAAAATACATGTCGTCTTGCCTCTGAAATGACTTTAGTGCTATCTTCTATGTAAAAATGTGTGACTCACCTTTTCAAACATCATCAGCATCAAACCATCTGGTCCTCTACTTAAAGTGATCTTTCAAGTAGAATTTGCCCGTATTTAGATGATTTACAACAATGGAGATATAATGCACATTCACACTACGCCTTTTTCATCTCCTTCACCACACAAACAGGACCATCATCCTCAAGTAGACAAAACAAGGCTTTGATTTCCTTTTTAATTTGGCTTCCGCTGGATGCTGGGATGGCTTCCAGAATCCTGTCTCCCACACCATCTCTCCTCTTGTCTCTTGCACACCTGTTAGCAAACCACAGATGTGCACTTGCGGTGGAATATCTGCGTTCGAACAACAGCTCCATCTCCATCATCAAACTCAGGGTGAGCTAAAACAATCATGCAGCATTTATAGCGAGAACAGGCCAGCTGCACTGCCCATTACCTTCATTCACACTCAAACGCACTCACACACACTCTTTTATCGCCGACAGATGCACAATGGAAGTGGATATGAATAAACTGAATATGACCACTAGAGAGTTGTTATTCTTCAATCACAACACTCATTAAGGTTTGTACATGTATCTTCTACTGAACATCATTAAGCTGCTTTGATCACACCTGAACATATGATGCAGTGGCTTCAAACAAATCGGGAATTTTGTAACAGCCATAGTATCTGTTATCTGCTCCTGTAAAGCATGATGTTTAGCTAGTGAGAATAACGAGTGTTGATTAGGTGGGAGTGTGGCCGTACCTCTACTCCCACATCGCTACTTCCTTCTATATCATGTGAGAAATGTTGCAACACAGAATGTAAAACTAAACCTGGAAACATGAACGCAACATTATAGCTCACATTTAACAGAGTTGAGGGATACCCAACATCGGCGATTCTCTAAGTCTGGATTCTGATCTATTTCTTGTCGAGCTGGATTCATCTACCACCCACGCCTTAGTTTTAAGGCACAATCAGCTGTACAGAGACCTCGACACAGCACTGCATGCTGTCATGACAGCATTCATTAATAACACCTGTGTTTAAATTGAATTTAACTGAGTTATATAGGGCCAATTTGCAAAAAAATGTCTTGACAGATCAGATTTTTTTTTTGTTGAGAGAAAATTCTAAAATATAATTATTAAACGTAGAAATTCACCCAAATTATACATGCATGGATCTATGCTTGGACTTATATTTCTTTGGTGAACCCTGAATAGGTCTGTCTTAGCTGTATACAATGTTAAAAATCTAATTGGCCAGTCACAATGTTTTCATGGATTTCTCCTTTGTTTGGACTGATCCTGGAGATATCTCGGAACCATCTCTGTAGAGGAGGAATTGACACCTATCCTTTACTCTCTGCAATGATCTTCCTGCCGAAAGATCATCATTAAAGAAAAATACAGTTTTAATGAGAGAGTTTCAAACCTGTCTGTAACGAGTCAGGTAGACCTTTAGGAAGAGACGG
The DNA here is from genome assembly GCA_028564705.1 of Apricaphanius iberus. Lineage (NCBI taxonomy): Eukaryota > Metazoa > Chordata > Actinopteri > Cyprinodontiformes > Aphaniidae > Apricaphanius > Apricaphanius iberus. The sequence continues at coordinate 716,365 of JAPXFQ010002662.1, read as the reverse complement.
AAAAGCTCACTGGCATTTTAGATGAGATTTGAACACTTTAAAACACAGTTAACTCGATTTTGGAGCAGGGAAGGCTCTACAAAAACTGTAGAGCTGTAGTGTTGATTCTAAGCTCACATGTGGAGAGTTGTAGAGAAGTATTTTCTTATTCTTGATTTATGGTGCAATATCAGGCATAAAATTGAGACTATTGCAAACCCAGCGATGGAGAATTCCTTGTCACGGGAGGCTATATCCATTCCAGAGCTAGCTGATTAGTGATTGGCCGGCACCAGTAGCTGAAAGGCTGGGGATAGCAACTGAAATGGCACTGTTCAACCTAAGTGGCCGACCTTATGAGGAAAATGGACCTTGGCTTCAACAATCTTTTGAAGAGTGATCAGAAACTATATATATTCTGAATTTCACAACTATATTTAAAAGCATTGCTTGACGAGGATCTTTTTAACGATTCTAGAGGGCGCTGTACAGGATTTAGTCCATGTCAATTAAATTGTTGTGTCTTATTTCCTGGATGTTGTACACATTTATTTGGTGACACTGGTTACATGAAGTGGAAGTTAGTGAAGAAATTCACATATTTTGCAGTGACATATTAATAAGAAATATTATAAATGTTATAATTTTTTTCTTAAAGGCACAGTGTGTAATTTTAGGCCAGTAGGGGGCAGTGCATAACTAAATTATCACAAGTATGCGGTATCTGTGTCTTCGAGTAAGAAACTCAACAACGGAGGTCCAACTAGTGCTGTTTTCAAACGCTCAATTCCCTGAGAATTATCTATTTGCAGCAACCTGACGAGCACATCAGTCTCTCTTTCATCACTTGGAACTAGCGAAGAGGTAAAAATGAATTTATGGCCGATCGTTTTTGCATTTTGAAGGGAAATCAATGTTTTAATAGCGGGCTTGTTCCGCGCGCTTTGTCCATCCGGGCTCTTGTAGAAGTAAAGAAATCATCTAATATGGCTTTCCCCTGAAAAGAGGACTCACGGGTATTTTCCGGAATAAATGTGGGTTTGTCGCAAACCAAACCCTAACCAAAAACACCACCTTCAGGAGCAACCTTTCAGCAGCGATGTATCCACTCTATCGGTGCAGTTCTCTGTGAGACGTTGGAGGGTGACTGAAACGAATGTTCGTTAAGTATCCAAGTTAGACCTAAGTTCACTGCAGTCTTTACAGCATGCTGTGAGAGAGTGAGAGCACGCAGGATGTCTGCCAACCGAGCAAATTATTGTACAACCACGTTGTAGTAACGCTGCACTTTATATCTCAAGCAACAGTAACAGCATTACGATGATAGAAAAAGTAGTTAATTAGATTACTCAGTTAGTTAAAAAATAACGCTGTTAGTAACACTGTTATACTTAAATGCTGTTATACTTAAATGCTGTTATACTTAAACACTGTTACTCCCAACATTACTGTTAAGGATACCCCTCACTTGCATTAGAATTATAGTGGCTAGTGAATAGCATACTGTACGCAGGCTGGTCATTCGCTGGATTGTCTTCTCCCTCTGTCTATTGCTAACACCAGCCTGTCTGTGCTTTGCTAACACCGGCATAGAAAGGCTGGTGTTGGCATTGGAAAGGCTAGCAACTAGCATGCCTAGACTGGGTTGCCCGCTTTATTAGATGTGCAAGCAAAAACTATAAAAAGTGAAAACTATATTAAGAAAAACGACTGACAAACAAAACCTATAAGTTAATTGCATTGACAGGTGTTCCTTGAACAGAATTCACTGTTATTTCAGCATGAGATAAAGCATAAATATTCGACATAAAACATATATTCACAGTAGAAGAAACTGCCCCATCTACCAGCATATATGAGAAGAGAAAATGGCTAACACCATGGCTTATAGCAATACATTAGTATCTCAGATTTACAATAATGTTGTGTATTTCTGTGTTACACTTAACATTTACACTTGATATTACGGTAAATAACAGTACATTCTTTTAAAGGAACACCTGTTAATGCATGTTGCTCATAGCTTTTGTATGAGAACCGTAAAAAAAAAAAAGTTATAAAATATCTGTGTGCTCCAATGCTAACACCAGCCTATCCATATTAACTGAACAGCAAAGGGCAATCCCTTGGCTGACCAGCCTAAGCAGTAGTCACTGGCCTCTCCAATGTTAAAGCAAATGAGTGGTCTCCTTCTCAGTTACTGATGCCGGCCAAACAGTAGCTAGCTTTGGAATGGATATAGCTACCTGCAACAAGGACGTATCACCCACTGAGTGTAAAATACCAATTTTAAAAGGTTTTGCGACTGTTGTGGCTTTTATTTGAACTGGGACAGTGTAGAAAGGAGAGAAGACTGGGAGAAGGCATAGGGCAAAGGTCAGCAAGAATGGGAGTCTATCCCTGGATGACTGGTCCGAGGGGAAAGGCCTCTGCACATGGGGTCCCTGTACTAACTAATACACCACACCATGCCGCAGTAGTTTTAGTTTTGGCCCTAAAACAGAGCCATATATATTGTGCACATATGCTGATATGCTGTTACACACAGTCTTTCTATAAGTATTTTTGGTTGCTTTTGATTGGTACACTTTCATATGTGTTAGAAAATGACCTTAGACCTCTTTAATACTTCAGGTTGGATGTAATTTTTTTTTAAATGTACTGTATTCAGCTGGAGCTAGACCCTTGGCCCACACAAGCTATACCTGTTCTCTGGTCCATGATCTCTGGTGAGGCGCTGGAGGCCATCTTTGATATTATTCTTATCAGCTTTTGCAGAATAGCCTTTAGCAACATCTTCCAATCCTGTATCACATTAAGATAGGTGTGGTGAATAGCCAGTGTTGGGTAAGTTCAAATTATATATGAACTTGTTCAAATTTTAATTCACACATTTCATAATAAACTAGCTGAAGTCATAATTCACATTCTTAAGTTCCCGGCTCCAAAAGATTTACTATTTACTATCCATCTGGAATAACCCGGATATCTTACAAAAAAAATGCATGATCAACTTTCCAGGCTGGAGTTGTGAAGGAATTGAATACCTGGAGCATATATTTGATGGAACAGACTTTATCCAATTTAATACATTGGTTACACAATTCGGAATTAACAAGAATAAATTCTTAGAATACCAACAAATTAAATCAATTATAAAAAATAAATTTAGGCTCAATACAGTTGATTTACAAATTCCAGGAAAAGTTTTAGACTTCCTTAATCTTAACCCTCCCAAACTGCTATCTAAAATATACAAAACATTAAATAGAATAGATGAATCAATAGCCCTTCCTATTTCAAAATGGGAGATGGACTTGTCCATCTCAATTGACCAAAACCTCTGGTCTCAAATTTCATTAAGAACCTTCAAATTTCTTAAAAATCCTAATCTACGATTAATACAATATAAAATCCTTCATAGAGTGCATTATACAGGGCAACGGATGTTCAAGATGGGTTATACGCCGTCTGATACCTGTTTACAATGTACAAGCAATCTACCAGACAATTATATTCATGCTCTTTGGTTCTGCCCACCTGTTAAGAAATATCGGTACCAGATATGTGAAGATCTATCAAAGTGTCTGAAATGTAATATCACACCTGCTCCTGCAGTTTGCTTGCTGGGAAATGTAGATGAAGTTACCATGGATACAAAGTCTATGCAATTATTTTACATCGCCTTATGCATCGCTAAGAAAAATATCCTCTTGAACTGGAAAAATAAAAATACTCTGAATATTAATCAATATATAGAGATCTCCTTCTGGATTACATTGGTCTAGAAACGGCATCTGCCTCCACATCTGATCAATCTTTCTGGTCACCCTTGATCAGTTCCATCACCTAGTGGGGTCGGGCCCTTAATTCCGTTCTGTGGGACATGGTTGCCGATGTGGAGCTTAAGGGTTGGTGGTGACTGCAGGGAGGTCCCTGGGGGTGGGTCCGCATGCGGTTGGGGCAGTAGGTGCCGTGACTCTCACCTGGGGTGGGACTTTGGGGGCTTTGTGTGGTGACTCCTAGTGGCTGCATGCGGCGCCTTAGAGGGGTCGTGCTGGCGGACACGGGTTACTGGCCTGGTGCTGTGCTGCTCTGGGAGGGTCTGGGCTGGGCCTGGGGCTCGGGGTTCTGGGGCGGCGTGACCCCGGCTGGGGCCCTGGCTGGGGCTTGGCCAGGGGCGGCCGCTGCCGTCGGTGCCGGCTGGGGGGTGGGGGGGTGGGGCTGTGGTCGGCCGGTGGTTGGCGGGCGCTGCTGCCTTTTCCATCTCCCCGGGCTGGTTCTTGTCGCTTGCTCCCCGGTGGCCCCTTGCCGCGTCCGGGCGTCGGCGAGAGGCCGCGGCGGGTGGCCGGCGTCTCCGGGCCCGATCGGCTATATTGACATTGGACATGGCTCCTGGGTCTTGGTCTTAGCGCTCGGGGGGCTGCTGAGGTGGGGGCCTCTGGCCGGTGTTGGTCGGCCTCCACGGTGACTGACCGGTTGGTGGGGTGTGGGCTGGTGGGTGGAGGTGCTTGGTTCTGTTGCCTCCCGGCCATCGGGCGGTAGTAGCAAGGCTGGAGGATGTCGGTCTGGGGGTTGGCCGCCTGGGACTCCGGTCTGCTCACGGGCCTGGCGCGACGTGTCCGGGGTACCCGAGTCAGTGGTGCGCCGGGTTCCGGCCTCGGCGCGGGGGCCCTCGGACGCTGACGGTGCCTGGGGCGTCTCTTATTGGCGGGGAGGCTTTTTACCATCTAGCACAGGCGCTCTTTTTAACAGGGTGCGCTTGGGACGGGAGGGGGGAGGGTGTTGAGGGGGAGGGGGGGGCTAAACTCAACCTGGGTGTCTAGTGACATGTGTTTTGTTAGCAGTGTGAATGTTGGGAAGGATTTAGGTATGCCCCTGGGAAGGGGGCTGGTGGATTGCCGGGGCCCCCATGGGGCTCCGGGGTGCCCCTGCCGTGGGCCCCGACTTGACGTGCTGGGGCCTCCCACCCCTGGTGGATCGGGCCGAACGGGGGTGCCAATTGGAGTCAGCAGGGGAGCTGGCTCCCTGGGGTTGGCAATGGTCACCCCAGTTATTTTCTCCCCATCCCCATGCCTCTGTCCACCTGCTCCTTCATTCTACCATTCACAAGGCCTTGAGACGTGGGCACGTCACTGGGGTGCGGGATGGAGCTTCGGTCTTCGCTACCCGGTGGCGGCCTGGGTCCCGATTTTATTGAGCAACTTAGACACTTACACTTGCAACATTTACATGGAACGCACATGTAGGGACCTGGCGGTGGGGCGCATTGGCGCTGGGGGCGGGACCCCTCATGGGGGGCCCCTTATAGGGGCCCGTTGTGGGGGGCCTCGCCTGTGGTGCCGGCACCCACTGTTTAAACGCATCTAGACACTGAGGGCCCGGGGGGGGAGATGGGGGTACCCGGCAGTATTCCCATGTCCCACCCCTCTGTTTTAAGTGCACATTAGAACAACACGCAACAACACCACATTGAGCGGGGGGAGAGAGGCTGGGGGGGTCTTTCCACACCCCTGTTCGTTGGACCATCAGGGGTCGGAGCCCTGATAGAACATCAGGCCGTCTGGTCGGGGTCCTGGGCTGGTGGGCTGCTCTTGCCGGTGTGGGGGCCTTGCCGGTCTGCTTGTCCCCGTCCTGGTGGGCAAAGGGGTCTGTCTCCTGGGTGCAGGGGCAGGGTTCTCTATTGGGGCGTCTGTCCCTGGGCCTGGGAGTATGGAGTATAGTGTACGTATGGGGAGTATGAATGAGTGTATAGCGTCCTTTTTTCGTATGTCCTGTATTTGTAAGAATGTGTACGCATGAGAGGGAGGGTACGTATGAGTGTCTCTGTCTGTCTATGTCTACCTGTCAGGTTGGGTGCTTGGCTGCTCTCTGGCCTGATGCATCTTCTTCCCTCCCCGTCACTCCCCGTCGGTGATGGTTGCTCCTGCCCGCTGGTTGATGATGGCTCTCGATGCCTGGGGCCGGGAGTCCCGGTTGCGGCCCGGCTCGGTCCTGGTGCATGTCGGGCGGGTCCTGGGTGGTCCGGTGTGTCGGGCGGCCGCTGTTTCGGGCCAACGTCCTCCTTGGATTGACTGGGGCACCTCTTATGGGGGTGCCGGGGTTGTAGAGTAGGTTGGTGCCGTCCGTTGGATCGGTGGGGACCGTGCCTGGCGGCCAGGCCTCCTGCCGGTTCCAGGACTTCTGATGGCTGGTCTGTTCACCTGGGGGGGGCTGTCCGGCATTGGCTGGGCCCCTGATCTTGGCGCCCTACGTGGGGCGGGATATGGACCCGGGAGCTGGAAGATCTGGATGTCCAGGTGCCGGCTGGGCGCGGCCTGGGGAGGGCGTACATCTGCTGTGGCTCTTGCTGTGGCTCCCTGGCGTGTGGGTGTGTGGGGGCGGGCCGGGTTGTTGGCGATGGGTATTGGTCCGGGGTGGCGGCGGCGTGTGTTGTCCGTCGGTTGGCTGCGGGTCCCCCTTGCCTGCGGCGGCGGGGGGGCCCTTGTCGGCTGGTCCCTGGTTGGGGCCCCGCTGGGGGGCGGGGTGCCCCTGGTCCCCGTGGCCTCCGGATCCTGACCCTGGCCCGGCCTGGCGTAGCCGGTTTCCGGCTGAGCCCGTGGGCTCGTCACTGCGATCTCTCTCATCATTAGTTAGTTGTTCACAGGAGCTTACCAGAAACATTTGTATTATGTTCATTAATCCATGCTTGTGTGTATTGAATGTGTAATTCTTAGTTTATTCTACTAGATCCGAACTATTGGTTTGGTTCTGTACAGTTTGTTGTTTTTGTTTTTTATTACTGTTTCTCTGCCGTCCGGCAGAGGTGGAGGACTGGGATGTTTTCTTGTGTTCTTTGTTTGCCTCCCTGTCTTGTGTCGTCAGTTCGCGCCTCTGTTGGTCCGGTTTCTTTTCTTCACCTTCTTCCTTTCTCCCTTCTTGTCTCGGTTTAGTGTCCATGACGTCAGGAAATTGAACCCACAGTAATCACTAATAAAGATTTTTCATACATATACATCAAGTGGCGTACTACAGCGAAGCTGTACTACTCTGCTTGGGAAAGTAAAACTGTTGGGCTTGTACTTGGTACTCAGACACCAATTCTGAGTAGCATACTGCTAGACAGGACACGTAAAAAAAAATAAAATAAAAAAATAAATAAAAGTCATATTTTTCCAACATGTTGTGGTGTTCTATTACACTCCATCTGAGATGAATAGTAACTAGTTATATTTACTCAGTTACATTCACTTGAGTAACTTTCTGGGAAAATGTAGTATGAGTATTTTTACTTTGGTGTACTTCTTACTTTTACTTGAGTAATACTATTATGAAGTTTCACTACTCTTACTAGAGGGAAAAAATGTATACTCTACCCAACAAAAGTAACCAGTGAATTGACTAAACAAAATATTTTAATCACACAAGCATGAGTCACATACCAACCGACACTTTATGTTATATTGACATCTCTCTTGTTTGTACACATGTAGTAATAATAGTCCATTTGCTTAGCCTGTTGTGCCATTTGGAGATCACCGATACTTTGTCAACGAAAGTACTCCACCCTGTTCTAACAAAGTATACATATCGAATTTGTTATTTTGTAATTATGATGTTTATTTGTAAACTGGTATACATTTAGCATACCAAAATTTGCACCTGGCAATAATTTTGTCAGTCCATTAAATGATTTTAAAATATTAAATCTAATGTTGCGGTTAAATAGTTACTAAGTATACTACAGCAGCCTTTCAATTAAATACTTTTTACTCTTACTTTAGTGATTTCTTCAATAACTACTTTTTACTTTTACTTGAGTAAAAAGTAAGTTGACGTAGTACTGCTCTATCTTGTGTACAAATTTTGGCTACTCTACCCATCTCTGCCCTCAGATCACTAATGAAGTAGTCCCGCTGCTGCTTTTGTGGACATTCACCTCCATGGTTTGCAATTTGATTATATGTGTGGTGGGCCACGGTTACTAGTGTTGCCAGATTGGATGTTTCCCCTGTTTTAAGGCCCCTTTGTTAACAGCATAGACAATATAAAGAGGAGACGCTGTATTGACCACTAATGCCTATTGTTTGAGCCATGACTTTAGTCAGGCTTCTGTCTGGAAGACTCCATGGAATTTGGCACTCTCTTCAACAAAATTATATTGCAAAAAGAGCTTCGCTCACAAACGGCAGGATGAATGCGCTCATTATATCTTTCATCCGACAAAATACAGTGAGTTCAGTTCAAGTTCAGCAAAAATATGAAGGCCTATGTTCAATGATCTTGTTCAAGCGCAACACTGTGGAGCCCATCGATCAACTTGTTGCAATACATGGCTTTGCTGGGAAACCGTATGTGCTTGTTACTTTGACATACACCTAAACCATCCAACATTCCTGCAGATGAGTTTCACTTTTCTGTGGCAACAGCTTAGAGGTGATGGCTGCAGCTGAGTTGTCGTTAGATAGATTAGGTTTTCCCTTTATGAAATCTATGACTTTGATGGCTAGATATTATGGCTGTCGTACACGTTTATCGAATTAATCACAGGGTAGCCGTGAATTAATCATGACAAATTAACATTCCTCAATATGACTAAAAAAACTACAGTTTTTGGTTTAAATAATGGACAAATCCAGATGCAGTTGCTCTTTTTTAATGAAATAAAGGAGAGATCAATGGAATTTTTGTTTTGTTCTCCACCATCACATTCACACATTTTCCTTTTAAAATATTTATCTTTTGCTAAGGCAAACTAACTGGCCAACATTTTCTGTATGTAAAGCTGACTTTCTCTTATCAATGTCGGACAACCCTTAGCATCTTCTTAACGGGACTAGCCCACGACAAGTGTGATTTCAGCAGAGACTTCAACAGGTTTAGTGCAACACAGACTGCTACTGTAGAGAAGGAAACACTACGGGGGTTGTGGCGCTAAAAATTTGCGTGAATGGGTTGTCCTTAATTTGTGGGTGATTTGCTAAGATTGTGTGAGCAATTTCTAACAGGTGCAAGCAGCAGTGTTCAAATGAGGAGTTTGCGGCCGCTAATGTGAGCTGCACAAAGGCTAGAGAGAGGAGTAATAATGTGCATGGATACATAATGCGTCTTTGGCCCAAGAATTAGGCTAAAATGCTGTGAATTCTGTTTTTTGTTTGTCAGTAGGCTAATAAATGTAACTCATGCAGTGTACATGCGCTGCTCTCTGCTGCATGCACACATCATAATGCAGGTTTAGACTGATTAAAACTGCAGCATGTCGTAATTTTGTTTTTAAAATGTCATATATATTGCCAATTATCATTGTGGTATTGTATATGATTATTACATTTTATTAATTGGAGTCCAGGAAGGTTAACCACTACGTGAAAAACTAATGAGGATTCACTAGGATCATGTGCGCTCAGCCCATCTTAACCAGGTGGAGACGTGAGGAGAGCGCCGTGCGTTATGATGCGTCTTTGGGGGAAAAGCAGGTAAATATTTACATAGCTCTCAGGTTTATGGCCATCCATCCCTGCTCGTGCCTATCTCCAGGTGTCAACGGGCGAGAGACGGGGTACACCGTGAACAGGTCGCCAGTCCATCACAGGTTTAAGGCCATTAGAGTGTTAATTACTCTTAGTTTATAATGTGTGTTAATGTTAATTTTGTTAGTCAATAATATTATGTTGAATGTGGTAATACTAAATTAAGATATGCTTTTCAGAAGTGCTAAAAATAGATGCTAAAGTAGCTGGCGCAAACATGTTTATGCTTAGTAAGTCACACTGCGCTGCTGATACAGCTTTGGGTGACATAAATGTGAGGAGGGACATGAATGTAGGTATGATCCTATATGAAAAATAACAAATGCAACTAAGGTAGAAATAACCAAAATGTATTGATAAACTTAACATTTGGATATAAGCAACTGTGTTCAACATCACATGAGTCAAATGTAGTACAGACTTAGTAATCAAATGTCACAATTTACCATTTTCAAACTGGTAAACAAGCAGCAGATAAAAGTCTATGGTCATCAGTGTAAACATTGGGAATGAATGCTCTTATTGTGAAGTAGCAAACTTCTACTAATCATTTAGCACTGATTTAAGTCCAAAAACTTCCCTTTAAATGAATAATGCGCATTTTAACACAGCGTTAACGTACTATGAAATGTATTGAAGCTATACAGTGAGCCAAAATGCATAAACCAACATAAATATGGTGCTTTTATTCTCTCGTATTACTGCTGATTGATCTAGATATTTGGCTGATGATCAGGTCCGACCTATTTTACCTCAAGCTTCTCCTGCTATTTTGTTCTATCAACCACCTTTGTTTTGAGTGATATAACTGAATTCTTATTTTTCTCGCTCTCCATTTTGCATCTCTTTTCGTTTATCTCCAACTGTTTGTGATGTTGGTTTAATGTCAGCTCTACAGTGGGAGGGGGGTGATCAGTTAACTTCGCCCCATCAAGGCGCACCTTCCTGCGCCCCAAATCGACCTATCTCTTGGATTGAGAGGAGCTACTGCGCATATACAACTTTTAATCGGAGTCTATGGGAAAAGATTTTTGTGCTACAAGGCGGAAGTAAATCCTCAGTCACGCTGATGAGTCTAACAACTCAAGTCACCATAAAGTATATATTATATATCTTGCACATCTTAACGAAAACATACATACATTTCAAAACATTTTTATGTTATGCTAATTTCTTCCAAGTTTTAATAAAGGTAATATGGCAAGTTGCGAGTGGTGGGGCGACACCCTAGTGCCCTCTAGTGGCCAGCCTCCAGTGACTATATGTAAATAGACTGAACTTAATCAAACTGAAATACGATGTCAGTGATTTTTTTCTAGTAATAGCAATTATTACAATTCCCTTAAATTCATTCAACTGAAGCAGAAAGCATTCCCTCATTCAGTTTTTTTAATTCTAAAACTGAATACAAAATTAATATGTTTACAAAAACCATCGGCCAAATATAGAAAATGATGAGCTTAAACATTTTCACCAATTTCTAAAGCACTACTATATTTAAATAGAAAACAATCCCTTCTTTTTGTCCTTGTGTTTCAGCAGCAAAGTGATAGGCAAGTGGAAGCATATGAAAAATAAGATGTAATATTTAAAGATAAAACAGAGACTCTACTGAAGTCAAATACACATGGTAGGATTCTACAAAATCTGCAAGTGTAACAAGATGATGTAAAAATTGTGCACAAGTATTCAATACCCATGGCTTAATAATTTGTTGATGAACCTTTTGGCAGCGAGGACAGTCTCAGTTTTTCTTGTGACGTTTCTATCATTTCGGGTATTTTTCTGTAAACCTTCTCTTCAGTTCTCATAAAGCTAAGTCAGGTTAGATGGGAAGCAAGGGTAAGCAGTAATTTTTGGGTCTTTTCTGAGATGTTCAATTGGATTTAAGTACATGCTCAAAATCTCTCTATATTTGGCTGCTGACATCTGACCCTCTGTGGACTTGTCTCAGAGTTTCTGACAACTATCCCCACAGCTATCAGCTTATCACCTGAACGATGAACTGAGTTAGCAATGATGGATATTCTGGGTTGTTTTATATCCAAAAGGGAAAAACAAAACTCCCACTAATGACTGTTGGGTTCTTGGTTACCTCTCGGAAAAAGACTCATCCCTCCTGCCTCAGTTTTCATCCTACGGTGAGATCTAGCGAGGCGTCTCTATACGATGATTAAGGACCAAAGGGTGTGAAGCCTTTCTGGTAGCCCTACACAATAAAGATGCCTATAGGTATGAATTTATTCTACTATTAATAGTAACTTCTTCAAAACTGCCCCTATAAATCAATCCCAGCGTGTGTAACGCTGTCAATTTAATCAGTTTTCTGATGCTCCTAACCTTTGGTATGGAGATGACTGTCCTGGTCTGAAAGGTTAATGAACTATCGCAGCTCTGTAACTGACAGGCACACACCGTCACACCAACTGGAGGTTTTACCTCCCAGATGTTTTTCCTTTTCATTTTTTCTCTCCGATTGGATTCCTTCATTTTCCTTTTATCTCTGCTCAGCCCAGCCCTGTTTCATACTGAAGGAGGATGGAAATCTGTGTGCATGTGTGTGCGTCCGCCTGTTGTGTATCATTCGCCATGCGAAGCCACGGTGAAACTATCAGTGTTATCTGCTAACTTTACCACCTGTGTTAAATTGAAGGCAGTGATGTGGAAGAGGTGTCTACCCTTCTTTTCTCTCAGACGCTATTGCTCCCTCTCTCCATTTCCATTCCTTCCCACTTCCACCCCCTTCTCTTCCTTCTTTTTGTCTACATCCCTCTTCCCATCAACCACCCCACCCCTTGCCCCTCTCTCTCACACCCCCTCTGTACCATCTTTCTATTAAAGTTTGTGTAGAAGACGCCAGGTAGTTATGGGGGTTTAGTTGCCCGTAAATTAAAGGAATCTGCAAAGTTTATGTGTTTGTGTTTAAGCTACATTTGTATGAACTATGAAAACATTAAAGCTTAACTGGTCAATATTTTCAACCAGTTAATAAAACAAGTTTTAATGGTGCTGTGTGGCATAGTGGTGAGTGTGGGCGAACAGAGGTCTTAGACTTTAATGCGGCTATTTTTTTTAAGATATAATGTGGACTCCAATCCAATCAGCAGCTTCAACGTCAGCTACTGAAGAGGTAGTTGGTTCAGTAAAGATGCATTTGAAACTTACAGGACAGTAGTGCTGCAGCACTAGGATTGGATACTTTCAATCAAAGCATTACTTCGAGTTAGAATGGCTCAGTCAATTCCTAATGTAATTCTCTGTTGACAGTGTCTTATTTCTTTTTTTCTTGATGACGGATTTATTTATTTTTTTTATGTTTGGCTTCCATGTTGTGTGGATGATCTCTGTATTAGTCTGTTACTACACTGTTTCTACTTCTTTTTCTTGATCTCCTAGGGGGAAAATTAGCCTTTGGCTACATCTGGCATATTTATATTGTCATGTTCGTCAATGTGTACTGTGTCTTTAAATAAATTAAATGAAATGGAAGTCAAAATCCAGACCTTAAACCCAGGATTTGAAAATCGCTTTTCAGACACTCAGTGTGAGCTGGCTGAGCTTAATGTAAAACCATCAGTCTGTAGATGTGCAAAAAGGCTAAAAATATACATATATATAAAGACATCCAACTCTAATTGCATTTAAAAGTGATAGTTAATAGTGATAGTGTTGCGGGCCTTCAGGAGGAGATGAACATCCCGGGTCATCCAAGGTTAAATATTGGCATCCTAGCTAAATTCAGCTTCTCATGCTAAATATCTAGTAAACTAATTATTCAGCTAATTAAATAATTTGGTATAGATATTTATGAATGAATGATCTGATAATTGTTGGGGATAGGTACCAGCCCCCGCGACCCTTCAAAGATATGTAACATACAAAAATTGGATGGATGGATGGGTGGATGAATAACTTGGTAAACATTAAACCTAGCACCATTTTTATTCTCCTCTGATAGAATAAATAATTAAAATAGCTAGTGTTAATTTTAAAATGTGTTATTTTACAAACGGCCCCCTGTAGAATTACCCTACTGTGATGATCTATTTACCCTTTTTGCTACAGGTAAAAGAGCCTTTGCTCCGTTTGCTGTGAATATTGTGTTATTCCAAAGTTCTCAACACATACTAGATTATCTAAATTGTGTAACTTGTCTTTTTCTGTTGTAATGAAGTAGTTAAGAGCTTCAAAGTTGTAGAACTGCTTTGATAAATGGTGCAAAAGAAAAGTCTCAAGGCTCTGTTTTCTGCATGCCACTCTGCAGAGTGGATCAGTCGCGGAGCAGAAAGATTTCATGCGTTACTGTTTGTGTTGGGCTTGCTGTGATAAAGCATGTACCATGACTCTAAAGAAATCTATCTCCCTTAGTAGATTTCACCCCTCACTTCATTTCCTTAATGACTAAAACACCACCACTCCCCTCTTTCATTGTGTGAAAACCAGAGCTGTGTTACACACATACACCCACACCCCCACACATAGTTTATTTAGTAAGAACGTCTAACTGGATAAGTCGGAAATTGAGGTATTTGTTATGCATATTTGAGTAAAAGTAGATCTTAAAGTACGTAATAAATGTTAAAAACATATGATTCCTTGTATTTACTTTTAGTCTTCAGATAAAGGCCTCTAAAGTTGTTTGTTCAGTTGGGATCAAAACATGGCTTTGTTATTTCATGTAGCTCGATGAACATGGATTATCAAAAAGATTAAGCATTGTTCTTCTTGCGTGGGGATAGGAAGGGTTTCGTTCTGTGGCTGAGGTCCAGGGGAATCGATGGATTGTTGTGGTGTTACTCATTTTCCTGCCGTACTCACAGGCACTGTCGTCCTTGGGGCTTTCGCTATGTTGCTGTGGGGGTCTCATTTGATTGGCCGATCAGTGTTCACGCGGCACGCTAGGCGGTGCAGTTGTTTACTGCGTTGAGGCGGTCAGGCGGTCACTGTAGATGTGGACTTGGTCTTGCGTGTGCGGCATGTGTGTTGTTGTTGTTGTTTTCTTTTTCGTTTCTTTTCTGGTCCGATCATGGCGGTTAGGTTAGGGATTTGTGTGTGGATTGTTGACGGGGGGGTTGTGGCTCCATAGCTGATGCACTAGTGGGTGGTTTTTGTGTACCACTTTGCTTCTTATGTGGTATGGTGGTTTGGGTGTGTCTTTGGAGTTTGTTGTGCTTATTGTGTGCTGGGGTGGGGATGGATGCGCTGCAGGGACATTGGAGGTTTATTGTTTTGGCGGTAGCTGTCAGGTGGCCTAGCGGAGGTTGGGTCCAGCATCTTTATTTGAACCTGTTCTGTGTTTCATGCTCTGTCGATTTATTGGTGGTTTTGATGAACTTTGGTTGGATGCTTGGTCTTGGTGCTCTGCTGTGTGCAGGACTAGGATTTGGGAGATGGTTGAGTTTGTTGTTAGAATGCTGTTGGGCTTTGCCTGCGGATAAGCCTGTGAATATTCTCATTCATCCAGGTCATGGTTATCTCAAGGAAATTTCAATCGAACGCAACTGGACTTGGTAATTTGTCTTGGAAGACGTTTCACCTCTTATCCAAGAGGCTTCATCAGTTCAAGCTCGCTTAACAGAGGAGGAGGCCTGAGACATCACCTATCTCCAATTTACAATGCTGCCCTTTCATCCCTACGCAGGAGACTCAACAATTTAACCTCTAATAAGAAAAACAACTGTGACTCCAACGATTGTCGTTATAACACTATAGGGCACTAATGAAGCCAAAACCTAACCTCCACCAACAGATGACATGCCAACGACCATCGTTAAGACGTGGAGCAAAAAGGATCCAATGACATAATCCGTCTTGTAAAAGCCCTCCAAGAGGTTAAATAGCTGAGTTTCCACACCAGTTAGTTGGACCAGTCCCAGCCTGGTAAGCATGAACTGATGAAGCCTCTTGGATAAGAGGTGAAACGCCTTCCAAGACAAATTACCAAGTCCAGGTGCGTTGGATTGAAATTTCCTTGAGATTTGCCTGTGAATGTTATACGTCCTCTTGTGCTATTGGTGTGGCTCTTTTAAGTGGGGCGGAGGGGCATTGGGATGTGGGTGTGGGGATTTGCCTGGGGTGGCGGCAGTGCATGTCACCCATCGGCCAGCCATTTCCTCTGCAGCTTGGTGGCGGCAGGCCCTTGTGGGTGGATCTCTTGTCGGCTCGCTGATGGGGGTGGGTTGCCCCTCAAGTCTCTGGGTACATTCCCCATGCCTCTGTCCACCTGCTCCTTCATTCTACCATTCACAAGGCCTTGGGACATGGGCACGTCACTGGGGTGCGGGATGGAGCTTCCGTCTTCGCTACCCGGTGGCTGCCTGGGTCCCGATTTTATTGAGCAACTTAGACACTTACACTTGCAACATTTACATGGAACGCACATGTAGGGACCTGGCGGTGTGGCGCATTGGCGCTGGGGGCGGGACCCCTCATGGGGGGCCCCCTATAGGGGCCCGTTGTGGGGCCTCGCCTGTGGTGCCGGCACCCACTGTTTAAACGCATCTAGACACTGAGGGCCCGGGGGGGGAGATGGGGGTACCCGGCAGTATTCCCATGTCCCACCCCTCTGTTTTAAGTGCACATTAGAACAACACGCAACAACACCACATTGAGCGGGGGGAGAGAGGCTGGGGGGTCTTTCCACACCCCTGTTCGTTGGACCATCAGGGGTCGGAGCCCGGATAGAACATCAGGCCGTCTGGTCGGGGTCCTGGGCTGGTGGGCTGCTCTTGCCGGTGTGGGGGCCTTGGCGGTCTGCTTGTCCCCGTCCTGGTGGGCAAAGGGGTCTGTCTCCTGGGTGCAGGGGCAGGGTTCTCTATTGGGGCGTCTGTCCCTGGGCCTGGGAGTATGGAGTATAGTGTACGTATGGGGGGTATGAATGAGTGTATAGCGTCCTTTTTTCGTATTTGTAAGAATGTGTATGCATGAGAGGGAGGGTACGTATGAGTGTCTCTGTCTGTCTATGTCTACCTGTCAGGTTGGGTGCTTGGCTGCTCTCTGGCCTGATGCATCTTCTTCCCTCCCCGTCACTCCCCGTCGGTGATGGTTGCTCCTGCCCGCTGGTTGATGATGGCTCTCGATGCCTGGGGCCGGGGGTCCCGGTTGCGGCCCGGCTCGGTCCTGGTGCATGTCGGGCGGGTCCTGGGTGGTCCGGTGTGTCGGGCGGCCGCTGTTTCGGGCCGACGTCCTCCTTGGATTGACTGGGGCACCTCTTATGGGGGTGCCGGGGTTGTAGAATAGGTTGGTGTCGTCCGGTGGATCGGTGGGGACCGTGCCTGGCGCCCAGGCCTCCTGATCTTGGCGCCCTACGTGGGGCGGGATCTGGACCCGGGAGCTGGAAGATCTGGATGTCCAGGTGCAGGCTGGGCGCGGCCTGGGGAGGGCGTACTCCGCTGTGGCTCTTGCTGTGGCTCCCTGGCGTGTGGGTGTGTGGGGGCGGGCCGGGTTGTTGGCGATGGGTATTGGTCTGGGGTGGCGGCGGCGTGTGTTGTCCGTCGGTTGGCTGCGGGTCCCCCTTGCCTGCGGCGGCGGGGGGGGCCCTTGTCGGCTGGTCCCTGGTTGGGGCCCCGCTGGGGGGCGGGGTGCCCCTGGTCCCCGTGGCCTCCAGATCCTGACCCGGGCCCGGCCTGGCGTAGCCGGTTTCCGGCGGAGCCCGTGGGCTCGTCACTGCGATCTCTCGGGCCCTAGCATTGCGGCTGGTGGGTGTTCCCCTGGGGCTTCCATCTGTTCCTCTCTTGGTGGGTGATCGACCCTGCGCTGATCCGCCTGTGGCTCTGTACTCTGTGGGACCCTGGATGCTACATCTCTTGCCTCCTCCATGTCTGTGTCGATTCCTGTAGGACGGATTGACGGTTCCTTACACCAGCTATCAATCACTTGCATGGGGAAACCTTATTCAGACCTGCATGCTCGCACACACATAGGTGTGGGGACATTGGTGTGGACGGACATATCTTAAGTTGAGGTTATCATCATTAGTTAGTTGTTCACAGGAGCTTACCAGAAACATTTGTATTATGTTCATTAATCCATGCTTGTGTGTAGTGAATGTGTAATTCTTAGTTTATTCTACTAGATCCGAACTATTGGTTTGGTTCTGTACAGTTTGTTGTTTTTGTATTACTGTTTCTCTGCCGTCCGGCAGAGGTGGAGGACTGGGATGTTTTCTTGTGTTCTTTGTTTGACTCCTTGTCTTGTGTCGTCGGTTCGCGCCTCTGTTGGTCCGGTTTCTTTTCTTCACCTTCTTCCTTTCTCCCTTCTTGTCTCAGTTTAGTGTCCATGACGTCAGGAAATTAAACCCACAGTAATCACTAATAAAGATTTTTCATACATATACATCAAGTGGCGTACTACAGCGAAGCTGTAATACTCTGCTTGGGAAAGTAAAACTGTTGGGCTTGTACTTGGTACTCAGACACCAATTCTGAGTAGCATACTGCTAGACAGGACACGTTAAGAAAAAAAAAAAAGTCTCTGGGTACATGGCTGGATCTGTCCTGGTGTAGCCGGCTGCTGGCGGAGCCCATGACTTGTCGCTGCAGCCCCCTAGGGCTCCTACATTGAAGCTGCTGCATGTTCCCTTGAGGCTCTCCTCTGCTCCTCTCATGGAAGTTGCATTCAGACCTTTATACCTGCCTTGGCCCACCTGGGGCTCCGGTGCTTGGGGGGTCCTTAGAATGTCTATGGCTCTGATCTCCTTCGTGTCTGCGTCGATTCCTGAGAGGTTTATCTTAGAGGTCTCCAGCAATAGGGAGGGAAGGACTTGGGGACAAAATCCTTGCAGTGAGCCAGATGACTCAAATAGGCACCCCAGTTCACCAAGATCAACAAAGTGAGGCAGGCCCTTGCATGTCTACCCTGGGGCCCATGGTTGTAGCAGCACCAAGCGCCACGGAGCCCAAGGCAGTCCTCCCAACTCCATCCCAAAAAAATCCAACATTGTGTCTTTAAATATGTTATCGAAATTATACATCTGATAACTAACAAGAAAATGCAAGGTAGGCCGACATTGTTTTGGCATCTAAATAGTATTTCATGTTTAGCACTTACAAAAAGCACTCACAGGAAAGCCAACAAAGAACCAAGGTTCTGTAACATTTAAATCAAGACGTTAAGAAAGTTAATGCTGGTTTTAAAAGGCGGTAAAGAAGCAGATGCACTGCATCAGACTTTTTTACTCTTGTGGCTACAAATAAATGGTCAAATGAGCTCTACAAAGTGACTGGTAGTTTATTTTTTAAATTATAATGTGAAAAAAGGGGGAATTGTTTACCTCAGGATGACATTACTTTCAGAAAGGATTGCAAACATGGCAGGCAGGACAATTTTGGACAAGTGTGCTTTGAAACACATCACCTATGTGGCAAAGAGCTGTTTTTGCAGCAAAAGTGGGACCCCCCATATATTAGTCTAGAGATTTGAATGTTATGGCTGATTGATGTATATAAATGCCAGTCACCCTAGAGAACTAGAGAGGAAGGAAAGAGGGTGAAATCTATTGAAGTGCTTCTGTAAAATAGACTTTGTTCAGGTAGTCACTTTGTTTTCATGCTGGTAATATTTACTCAGGGAGGGAGATCTCTCTTTCTTTTCTTCTCTGCTCCTCTTCTTCCTCTTGCTCTCCATGGTTTATCTTTTGGCTGTGGGATTAGCCGCCAGAGAAAATGCAGGGTAAAATTAGCCTCCGGCTGTCCTCGCATGCCACGACCATTGATTTTCTGCCACAAATGGAGAAAAACACTCCTGGTGCTTTATGTTCTTCATACCACCACAGAGGTGTTTTCTTTTATTATCTTAGTTTTTGTTTGCTGCCCCTCTCTCTGTTTATAGCCTTTAAAGGTAAAGATCCTTATTTTTTTCACGCAAGTTAAAACAAATATGGCAAAACAATTTAAAAAAGCACTATTACACAAAACTAAAAAAGCACTCGGAGAGTGCAGACCTCCACTAAGACAGCTCAAAACATACCTTTACCAATTGGATTCACATTTATATCATTATTAGTTCAGTAGTTATTCACGAAAATCACTTTTTCGGTAATAGTGGTAATCAATTGTT
The DNA here is from genome assembly GCA_028564705.1 of Apricaphanius iberus. Classification (NCBI taxonomy): domain Eukaryota; kingdom Metazoa; phylum Chordata; class Actinopteri; order Cyprinodontiformes; family Aphaniidae; genus Apricaphanius; species Apricaphanius iberus. The sequence continues at coordinate 696,821 of JAPXFQ010002662.1, read as the reverse complement.
CCCATTGCAGACTTTTCCAGAAAATCTCATCAAAATCTACCTATAACTTATTGAGTTAACTAACAGACAGACAAACAAACTCTGGCAAATGCTGCACCTCTTCGGCCGAGGCAATGGATTAAATCACTCAAACTGAATCCAACTGGATACAAACCATAGCCATAGAGTAGGGGTGTAATGATCCCTAAAAGTCACACATTGCCAGGTACCTTGGTTCTATAGTCATGATTTTTGGTACATTTCACTCAAGTAAAACAATGAAAAATGTGTTGATATTTTATCATCGTGTTATAGCTTTTAAAAAAGTTGCTAGCCTATAGATACGTTGATACGCAACGTCACGCGTCAAATGTCTGCCCCTCAGCTTCTGGCTGGAGGGCATAAAGACTGTTATCAGCTCTCAGTTGCCAACAGATTGCAATAAATAACAGTGAAACAAAATATTTGATAATTAAACTGAACTGGTGGCCAATTCTGAAGACTGTCATCTTATAGTTAAAAGGGACTGCATAAATAGTATAAATAGTACGAATTACATAAATAGTTCTGATAAAACAAGATTGCAAGCGAATAAAAACTAGGTATTAAGAGTGTCGAGCCTTTAGGTACAAAAAAGCCATCCAAAATAAATATTGTTTTGAGTTTAGATTTAAACAAAGGCAAACTAATGATGCTACAAAGCTCCAAGGGTAGCGAGTTCCATAATTTTGAGAGCGTTCACTCAATCCCGCAGATTTTGTCCTTGATACCTGTAGTGAATGTCGTCCAGCAGAGGGCAAGGCCCTGCTGGGTTGGTAAGATATAGAATCTCGCATAGATAAGACGGAGCCAAACGGTCTGTTGCAGATACACGGTTAGCTTTGTAGAGTGGTTCTTTTTCGAGCGTCTGCACAAAGATGATGTAAACATACATTCCTAGGTTTCATTTTGTTAGCAGAATTATTCAACGGCTCTAGCATTTATTTTTTCTTTGAGTGGTTTGACGAAGCATTTACTGTACATCTACAGTTATGGTTGGATCCTTGATCTTGATCTACACTATGTATATAAAAAAATTAGAAAGGCTGTTGAAACAAAGGCTGATTTGACCCTGAGGTATCTGACTTAAAACTAATGCGAAGCCCTCCAGCTACCTTCCTGTGGCGTCGGGTCTGTGCTTAAGGTCCTCTATGACGCCTCTACTGTTTACATGTGGGTACAAACTGTAACAATGTACCCATTTTAATAAAAAAGATTCCTGTGTGGACAAGGCCTAAGCTTTTAACCGATAAAACTGAACATTAATACCAAAACTAAGGGCAGATTGGGGAGTAGCAGCAGTGAATCTGAGTGACTTTTAAATGGATTTCTGTTCAAACCCAAAAATTCAGACTTTTTTCTCGTTTTTTGTTAATTACTAACTAGCGCCTTTTATTATTAAATTCAATTAGTTCTTGCATTTACAAGTAAACAAGGGTATTGTTGTTAAAATGCAGTACAATCATGTTTAGTCATTGAGGCAAGGACATATATCAAAACACTGGAACTAAACTTGTGAATGCTCCATACAAAATGTGCTTCTATTCAAAAGGCAGAAAATATGTTAATTCTGAACATTTGCCTTTTTTCACATTGTAGGCTTGTGTTGGTTGAGGTGATTAATAATCCTGCTAATTAGGGCAAAAGTTTGTAGCCACTCTTAGAAAAAACTATTTTTATCTAATTTTAATAAATCCTTGATTGAGACCATAGGTTTACATTTTTTATTATTTTTTATATATTTGGGTGCTGATTTCTAAAGTTAATTGGGGTGAATAAAAACAAAAAAAAGTGATTCATATTGTTTTAGCTTGGTTAAATGGATACGTGGATGTTTTTTTTGAGCACATGTATGTAAAATGAGAAGGATCGGAATGTTGTTCTTCCACTCACCAAATTCCACATTGGATAATCTCTTCTTTTTCTTTCTCACCAGCCCTCAGGATTACCCTCCCCTCCCTTCAGTCGTGTCATCTTGTCCGTACTCCACCTATCTGTTCGGCTACATCTCCAAGATGCTGTAATTTCCTTGGCCCGGCTTGATGTTTATTGTGAGGCTGAAATTGAAAATGGCCTGTAATGGAGCGAGCCTCGCAGCCCCGGGACCAATTCACAATCTAAATGACTTGCTCCCTTTCAATGGCATCGACTGGAGGGCTCTTTGTACAGCCTCGTACCTAATCAACCTCCGGTGTGACCCCCAGCTCTCAGGGGCTGCTGTTGGATTAATGATAAAATCATTGGTTCAAACAATTATTCGACCTGAAATGGCTGGCCATTTTACTCTGGAAAATTAAAGAATGTGAAATTAATTTTTTTTTCTGCACCGTGTTGTAGCAGTGCCACTTATGACTGAACTCTGCCCCCCTAAACTCTTGATTTCATATGAAAGAGTGCTTTTACTTTATCTAGTTTCTACATATTAGCTTCTTTCTTTTTCATACTCCACTCCTGTGTGCCTTGCTGCAAATAGTTTTTCAGATGTCAGAGTAGCAAGGCCTCAGCCGTGTCTGTCTGTCTGTCTGTCTAATTTATATTTTATTTGCGTGCTAACGTATCTGTGTGCATATATGACTCCGCTTGAGGATGTGGCTGCTTTCAGTGACTAAAAGCAATTGAAAAATTGTCTGCCAACAGAAATACCATATAATTGGGAAAAAAGAAAACATGGAGGGAAAATAAGAGACTCTAGCATTTTAGATGGGGCCATTTCAGATCTGACAAAAATGCCATTGTGCAAAATTTAAATAAAGCCTTACATAACAATAATTTACTTGTCATAATTAAACTGTGATCGAACAAAAAAACCTTGATGAAAGGATTTCATGTTGGTATAGCTCTGAAAATGTGACATGAATTAAATAAATACATGTGTGTGAAATTATGTTATTGTTCTTGTTCTTCCACAGATGTGTTGAGGCTCGCAGATGAAATAAGAGTTTCGCTTTCAGCAATATTACTATTAGATATTTAGATAAATAGAAAGATTATTAGAAATGCTCTTTTTTTAAGCAAAAAAAAAAAGAAGAAATATGAAAGTATTTATGTATGATAATGAAGGTGTATGTGTTTGGATCTTGATGATTTTAATTCTCATTGTGACGCTATTGAACATACCTGCGTTTTTCATGCTGCTTAAAACTGAATATTTTTTTAACTTAACTTTGCTGGGAAACTTGTTGGGATTACAGCTGTATTTAGGATAATTTATTGTAAGAAAATGAAAGCACTCAAAACTATCTGAAAACCATGTAAAAATTAATCACAAACTTTTGTCACTGCATATTGCCGTTTTACCTCCTGAGGGCAGTGTTAGAGTGGACAAATACAACTGTGGATCTAAACTCCTGTTAAGATACCAGTTTTTTGTTATGTGAATAATGAATTCATTAACTGTCACCTTTTGTACCTTTAATGTGACATTCATTATGTTTAAATACGTATTTTTAACTAAAAATAAAAGACATATTTTAACCCTTTATAGGGACCCCATTGAAACTGTTTAATATTAAAAATTTCAGCAACTTTTCAACGTGCAGTCAGCTCCCAGGTAGTGAGATGTGCTGAATATGTGTCTGGGTCTGACATTATGCTCTCATGGGAATCGTTTCTTTTAGTTAGCTGAACTCTGTGCATAAAGTTGAAAATATCTGAACATTTGCACCAAGTGGTCAGAGGTGTGAATACTTATCTGTAAAAATAATGAACAGCTTTCAGATTTTTCACCGTTCTAAAAAAAGGGGTAAATACTAGGGATGTACCAATACTGGTATTAGGTATCGGCCCCGATACTGTGTAATATACTAGTATTGGTTGAGAACCGATACGTTAAATGTGGAAACTATGCAATAAATTCACAAAAAATAGTAATTTTCTTTACTTAGTATTTTAGTTTTTTTGTCATCTTTAGTTTTTTATCTAATTCATCATCGTTTGTTGTAACAAGCAAAGAAAGAAAATAAAACCTGCCTTCAAATCCATTGCATTTTTCTTTAAAAGTATCGGCACTGGTACTCAGTATTGGCAAGTACTCTGAACCATGTATCGCTATCGTATCAGTTTGAAAAAAGTGGTATCGTTGCATCCCTAATAAATACAGAAAGTATTTGGTTAACACGACCCTGATGGTGGCGTGTGCCGATTACGACCAATTCTTAGAGGTTTAGCATACATAAGTAATCTTTAACATAAAGGCAGATATGGAAAGCTGTTTGTGTGCTTTCTGTAACCTATAAAGACACACTGACTGTAGCTCTTTGGGAAACTCTTTATTGGCTTTGATTCTCCATACTGTGTACCATGGTCTCCAAAATGGCCTTGTTTATAATAAATCCTTGTTTTATTAATCTAAGTTTCTGTATCAGTCTTTACTACTACATTTTACACTGGCAAATTATAGTTAACCAATCAACCTTCATACAAGTCTTCTTTTAAATAAAAGTTTACTAGAATTATTGGCTCGTGCCTGAATGTAAAATATACATTTATTATTATTATTATTATTATTATTATTATTATTATTATTATTTTAGGTCAATTCATTATGTTTCATGTTGTTGAATCGAAACATACATCCTTTAAAAAAATAACGATAGTGATAGAAAGTGAATTCGATTTTTTACATTGGATTTTGTACGAGGGTTTTAAAACAGAACAGCAGGTATTACAATTTCAAGTGTGACTGATAAATATTTTTATGTGTAGTTGTCTTTTCAGCTTGTTTGGATTGAATATTATTGAAAATACTACTACTATCATAATATATTAAAAAATAGATGGGTAAAAATTGATTATGACTGGAGTGTTTTGACCCGGTCAGTCAAAATGAGAGACAAAAAACATGTCTATGCCTGACCTCTGGCCTCCATGTATGGTGGACTGCAGCTTTCACTGTCTGTGAGCACATTCAGAAGTCACATCCTTTCTTCCGGATAAGATTCTTGAGATTCCAGTGATGTATGCCAATTATCCCAATCAAGGATAGTTTGGAAAGCAAGGTAATAAACAACAGTAGGGTAACAAGTTAACAACAAAAATTGGTCTATTACATCCACACCTGTCTAGTCAATGTCAACTTTATTTATATAGCACACTTAAAACAGCCACAACCGCCCAAAGTGCTGTACAACAAACATTATGAAGTACAATTGAGTAAAAACAGTCACAAAATATACAACATGAAGCAATAATAATAAAATACATGGCATCTGCTCAGCTTGTGTTGAAGGCCAAAGTAAAAAGATGAGTTTTCAACAGCGACTTAAAAACTTGAATGGACTGGGCCATTTTGACATTCAGCGGAAGGCTGTTCCAGAGTCCCGGAGCCGCTACGGCAAAAGCCCGGTCTCCTCTGGTTTTACACTTAGATATTGGCACCTCCAGAGTCATTTGATTTGAGGATCGCAATGTACGACCTGGATCACGGATCAACAAAAGCTCTGAAAGGTAAGATGGCGCCAACCCCTTCAAGCATTTAAAAAAGTGAATGTACTCCAGTGGGATAGCTTGTCCAACACGTATTATTTCCGCAATCCAAAATAATCGGCGGCTAAAAACCCTTAAACTATAAATTCCATGCTATGGTGTATGTCCTACAAATGCCTCCTCATTACTACCGTTAGCATTCTCATATTTGCTATAAAATATCACAGTACCTTGTGCAGTTTTCTTGTGTTTGATGTTTATTGGGAGCTAAAAAAGAAATCTGTGCATTACTGCCACCGACTGGTATGGAGTGTGGAGCAGAAGGTCACTCAAGGTTGTACTAATCCTCGTGTGATGTATTAGCATTGTACCTGCTTGTGCTAGCTTTGCTCTGGTTTTCATTAAGCCAAGCTATAAAGTCCATCAAAGTATCTTCTTTACTGCCTCCAAAACTCCAAATTAATAGCCTACAGTACCCTCTTGTGGTTGGCTGGGGCCAATACAATATATGGTTGCTTTTTGCTTTACACGAATACACACGGTTTTAAACTGCTTTTGGCGGACCTGATACAGGAAAGTGCGGGCCCTGCCTGCTAGACTATTCTCCTTTTCTTGACTACTACTTTGATATAATGAGATCATTATGATTTTTGTATAAGCTCAATGCAAACTGGATGCAAATGTACAAATCATAGGAAAGTCTACGACAGCTAAACTTATACTTTAGATTCACCTTATAGTAATTTACATTTTAGTTGATCAAATATTTGTTTTTGAGTTGAAATGTATAGATTATATATTTGAACAGGAGGGAATGTGTTAAAATGATTAATGATATTTAATTTAATTGCACTGACCCAACTTAAAAAATAGGGTTAGGGTTAACTGTTAAGACATTATGAATGATAAAGAAAAGACCTGGCTTGTTATTAGGGTTTGGCACACTTTTGAGGTTCATAATATTTACAGCTGCATTATCATAGTTGTGTTGCTAACAATCATGTACAGTATGCTTGATTTATAACCATGACAATTTATGACTTAAGCAAGAGGGGAAAAAAACAGTTTGTAAGCAATTTGCTTTAAAGAAGAAGCAAAACACACTCAGGGAATCTGAGAATGTTAAAGACAGAGGGTAAAGTGCTGTACCTGTTATGTCTCTCTGCTCCCCTTCTGCATTGCTGCCCGAGTGCAGCAGGGATAGACCCATGCTTGGAGAACTGCTGGATTATAGATCGCCTGGTTGTCTGCAACTAAAGTCTGATGAGTCCTGCTGTGCACTTGTGTCCATCAAACACCTCTTGATTACTGGCTGTGTATTTATCATCATCGTCGCCATCATCATTATCATTATCAGTCTGCTCCCCTCCTTTAAGTCTGAGACAATGGGCCCTCTTTAAAGGCTCTTATTGAACTACTCAGTAGCCCTCGCATCCACGGTCCGGTTCCAGTACTCTTGAGCAGCCCGCAGTGTGGCTGGGTAATTACTCGGAGATTGATTCCCCTAACAGAGACCATTTCTTCACCTCCTGCAGAATCCCTAAGAGGCTTATAATAAGCCCTGCTCACCTCCATAGCTTCCTAGCTAATGTCTCTGCAAACCAGAGCCTATTTTGTCTTGTTGATGGAGATGCTTGAGCTGTGCAAGAGGCAGCAAGGCGAGAAAAGAGAACTCTTCACTGTGGAGATTTAATTATTAAAAGGCCACAAAGTTCTGTTTTCATCTTACCTAGGTTGATATGTGTGGAGATTGAATTTTCTTTCAAAGACATGGAGTTTGTTTTTTAAAATACTTTTTTTTTGGTGTCTAATTTGATCCTGAAAGGTCTGCCCCTTGTCTCATAACAGGTTTATGAAGTTGGAGAAACTTGCATGGGTTTTCTTTTTCTGTTCTTTTACGTTTAGGATAAATTTGACTCTGGATTCTGTGAAGTCCAAGTGCACCAGAAGCTAGTCAGGTGACCCAAAAGTTTGGCTTCATCGCCTGCTTTAAACAAAACCCACCTTCATGGCATTTCTAATTATCATTCTGAGGATGCAGCAATTTGTTGCTTCCAATCTGCCAGTCAGCAGCAGGGCATGAAGAGGGCTGGGTGCCAGGGAGAACAGAGCCCGCTATTCATTGAGTCGGACGTAGGAGCTACCGGCAAGGGCTGGGCTGTTGGCTTTTCTGTGTGTTTGTGAGCCCACTTAAGATAAAGCAGTCTTCTTGTAGATCGTCAGCCAACTGTTTCATGTGATTTTTCAATACACCCTGAAACTAACAATTTTTTTTGTTGTCTTTATTCAAAGTTATCCCTGGTGACTGATGGTAAATTTCTTTAAAAATGAAAAAAACAAAGGATTTTCCAAAAGTCAGAAATGTTTATGTTTTGCTGACAAATAGTTCCAAAAGTCAGATATTTAGACCACTCTGAATCTCAGGGTTATGGTCCCTGTAAAAGGGGATTGCTGATTTTGCACAGCTGAGTGCCGCTCTGTCAATGGAGAACTACACAAGCATTCGTTGGGGGAGGAAGTGTTAAGCGTGCACACAGTGGTAGATAGATTGTTTAGGTCATTTTTGTGTTGTTATTGTAAAACTATCACTGTAAGTCATCTGAAAACAGTAAATTACCCAGGGGTTGTGTGTTCTCCTGGCCAGTCTCCCAAAACATAATAAACCCAAATAAACCATAGTTTTCCATGCTCTAATTCAATCAGTGTAACTCAATACAACTAATCTCAAAGCAAAATTAAATCCTCCAAGTTGCTTCAAAGATTTACTGTAGATGCTGATGGCCCTGGGATGGGATGATCTCATGTAGCGCTCTGCAGATCTGAAATAGCCTCTGACTGAAGACACCACGTTGTTGTATGACAGTCTGAAGTGAATAACCAGGGTTGCCCATAGTTTTCTTTTTATGAAGAATCATTTTTTGTGCACTAATCTTTAGAGAGTCCATGACCGCCAACCTGTTTGCCAACAGTCTCGAATTCCCCAGAATCTCAGAGGTGGTTTGAACTTCCTCCTTTTTTCTCTCCTCTTTGTTCCTGGTCTGAATCCAGAGCGTGTCCTGTTCAATTCATCTGAGATTTTGGGCTGCCATTGAGGTTATCAACTGAGACCTGAAGAGTTTGAGATGTACCTTTCTAGTCCGGTTGACATTTTTTGGGTTATTAAATGGTCTGACCTTGGGTTGAATTTGCTTGGATATCCATTTCTGAGAAAATATGTGATTACCTTTCACGTTGTTTTTTTCAGTGCTTTTCTCCTTGTAATTAATTAACTTTTCTACATAAAAAAGGCGAATCTGTGACTGTTAAAACATAAATAGGTGGGGGTCCACTTTACACATTAAATGGAAAGATGATGTCATAGGAATAATAAAGTATCCTATCTTACTGCAAGACTGTGGTATCTGGTATGTTCTCAAAGCAGAACCTTTCTTGCTATCCTGTCCCAATTTAGTGCAGACAATGCATACTGCTGAGCCTCAGTTTGATGTGTATGTTTTCAGATCATTATTGTGGGTAAGCCTGAATAATGTTTTGCATAAATATGACTGTGCTGTTGTGCTGCATGGTGGCGCAGTAGTTAGCACTGTTGCCTTGCAGCAAGTAGGTTTTGGGTTCGTATCCTGGCCCAGGGCCTTTCTGTATGGAGTTTGCATGTTCTCCCTGTGCATGCGTGGATTCCCTCCGGATACTCTGGCTTCCTCCCACAGTCCAAAAACATGACTGTCAGGTTAATTGGCCTCTCTAAAATTGTCCTTAGGTGTGGGTGTGTGTGTGCCTGGTTGTTTGTCCTGTCTGTCTCTATGTGGCCCTGTGATGGACTGGCGACCTGTCCAGGGTGTACCCCGCCTCTCGCCCATTGACAGCTGGAGATAGGCACCAGCCCCCCCACGACCCCTTGAGGAGTAAGCGGCTCAGAAAATGGATGGATGACTGTGTTGTCTCTTTTATGATAGTAAAAGTACCCCACCCCCCCACCCCCAACCACCGACACACACACACAAGCCTTTGGTGTATAAAGGTCTACAACTTTGGGGAAAGTTTAACTTTAAATATTTGGCAAGAAGGCAGGGAACAATAATCTCTTCCCATTCAGTAACACTCCCTCTTCTATGTCCTCCTCCTCTATTTATTGACCATTCCACCTTCCCAACTGAGACTGATATTTTCCTAATGAGGGAATCAGATGTGAAATCTGCAGGACGTGGAGCATGAATGTGACCTTTGGCACACGAGGACACTTGATAATTATTATGTAAGGACCTTAGCAGCTACAGGCCGGTAGCCTTGACATTGCATCTGATGAAGACCCTGGAGAGGTTGTTCCTTAACCATCTGCGCCCCCTGGTGGGGTCTTCATTGGATCCACTGCAGTTTGCTTACCAACCCGGCATCAGGGTGGAGGACACCATCATCTACCTGCTGCACCAAGCTCTGACTCACCTGGAGAAACCTGGAAGCTCTGTGAGGATCATGTTCTTTGATTTCTCCAGTGCTTTCAACACCATCCAGCCACGACTCCTAAGGGACAAGCTGGAGTTGTCAGGAGTGGACCACCACATGTTCCAGTGGATACTAGACTACCTCACAGGACGCCCACAGTATGTGAGGACACAGGGCCGTGTCTCTGACACGCTGGTCTGCAGTACCGGAGCCCCACAGGGAACCGTGTTGGAACCGTTCCTCTTCACCCTCTACACTGCTAACTTCTCCATCAACTCCCCATGCTGCCACCTACAGAAGTTCTCTTATGACACTGCCATAGTTGGACTCATTACAGGTGAGGACGACTCAGAGTACAGACAGAGGACTCTGGACTTTGTGGACTGGTGCCAGCAGAACCACCTGCTGATCAACGCTGGAAAAACCAAGGAGTTGGTGGTGGACTTCCGGAGACACAGACCCACCACACTGACACCGATGAACATCCAGGGAGTGGACATTGAGATAGTGGACTCTTATAGGTACCTGGGTGTTCACCTAAACAATAAACTGGACTGGAGCCACAACACTGATGCTCTTTACAGGAAGGGTCAGAGCAGACTCTACCTGCTGAGGAGGCTGAGGTCATTTGGAGTCCAGGGAGCGCTGTTAAGGACCTTCTACGATTCTGTGGTGGCTTCCATCATTTTTTACAGTACTGTATGTTGGAGCAGCAGTTTATCGACAGCTGAGAGGAAGAGGTTGGAAAAACTCATCAGGGAGGCCAGCTCTGTTCTAGGATGCAGCCTGGATCCAGTGCAGGTGGTGGAAGACAGAAGGACTCTGGCTAAAATAACATCTGATGGACAGAGTCTCCCACCCCATGCATGGAAATGTTGCTGAAGTGCAGAGCTCCTTCAGTGACAGACTGCTGCATCCTAGATGCACAAAGGAGCGTTTCCGCAGGTCCTTCCTTCCTGCAGCTGTCAGACTGTACAACCAAAACTGCTCCCAACAAATATAAACATTTTACACCTGCACTGTATCTTACATTTGCACTAAACAACCACACCGATATCATTTGCACATTATTTTCACCTGATGTACATATTCTTATTCTGTGTTGATGTACATATTCTGTGTATTATTGTATTTTTTTTGTATATATTTTTCTGTTCTGTTACATATGTTGTATATTTGTTGTTTCTTTGGCTGCTGTTTACGACCGAATTTCCCCTGGTGGGACTATTAAAGGATTATTCTATTCTATTCTATTCTATTCTATTCTATTCTATACTATTCTATGTGTGTCCTGTTTAGGAAAGTTGCTGTATTAAAGCTACCACTATAGGGCTAACTTCAGTCTATAATACATTTTTTAAAGTTGCCTTAAAGTTAGACTTTGTTTTGTTTTGGCGAAAGAGTGAACCTTCTTCAGAAGTGTGAAGATATTGACCAGGAAGTGTGCATGTTTATCTGTTGGTGTTTTCTATTGCAGCTTTGTCTCTTTCTGACTGAAGCACATTGTTCCAGATCAAGGGATGGTAATGAGGCTTTTGGCAACCTGCTATAGACGAACAAACACACACTAAGAACACAGATTCTTGTGGCACAGCCCTGGCATCCAATAGTAGAACAACAGTTCAGTCAGCTTTCCTTTTTGAGATTTGTAGATCTTGGAATCCTTTCTACTCCCCTGTCTGCTCAAACATTGTGAATGGGATGAAATTACTTTTGCAGATCCTGAAGTATTCCTTCCTTACTTTAGCTTACCTCGTTCAATTTGTAACATCTGATTCAAATATGAGTGGATTAGACATTTGGTATTTGTTTGGTCATGTGACAGTGATGCAGTGCAGGATTATGAGATGTTGTACCTAAAGACAGAATAAATGTAAGAGGTGTGGTTGATTATTGATAAACGATGGAGAAATATATACATCCAAAGGTCACGCTATAATTTTTTTTTTGTAGTTTGGTCATTTAGACTGACGAGGTAAAAAAAATATCTGGTCATAATCAAATTTTACTTGTACCATCACACATTAAAATACCACCTACACGTAATAATTATGAATATTTAATGTGCCGTGGCATGAATGCTTCCCATAGAGCTGAGGTGCACACACTCTGGTCCATAGAGGATCCTGAGGAAGAAACTTTTAGAATTTGTTTTTGAACACCATGAGCAAAGTAAGTTAATTGTTTGTTTGAAAGCAGCATAAAAGCTGCATTGTTGTTAGCCAATCAGAGGCGATACATTTGCATAGTGTGAAAAATAACAAGTTACAGTCGCTATCCTGATTTTTCAGCTCACCCACCCCTGTAACAGCCTTCAAACTCCTGAAACAGGAGCACCAGAGCATTTATTCCACATAAGACGGTCATTTAAGCTAGTTGACATGAGTATGAATTGCAGTATGTCAAAATGATGGATAGTCTTCTGATTTTTCTGTCACTTTTCTTTAGAAAAGAATGGCGAAATACAGAAAGTGTTTGGTCCCCCAGTCGTTTCCTCCCCATCCCCAACACGTCTGTCCACCTGCTCTATCATTGTACCCCTCGTGGGCACATCAATGGGGTGCGGGGAGGGGTTTCCAGCTTTGCTGTCCAGTGGGTCCCAATTTTACAAGACCATTAAGACACTTAAAAACCATTAAAAGAACCTTAAAATTGACCCTAAAACAAATGGGGTGCCAATGCTGTGATTTTAAGAGGTGCAATGTACTCTCACCTCCTGGTCTTCATTTGGACACGTGCTGTGGAATTTTGTAGACGCTGTAAACCTGATATACTCTTTTTGGGAAGACCATTAAGCAGGGAATTACATTAATTGAGTCTCCTGGTAATAAAATCTTGCACTAGTGTCTCTGTATCGGCCCGGAAGATAATGGGGCAGACTCTGGCAATGTTCTTTAGGTGATAAAAACTTCTTTTTGTAATGTTTTTAATTTGAGGGATAAAAGTCAGCTCAGAGTCAAAAATCACGCCCAGGTTCTTCACTTGTGAGGAAGGATTAAAAGACAGTAATTGTAGTTTCTGTAAAAGTTGATTGTTTTAAAAGCAGTGAAATGAATCCTTCATTTCACATAAAATTGAATGAATCCTTAACCCTTGCAAGAATCTTTAATGGAGTTCATCTTATTCTTTTTTGTGTGTGGATCAGTTCAGTTTTGGGGAAATATTATCAGGTTCCGAAATAAACTTTACTTTACACTGAAAAGTATTAATATCTGTAAATATGAGACATCATTGCCACATTTTTAGTTAGAGTTCAGAGGTCTCCAGTAGTTTTGTTCTCCTCCTTTCTCTTCTGGTGGTTAACAGGTTGGCCGTAGGTGGTCTGCATAAAGGTCAACTGGCTTAGCAAGTAACCAGGAGTTCTGGATGCTTGTGAATAAGTGCATGCTGCCCTTAGGAGACAGTACTTTCTTTCTTCTTGTGGAACCACAGAGCTTTCGGGGTAAAGGCTGACTCAACTTGGCATCCTGGCCACTGCTGAATTACTCACCACTCGCCCACACACACACACACACACACACACACATCCTTTTCCTTCCGGTAAACCTTTTCCCACAACTGCCAAGACCACCATCATGGCAGCACATTCGCCGTTGCCATGGAGACGTTGGTGCTTTACTGACAGACTCTTTCGACCTATGTCATTATCAGCGGAGCTGTACCCTGATAGGTGTTCATGTGAACATGAACAAGGCTTCTGTTAACCATTAGGGGCATATTAGTTTTCATCCCTGTGGTTCATCAAATTAAAATGGAATTTAACAAAATAACTTCCCAAAAAAACGCTAGAATGTATCACATTTACAGGAATATATAATGTATGGGAATTCATTTACATTCATTTACATACAAGAATTTTTGGGTATAAAAAGTAGTGATTACATGTAGATTTTATAATTAATCATATTTCATCATATGCACAGTATTTATTTTCTTCAATCAGATGATGCTTACAATTTGATTCATACCCATAACCAATATGCATACAGATATCATATAAAAAAAAATATATATATATATATATACACTCACCCGAAAGACTATTAGGAACACCATAGTAATACGGTGTTTGACCCCCTTTCGCCTTCAGGTGCTGAAAGCATTCTTTAGAAATGTTGGCCCATATTGATAGGATAGGATCTTGCAGTTGATGGAGATTTGTAGGATGCACGTCCAGGGCATAAAGCTCTCATTCCACCACATCCCAAAGAGGCTCTATTGGGTTGAGATCTGGTGATTGTGGGGGCCATTGTAGTACAGTGAACTCATGTTCATGTTCAAGAAACCAATTTTAAATGATTCGAGCTTTATGACATGGTGCATTATCCTTCTAGAAGTAGCCATCAGACGATGGGTGGTCATGAAGGGATGGACATGGTCAGAAACAATGTTCAGGTAGCCTGTGGCATTTAAACGATGCCCAATTGGCCATAAGGGGCCTAAAGTGTCCCAAGATCTCATCCCCTACACCATTGCACCACCACCAGCAGCCTGCACAGTGGTAACAAAGCATGATGGATCCATGTTCTTATTCTGTTTACGCCAAATTCTGACTGTACCATTTTAATGTCTCAGCAGAAATCGAGACTCATCAGACCAGGCACCATTTTTCCAGTCTTCAACTGTCCAATTTTGGTGAGCTCGGAGCTCGAAAATTGTAGCCTCTTTTTACTATTTGTAGTGGAGATGAGTGGTACCCGGTGGGGTCTTCTGCTGTTGTAGCCCATCTGCCTCAAGGTTGTGCGTGTTGTGGCTTCACAACTGCATTCCTCGGTTGTAACGAGTGGTTATTTCAGTCAAAGTTGCTCTTCTATCAGCTTGAATCAGTCACCCCATTCTCCTCTGATCTCTAGCATCAACAAGGCATTTTCGCCCACAGGACTGCCACATACTGAATGTTTTTCCCTTTTCATACCATTCTTTGTAAACCCTAGACATGGTTGTGTGTGAAAATCCCAGTAACTGAGCAGATTGTGAAATACTCAAACCGGCCCATCTGGCACCAACAACCAAAATGGGTTAAATCACCTTTCTTTCCCATTCTGACATTCAGTTTGGAGTTCGGGAGATTGTCCTGACCAGGACCACACCGCTAAATGCATTGAAGCAACTGCCATGTGATTGGTTGATTAGATAATTTCATAAAGGAGAAATTGAACAGGTGTTCCTAATAATCATTTAGGTGAGTGTATTTCAAAACTGCAATAATTTTAAAATGACTGTATTGACACAAGAGAACAATATTAATAGTACCATTAATATTTCTTTGGATCCAGGTTTAGAATTTTTTTCCCTATATTTTATAAAATTACATAAGATTTGCAGCTTTTTGTGAGTTTTTCCGAACTGGACTGAGGGTAAAAATGTGTCCTTTGACTGTAAAGTATTCAGACCCCAAGAGAGAAGTTTGCATCTTTAGGCCAGGAGCTCTTGAATTGAACTGCTAAGTTAATCATTTCATCCTGATGACTTACAGTAATAACATAAAGAACCTTGGTGTTATTTTTGACCATATAGTACATTCAAATCCCATATTAAGCACTTTTAAGTATTTCCTTCTTTCACCTCCAGAATATTACTAAAATTATAAGCATATTATGATTTGAAACTAGTTCATGCATTTGTTACTTCAATGCTGGATTAATGTAATTATTTACTATCAGGAAGTCCACAAAATGCAATTAAAAG